>CM075302.1:5934808-6551189 GCA_037672795.1 Lagerstroemia speciosa | reverse complement strand
GGAAGATGCAAGGAGATCAGGATTTGTCAAGAAGGAGATGTGATTCAGCTGCGAGCGTATATCTAATGTTTTTGAGACCGAACCGCTTATCTTTGCCAATTGATTTCGTGCGGAAATAAACTATATATTTAAGTAGAAATTTATTTTTCCATTTGGTAGTGTTGTATTTTTTGCATTTTATTGTGGTTAAGAAGAATGAAACAGTTTGATTTGAATAAAGAAATCCAAAGCTTTACAATGTGCAAGATGTAGTTTTGTGTTTTTTTTTATATCGAGAGGTATCTGGATATTACCCGATAAATTTTCACGGTAGATTCAAATCATGTAAAATAATTTTCGATTCGATTAACTTATAAACTAAGCCTCTTGGAAAACCATTTGTTTTTGTGACTACAATAAAAATCTCAAGATCCTATGTGGAGAAGCTGTTTTTTGGGAGCAGAAGAATCGGGACATAAGAGAAAAAAAATACGAATATCAGAATTAACCTGGTAAAATCCTCTTAATCGTAGAATGTGTTCATGTCACTAGGTAAATAATTCATTAGATAAAAACTGAAGATCATAACTTGACAGAAATTTCCAATCACATTCTCAGACCCTTATTACAATCCAACACAGTAAAGAGTCCTATCACGGTTTCTCAAATTCTTATATACAAGAAATTTGATTCGCTTATATGAAACTCAGCTAGTCTAAAACTGAAGCCAATTAGATAGTTTAAGTCTTTTCCTGGAGTTGTAACTCTGCAATCAAATTGTGGGATTGGGATATGATAAACTTCTTTTCAAAACCCCGACATCCTCGTTGGGCTCTTGAGTTGGGTTCAAATGACTCTCAGACATCCATATAAGGTTCCAAACTATTTCACGATTCCAGCTTACGGTTAGCCTAACATAAATCACTCATAAATTCCCCATGATTATGGACCGGGCCGACTCTGATACTAAATGTAATAATAAGGACTCAACACTCGAAAGAACTATGTTTGCAATCTTTGGATTGTATACACACACCCAAAATCCTCTAATTGGACAATCGATGTAGGATTGGGACTTGATAGAATTACTCCACCATTTTTTTCACCATAAAACCATAGGGTAGAAGTAGGAACAATTCAATCACCCAACTAAGTAATACCCGAGTCTTATCAAAGTCCTTTGAGCTCAACCCCAAATAGCACACTACTAGATTGATTTTTTTTGGATAAATGCATAAAAAGAATTCGGACATAAAACATTACACTTAGCAAATATCATGTGAGTGAGTTTTGAGTTACTAAATCGCCATCAATGATGCATTATTCCACTACTTTTTTAGTGCACAAAGAAGGTACGTGAGTTTAGAAGAGGTAGAAAGAAAATTAGATAAAAGGAATATAAAAATTTCATTGATGACATTAAATCCTAAACTTCTAAATTACAATATAAGAACGATACCAATTATACCCGGTCTTCTTTCTCATTATTCCACTAGTTAGAAAGACAACAATAGAAACAAAAGAATTCCTTGTCCTTGTCATCTACCCCTTTCTCAACAGCTATCCCAGTTTAATGTAATTGGATCAACTCCCACATAAAAAATAACAAAAGAAAAAAACCAATTCAATCTCACCTATTGGAGTGTTCTCGGACTGTGCCAGAGCGTGTGCTACAGGGCCAAGAGTTTCTCTCTCCAACATATGATTTATCAGGCAATTCGATGTATCAAAACAGCAACACTCAGCTCGATTCCATTGCTGTTTCCATTGATTCGTCAAAATCCAAGAACCTCAATCAGTTTGCATCGATAAAGCGGGACTAAATAGATCTGCACCAAATTTGTCCAACGAGAATTGAACTGAACTTGTTTAAACCTTTCCATCTCAAAGTTCCAAAACTTCTTAGATTGCAGACACAGAGAATGTCTGCCAGTAAATAAGGCAAATCCAAGAACAGGGCTGACGCTGATACTATTCAAGCAATGATTTTTTTTCCCTTTTTCAACATCTTCTTTTCAAGCATTCCTCTAACACAGATCGTGTCTCCCTCTAGAAATTATTAGGTTGTTCTACCCCGCATATGATATGAGAAAGAACCAATTAAAATATGACAACAGAACAAATTAGTATTAATCACTCGAAAAATTACCATAATTTATACTAATCAAACCAATTTAATTAACTATTCCTCACTACATCATCATAAGGTAAGACCATCCAAGATTTTTTCGGCCCCTCATCTCATCCATCGCTAATTAATCACGGACAAGAGCAGCAGCAATTGAGAATCTTCTAACGATCATAGAATTTTTGAATGTTATTCACCTATTTAAACTCATTCAATCAGAGGAAGACGAGCCCAAAACCCTAGGCGGCGAGAGCACAGAGGCAGCAACCGGGGCTCCTCATCCCGCGGGTGATGGTAGGTGTCAGGTGCGAGAAGAAACCCTTTCTCTTATCGCTCTCTTCTCCACCTCGGAGTCCTAATTCGGGCCCTCGTAGGTGGGTCTCTCGGCAATCGGCTGAACGGATCGTGGACCAGAGGCAGACGGGGTTGAGGGCGAGGGCAGGGGAATTGAGATCGAGAATGGAAGGGGAGAGGATCTCAGTGTGGTGGGGCGAGGCACTGGATCCGTGTCGACCCGGGAAGGAAGCAAAGGGTTGATCTTGAGGCTCCTGAAGGGGTAGCGCCCGAGACGATTCACCCACAAGTTTAAATCGAATTATGGCTCGGGAATAATAATATCAAAGTACAAGTTAGAAATTCAAACTAAATAAGATGACAAGAAATAGAACACGAGCTAATACGTAAAGAAATCTCTATATAACTAAACCGTTACACGAACACCGATCTCTCTGTGAACCGATAGTAATTGAAATATAAAAAGTTTCCCTCAATTACCGTATACTCTCTACCCGTACCCTCTCCGTGGAGTACCTAACACACACACAGAATTCTCACACTCTCTCCCTCAATCTCACGGCCCTCTTTTTTGTTTCTCTTTTTTGTTTGTGTGCCGAGAACAACTTGCCTTGACCACCGACAGCTTTTTGATTTGTGTGGGAGCTGCTCTATTTATCGAGCAATCACCGCCTCAAGCTTGGCGGTTCCCTTGTTCAAAGTCAAAGAGTGTGGGCTCCAATTTACTTCCTCACCAATCATATGCATGCAGTTCATGCATTGACATATTCATGCACTCAAGCTCTTTCACCGCCATCAAAAGACAGCTGGAGCTTCACGGCAATTGGAGGTGATATTGCCGACCTTGATCTGCATGGATGGATTCATGTACTCTCTGGAAATTTCCATCCATGTATGCATGTGCTCGAGTCGAATCTGACTTATTTGGGTTGGATTATTTTTCAGCCAACAGGAGGAGTTCCGGCGCTCGTGTAGCTTGAACCTGAACCCAGTTTCCTTCGGGTTGGTCTTGATGGGCGGGATGCTGGGGTGGTGGCGTTTGGCCGGCTGCTGCTGGGCTTCAGGAACCCTGTGAGCATCTGAACGACCTGCTTGAAGGAGGAGAACAACTAGATTCCTTATCCCTTAAGTAATTAATTAAAAGTAATAGAGATAATTGATAATTGTGTGGGTAATAACAGGTCAGCCATTTCATATTATATGAAAAGGTTGAAACTTGTCCTCCAAGCCAAAACCGACTGCTTGTGTCGTCTTTGTATATAAATATGGATCTTATGTATGTCTTTTTGTCCTTACAGTCTGCAGAAAACTGGAATCTAAGCGCAGAGAGCACAGAAGCCACCCGAAGAATCAAAGGGATCGAATCTTCTCCGATTGAGAGGCTGCAACATTCCGACAGAAGACCGATAAGCCATCAAATATCCACCGGTAAAGAGAGAGTGGCAGCAAGCGGATCACAAGATACCGGGAGGAATCATCAGAACGTCGACGGAGATGAACACTGAGTCCGACTCTGCTGCAGTGGAAGCTATGGCTGATGATCAGGTAATCTCGTCCCTGTCCCATAAATCCAACGACAGCAGCGGTAACTGTAGCCAGACAACGGTATCTACATGTCCGTCATGCGGCCATGCTGTCAAGCTCTGGGGACAGGTATATGTACATTTGATTCTTAATTTGTTTCGATTATGTTCAGTTTCATCAATCTTTGCTCACCGGGTGTTTGTCAATTCGTATTTCTCAGTGTCATCGTCATCTTATGTATTTAGGGTCAGATTCAGGAGATGCCGTGGCTGCCGTACGGGGTGAAGTTTGACCCGACTGACCGGGAAATCTTGGACCTTCTGGAAGCGAAAGTTCTGGAAGACAGGCTTAGGCTCCATCCTCTGATCGACCAATTATTCATCCCAACCCTTGAAGGTGACAGTGGACTTTGCTGCAAACATCCGGAGATGCTGCCAGGTAAAGCTCATTTTTCCAACTAATTTTGTGTCATTTTCATTTGTAATTTTATCTCATTAAAGGGATGATTCCAAGATTCTCATTAATCGATGCACGAAACGAGTAAGAACACGGCCACTAGCACGAATTTGAATCAGAACTCGGCTATTTTAGCTTGGATTGTTTCAGTCACGAACCCTAGTCGATCATTTACCAAAAAAAGGGATGTCATATAGAGTTACTGTGCATGTCAAATAAAGTACCATTGGCATCATCTTCTCAATAAGAAACCAGGATTAATCAGTTATTATCCATAGAATTTTCTTATTCTGCTTTATTTTTGTCCTTCTCATATATTTTTTAGATTCACAAGTCTCTTTTGTGATAGAAGAAAAAGGACAATATTCGATGAAATTTAGGCTTTCAAAGAAACTTCGATTCACGAGTCTCTTTTATAATCAAAGAAAAAAAAGGACGATATTCGATGAAATTTAAGGCGTAAAAGAAACTTTGGTATGTGAAAAAATACATGGTAGGAGGAGTAGGAGATAGCTGGATGTAACTAGGGAGGTAAATTACGTGTTCCTTTATTTTTAATGTCTCAAATTCAAGTTTCAATGGGAAAAAACTATAACTGTGGACTGTTAGTTGGGTAGACTCGAATTGGTTGTCACTCGCAAAATTTCAATAATAG
This sequence comes from Lagerstroemia speciosa, assembly GCA_037672795.1. Taxonomy (NCBI): domain Eukaryota; kingdom Viridiplantae; phylum Streptophyta; class Magnoliopsida; order Myrtales; family Lythraceae; genus Lagerstroemia; species Lagerstroemia speciosa. The sequence continues at coordinate 6,546,153 of CM075302.1, read as the reverse complement.
ATGGTGTATACAGAAAGAAATATAGGGCACAAGTAACTGTGAGCATTTGGCTTGAATTCGCAGGAGTGAGAAGAGATGGGCAGGCCCGCCACTTCTTCCACCGGCCATCCAAGGCGTACACCACCGGAACCCGAATGCGGCGAAAAGTCCATGCCGGATTAAGCCCTGAAGGCGGGACCCGGTGGCACAAGACAGGCAAGACCCAGCCAATCATCGCGGACGGCAAAACCCTAGGGTTTAAGAAGATCCTCGTCCTCTACACGAACTTTGGAAGGCAAAGGAAGCCCGAGAAGGCAAACTGGGTCATGCACCAGTACCATCTCGGGGGCCAAGAAGACGAGAAGGATGGGGAATTCGTGGTTTCCAAGGTGTTCTACCAAACACAACCTAGGCAATGTGGTAATGCCAGGAACGACAAGGAAACTAAAACTGGTTCTGAGTGCATTTCCTATGATGAGACCACATAGAGATAATTCCGAATCCGGTCGTTCGACAGGAAGAAGGAAGAAGAGTCGTTATTTGCTTAGTTCATTGCAGAGGATTTAAGGAGATCAGGAGTCGTGAGGAAGGAGATATGATTCAGAGCGAGCACATAGCTGAATGCGCTATAGATGCGTATGAATAATGTCTGTGACTGAAACCATTTTACTTTTGCCAATTTATTGCCTGCGGAAATAAAATATCGATTCATTTTTTTTGTATACAATCGTGGTTAAGAATAGCAAAACATTTTGATTTGAATAAAGAAAGCCAAAGCTTCAAAAATGTGCAAGATGTAGTTTTGTGATTCTTTTTGGTATCGAAGGACATCCGAATTTCTGTTTGATAAATTTTCATGGCAGACCCAAATCATGTAAAATACGTTTTCAATTCGATTAACTTATCAACTTATCCTCTAAACAAAGTCTGTTGGGAAAACCTTTGTGACTAAAATAAAAAATCTCAAGACGCTATTGTGGAAAAGCCGGTCTTGGGACCAAAAGAATCGAGAAATAGAAGGAAAAAAAGATTAATACCGGAATTACATGGTAAAATCCTCTTAATTAGAGGGATATGTTCATGTCACCAAGTAAATAATTCATTAGATAAAAATCGAAGATCATAACTTGATAGAAATTTCCAATCATGTTCTCAAACCCTAATTACAATCCTAAACAAGGAAGAGTCTTATCGTGGTTTCTCAAATTCTTTTATATACGAAATTTGATTCGCTCATCTGAAACTCAATTAATCTAAAACTGAAGCATATTAGATAGTGTAACTCTGCAATCAAATTGTAAGATTGGATTATGATTTACTTTCCCTCAAAGCCTCGACATACTCATTGGGCTCTTCGGCTGGATCGAATGACTCTCTAGCGCTTAAACAAGGGTCCAATATTTCTCATGATTCCAATTTGTGGTAGGCTTAACATAAGTCACCTGCAAATTTCCTATGACTGTGAACCCGAGTTGACTTTGATATTACATGTAACAGTAAGGGCCCAACAATCGAAAGGACTAACTATGTTTGGAATATGTGAAATAGGGGTGATGTTAAGTGGTTAAGACAAGATTATTCCAAACTCAAGGATCTTATGCCCAACAATCTTCAAGCCATTCTTCTAAGGTATTTGCTTAAGTTCGGTCCTCCTATATTACCTCCAGAGATTTACTCTCTTCTTACTCATTTAGTTTACCTCAGGTCAATTTAGAGAGACTATTTCTGACAGGCAGGATCCTCACTATGAGGTAAGTAAGAGCATATTCTAGTACGTCCTTGCTGGTAGGTGAATCAAGCCACATGCAACTGATGTAGGATTGAGAATGACAAAATCACTCCACCATTTTCACCATAAAATCATACGGTAGAAGTAGGATCAATCCAATCACCCAAATAGCATACTACAAGATTCTTTTGATAAATGCATAGAAAGAATTCGAATATAAAATATTAGACTTAACAAATAGTATGCAAGTGAGTTTTACATTATTAAACAATCCCTCGATGGTGCATTATTCCACTACTTTTTCGATGCGCAAAAGAGGTACATGACTTTAAAAGAGGTGGAAAAAATTAGATAAAAAGAACATAGAAAGTCCCATTGATAATATTAAACATTGGACCTCTAAATGACATGATAAGGATAATGCCAATTATATTTAAGTCTTTTTTTCCCATCATTTCACTGCTTAGAGAGACAACAATAGAGTCAAAAAGAATTCCTCGTCCTCGTCCTCTACGCCTTCCTCAACAGCTATCCCAGTGTAATGAAACTGGATCAACTCCCACATAAAATAATAATAAAGAAAAAAGACCAATTCAATCTCGCCTATTGGAGTGTTCTCGGACTGTTCCGGAGGGGCCGAGAGCTTCTGTCTCCAATATATGATTTATAAGGCAATTCAAAGCACCACAACAGCAAGAACTCAGCTCGATTTCATTTCCATTTCAATCGATCGATTCGTTAAAATCCAAGAACCTCGATCAGTTGTATCAATGAAGCGGGACGAAATAGATCTTCACCAAATCTATGTAACTAGAATTGAACTCAACTTGCTAAAAGTTTCAACCTTTCCATCTCAAAGTTCCAAAATTTCTCAGATTGAGACACATAGAATGTCTGCCAGTAAATAAGGCAAATCCAAGAACATGGCAAAAGCTGATACAATTCAAACAATGATTTTTTCCCCTTCTCAACTTCTTTTCAAGCATTCCTTGGACACATGAGAAAATCTTATATGTAATGGATATATCACGTGGTGATACCTATGTGATGTCACAATCTAGGCAAATCAAGTTATTTTTATAGTTATTTTTCTCCCTTTTAAGTTTTACTTAAAAAATTTTAAAAATATCTGAATTTTATTAGTTTATTATATAATATTAGTATTATTACATGATATATTCGTTATAAACTCTCTCCAGACACAGATTGTCTCCCAGTCACCTCATCTTTAGCTAACTAGTCACGGAAAAGAGCAGCAGCAGTTGCTGAGAATCTTCAGAGATTTTTAAATATTATTCACCTATTCGAACTCATTCAATCAGAGGGAGACGAGCCCAGAACCCTAGGCGACTAGAGTAGGAACAGAGGCAGCAACCAAAGCTCCACGTCCCGCGGAGTGGTGGCAGTGACGGGTGCAAGAAGAACCCCTTTTCTCTTATCACTTTCTCCTCCGCCTCGGGGTTTGGCCGGCTGCTGCTGCAGCGGCGGAGGAGGAGTCTGCTTGGGCTTCAGGGACCCGGTGAGCATCTGAACGACCTGCTTAAAGGAGGAGGCCAACTAGATTCCTTCTCCCTTAAGTAATTAAAATTAAAGTAATAGAGATCATTGATATATCTGTTACACAAGTATTACATCAGTAAAAATAATTAATCACAAATTCGTAAATAAACGAATATGATGAATAAAATTATTACATATAAAAAAGAATAAGTGAAGTCTAACGAAAAAATAATAATAAGAGAAGAGAAGAAAAGAAAAGTGATGAGAGAAAAAGGAGAGCAAGTGTCGGGAGAGAAAAAAAGGGTAAGTAAATGGTTATATTTATTAGATTTACTATTTTATCCCTCTTTGATTTCAAATCTAACGGTTATTAAAAATTTAATTGTTATACATAAAACACAAATCTAAAAAGTTAAAAGTGACACAAAAAGAGGTGTTTTCTTAAAGAAATAGTAGATGAAAAAGGCTGAAACTTGGCCTCCAAGCTAAAATCTAATTGCTTGTGCCATGTTTTTATATAAATATACTAGAGGCTTACTCGTGTGATGCACGGTTTATGTCATCTTAATAAAAAATTATTATATCTATTTATACAGGATTAAAAAAGGTATTTACATGATTATTTTTGAAGTAAATGTATATATTTATCTTTTAAATTAGATAGTTATAAAAATAAATTTTATAAATGAAATTAGATTCGTAATTTATATGCAAGGACAGCGAGAAACGAAATGTGAGAATTAAAAACCTATCCGAGAGAAAAAAAATGTGAAGAGGGAGGAAGAAGATTGTGGAGAGAGAGGAACTTGAGAGTTTTAAATGAGAGAAAAAAAGAATAGGATGAGTAGTTATGCATGCTAAATTTATAATAATGCCCTTGGAGAGTTTTTTACATAACAGATAAAAGTGAAAAAAAAAAGTGACACAAATAAAGGGAGTTTTCTTTAAAGTAATAATAAATATATCGTGTCTTCGTGTCACTTACAGTCTGCAGAAAACCGGAATCTAAGCGCAGAGAGCACAGAAGTCAGCCGAAGAATCAAAGAGGACTGAGTCTTCTCCGATCGAGGATTCGAGAGGTGCCAGCAATCCCACAGAAGACCAGCAAGCCGTAGAGTAAGCTAGAGATCAGGGACAATCGAAATGTCGGCGATAAAGACACAGTGCAGTACCAAGGAAGATTCTGCTGCAGTGGAAGCTATGGCTGACGATCAAATAATCTTGATGTTGTCCCATAAATCCGACGACAGCAGCGGCAACTGTAGCCATACTGTGGAATCTGCATGCCCCTCGTGCGGCCATGCGGTCAAGCTCTATGGGCAGGTGTATATGTACATTCGATCTTTAATTTGTTTCGATTATGTTCTATTTCATCGGTCTTTGCTCATCGGGTGTTTGTCGATTCGTATGTCTCGAGTGTAATCGTCATTTTATGTATTTAGGGTCAGATTCACGGGATGAAGTTCGACCCGACAGACTGGGAAATCTTGGAACTTTTGAAAGAGAAAGTTATGGAAGACGGGATCAGACTCCATCCTCCGATCGCTCAGACTCCATGCTGCCCGGGTAAATTCATTTCTCAACTAATTTCTTGTCCTTTTTCATTCGTAATTTTATCTCCTTAAAAGGACGATTCCGAGATTCTCATTAATAGATATACTTAATTATTAAGTGAAAAGCAAATTGATGAGTGAGCAAAAGAAAAGGAGTGATTGTTCTAGGGATATCACCATGACTCGAGATCATGTGATCCAAGTTTGGTTCTCGTAACTGAATCACATGTCCATTTATTTTCCATTTTCTCATATACATTTTGAAATTACAGGATTCCTTTATAATTTCAAAAAATAAAATAGATGAACCAGTATATGTCACAAATAAATACTCGTCATCTCTAAGCATTTTCTAGAGTAGAGAATGAAACTAAAACAAAATAGTTAAGATAATTTAACGTTTTTTCTCAAATAATATCTCAAATTTGAGTTTTAATGAAAAAAGCAATAATTGAGTACCATTAATTGAATCGATCCGAATTAGTAAACTCCCTCAAAATTTCAATAATAGATGGTGTATATAGAAAGAAATAGGGAACAAGTAACTATATGTATTCATCTTAAATTCGCAGAAGAGAGAACAGATGGCCAGGCCCGCCACCTCTTCCACCGGCCATCCAAGGCGCACACCACAGGAACCCCGATGCGAAGAAAAGTTCACGCCGGAGTGAGCACTGAAGGAGAGACCCGGTGGCACAAGACAGGCAAGACCCAGCCGATCATCACGGACGGCAAGACCCTACGGTTTAAGAAAATACTCGTCCTCTACACAAACTTCGGAAGGCAAAGGAAGCCCGAGAAGGCGAACTGGGTCATGCACCAGTACCATCTCGGCGACCAAGAAGACGAGAAGGATGGTGAGTTCGTGGTTCCCGGGGTGTTCTACCAAACACGACCTAGGCAATGTGGTAATGCTAGGAACTGTGACGACAAGGAAACTGAAGCTGGTTCTGAGTGCATTTCCTATGACGAGACCACATAGAGATGATTCCGAACCTGGTCGTTCGGCAGGAAGACGAGTCGTTATTTGCTTAGTTCATCTCAGAGGATCCGAGGAGACCTGGAGTCGTGAGGAAGGAGATGTGATTGAGCGCGAACACAAAGCTGAATGTGTTGCAGAATGAGTAAGAATAATATATGTGACTGAAACAATTTATTTTTTCCAATTTATTGCATAAAATATTTTGATTTGGATAAATAAATCCAAAGCTTTACAAATTTGCAAGACGTAGCTTTGTGTGTGTGTGTGTGTTTTTTTAACATTGAGGAGTATCCGGATTTCGTCCTACACAGCATATCCAAATCATGTAAAATAAGATCTTGATTCAATTAACTGAGCAACTTATCTTCTAAATGAAGTCTCTTGGGAAAACCATTTGTTTTTGTGACTAAAATAAAAATCTCAAGGTCCTAGTGTGGACGAGCCAGTTTTGGAACGAAAAGAAACAAGAAATAAGAGAAAAAAAAATATAAACACGGGAATTATGTGGTTAATTCCTCTTAATTGGAGGGATATGTTCATATCACAAAGCAAATAATCCATTATATTTGAAACGAAGATCATAACTTAGACAGAAATTTCTAATCTTGCAAACAATTCCATTGCGGTTTCTCAAATTCTTATGTATATGAAATTTGATTCGCTCATATAAAACTCAATCCAACTAGACAGCGTAAGTTTGTTTCTATGGTTGTAACTCTGCAATCAGATTGTGGGATTAGGGTTTGATAAACTTCCCTTTAAAGCCGCAACATCCTTGTTGGGCTCTTGAGCCGAGTTCGAATAACTCTCCACCGCCCAAACAACGGTCCAAACTATTTCCAACTATTCTAACTTGGGGCAAGCCTAACATAAGTCACCTGTAAATTTTAGACCGACGTCAACTCTAATACTATATGTAACAATAAGAGCCCAACACTTGGTGAATTGTATATATATACACGCATCCAAAGTCCTTTAATTGTACAACCTTTGTTGGATTGGAACGTGGCAGAATCACTCCACCATTTTTTTCACCATAAAATCATAGGGTAGAACTAGGGACAATTCAATCACCTAACTACGTAATACTCAGGTTCGTATCGCAGTCCTCCAAGCTCAACCCCAGACAGCACACTACTAGATTTTTTTCATGGCTGTAAAATATTAGACTTAGCAAATAGCGTACGAGTGAGTTTTAAATTATTGGACCACCTTTGATGGTGCATCCACTACGACCCAAGATCAAGAGTCTTTTCTGACAGTATTGCTCATAACAAAACTCGAACTCAGAACCTCAACATCACCAAACCGCATGGTAGTGGATCTTGAACCATTAGACCGCCACCCTTAAATATATAGAACAGTATTAGGACCAATTTCTCGCTTAAATAAATAAATAAAGTGACAATTGGCTTTTACATACTTACTGATGTCATATAATAAATATCCAATATTCGATCCCTTCTTTTTAGATAAAGCATTGATATCCCAACCTCAACTGTTGAAATCTTCTTGGTATCAGTCTTTACACCTGAATTTAACTGTTGCGCTATGCACTTGTATATTTGCATACACTGTCGTGAAAATTAGTAAAAAAATATTTTTTAACCATAATTAATTCAAGTGAATATATTTTATCAAATAATAAAATTTACGTGTAGCACGGCTCCAGCACTAATAACATATAAATCAATAACACCTTTTTTTTCATCATTTTTTATCTATATGAAAGGGTCTTTGCTGTGTTGTGCTTCGTGGGTGTCTTATTGGGCCATTAGTCTTGACTGACCAAATATTTTTGCCCAGTACTACATAGTAAATTGTTTGGGCATTACCGAGTCAGCCCGGTATGGACCGACTCGGCAATGGCCGATCCAAGTACGGTCTTATCATGTGACACAATCTATAAACTGCAGATCTTGAGTCACAGTGAATCTAATCATGGGAGTGCTTTGACGGATTCTTTCTAGTTATACTAAGGGTGTTTGAGTCCGAGTATTATGTACATTTTTTTGGTACCTTGACCCTAGATCTTGGAACTAGACCGTACCATGTTAAATTTTAGAACCAGACCTTACCCAAAAATTGTAAGATATCACAGGTTCAGAATATTACGCTGGAACCTATTTATTATTTATTTGTTTATAATATAGATTACTTTATTTTTTTTTACAATAATTATTACTTCATATAGTTTTTTAATCATAATCAGCTGTGCGTAATTTTTAATTATATTTTCATTGTATTTAAGTACTATCTATTATTGATTTTAAGTCATAATGATATTTTAGAAATGAAAAACTCATCAAATGTGCATAATTATTATGTCCAATGAACGTTCATCGAGTTAAGAATGTAACAATTTAAACGATGCGTGAATTGAAGTTCAAATGAAAAAGTTACGGATAATTAAAATTAACCGCACGAATAAGTTGTCATGTTCCGGTTGTGGTTTCAGGTACCATGTGTGTTGTAATTGCAACTAACTAGTTCCTTAATTCATTACTCGGGACCTACAATATTTTCTTGGAGATTTACCCGCTGGCAGGTTCATACCAATTCCTAATCTACTGTATATTTGTACAAATCCCTACGTTATACGAGAGATTTATATACTTAGAAGATACAAAGAGATGGAAAAAAAAAAGTACTGAAAATCTCATTAATAAAATCGAATATATGATCCTTTTGATCTCGAGTTGTATTAAACTTCTTGTTATATGCTGAGTTGCACTATCTAAGAGAGTAACTTGGGATTCGCCTAGTGGTTCCCTCACTAGGCCCCAAATGGGTGATCCCATGGTCGAATCTAAGGCTGGGAGGGTCGGCGGAAATTTTCTCAGGGATCCTGACCCGATCGCAGATTAGTCTCGATGTGTGTTTCGGCTGGTCCGGGGATATTGTGTGGTGTAAACCAAAAAAAAAAAAGAGAGAGAGTAGATGGTTATGGCATATGGCCTACCACGATTCTCTCTCTCTTTATTAATCTTCTTGGTATCAGATCAAAGTGATCCAGACTGTTTCGTTGGAGCTTTCAATTAAAGTTGGTTTTTTTTTCTACGTTCATTGATTCTATGGTCTAGCATCCGTCTGAAAAAAAAAAAAGGGAAAACTGAAGATTATATGAATCAAACGAAGAGATCGTTTGATTTTGTGCCAACTTTTTTTTTTAAGAAAACTCCTTTTTTATTTGCTGGCGTGAAGTTCGGGAATGAACAATTGGTCGAGGAATCAAACGAAGAAATCGTGAAGATGCACTCGCTGCAGGACGAACATTTTGTGACAACTTCATGTGTACCTCGAGGGTTGCATTAGAGGCATTATTTACTATTAATTTGAAAATAAAATTTTAGTAAATAAAATTATATCAGTAAAATTCAGTATTTTCATATTCACGATATTTTCTCAATTTAATTTTGCATTATCTGAATTTTTTTAAAATTACTAATTTCTTAATTTATTTGAGATTTCATCTCCGCAATGATATCCCACCGTTTGCTTCTACCACATATTACACGAGGATACAATCGACAACTTGAAGTGCCCACTGGCTTCCATTGGGAGTGAAATGACATTGACAGCCTCCACCAGCCACACCGTCGATGACTTTTCTTAGAAATCAATGTTTTTGTAGCCGTGAAAACTCCAAAAGAGAGAGTCTTGCACCAGTCGCAGCACGTTTTCCATGTGCCAAGTTATCGACTCGTCCTTTTTCAAGACAATAAACGAGTACGGAAAGTTCATGTCACTGTCCTATTGATAAATTCCCTTTCTACACCTCTTTCTTTCTTTTCCTTTTTTCAAAATTCCACCATTATCCTCAACTCCAACTCCTCTTATTAGCCACCATTGGTTTACTTTATCAAATTGTTGTTAGGCGACACTGCTGACCTGTCCTCAGCTAGGTTAAGATGAGAATGTTTGCTTGTCTTGTACCAAAAAGCCCTCGACCGGATCAAGAAATCTGAATAATAAAAATAATAAATTTATTATTATTATTAAGTCTTATAAAGGATTAAACCGTTTTCATTCAAAATTTTATGTTCTCTTATAAATCTATAATTTATACGTTATGTGACCGTGTAATCATATCATTGTTGGGATGTTAGCCTATGGAAAGGAATTCTCAACTTAATAAATTATTCGGCAATTTTATCTCGCCATATTATATGATAAAGTATCGCTGTGAGCAACTTGACATACAAATGGTTGGATTTTAATCTCTCGTGCCACGTGATTGCGAGTGATGACCATTCTTTGATTGCTTCTGCATGTAGCTCCAACTTTATAAAAATACGTCACATGTTAATCCTCTCTGTATCGTTTCAATTTTTCTAAAGTCTAGCCAGCTTATATAACTAACAGACATGATGAACTGAAGACTAACAAATTAATACATTGGAACTGAAATATTAGATGGATTATTCGGGGGCGTATACGATTTATTTTGATTCATGTATTGAATTTTTACGGCGAAAAATTGAACTTTTACCCCTTATTTGAATTGAACAAGTAGAAGGAAAGGGAGCGAGAGAGAGAGAGAGCTCTCTCCCGCACGATTTTCCTCCCCATAACTTTCCTCCCCTCTCAATTTCCTGTACACCGAAACAAAGTGTTGTCGGGTATCGCATCGAGTCGGATTGGATCAGGGCAGGACAGATTAACTATTGCAAAGGAACTTGTTCAGTCTATCTGAAATTGTCGTTGCAGCACCAGCCCCACTGTTCCCTGCAGAGTCCTCGACCTGCAGCAAGCATGAACATCCATTTTTTCATATTCTTTGACAGAACATCAGGGCATAGATATTGATCTTTGGAAGATATTTTTCGATCTCGCGAATCATACGTAATCGGATTTTGGCCGGGAGAAAAAGAGAATCGCAATCGGGTTATTCACAATGCGGAAACTCATCGATCGTAATGGTTGTATGGTTCACTCGTTTGTGATTGCATACTGACTGAATTATACCTTTTTTTGCAACATCTAATAAGTCGATGGGATCTTTTTTAATTGATGAAAAACGTGTGGCTCTACTATTTAAATAACTAGTGAATGTCTCGCACTTCACTGCAAGATTGAAGAATATTTAATAACATAAAATAATTTTAAATTAAATTATTTTTAAATTATTCTTATACGAAAAAATTATATTCGGATAGGAATTGTTTATATATAAGAATAATAGTTGGATATTTTATGGAAAAAGAATAACAAATAGATAAAGATTAATGGTAATAGATGCTCATCCGGCCCATTATGGCCGTCAACATAGAAGAAAGACGGGAAATGGGTAAAGAGCAAACATAACAAAGAGGTAGGGAGATTGGATAAAAATAAAAAATAATTAAGCGATCAAGAAAACTATGTAAATTAATAAAGATAATCTATATTATAATCTAAAAGAGAGTTATAATATTGAACTCTCAGAACTCCGCGTCATCAGGGTAGCTAAGGGGGAGTTATAAACCTTTGCCATTCTTCCTCCATGTTAGATGTTCCCTCTTTTTATTTTATTTATATATATATATATATTTCTATATTTTTATAACCTAAAAAAGCTATTTACCTCTCTCTTTTTATTGTCTTTTTTTCTTTTTTTTTAATCCTAACACAAAGGCTAAAAATTCCCAGCTTTTCATTTTTTCATTGAAATTTCTAGCCTATCCCGATAATTGTTTAGGGATATGAAAACGAACCACTTCATGTTCGATTTTTTCCAAACACCAATTTTTAAATATAATAATAGATTAAAAATGAAAATAATAAAAATAAATGTCATTATAATAAATAAGAAATACTAATTGTAAATATTTTTGTGTATTAGGAAGATCAAAAAAATAAATATGAATTAAGATTCACATTTAAAAAATTTAGTATATTATTTATATTGTCAAAATCTAATAATAAGATGAATTATTACATAAAATATTATAGTTAATATAATTTTAATATAATTTTTAGGTCAATCTAGGATTAATTAACATTAGGAAACCCTTTTTTATCAACAAAAGTGCATCAATTATTTATATATAATAATATCAGGATTACAATTTACTGGAATATGACTGCTACAATCTAAGTTAATATAAGAATTATATTATTGTTATATTTTATCCTAGGTACTGACATGTACTCCAATACTAAATGGGAATGAATTGAAAATACAAAAACTCTCAAGGTGGGATCTCTGTCCCATTGATCTGTTGATCTGGAAGTTTGTTTCAAGTATGTCAATTGAAACCTTACCCTTTTAAATTTCCTAGATGTACCCGTATTTTGGTTTTGTATCATTGTATGTACAATTTATTTTTACAATTATTGATTTTCTATTTAAACTATACTTGAGTATTGCATATTGATCAATCTTTTCATTGTAATTATTTAATAAAAGTATTACATGTTAAAAACGATAGATCAAATCACAGCGTAGCGCGTGACCTTTTTCTAGTTTATATATAAAAGAAAATATTTAAACTAAATAGAAAAATGATCCTATTGATTTCTATTTACATGAACGAATTTTTATGAAATTAAATCAAATCGATAGATAATTAAATGAAATGATAATGGTGAATATAAGTTAAGAGATTCTAACTAAATAGAAAATAATTTAACTAAATAGAAAAATTTGTTTCGATTTACATAACTTAACAATCGATTGAAAATCTAACATAGGGATAATATAACAAATACATAGCATCCCTTATATTTTATTATTTATAAATAAAATTCAAAAAGAAAATAAAAAACCTAGATGGGTGCTACGTGGAGGTTGTTGAAGGGTGACACGTGGAAGCGTCCAAGACATATAACTCTTTTCTAGATTGTAAGTATAAACACATATATAGATATAGATGCCAGTATTATTAACTGATTTTTTTCTTCCATTAACTAAATTGGATGGAATGAATACTCATAATTTTTTTATACGGTAGCATTCAATCTCCTCAAATCTATGAAAACTCCTAAATTCATAAATTTAGATAAATTTACATCAGTAATTACGCTTTGTAAGAAGGGAACCTAATCTATGCCTCATAAATTACTCGAGAAACGTGCTGATGTTGCATAATTTTACCATGTTACTTATGTAAAAAGATTAATTACGAATAATATATAATTCAGTAATTAGCTATAAAGAAAAATGATTTGAAAAATGTTAAAAACGAATCGGATAGGGAAATCATAGGGATGGTCGGGCTATGCATAGAGGTTGACCTGAGCTGACATGACGTTTTAAGTCCACTTGAACAGCAATTTCACATCAACATGTACGAAATCAATTCGTACTCGAAAATTTTACGGATTATTAAATAGATAAAAAAATAATTGTAGGATTTATTAATTTACTTTAGTACTTTTTTAAATGAATTATTGATTTTAATTTTATAAATAAAAAGATTATTCTTAAAAATATCTTATCTCTTGATAGATTACTTTTGATCGAATATAAATTAGTTATTCGAGATTAAATTAGTCGTACCGTGCAATGAATGCTGTGGAATGCCATGTCTTCTATTATCGATAGGTTGGCAGTCACGATCTCAGCCCCTTCCCCCTGAAGAACTCGAACGATCTCCTTGAATAAGAGCTGGCAGCCCGGCTCGTTCGAGACGATAGCGACCTCCAAACCCGAGCCCGCCTCCTGAACCACGATCTCCGGTGACTGAAATGCCCCGGTCGATGCTTTCCTGATCGGGTTCGCAGTACAATTCATGTTTTCGAGTCCTAACATGCTCTCTTTCCGCTCCTCCAGGCTCTCCACTCTTGCCTGCAAGTCTTTTATGTAGTTTACGGCGTCGTCGAGCCGATCCGGCAGCGATGGCTTCCCCTGCTAATTATGCAACATTCCGAATGTCACGTGCCGGTTCTGATTTGGGTAAATGTTCAAATCGAACTATACAAAAGCGATAGTGAGAGTCCGTCAATCAATCGATCGAGAGAGAGCTTACCTTAGTGCTTGAATGAGGAACAAGGGAGATAAGCTTGGAGTAGAGGCTCTTCATCTTTGATTCCTGTTGGGACTCTCTTCCACCTGTTCTCTCTTGTATCGCTTGAGAAAGCTAGGGCTGCTCTTCCATCTATTTATAAAATGAGTCCCGAATACAAGAGACCGGACATCACCACCTATCAGTTTAAAATATTATAATTAAAATTTTAATATATTTTTTATATAGTATTAGAGCGGATTACTATATGGGCTGATAGCTTGAAGGGTCCGAGTATGCAACTTGTGATCATTAAATTCGAGATCGGAGGAAAAATTCCCGGCCCGTGAACAATTATTTAGGAGGCTCGAGTGCAGAAGAGAAAGTTTGCTTTGTGGTCGGTTTCTCCCACCATCCAAGCACGTAAAATCAATACAAAAATCCTGATAATATGAGAGAGTCGGATACCGCAACTTTTCAGTTTAAACTTTTAGATTGAATATGAATTTGATATTTTATAAGTGAGGTGGAAATTAAACGGTTTTATCTGCTCGATATTTAGCGTTTTAACATTTATATATCAAATGCACCTTTTTGGTGGTCTATCAATGCTAGCACTTTATGATGATCTAAGATCCTACGGCACGCCGAAATGGATATGTTAAAATAGTAGAGCCTCTTCTCCCCTTAAATAAAATCTCGAGTTCGAATTTTGTGAATGCAGAGTATTAACCTTTCGAGAGTTTTTGCTCTCTGTGGACCCACTCGACTAGAACTGAACTAGTTAGGACATGTTGAACTTCTAGATTTCAGTCCGGAAAAAAAAAATCCTGCAGCAAATTCCAGAGGTGTCCCACGTTTTTTAGATGCAGAAAATGAGTAGACATATAATACAATAGTTGTCATAAACGCACAGTGCTACTGACGGAATTGGACAACCCATCGAAGCAGCTCTATTTCAAATTACTTTGGATTCGGATTCCTGTCGACCACTACGATTTCCAAATGTTTTCTATGAATTAACTGACTCTGTCAACCTGGCTTACGATATCTTTTCCTTCAATATAATTTTGAGTTCGAGTACTATATATTAGAGAAAATTTATGATTGGAACAGTTCAAATCTGAATCGGTTATGATTTATTATGTTTCCGGATATCTGATCGTGCAAAACGGCAAGAAAACTTTTTGGCGGAGGATGTGGATGAACGTGGACCTCACGTTGCCCATTTCGTCGCCACTATTCAAATAACGGCCGTAGCAAGCTCATCACATGAAACAAGCGTCGGGTCTCTGTTGCATTGTCTTCGTGAGAAAATTGTTTGGTTCCGTCAGGCTGTGGTCGGCAATTGTCTACACTCGAGGATTCGAAAGAGAGAGAACGATATGTGATCGATGGACGGCCCAGAGGGACCTTTCCTTCCAAGATGATCATCTCGTGTCACACGTAGACTGGTGGACTCCGATACAGCGGGCGCCATGTTCTAGAACTGTGCAGATCCCCGTCGATATGGGACAACCGCCCAGGGGGTCGTCCGATCCGACTTGCATGGTCCAAGTCGGTCCAAGTCGGCCACTAGCCCGATTCCCGAACAGGTCACCCGATCAACTCCCCGAGCAGGGTATTCCGACTACTCCAAACGACTCTATCCAAGCATTCAACATCAAGGGTCGGATGTCACACTCACACTCACTCTAAGCTCCTTCGCATACGGTCACCTATTGATCCGGTCACTAATTTAAGTATCGGAGGGTCATTTCGTGTTAACGGTCCTGGACTTGTCCTCCTTGCAGGTCTCTAAAGAAGTCAATCCTAAACCACTATCCGGCGCCAAATACCCATCACCTGGTAGGCCACCGCCATAGGGCCTAGCACTTTTCGATGCACAACCACATAAAAACGCACGTGTTTTGTGTGGATCCTGCATCCTTCTACAACTGTCTCTTTTGGACTTAAAGGATGTGAGGATAATGTATTTGAGGCATGCCATGTCGACGAAGTCTTTGCAAAGCGGCTTGGTCGGACGTTGGAGCGTGCGTTGACGATGTAATTGTCCCGAAGTGTGAAGCCAGGGGATCAACGCAAGACACGGCATCTATTAATCATTAGATAATGAAAGTCAAGGTATAAGAAAAAATGCATCGAAATGAGATTTTGTGCGGCCTGATCAGGTCGAACTCTCGTATTCGAATCTCCTTCTAAGCAAAATTGTTAGAAACATATCTTTGATTATGGGATTTGGCGGACACCGCATTCTTAAACTATAGTAAGTCTTTGATGATGCTACATTGGTAATATTAGTATCGGTATCAGTCATTCAGTTTGTTTGATATGTTCACATTTAAACGCGAAAGTTCGATCCCAACATTACGTAGTGGGGTGACTATGTGGTTGATACCGATGTGATCTTTTTTGTTTACTGATAAAAAAATGAGCTGGATAATAATTCAATAATTAAAAAAGAGAATCATACCACCAAAGTAGATTGATTGAGATAATACGGCATATCTTTCCCTCCAATAAGATCTCAAGTTCGAATCTCGTGAATAAATTCTACAGATTGAGGACAAAGTTGATGGTCATATGAATATTGGGGATCGTTGTGACCAATAGCTCTGTTCAAACTTAATGAAAAGAATCTGGTCAAAGCCGGATGTGGTAGATTGCATCACCTACCATGTAATTAATTAAGTAATAGTTGACAGATTTTGTCTTTAATGAGTTGACACAATTCAAATTACATTAATTATAGTCAACTAATTTTTTGATAACAAGTGATACAAATAGAAAATTATAGGACCATGCACACGTACTAAGTAGACCCAAAACTAGTAAGAGCCTAATGTGTTTAGATGTTAATGAAATTAGAAGAGTTTCAATATCAAATTAAGGAACCGGTTAAAACCAATTCTGGGTCCAATAAACAGGGCATCTGAAACCGGAACCGGAACCGGCATTCGAAACTCGTTAGAATTTGGGCATAGGGATGTTTAGCAGGGCCCACGTTGGCTGGGCCGATAAGCCTGGCCCATATAAGAAGAAGAAGAAATCAAGCTACGATCCTTCATCTTTTATCCCTTATCCCCCATTCCTTTTTTTAATATAAAATGCAAAAAAAAAAACCCATAAAAATAACCGAATCTCGTTGACCTGTGGCACCATGTAAGCACTAATACGTAATATGCCCGTTGCGTACGGGACTTTATCCTATGTAAGAAGAGTCACAAGCTATATACATTATGCACAATTTTTGTCATTCTTTAAGAAAAATTGTCCAGTTTTCGTCTAATTCGTGATTTCTCTGGACGTGACCGTCAGGGAGTGCTCTGTTAGATGGTTTTACGGTGACTCGGACTTGACTATTTACCAAGGAATTGACCAAATTTGGCGACCAACCTGTTGGGTTTTACTGTGCATTAATGTAAAGTACCCAGGTAAGATTTGCTTGTTCGGTTGGAATTTACCAAATTGGTGTCGAGTTTGACAACCAACCTGTTGAGTTATATTCGTATTTCATGTGTTTTCTTTGCCAGTTCTTGTTTATCGATGGCCAGAAGTCATACTCCATGTACTCTAAATCTATAGATGATCTTGATGACAGATTTTTGAACTATCAAATTCAAGATCGCATAGATCCAGGTGGAAAGTTGATTGAATTATATTGAATTCCATTTTTGCGAATAAAATTTGATTTTGGTATACTACTTTTTCAACCAAAAAAAGAGAGATTAATCTATCCGTCTCTCACTTCTTATGCCTGTTTCTCTCCTCACGCTCTCTACCGACATGACAGGCTCTAGCCGGACGCGTCATGACAGGCTCTAGCCTGACGCGTCGGTCCACTCCCCTCAAGTCTAGGTGTGTAATTACCACCTATCGCTCGACTATGATCGTATATACCTCCATTGCCGTTTTCAGTGGCTTTTGCATAGGTGGCTTATTCGTCCTCTCTCTGTTTCCCCAGCGATGAGTTATTTCCTCTCCCCTCTTTTTTGCAGAAACCCATATCAAGTGCATTGATCCTCGTCTCCATGTCATTGAAGCTTCAGCAAGCCTTGCTCAGCTCTAGATCTGCCTCAGCCCACCGATCTGCCACCCTCATCTGCTTTCGCCATACGGCTCAGATCAAATCTTCCTAGATCTGACATTCCTCTGCCCATCTCAATCCGCCCTCTCAAATCTAAGCCACCTCCTTCCTGCCCATCCGCCCGCCTCTGCCTTCGTCCGCCCCCTATCCATCTCTAGCAGCCCCCTGTCTGACTCCACCCACCTCTTCTAAGGTCTGAGACGACTCCTAAGGCCTTTGTTAGGTGAAGGAGTCGAATGCTTGAGTATGGTTCAAGACACCCACATGTTTTGCTCTAGTATGAAAATTGTCGAATCTCTACACAAAAAGACTAAAATCTATATGGATTATGACTTGAGGACTCTTCTAACTCAGTTTTTGCTAGGGTCCATATAGATTGGTAGAAGATTGCGATCATGACTTTAGTGACCGGCTGACTAGTTATGATTGTATTGTGTTGTGTCTGATGTGATTTATTCTTTTATAGTTACTCTCGGATGATCCCTCCATTGTATTCCGATTATGTAATTTTCTCTCATGAGAATTTTATCTATGTACTCATTTTTTAAGTAATGAAAAAATTTTCATTATTGTCGACGAAAAAAAAAAAACAATGATTTCTCCATATTCAACTCACATCTGCCTCCTATTGCAATCATCAAGAGGCATCATTGCTTGCTGAATTCCAACTAAGGAAACACATGGATGCGCCCTGTTCATATGTTGTAAATGAGTTACTATTCAATTATAATTGATATAAGTGGGAGGCCGATTTATGAGGTTTTACTTATAATAGATGAGTAACATCTAATTGACGTATTTTTTAGTGTGTACCACCGGTATCTGGAGTCAATGAACTCGAATTTACTAATCAATGTTCGAGTAGGATCGAATTACTAAAGGATAGAACTTTCCCAATATGAATTTTCTCCATTCACAGGATCGAAACTGATATTTTACTCGAGGGAACGAGATATTAAAATACTCAATCGATATCTCATCACGAGCATCTCAAGCTGGCACAGGATTCTGCTTCACAACCTAGAGGTTGAGTGCTCAATCCTCATCGTGAGAGTTATGTGGTCCAATTATTTCCCTTTATTTTCGACATCTTTTGACAAGAAAAGAGGAAAAAAAATCTTACATCTAACTGACATATTACGTATCATATATTACAAGTTAATGAGTGTTTAATATAAATGATTATAGACGTATTACACAAACTATATTGATGTGTGTTAAATATCGATTGTCTGGTAACGCATGACATACGGTAATCCCGTTACACAGAAGACTACCTTAGAAAAGGGGAATATGAAAAAGGAGGTTACTACCCATGAATGAAAATCTAATGAGCATAGGCAAAAAGGAGTTGTTTGTATACAAAAATTTGCACATCCATCATATGTACACACTAGTAAAAAAAGAAAGGAAAAAAAAAAAAGGAAAAAACAAAATCTCAATCTCTTGTGTGTTTTATATTTGATCCCACCAATATATGCTCAGCCAAAACTACCCTTACTGAAGCTAACATTTTACAATTTTACCTTCCGTCCAAGATAGAGCTGGACCAAGACAGGGACATGGAAGATGACATAGATTGCCTTATGTCTTCCAAGGTCGGGTGTACATCATTGCCAAGATTGTATCCATGGCGGCCAGACCATAACCCTCCCGGTCCAGTCATTCGAAGCAAATACGCGTCCATCTCCTCGGTCTCCGCCTCGCAGCTTGCCTCACCCTTGCCCTCCAAGAACTTCACGACCTGCCTCATGGTTGGCCTGCAGCTCGGGTCTGGGTGCACGCACACTAGTCCAAGCTGCAGCAACCGTAGGACCTCGTCTGGATCAAAGTCACCTCGAACCTTGTTTCTCTCATCCACAGCGGCCATGAGGTTATATTGAGCTGCAAGTTCCCGGACCCAGTCGATGAGTACCGGCTTGCCTTCCTCGACTGGCCTCCTACCGCACATGACCTCAAGGACTAGGACCCCGAAACTGAACACGTCAGTCTGAGTCGACGCTCGACCGGTCTTGACCACCTCGGGTGCCAAATACCCAAGCGTCCCGACAACCCTTGTCGTCCCAGCCACAGTCCCGTGCTCGTGCATCCGTGCCAGCCCGAAATCCCCGAGCCGACCATTCATATCCTTATCCAATAAGACATTGCTCGCCTTGATGTCCCTATGGAGCACTTTGGCTTCCCATCCTTCATGGAGGTAGAAAATCCCACTAGCCACATTCTTGAGAACCGTAACTCTGTCCGTGCAACCCAACATCCTAGTCTCATCACCACACTCAAACACCCTCTTGTCCAGGCTCCCATTTTCCATGTAATCATAGACTAACAAGAAACTCCCCTTGTGTCTGGCCTTGCACCAGCCTCTCAGCGACACGAGATTCCGATGCTTTAGCCGCCCGAGGCTCGAGGTCTCGGCCAAGAACGCCCGCAACCCATCGCCGTTCTCGTGCAGGAACCGCTTAACAGCGATCTCCCCCCCTCCGGGGAGGACCCCCTTGTAGACCTTCCCATTCCCGCCAATCCCGATGACATTCTCCTCGGAAAAACCGTTTGTCGCTGCCTCAATCTCCCCGTACATGATCCGGTGAGGCCAGTACTCCAACTCCCAGTCCTCCAACTCCTCCCTGTCCTTCAGTGCCCTCTTCCTCCTCCTAGCAAGAAACAAGTATATCAACACACCCGAACCAATCGTAAGAAAAGAAGCCACTGAGATCCCGGCTAGGAACCATTTCGACCGAGTGATCGATCTTCCTGGAAGAACAAATGAGGGCAACCCGGTTGTGATCAGTCTCTTGCTTAGCGAAATATTTGTATTGCTAAAGCTCCAAGCTAAGATCTTATGGCCCTGCATTAACTGCCCGGTTGCAGCAGTGAACCCAACATACATCTCATCCAAGAAGACCTCGGAGAGATCCAAAGAAACATTGAGTAGAGCCCTCCTCGGCCGTCTCCAGCCTGCCGGTGCCATGGTCACGGTCAAGACCGAGCTCGAGTAGTCAATCCAAACTTGGTAGTTCCTTCCATTCCCAAGTTTCAACGTCTCAAACGACTCCGAACTATTGTCGCCTCGGGCAGTTCCCAGATTGGGCCAGTACCCAGCCGTGTGGGAGCTCATTGATGTGAGGGAGTTCACATCGATCCCGACATGGTTATCATTGATATCCCCGTATTCCTCGTTCCTGATATTAAGTAATAAATAATAAATTATATTGTTATATAAGAAGGTTAATCTTTTAGAAAAAATGACTACGATACTTCAAATTCTGTTACCTGAAAATGTCGAACTCGATCCCTAAAAGGTGGTTGCTGGGCTTCTTCTCCGAAGTTCGGTTAATGAACCCGAGATTCTGCGCTGCATCAGCTCCCTCGATCCCCGTTTTCGGGGTGAATATGAACACCAGGCCGTGGCCGGGTTGGACATCTCTGTAGGGAGCCATTGCAAAGATGAAGGAAGTCGAGAAGGGATAGACATAGGATGAGTTCGGGTCCTTTGCCTGGATTCGGGTCTTATAGAGGGCTCGGCCGATCGAGAACCCGGTCTTGTTGGTCAGGGTGAGGACCTGGGAGTCGATGGTGGCGTTGCCGTAGAGGAGGACATCGGAGGAGCCAAACCCATTGAGGACAAAGTCGATGGAGACCGAGAGCTGGAAGAGGAGAGCTAGTGAGAGGAAACGAGGTATTACAGACAGTTGCTGTGAATCCATGTCGAAGAAGGAGAAGGGTAAGAAGCAAGAGGTTCTTCTTCCATGGAGTGGCAGAGGAATGGAAGCATGGAATGGTCCAGGCAAGGTGGGGAAGACAATCAATAATGTTAGATAAGATATCTATCTCTTAACTCATCTGATTTTTTCTTTTCACTGACCAAGAAATTTAATTAACATTAATTCAGATTAAAAAAATAATCTATTTTAATAAGTATTAGATAAGAAAAAAATAAAAATAAATAAATATAAAATACTGGAATGAATCTATATAATTAGATAATTTATTTATAATATATTATAATTTAATTCATTTGAAACTTATTAACTTACAGAATTCAAGAAAACTTATCAATTGTCATCAATATACTATGTCCATTTTTCCTTTCATATTTACAATTTCAAATAATTCATTTAAAAATATAATAGATTTTTATAACTAAAATTGTATATATAGAAAGATATGGAGTGAGATGTCAGAATCTGAGCAATTAATAAAAAAAATTTCACTATTAAGATAGTAGACATAGAGTGATAAAAGTAATTGGAATTATTATTTTATCTTTAATTTGAAGGACACTATAAGCAAATGCATGGGATAAATTTTAATATGTAAATTAAAGTAAGAACATACATGAAAATGTAAAAGATATAATATCTCCCGAACGTTTACATATAATAGTATATATAAATTAAAATATTCTTATTATATTTTTATTTATAATACGCAAATTAGAATCCTCATTTAAAAGCAAGGAAAAAAAAACAATGTTATTGAACCGGTGAGTCTGTGTCCCCCGTGGAATGAGAATGTTAAGCAAGAGACTGGAACGACAATGTTAAGCAAGAGACTAGAACATGGTTTTCAAACATTTCTGGTCAACAAGTACCAAAATTGCACTTTACCCCTTCTTATTAAATTATTTACACGGATAGCCTGGATCTTTTTTTTTTTTAAAGAGAGAGTTCTTCTCTGTATGTCAACCTACCCATTTCGGTATGTACTGCGGCTGGTTTCTCCATGCACCACCGCGGGGGGGGGGGGGGGGGGGGGGGGGGGGATATGGTTTTGGAACGTTATTAAATTATGTGAAATATTAAAATAATAGGAAACTTTATTGATAGAAAAATTTTCTTGAATTCTAATATTACTAATACCAATTCATGTATGCACAGATTTTATTATTTAGTGAAATTATTAAAAAAAGTGAATATCCAATTAATTATATAATATTTTAATTATAATTAATGTCTAAAGAATATGAATTTTTGAGAAATTAAATATAAAGTTACAAATTTAGGAAAAATAGAGTTATTCTATATATATAGTTAATCTAGTCATACGAAGTGGATGGAGAAAAATCTGCGCAAAAGGAGAGAAAGTGATCGTAGAGAAAGATATTATAATTAAAAATTAAATTTTATTCATTAATGATAGTTTTTAAATATAATTAAAATAAGTGAGATTGTCCCACATGGTAAAACTTAAATTTCATTTTAAAACTTGATTAGTATAACTAAAATAGTTTAAAGTCAATTGTAATGATGTAATTTTATGGTGTTAAATTTGCTATATTATTAAATTACAATAAATTAATTTTATGGACAGACAATTAAGAAACTGAAATTTCCTTATTTCTTACAAAAAAAAATTAAATTGACAAAAGAGCTTTTGCCATGTTTGCAAGTTAGTTAGTGGCAATGATGGTCCATGATATAGAGTTGTTACCCTTCAGCAATTAGAATATGGAGATGATTTTGACACCTCAGCTAAAGGGAAAATTTTGCAAATAAATTCAAAATTAATAAACAAATTTTGTTAGGGTAAATTGTCTATTAAACAGTGATCCTTGACGAAATTCTTTATTTTAGCATGATTTTTATAATACCAAACATTATCATGTGTTTTCATTTTTCCTAGTGAAATGTCACGGATTAAATGCTGTTAGAATTTTCAGTTAAATCGTTGTCGTAGCGGATTCACATGTTATTTTTATTGTTGACATGTCATTTTCATTTACAGAGACAAAGAAATTAGAGAATTTAACCATATGATATCAGATTTATTGCTGTTGCAGAACTGAATTAGATTTGTTGCTCCATATCTACTATAATACCATGTAACTGCTTAGATTGATAGTTTATTGGAACCACATCTGTTATATTCTAAAATTCTTTTAAGCATTTGTTTCATATGAGGTCCAATTATCAACGGTTTCTCTATCTCTGATAATAAAAGCATTGTATCAACAAGCCGTGTCAACAATTAAATGAAAAATTCTGATAGCATTAAGTCCACGATGTTTCGCCAAGAAAATAAAAGCCCATTACAATATTTAATATTATTGAAGGTTGTAAAAAAAAGATAATTTTAACACAAATTTACACGTTTATTACAATCTGATTGGTGTTTCCTCTAGTCGCGTGACAAAATAAGATCATTCAAGTTTGAGTTTTCTTCATTCACAAAAATTCGAACCCGAGACAGTACACTTCTTTCTAATTTATTGTCAATACGGTGCACATCTACAGGCAATGTGCAGTAAACGTCTCATATCGATCTCTAGTAATTTCTATGTACTAAACATCGTTAACGGGTTTATGTGCATTAGCTCAAGGGCGGGGAAAATGTGATATTACCAAAAAAACTTGTAAAGTTTAGGATGTGAATTGTCGAAGACATAAATACAGGGGGGTCTACAGCTTTTTTAAAAGTTTAGGGGTAGCAGTGCAATTAACCAACCTTCCGTACCCTATGTCCTGTTTAATTTCAACGGCTCAAGCGCTGCTGGCATTCTGAAAGGTCAAGTATTGCGTTCCAGCATTTAAGAATATCTTTGCCCAAGAAAAAAAAACACTGAAGAATTTATTTCTGCAAAGTCAACATAGAAAATATTGACCACCAAAACCGGTAGTCTGATGATCTAAAACTCACTTTCGTACAATTTATTAAGGTCGAGATTATAGATCCGAGTCTCGCTCTGAGCAATATTGCTAGAAGAGACTCTTGGGGGCGGACGCCGAGCTTCTTAAATAATATTAGACTTTTGGTGATACTATATTTACGATGTCAATATTAATACTGATTATTTAATTCGTTTGATATATTCGCAGTTGATATCCATATTCATGAATTAATACATCAAATATGAAAATATTATCGCGAAATATATATATTATATAATAAAATAATTGCATAATATTATCTTCTGGATTATAATAAATCTAGTATATCTAGGTGTTCAAAATTTTTTTAAAATAAATATTTAATTTTTGTTGAGAGGAGAATAGGAGGAAAAAAAAGATAGTAAAGCAGTGCTCACGAATGACTAGTGTTACGCATAGTGAACATCATTAAAAATTATTGGAAATGATAAAAATATTGTTGTGCATGAATTGAGTAAATCGACTGAAATCTCTGTATTCGTATGTTAAAACTCTTCATGTGAGGAGTATTGTTGTGGCGGGAGAGGGATAGAAATCCAATGCATAAACGGAGGAGGAACCTGTAAAAGAAACCTTCCGGAGATAGCGGGATCGTCGGAAGTTAGTGGGTGAGTTAATGAGAGTGTGGGCATGGTTTGTAAAAAGACAAAATGGTCCCTTAAATTTTTTACTAACCAAATTGGATGGAGGAAATTTTTAGAGGGATTGAAAATTCTTCAATCAATAAAGATAAATAAGAGAGAGATAGTTCTGGAATCTAAAGCGCGATCAAAACTATTAGCTTCTCTAATATAGTAATAGAAGATATATGGGAGTGTGAAATCAATGGATCTGAAAATTTGAAATTTCTTGGAAAAAGAGATTTCCTCGATATTTATTTTTTAATTTCTTGGAAAAGAAAATATCCTAAAATTGAAATTATTTTTTAAGTCTGTTAAATTGTATCGTATTATGTTTAAATGTGTCGTGTCTAAACGTGTTCGAGTTAGAAATCCCGATAACTTGGACATACCCCTTTATTTTTTATATTTAAACGGTTTCATATATAAACATCATTTTTAAACCGAGTTGACCTATTTAATATAGAATATCGACAATGTATAATTGTATTATAATAATATACATTACAACTACAAAAATAATTATATTTATATACAATTAGTATAATAAATAAGTAAGATTAATTAATTAAATAACATTTAACGATAATGGAATATGTAATGTATGTAACATTTTATATGTCATCAAATGTTTATATATAAATATATTAAATTAGTTTAATATTTATATAAAAATAATAAAATATATTTAATAAACGTGTATTATCAAGTTATATAGATTCAACCCACTTAAACACATTTATTAATCCTGTTAGAACCTGTTCGTGTCTAAACAAGTTTTTGTCTAAATAAGTTTGATCTAAACTCGTCAAACTCCGTGTCGTATCGTATCGAATTATCATATTATATCAAAAATTATCTCGGATATCTTTTTCGGACTTTTTCCACAACGGTGGCTGCCGGGAAACTATGGTGGGACAATTACAATTAATTCAGGCTGAAAATTCCTAAGCTGGCAGTTCTACGACAGAGACGGAATCCTACTCGACCGACGCAGAGAAGCTCGGAGGAAGATCACCTGCTTTTCGACCGGAGAAAGTCAGTGCACGCATGAACGAGATTGGATGTTCGTACATGATCCTATATCAACTCCTTATCAAGTGAAACAAGTTGCGATCGGGACCGGGTCGATGTCCCTGTCGGGATTAGTCCGAGCCATCGGACTCGTCTTAGATGACCAGTCACGGCCCAACAAATCACTTGTTACCAAGATGTTTCTTTGCCATTGGAGAAAGTCTTGTATATAACGGGTGATCATGTGACACTGTTGATATAGTGTCATACGTCAATTATATCAAATTATTTTTACAATTATTTTTTTATTTTAAATTTTATTACAAATACTTTAAAAATAACTGAATCGTGTTAACTCGTGATATTATATCAACATTTCCTCGTGGCGTAGCCGTTCCACGGGGCACTTTCCGGGCCGCAGCAGTTCGGGAAGAAAGAGATTATAATACGGAGAGGCGGGATTCTCAAAACACACGTGGGCTCCGTCTTTGAAATATCCAAAAAAGTTGTTAAAACTCAAAATCTATCTTTTCCTTTCCTTTAAGAGAAGATTCAAAGGAAGGCTAGTTTTGTAAAATCACATCCATTTCACATCACGTTAAATATTTTAGACACCGACCCGTACTATATATAGTATTTTCAATTATACAACTAAGTAAAAAGTCATATGTTTTTATGCGGTAATATTTGATATAATTTCATAATTGAATATTAACTTTTTAGTATTTTAACCTTTATAGTATGTGCCATAAAAATAGAGATAAAATATATAATTAAAAAAGAAAATTAGAGGATAATTATGAATTGACGTGGTAGTTATATTTTTATGAGTAATTTTTTAATTTTATCCTTATTTATGTTTTCCCTATTGATTAAAAAATTATTAGTCATGAATATTATTAAAAGATTAAAGAAGAGCCTATGCGTCTCTTAAAATAATAGAGATAATATTATATTTTTATCTATTTTTTACATAATTTAAAATATTGAATAAATATAATAATTTTATATTACAACCTACATTTCATGTAAAATAATCACTTTTTATGTAATTAAATTTTTCTCGTAATCTAATAATATTTAAATCAAACACCGCTGAGTTGCATAACAAAGCTCTCTTTTTTTCCCTCGAAAACATCCCGTGGTCTCACTAAACTTATACACAACAATGTTTTTCAGGGGATTATCCCTAGCAGGATCGTTTCGTCGTTCTTGCGTGAACCCGAGCGCTCGGAGAAGTGAGAATATGGATGTACATGACTGGTCTCGATCCATGGTTGATTTCTCGATCGACTTATAATTAGATCGTTCTGGCACGTGCGTCGTGTCAAATGTCTCGGTTATCAAACTCAATCGAGTTACCCAAAAAAAATGGCTAGTTGATGTGGAAGTCCACATCGAACCCGGGTCAGGTTCATGTTGATGTCCGTATTCGAGCCAAACCTATAACAAAGCTGAACCCGAGGGTGGAGGCTCGAATCGGCTGTCCGATGCTCGAATTAGTAAAACCCCGACTCGGGTTGGATGTGGACTACCACGTCAACCAGCAACAAGATCGTTCTTGTATGTGAAAGAAGTAAATTCATGGTTGAATTGGACCATTCAGCGATGAATGAATCCAAAGAGACAACCCTCTGGGTTGGACTTTCAGAAGGAGACGATGACTTTCTCGCTGGCATTAAATTAGAGGTTGTTCGCCGGCACGAATCGGCTAACGTGGTCCGATGCATCTTCCTGTCGTGCAACATTCTCGGTCCGACACGTGAATTGCAAAACATGATCGACTTCTTGTAGGGTCAATTTGGTTCGAATTTATGTAAATTAGGATGCATTTAAAATTTTGAATTTTAGGTGGTGCACGCTCGAAAAATAGAGGTTGCTCAAGGATATACGAATTTTGAAGGATTATTTATCCAGAAAATCACGAACTATTCAACAATTCATCAATTTATCACAAACCTTTTTTTACCGAGAAAATCACGAATTATCCAAGAATTTTTCAATATACCTCGAACTATTTTTTACCCAGAAAATCACGAACTATATTCTATTTTTCCTAATCTACCATATTGTTAATTTTGACAGTTAATTGCTGATTGGTGCCGTTTATTTTACTGATTATGCAAATAGAGTATGATGTTGTATCACGCGTGCCATGCACATGGTCATAAAAATAGTAAATATCTATTTACATGTCCATCATCTATTTGCACATCTATTCTCATGATAAAATAAAGAATTCGACAATAGTTCATAATTTTTTTATGACCAGGTGGATGTCATGTATGATGTCACATCGGGCTCCGTTTGCATAATCAGTAAAATTAACGATACGCATTAGTAATTAACATATAAATTAATAGTGTGGTAAATTAGGGAATTGTTAAACAGTTATTGGGCAAAAAAATAATTTTTGTTAGATTAGAAAATTTTTGAATAATTCATAATATTTTAGGTGGTAAATTAATGAATTCCTAAATAACTTGCGTTTTTCATAATAAATAACGCAAATTTGAGTGGGACCAAGGAAAAAAAGGGGAGAGCGTCTCCTGTCAATACTAGCTGCAAAGTCCTGCTCAGACACGCAGCCGAAATTAATTTCAATTCGCTCCCTGTACTCAACGAGAAGTTTCAAAATGCCCCCAAGTTGTTACGAGCCACATGGGCGAATGCTCCTGCCCATTAAGGCCCAAAGCACATCCCTTATACGAGTGACGAGTCCATAAATGGCTGCACGTCACGAGGGGAACCGTCAACTTAATCCGAGTTATATCCGACTAATTCAGATTCGAGTCGGGTCGTAAGAGTAAAACTCTCAAAATATAAATTTTTCCTGTTCACAGGATTCAAACTCAAAACTTTACTCGACAATTTGTCTGAATTGGGGGATGATGAGGGGAAGGGATGGATAGACTATTCCTTCGAATTTCTTATTTGGATATTATTACAGGAGGGAGGATGCGGATGGATGAAAAATGTTAGTTTGACCATTTTATCCTTTTCTATTTTACTTTCATTTCACCGCGTAGGGATGATTTCATCACAAGTGTTGCTGTCATTCTGATCTTTCAAATTCTTCCAAATCGAATAGATGAGAAAATTAAACTAATCCTTCATATGTATTTTACCAAATAAGGGATTAGTCAGTCTCTCCATATCCGTCCGAATCCTCCATCCAAACAGTCCGTAAAGGGAAGGGATGTTGAACCATTTCAATCGATAATCGGCGGGTTAGCCTGTAATGATTACATTTTGTACATAAGGAATGACAGTACCTATCGAAAACTAAAGGCATGCTTTTAAAGGTGGAATAATATCAAATCCAATTGCTGCTGTCTTTGGGGTGAAGGAGACGCTTGTTCTTGAGAGGAGCATCACAAATAAATTTAGACAACAAGAAAAGTTTACATCACATTAAGTGGGATGACTCATATTTCAAAAATTAACATGAATTTGACATTTAACCAAGAGTGAATAATGTTGCGAGCGGACCATTGGCGAAATCGGTGACTGGGTCAGAAGGAGATTGCAGGGTCTGTAGGCTTAAGTCAATATGCGACTACCAGAGAAGAGTTCAGATTTACATTAGAGATTGTCATGTAGTCATGCGTTCATATATTATATTGTTATCAATAGGCTTTACAAGAGACCGAACCAATTTCCACTTGAAAACTTAACCTATTAGGAGGATGTACACAGTTTTCTTATAAACCTTTTCATTTATGTCTTAGACAGCCGATGTGGGTTTAATACTCCCTCTCACGCTCAGCATGTTAGGAGGCACTTCACTCTAACTCAGATACCATGTTTAATTGTGAACTGCTGCACGGAGTCGTATTTCTCTAGAATACAATAAAACTTTGAACATCACTTTTTTTTTTGCTCTATTGGCAATAGTGGCAACCCAGCCAACCCTATTACGTAATACTCAGACTTTCTTATTTGAAAGCGAATATGTCAAACGAACTGAAAAAATAGTACTGATATTAATTCTGTCGCGTAACACTACAACATACCTAGAATGGCATTTATAATGTGTTAATGTGGAAGTAGACCTATGTGGTTCCCTTCACCCTCATAATGTGGTTTTGCACTCCAAGTGTTATTAAATTACAAGCAGAGTTCTCAACAAATAGTAATGACATTCCACTTTTTCCGAAAAATTCTTTGGCAATCGTACCTCACTTTTTTATTCGAGAAAGGTACAAATAAAATTATTTTAAATGAATAAATAAATATATTCACCGAAAAAGAGAGTCGATTACAATTGGTACTACTCTCATCTTACAATCTAGAGGTCCTGGGTTCAATTTCATGTGGGACTTTCCGTGCTTTTTTTTTAAATAAAAAATTTTTATGTTAAATATCATGTTATGATAGATTTTGCATCCTCGAATAATTATCTCTCGCTTTTTTAATGAGATAATTTGGCACCCTTTTAATTTAAAAGAAGACATCTCCGATTTCGATAATTTAACTACATTTTTTTGTGAATAATTTTATTAAATGCATGCATTCATATTTTCTTCCCTTAATTTTTGTTACATGAGAAAACATCACTCCAATTACAGTAAATAAATTAATTAACTTTAATTGTGACAAAAAAGGTAAATATTTTTGAATCACTTGATTAGTTATCTTTATTATTAATTAAAATAATTTTATTGGCATTATCTCCAGTGTTATTGTAATGCAAAATTATATAAAATTTGTCGATTATCATATAGCCCGAAGATCCCATCATCCACCAAAAAAAAAAAAGACGAACTTTTAGGTTGTTTTGCAAAATCCCAGTATTTATTTTGAAAGAACATTCCTTGATTTCCTCGAGCCATCTCTCACCCTATGCCAAGCTAATTCCCTCGAAGCCAATCACATGTACCCCACAAATCTACCATCCCAATTTTTTTATTTTTAAATTTTTAAAATTTTGCACAATTCTCCGCAATAATTAGGCCCAAAGATTTCTTATTTTTCAGATCCGAATGTATGAACACTTCCATGAGTCTTTCGCTTCCAAGTAGCAGATCTGTCCCAGATAAAAGATCCCATTTTTATCATTCCTCCGCTTGATGAGTTTAGGCACGAGTTCTTTGCAGCTCCATTGAATTAGCAGTAAAGCTACGAAATTGGCAAACGCCCACTAATTTTTGGGCGATCTGGTGAAGTGGGCAGTCCTTTTTTATTCGGAATTGACAAGGGAATCCGTTGTATTTTGAATTTTTTTTCCCGTGGGGATTTTTGAGATGAGAGTGATCGGGGGTAATTGGGGGAGACAATGACTGGAGGGTCATTGGGGATTCGATCTGGAAGTTATGGGTCGCTGCAGCAACAGGCTCTTATTCAGCAGCAGCAGCCGCAGCAGCCGAACGGTTCTTCGTTTCCTTTTGCTCAATCGACCCCGCCCCGGAAGTCCAGCAAGATGCCCAAGGAGAAGCTCGCCCAGAGGATCTTCAAGTTCGCCGGCCGCAAGAAGGTCGGGATGCTGTTCATCTGTGTGATCTCTGCCGCTGTGTTTGGTTGTGTCCTGACTGTCGGCAAAGGTCAGGAACTCTCTTTCTATTCAATCGGTTTCCTTTGTGGCCGATTGCATTGTTAGAATTCGGTTTAATTAGTTGAATGCTTACCGGATAGTATTGAGTGCTTCGGTATATTGATGGTATATGCGGGCTCATATCTTATATGGCATAATGAAGTTGGTGCAGGAAGGATTGCCTGGCAGCTTCAGGAAGTGCCATTCGAAAAATTAGTGTCCTAGTGTCCTGTTGATGCAGATGAAACAACCCACAGGAACAATGTATCGTTTGGATACATGCTACAGAATGTAGGTCATCTTAGGTTCTGCTCAGTTTCAGGATTTCGATATCACTGGCAGTGATAGCAAAGTTTATAATGCCATGATACATACTCTGAAGCAGTTATTCCTCACATGAATTGTTACTTCTTCTCGTTCACTATATGGGTACTCTCGCCTCTTCTAATGGTTTTGGCTCCCAAAGATCGAACTTAATGTTTGGCCTCTGAGTTTATTGGTCTTCGTGTTCTTCAACTATGATATGTTGCATTTCAGGTGAATACTCGAGGGATGGGACTGATGTCATACACAGGACCATAAGCTCATCTCCAACATATGAAGGACACCTTGCTGTTAATGGCTCATTAATGGACTCCGAAAGAACTAACGGAAGCGAATTTCTAGCTCCACCGCTTCCGCATCCTCCTCCCCCAACATTTTTCCTCGGCTACTCTCTGCCTCCTGGGCATCCATGTAATAGTTTCACGTTACCTCCCCCACCTGCTGACAGAAAAAGAACTGGACCACGTCGTGAGTATACTCCCCAATCTATCTGTCGACTTTTTTTCTTACTGAAATATAATATTTGCTGACAAATGCCGCCGCCAGTGCAATGGTCACAACATGGAAATTGATTGAATACTTTGGTTGATTCTTTTGAACCGTAATTGTGATATCCTATCAAAAGATTGGCAACCATCTAAAATAATAAGCTGGTAGATGAAGGTATTGTATTAACTTCATTAGCAAGTGCGCTCTCTTTTTCTTCAGCCTGCCCTGTATGTTATCTTCCCGTAGAAGAAGCAATCGCTCGAATGCCAAAATTTCCATCACCATCCCCTGTGCTGAAAAACCTGACATATATGCATGAAGAAACTTTTAGTGGAAAAGGAGAATTTGGGGGATCGGAGTTTGGCGGATATCCTACTTTAATGCAGAGGAGTGATTCTTACAACATAAGGGAGTCGATGAGTGTACATTGTGGGTAGGTTTGTTTACATCTGTTTGTTCTATTTGTTTACTGCAGTTTGTGTACTCCTTCTTGCTTCTGAAAGTTTTCGTTTTCCTTTTTCATCTTCTAGCTTTGTCAAAGGAAGTAAACCAGGCCTTGGAACAGGATTTGACATTGACGATTTTGACCTTCTCGAGATGGAGCAATGCAATGGAATTGTTGTAGCCTCAGCAATTTTCGGTATCTTTCCGCCTTATTCCTCGACCATTCTTCTGCAAACTTTGAGACTACTATCGGTTTTCTTACGGCGAACTTGTTTCTTCATCAGGAAACTTCGATGAAATGCAACAGCCTAAGCATACCAGTGAATATGCCAAAAAGACTGTTTGCTTCTACATGTTTGTGGATGAGGATACGGAATCATATTTGAGGAGTTCAAGTAGGTTGGATAGCAATAAAAGGAGTGGGCTATGGAGAGTTGTTGTTGTTCGCAATCTTCCTTATAAAGATGCTCGGCGCACTGGCAAGGTAATATGGAGAACAAGGACCCTCAGGAAACCCTCTTTCTGTTTCCATTTTCTGATCATGAGAAAAATTATTTAAAAAAAAACGTAAAGATGTGGAAAATGTCAAATTGCATTCCAGGAGATGTGTCATTGGTTGGAATCATGAAAAGTGGTATTTCCAGATTTGCAATTTAAAATTTTATCTTAGTAGAAAAATGGGAAGAATAAATCCTCCTGACAGGTTGGACTAAAGCCTTCTCCTTTTTTCTTTCCATAATTTTTAATCTTTCCTGGATAAGAAAAATTCAAAAATGGTTATCTTCTAACCCTTTTTTGAGTACGATGCCTTTCTCGTGTGGACAATCAGCCTATCTTCCTTTGTCCTTTGTATTTTCATAAAGACAAGGTCTCATGGTTTTCCAGGAAAAACAGACATTTTTGTTCTCCTTGATGGATATCACTTATTAGCTTGTTAACTGTGCCATTTAAACTTTGCTTTACTAGAAGAAAATTAAGGCGGTGATGCATGGTGTCTACTGGATGTTATTGCAGGTCCCGAAGCTTCTGCTGCACAGGTTGTTCCCAAATGCTCGATATTCATTGTGGATTGATGGAAAACTCGAGCTTGTCGTGGACCCATACCAGATACTTGAAAGGTAAATAGTGCATACTCATTTGCCATAAGTTTCAAATATTCTTTACTAGTTGTTATCTCATTTCTTTCTTGGCAAAGGTTTTTTGCATCATTTTCAATCATGCATTTCTCAGGACTCGCAAATCTTCTCCACATAATGTGATCATATCCATATCTGCACCTTTGTATGGTTTGTCCGGAATATGATAAACCCGTGTAACTTGCTTTTGATTGTTTACGGGTCAAGGGAAGAAACCTTGTACTCATACTCGCTTTCCGACTTCCTTTCTTTGGGTAAACTCAGGTTTTTGTGGAGGAAAAATGCCACCTTTGCCATATCTCGACATTATAGGAGGTTTGATGTCTTTATAGAGGCGGAAGCAAACAAGGCTGCCAGGAAGTATGACAATGCTTCCATCGACTTTCAGATTGAGTTCTATAAGAAGGAAGGCTTGACCCCTTATTCTGAGGCCAAGCTCCCAATTACCAGCGGTAGGATCAAGATTTTCCCTCTCTTTTGCTTCCCCCTTCGAATTTTCTTCATTGAATTCGTAATATGTCAGCTTTATTTTGAGAGTTGTGGTATTATATTTTTTCCTTTCTGAGCAGATGTTCCAGAAGGATGTGTTATTATAAGGGAGCATGTCCCGATCTCAAATCTCTTCACCTGTCTCTGGTTCAACGAAGTGGATCGGTTCACTTCAAGGGACCAGATCAGTTTTTCGACGGTGAGGGACAAGATCACAGCAAAGACGAACTGGACTGTGAACATGTTCTTGGATTGCGAGCGGCGCAACTTTGTAGTCCAGGTAACCCTCTCTAATTTCACCAGTAAGAAGAGCTAAACAGCTTTCATCTCGTGTAGCCAAAATAACTCGTTCCACTATCAAAACATATGCAAGTCGAATTTACCTTTTTGACCTCAATATGTCATTGAAGCTATTTTACTGATCTTAAATTGTCATTGCTCGGAACAAATGCGATAAAGGGAGAGCCAGTTAGATCTTTGGTTTTAGGCAGAATCATAGGCCGCTGCCCTTTCACTATTTAGGCAATACCTTGGTCTGATGTTGTTCTGCTGGAAATTGTTCATGTTTATTTGCCCAGAAGGGTGGCAAAAGGTTCCGAAGATGTTGGGCCGACTTGTTGACTATTTGGTTGGATTGTTTTGGCAAGTTTTGATATCTTGATCTAGTCTTATTGAGTACTCATAAACACTTAGTTTCAAACCCAAGCTTGTGTGTCTTCGCTACTTTCCGTGTCTATTAGAAAAGTCTTATATGATCGTACCTCACAATGACATAATGGGGAAGCACCCGTCAAATTACTCTGATCGGTAATAACTATAACTGTTCGAGTGATTAATACCCACATGTTCATTTGTTGGAATCTGATTGGTGATTATTCATGCTGCACGATGGGATAGGATCACTTAAGAATTTCTATGATGGAAGGTGTTATAGGGCAGTAGCATAGATTAATGCCTGCCTTCTATTTTCGCAGAAGTATCACCGAGAGATCTTAGAGCGAAGGGCGACCCATGCTCCCGTTACTGTTCATCCTCCACCACCAGTTTTCCTGCCGCCGCCGCCGTTGTCACATGGAGCTAAGCCCGAGGCTTCCGTAAACGGACCGGTGAAGAGGGTTCCAACGAGGCACGGGAGGGAAAAGAGGAGCTCGAGGCGGCACCGGAAAGTCTCTGCAGGTAATAAGGATATGGACTCGTGATGAGGTATTTATCAATCGTTTTGTTCACCATCTCTCTTCATTGCTTCAAGAGCTTCCGAGTTCTGCCAAGGCAGTTCATGCTCGACGAACGCGAGAGCTCCTCTGTATCGAAAAGATTTTGCCTGAAATTCTTTCCTCGTACTGGAGAAGTTCAATTTTTTGCTGTATATAACATTATTTTTCCACGTCCAACGATTGTAG
The DNA here is from genome assembly GCA_037672795.1 of Lagerstroemia speciosa. Taxonomy (NCBI): domain Eukaryota; kingdom Viridiplantae; phylum Streptophyta; class Magnoliopsida; order Myrtales; family Lythraceae; genus Lagerstroemia; species Lagerstroemia speciosa. Next base: position 6,510,299 of record CM075302.1, on the reverse strand, counting down.
GGACGATGTTTATTCATGAGAATTGGAAACTCAAAAGTCATTTCATGACTGTTTTTACAAATCTGATTTTCTTCTCTCGGTTGAGATGTTATAAGGTTATACTGTCGGGGGCCCGGTCTGAGATGTTGGTATTAGCCAACTCGGGTCAGAGTTCCTCCTCTCGATCTCCTCCTCGATAGGTTTAATCTTCACAGAGAACTTGAGAAAGGCTCCAAATATCTCATCTGTGTGTGCTCATCGAGCGTGCGTGCACCGAGATGTAACCAGGAACAGGCTCAGCAATGCAGGCACGATGTAACAGCCAACAAGAAGGGGTTGATCGGGATCACCGAGCTGCTTGGGACATAGCGCCCCACGAGGATACTTCTCAAGAAATGGAAAAAATCGACTTACAGTCGATGAGAACGAACTAATGAGTTGGACCACTCCAGCGTCAAAGTAAGGGCTGAGCTCCAGCCATGGGAGGCTGAGCTAGACTGCTGTTTGCTTCAGCCTCCTAGAAGAGGACTAGAAAAGGAGATCAAACTCATACTGGTCGCATATAGTTTTTGGCATTCGATAGCATTATTCCGCTCGAGGATCGGAAGATATATGACATGGGAGGGCGATGTGAACAATTTCTTCTCATATGGGAGAGTATTAGGTTGGCTTTTTAATATCTTAGACAAGGACATCTAAGTCATCCCAAGAAATCCTATACTTCTGCATAATCTTAATCATCGTATTAGTATGAATCAAGCTAAAGATCGACAATACGATGTCAGGCAATGCTGTAGTAGCAGCAGGGACTGCAGATTCAAATGGTATCCGGAAGGTGATGAGGAAACTCTATAGGAGAATCTCAAAAATCTGGGAATTGGCAATCCCGTGAAGTGATCAGGGAAGAGCTCGAGTTTCTGAGATTTCAGTACCGGACGATGTCCTGAAGGCAATCGTAGAAATGAGAGAGCTGGATCTTCTCCTTACCGGAGTAGATTGCCTCAGAAGCTCCGCCGCTCGCGCCCTGGGCTGCCATCTCAATCAACATGTACAGCTTCTTGATGGGCATCTGGTAAGAAAATGGAATGGTATGAGAAGCAAATTCGGGAGACAGTTATGTGTGTGGGTCGTTTATCGGATGATAAACAAGGAAAAAAGATGAAATCGAGAGGAATGAAGCTATGGAGATTTACATCATCCAGAGCTTCTGCTGCTGCCTGGACGTCGTCTTCAGCGAAGACATTGAGCTGCCTCAGAACCTAAGGAACAGTTAGAAAGAGAGTGTTGGAAAGAAGTCATAAGAAGCCCAATAGAACAACGTATGTGTGCGTGTAAGAATATCACGAGCCTAAATCGAAAGTTTTACCTGCTCGGCATCCTGCTTCTTTAACTTTGGTACGTGGTACATGACGGAGAAGGCATCACAAACACCGATCGAATCTAAGAAGCTCACTTCACTCGTGGTGCCTATCACCAATAGTTTTTTGCACTGAGAAACGAAACAAGAAAAGCATTATTAATAATTGAAGACCGTCACCTTCCAGCCAATTCATGAAGCATCAAAAGCCTGACGTGAAACATGTAAAACATCCTAGCAGAAGTAACTGTTTCTACCATTTCTTGACCAAGCTTGAACAAGTTTTGCCGGCTACAAAAATCACATTACAACTAATTCTGTGAAGAGCCTATAGGATTTGATTGTTGATTATGCTGTTAGGATCTTCCACACTAAATAGGAAATGAATCAAAAACCAAAAATAAAGTGGGCAAGGGAAAAGGTCAATGTCGATCAGCTCCATAATACAGATGGCACAGGAGGCATTTCTTGTATTGGTTGAGCTCTATTTCATAATGACATAAATCTATGCTAATGTACAATGCAAAGCATCCCCTGTTTTGGTTCATTGGGTTCATTTTGCCCCTGAGTGAGATCACTAAAGTTAGCTTTACATTGTTTATAAGTTATCTTGCTTGATGCATTATCGATCTTTTGGTTTTCGAATACGGTTTAAACCTGTTGGAAGGGCCCCATAGTTTACGGCAGCCAACATAGACAAGGAATGTAAATAATAACCTTAGGTGGAAGCCTTTTGAGAAGGACCAGCAATGTCTGTGCAATCAAGTTCGAAAACCGAGGTCCAATGGCAACATACTCCAGCAACCTGCAGAGAACTTCAGTAAGTAAGCAAAGAATCCTAACTGAAAAACAAAATTATGAAGGCCAACAAAACAAATTCCATCGTACTTACCTTTCAATGTCATCCAGTATAATGATGCTCAAGGGTGACTTGTATGCGTCCTCAAAAATCTATCAGCAATGAAGATGCATCCCAACAAACAAACCAGCAGCAAAATATCAAAATTCAAAATGACACTCCCCAATTGCAATATTGTCGAGTGTAACTACACAATTAAAATGACAGAGAGAAATACTGCTTTCATTTAAACAGAAACTGTGCAGTATTCAGTTACTAACTTTGACGATTCGGGCACATTTCGTGCTCTCATGAAGGCCAATCATCGATTCAGCTGAAACCTACTCATACAAAAAAAATTAGACGCACAGAGAGCAGTCAGAACCAAACAATAGTTCCTGAATAAGTACAGGGACTTCTACTGAGCAGGAACTTACTATTTTGACATACGGGAAATCACTGTCAATGCCCACAGTAGCAGCCAATGCTGTTTTACCACTGTCCAACAAGATCACATAAATTTAGCAACACTAAAGAATCCAGCATCTACTGCCCTCCAGTATTATATGTAGTCTATTTATCAAAAAAAAATATATCCAGCAAAAACAAGCATTTTGGTCTATATGATAAAACCACAAATACCTTCCGCTAGGACCCTCTAGAAGGCAAGTGACAAGGGGGCTTCCTTTACTCACTTTGACTTGTTCAACGAGCAGCATAGCTCTCTCATAGATGTGCTTATTTCGATCACCACATTCAACCATCCCATTAAGCCTGCACATTCATTTACACTACACAACTCAGCAAGTCACAAATGTTCTGAAATTGCTCTAATTCCGTAGATAGAAGAGACCACGATCAAGCTATTAAAATTTTTCAAGTTAAAACATAAGAAGATTAGGTTAAACTAGAAACGAGATATGGACCTGCATCTTTCTAAATCATCAGTGGAAGCTCCAAAGGCGGGAACAATTTCTTGAAGTGCATTCAAGAAATCGTCCATAGTAACTTTTATGCTTTCTTCATCCACAGGCTTAGTAAGATCATCAAGACTTAGTTGTCTATTTAACGCAAATGATACTGCACTTTTAACAACACCTTCAATTTCAGCACCGCTGTAATTCTTCGTGCGAGCAGCTGTACAGTAAGAAAATATAAGCACAGCACTAGAGCAGAGTAAGAGATGTACGTTAACTATAATCATTCATAGAGTATTGCAAATATTTTAGAGATGACTGATTGGCATCTAGATTTTCACATTCACTATGTTAAGGCAGGGGCCTTAAGCGAGTGGGATAAAGAATCAACAACTACTATCTTACCAAGTTCTTGGAGGCTCACATCAGGGGCTAGAAAAGAATTCTCTTTCATTTTGTTTGTATGGATTTGAAATATCTGAAGACGACCATTTTCATCAGGAAGGCTTATCTCGACTTGAACCTCCAAACGTCCTGGTCTATAGGTTATACAAGAATTCAGCATTTACATTGCATAATATATGTTTTTGCTTGCAGAAAAACTTTAGAAATCATTAAAATGAGAACCAGTAAATTTACTTCCACATAAAATGGCATCAAAAAGCATGAGAGAGACCTCAAAAGGGCTTCGTCAAGTAAATCTTTCCTATTGGTCATTCCAATGAGCAACACATTGTTCAGCGACTCCACACCATCTATCTGGATATCAGATGAAAGCTCAAATATTAATAGTCAAAGAGAAAATTAAGTACAAGAAATATGAAGAACAATGACATGTATATCAATATGGAGACACAATCCACAAGAACTGTTCTACTGACCTTTGTTAAAAGCTGGTTCACAATGCTATCATGAACTCCTGTGCCATCCCTTGTAGACCCTCTTGACTGCAAACTCAAGATTCGGTTTTTGAATTAGAGAAGGTAAGGGGAATATGCATGACATCTCGTTAATTTTGCATGTCTTAGGAATTCTTTGTCAAAGTACCAAGAGTGGAATTGCAGAAATTGCAGATGATATTCATACCTTACAAATAGCATCAATTTCATCAAAAATAATTACATGCAGATCACTTTGGTCACCTGAAAATAAACAATAATGATGGTTTAGTTTGCAGAGTCAACCAAGAAATAAGTAAAGTTCACAAGGATGTGTTCGGTACCAAGAGCCCTCTGATCATTTTCGGCATCAGCAAACAGATCCCTCACGTTTTTTTCGGTTTCACCAACAAACTTGCTGAGGACTTCAGGGCCATTGACAATCTAGTAAAGTTCACCAAGAAGAGGGAAGATGAGGATATATCAACTAGCAAGTGAAAGAACTATGAAAATATAATCAGGCCTGCAAACTAATATCAAATACTATTTCATGCTGAGGACACTGCAGCATCACTTATCAGATCGAATGTCCAGTGCAAGTGAACTTGTATGAGATGAAAAAATAATAGATGAAAGTCCAATCTAGGAGAGTTAATAACCCTCAAGAATTTTGAAGAATAACAAAAATCTACAAGAAATGGAGACATTAGAAGAAAGAAATTGCTCCCAGTGGTTTTAAGTTCTTCCCAATGTTCTAAAGTTTGTTCAGAAGGTTTCAACACAAAATTCAAGAGACAACGCTATATCCGCCACCTAATGTATGTCAAATGCAAATGATATGAAATAAAACGCACCACAGTAATCTCTTAGTTGATTTCAAACATAAAACTGCTGAAAACCTCCAGTGGAAATTTTAAATGTATACTGTGAAAATTTATCTTCGCATGCTCCTCCAATCTCACCTTGATTGTTGTTTTATATTTGATAATGCCTGTAGAACTTATTAGAATTGCAGTACATGTAACAGAATTTCCTACTGAAGAATTCAACCTAACATCAACATGAGCCAGTATCGGAATGCAACTTCAGCCCTTGCCTAACAACAAATGCATAAGAGAAGAGTGGTCCAGTAGAAGGTGACACAAGTAGCTTGTCCAAGAACAAACAGAGTTGCATGTGCATTTTACCAGTATAAAGAAAAATCAGTTTTACAGAATGGCGAATAAATGTCTCAGAGCTTGAATATGACGCAAAAAAGTTTTGCATCTAATCTAATTACAAAGTAGAAACATGAGAGGATTGCCAGATTAACACCATTTGTTCTAGTAGCATCAATATCTCTACAGTGAAGCATTTACCCACATAGCAGTACTAGTATCAACGAACTCACATTTGTTAATGCAGTTTGAATTCTATGATTTAAGAAATGAAATAATTCTAGTAGATAAAATGCAAGAAAAAATGTGTGTGCGGAGAGGCGCTACCAGACCTTTGGTTCCTTTCCATTCAACATTTTCCCTATTTGACGAGCCATTAGAGTTTTGCCAGTCCCAGGCGGCCCATAAAGCAACATACCCTTGACATGCTTAATCCCCAACCTAGAACAAGAACAAGAACAAGAAATGAGGAGAATTACAGCCATATACTATTAAAAAACCATCACATATTCTGGTAAATTGAAAATTACAATATTACTTGGAAGTCACATGGGGAGGAAAAACTCAAGAAGCAAAAGCTCTTCGAAATATATCAGCAAACTCATCACTTAATCCTCCAATACCCAATTGTTGAAGGTTGAACTCTTTCTGCCTAAAGATGCTGCTACTCGCAGCTTCACGCTGATTAATAATCTGCAGCAGTGAGAAAAAGTTTCATGCATCTTCAACTTCACCTTTTCAAATCTGCAAAACTCGAATATCCATTACAAATATGAAGGAGAAAACAGTGAGCTAGAGTTGGCTGATGGAGAAGACTGACTTAACTAACCTTTATTCCACTTGTATTCGATGCCTCAAAGACAATATAAGTATCATTTGAGAGCATCCCTCTCTCAGGAGCACCAGATTTATCTTGCCCCTCTACAACGGCTTGATTGACAGTGAAAATGTAGTTGTTCCCATGATACTCAAATGACACTCTTTGCCCTACTGTCATGACCTGGATGCAAAGAATATTTACAAAGAGATAAAAAAGCTATTGAACCCATAACAGACATTTCAAGCACAAATTCCTACATTACTGTAAGAAGGAAAAGAGCACAAAGTATCAGGGTGGAAGAAACGTTACTTCAAGCTACGTACTACATGTAACATTATTTGCAGTGTGAATGAAACGCGCTTTACCTGGCTGTTGAATTTCTTCCTAAGTTGATTGGCAAGAAGAACTGCATCAACCTATTTAAAGATTATCAGAGTACTCCAATTCCAATAAACTCATTTAAGCACTCAGAATAGTTCTATCTGAACGATGAATCAAGAATACCATCAAGCATACCTGCTCACTTTTGGTTCCTCTCTTGACAAATTCCAAGTCAAGTGTAAGCAATGCCAAGTAGAAATTATCAGGTGGGATGAATCTACAAAAGAACTTTCTTGCTTAAGATCATCTTTAGGCATATTATGCTACAGCAAGAGCAGATAAGCAGGCAATTTGCTAACCTGCTGATGCTGACAGTGTCTCCAGTAGACAATCTAGCATGCCGCCTTTGGATAGCATTTAATGCGACATGGCCAGGACGAATAGCATCATGAACAGTTTCTCTTAATTAAGGCCACAAAATCATAGTTCAACGATTCATGTTAATCTGCAAACAGACATAAGCAACACGGTGGCAACAGGCACTGTGGTAATTCATTTACTTCAGCAAGCGTTTCTTCTTTAAATGTGCTTGCACTATCCTATCATTATCTACCTATCATATGCAGCTTCAGTGCGGAGCACCAATTAGCATTCTATCACACCATGTCAATATAATTATGAAAAGCCACCACGTTTGAACACTTCTTTCATGAGAACTAAACAAGAGATGTTTGTTGTCAACAAAAATTGGTTGTATCATTTCAGAAGAATTTTTTACGAATCAACCATGCTCTTATTTCATCGATGTTTGGTATCAATCTGCAGGAGATAAGTCATTAACTATGGGAACCTCACAATGACGGAAGGCTTTACCAAGTACAAAGTATTTGATCCTATAGCTTCAGGATTAGAAACTTAAAATACTTATGATCCAACCAAGGAAGAGATTTTCCAAAGAAAAAATTCCACAATAAGCGATATCCTAAAGAAATTATTCAGTCCATTTGCACTCATGAGCTTTTCATTTCGTCATCTCTAACCGTCTGACTCACCATAACACATACACACTGTTCAAAAGCCTGCAACAGAAGTCACCAAATACCATCGAAAGCACCAATGGCTAGGCCCATTTCGACATTGTAAATCTAAATACTAATCGAAAAATAAGTTCCAGACGTCTTTCGGTCCTTTCATGTTACTCGGAAGAGCGAGTCGACTAAACCAATTCAGATCAAACATGTTGACACAAATTACGGTTGCCGATCCAAAAATTTAAGGCAGGAAGGCTATAGAAAAGGATATGAGATGGAGAGGACGAAGGAGTCCCCAACGGAAGCAAGGTGCAGCTTGGTGCCGGGAACGGAGAAGTTCTGGAGATCGGAGGGACAGCAATAAGCGAGGTTAGTGAGTGCGAGCTCCGGCGCCGGTGTGTTAGTGACGATCATGCTGGTCGCCGGAGAAGTTGACGGGAACCCGAACAGGCCGGCCATTGCTGAGCTCTCCGTGGAAGGAAGAGATCCGTTACAGAGTCTGTGTTCGTCAGAGAAAAGATCCGGCTGTTTTATATTTATACGGTTTGGTTTGGGGCTTTTGCTTTGGTCTTAAGGAAAAGAGGCGGCGCAAACGGTGCCGTATTTTGACAAATAAATACAATTGCTCGCGTAAACTTTTCTTACGAAAAAAACAAAATCAGTTGAGAAAGTCATTTCACGTATTTGAATCTATGCTATTTATGCGTAAACATTCGAGAAATTTATATCTTTTTTGACTTTTTATATTTTTTTAATCTAATTTATATATTAAAATTTATAATATGTATCATATTTTTAAATTAATATTAAAATAATAATTTCAGTCATTTTTCGCTTATATTATATTTACGTTGTTAATAGTAAAAAACTTTTATTAACTGCTCAGATACCCTTATATCACTCCATATCTATAATTTTACCAGTAAAAATCTGTTATATTTTTTAAAAGAATGATTAGAAGTTGTAAAATTGACATCATATACAAATGATACTGAGAATATTCTACTTATTACTATAAATTAAAAATTTTAAATAAATTAAATTATAATAAATTATAAATAAACGGTCTAATTACATGGATTCATCTCGTATTATGTATTTGTGGTCAATGTCTAGTAATAATTAATGTTATGGTCAGGAGCATTCATCTACTGAACATTCTTAACGTTTCTTCTCTTTAATAGGAGACTAAAATATTGCTTTGTGCGTGTGTACGGATTATTTGTCCAGAAAAATACGAATTATTCAAGAATTTTTAAACTTATCATGAATTATTTTTTATCCAAAAAATCACAAACTATTCGAGAATTCTTCAATCTACCACGAGTTATTTTTTCAAAAAAAACTATTATCTGTTTTTCCTAATCTACCATGCCGTTAATTTTGACCATTAATTATTGATTTATACCGTTAATTTTACTAATTATGCAAATTGAGTTTAACGTGTGATCCATTTGGTCATAAGAATGGAGAATATCTTTTTGCACGTCCATCATTTATTTGTCCATCCATCCTCATGATAAAATAGAAAATTCATGAAGTTACATCGGGACTCCGTTTGCACAATCAATAAAATTAACAGTGCATATCGATAATTAACAGATAAATTAATAGCGTGGTAAATTAGAAAATTCTTGAATAGCTCATATTTTTTAGGGAAAAAATAGCTCATTGTAAATTAGAGAATTCTCGGATACTTTGTACTTTTCTGGGCAAATAACTCATGTATCTATCTATACTATTACATGTAAATCTGTGCAATGTTTAGTGTCTTTTTGGTTTTCCATATTCGCCCTTAATATGATTTGCATATTAAATTTTAAGACATATATCTGATTTTCAGATTAAGGATAAAATAATAATTTCATTCATTTTCCTCTCACCCAATATCTATGATCCTAATAATAAAAATTTTTCATTAACTGCTCAGATTCTCATATATCAATCATACCTATAATAATTTGAAATTGTAAAAGGTAAAATTGATATAGTAAATGATAAAAATTGAGAATGTTCTACTTATTGCAATAAGTTAACGAGTTTTAAATAAATTAAATCGTAATAAGTTATAAATTAATGATATAATTATACAAATTCGTCACAGTATCTCACATTTATTTATTTTTATCTTTTCGTGCGTAGCGTAGATCGGTGTTTAGTATGTGTATATATATTCGCGAATTCCGGTTTATAATCGAAGAACTCCGAGCAGAAGAATCGAACGAAACCGAAGAGTCCAAAGGAGGCAATCGAATACAGACTTGCTTTTCTCTGTTTTCGAGCTGAACTGAAACTATGTCTTCATCCTTTCAAGCATTCCACACCGAGTACTGTACATATAATAATAGATATACATACTGGAGGCTTTATATACGTACATACTAGAGCCTGGCTATACTGTGCATGAATTTTATTATTTAATAAATTTGATAAAAATAAATATGTAAATGACTTAACAAAATCTTAACTATGGTTATTAAGAGATAAAATTTAGTTAACTATGTATAGGGAAAATGATATTTTTGGTACTCAATCTTTCGCATTTTTGTCATTTTCGTCCTAAACTTTTATTTTTTATCATTCAGACCCTGAACCTTTTAAATTTTTACTACTTTGATCCTACCATTATTTTTTCCAAAAAAATATGACATCCAAAAAGTATATTCCATCCAAAAAAGAATATTACATCCAAAAATTATTTTTCAACAAAAATATTTTTCAAAAAAAACACATCATCCCTGATTAAAAAAATATTGATTACTAGCAAGTCCCTTTTCTAAAATTTGAACTCATTTTCCTCACAATCAGTCATAATTTTATAATGATAATAATGATTAATCAATTTTGAATATAGAATGTGTCTTAATTGTGAAGGATATATAACCAGTAATAAAACCGTACCAATACTTTCATTTTCATTTATTTTTCCTTTTTTATTTATTTTTTGAAAAATATTTTTGGATAAAATATACTTTTTTGAATAAAAAAAGTAACAGTATGACCAAAATGATAAAAATTTAAAAGATTCAGGACGTGAATGATAAAAAAAAACGTGTAGGACGGAAATGATAAAAATATAAAATATTGAGGACTAAAAGTATTATTTAACCTTTTGTACATAGTGAAAAAGAGTAGAAGGGGAAATGCAAAAAAATTATAGCAAAATAAGAGATTAAAAAAGAAAGTGGGAGTAGAAAGAGACACTTGGTGTATAATCATACGTTTGTAAATTTACTATTGTATCACTATTTTTTCTAATCTAATGGTCAATAAAATTTACATCTATACGTCAATAGATAATTTGGAAAGTGAAAAGAATAGTAAAATGAATGTGTACTTCCGCATATAATATAAATGGATATACAAATATTATAGGATAGAAGTAGTTGCGTGAAATGATAATGAGTTGATCTATAATTTTTATTTTCAAATGATTCTAGCGGAGGGCATTTTTGGAAGAGGAAAAAAACCAAATCTCTCATCCAGAGCCATGTAGTAATAGATTTATATAATACAACACCGCATGAAGAAATACATTTCTCGGCCTCTTGGCTAAGATCAAGTGTAGTATCGGTTTGACACCATATGAAAGAGTATGATAGTGAAGAAAGAACATCAAAAGCTTCGATTGATCCCCGATGACGGGCCCCCCGCTGGTTGATACCAATCTGTGCGCTGTAAGTGATTGTTAAACCGAGTGGTGTCGGGGAAACGAAGGTGGAAGCGAGCAGAGCAAGCTCAGGGCTTGGGGATGAGGAGATGGGAGATGGCGGAGTGAAGAGATGAGAGGACGAGGAGGAGGTAGACGACCGAGGCGATGAAACCGGCTATGAGAGCGCCGGTGACTTTGTCGCAGAACTTCGGGACTTGGCCGCAGATAGGAAGCCAGCCGGCATGGCTGTTCCCTTTCTTGCCCACGTGGGCTATTGCTAGAGCAGCCGAGATGCTCGAGCTGAGCAGCACTGCGATCACCTGAGAAATTACCATATTACATATCACAGAGATTTAGGGTTTGGATTTGGAGCATCACAAATAATTTATAAGCTTGGCTCGACATGGCTAGATAATTTTTCCAGGTAAGCCGATCAAACCAGCAAGTCTCAACCATGGCACATCATGCTGGACCAAAAGTTCCCACAGCACGAGTTAGCCGTTTTCTTTTCAGAAATAGAGATTTGCGTGAGTTAGGATGATGGAAGTAACTCCGTCAAATATTTTATTTTCATTATTTTAAAAATCAGACAGGACCTGCCAATCGAATCGGTTCAACCGAGAACTAGGCATTCCATCCACCTGATCTAGTGCCTCGAATTCTACTACTGGCACATTGATCTAACCGGGCCCAAGATTAGTGGTTGACTTTAGAAAAATCCATCAAACCGGAATGAATTTGCAGTTGAACCGGTTCGAGAAAATAAAGAAAGGAAGAGCTATTGACTCACACATTACTACAGCATCATCAATTCACTTCTACATTTAACTATTTTAAAAATTCATTCATAAAAAAACTATTTTTAAAAAAATATTAAATTATATTTTCAAAAACCCCATCCTACCAATTGGATCACTGTTGAATCCACAGTGCATGCTCGATCAGTTCCATCCGTCCAGTTCGATTTTAAAAATTATGATATTTTTTCAGAAGAAGAAAATAAAGAAGGAATTTACGAATATGAGATGGAAAGGGTTGAGTAATTAATCACCACGTCCATCATGAGAAGCAGGCGACCGAGGAGGCCACTGTTGCAGGAGAGGAGCAGAGCCAGGGCGCTGTACCCGCCGGCAATGGCTTCTGCAATCACAAAATACCTGCAGTAACCATAGTAACATGCACTGATAAACAACTCGCTCGGGTCCGGATCGGGAAAACTTCTTACCGGTTATTCCAGTGTCGGGCTTCCGAGGAAGCTCCACGGATCGACGACGAACTCTCTTCCAAGTTTCCGGCTAAAGGATGAAGGAAGTGGGAAAACCCAGTTTACCATGAAAGCAACTTTCTTATGGAGCAGATGAAAAATCAGTGGGCTATGTGCCGTAATTGGATGAGGGTTCGATACCTCAGTATTAAAAAAAAACAGTTTTTAATTTGATAATAAAATGGTGGACAATAGCAGTGGCGGGCGACACAGTCACCCTGTTATGTAATATTCGAAATTTCATGTTCGACTGTGAACGCATCGGACGAACTGAATAACTGATACTGGTACCGCCCTCGTCGACATAGCACCATCAAAAGCCTAGTACAGTCTAAGAAGCCGATGTCTACCAGAAGCTTAAGATCATCTTTTGGTAATATTGCTTTGAGCGATACTCAAACTTGTGACCTCGACCTCTCTAGATTGTATGAGAACGAGTTTTAGACCACCAAACCATTACCATTGGTACAAAATACCTGATAAGTTATAAATACTACGTTGACGCGTTAAACACTGATTGACTCGTTACACTTGTCATGTGGTGTGTCTGTGTACACGGAAGACACTCTCAAAGTAGACGGGTTCGTGTGAGGGCGACACGGTTATGCGCGGTCATACCATAACAGCATGAGCACAGACAATTGGATGACCGAGATTGAAGGGTTGTACCGATGGCTTTCGAGATCGTAGAGTTGGAATGGATGATACCTGAATGCAGGAGTGTTGCTGTACTTGGCTTCGAACGTGAGGTTAAGCACCGTGGCTGACTCGTGGCTCGTGACCATGACCACGACGGCCGCAGCCGTGGCTCCTACGGCCAGCGCCCTCAGGAGGAGGGCGAAGAACCTCCTGGCCATGGTCATGTGCGGTGGAGGATGCGAAACCGAAACCGCCCGAGTCCGAGGATCGATGTCTGTCTTGTAAATATGAAGAAGTTGAGGCCCTGATTTGTAGGGGTTGGAGAGAGAGTTGAGAGTAGAAGGAAGCCGTAGATTAGGAAGGCAGGTGGGAGGCGGTTCACTCGTATACTTATAGCATGTCTTGATGGAGAGGAACTGACCAGTGACCTAACCATGAAAATAGATATTATTATTATTATTATTATTATTATTATTATTATTATTATTATAGGTATATGTGTCCTATGGGCAAAGATAAGTTAAATGCATGCTTCGTATTAACCGGTTATCAGCTCGAGTGGATATGAATGTGTGCATATTTCGTGAGTAATACTACATGCCGGACTTGGACGTGACAAATACCCTCCTTAAAATTCCAGCATCTTCGCTAGACTCTCTGGCCAAGTTCGCGTAACTCCTCACTGCTCGGGCTGAGGTCCAGACCGTTCTTCACGGTTCCAGCTCGTGGTCAGCCTAGTAGTGTAAACCACCCATAAATCCCCACGGTCATGATCGGAGTCAGCACTGATGCAACGTGTAACAACACGGACCCATCACTAGAAAGTGCTAGTTTTAGTGCTCCTGAAGTTATTGAACCTCATAAATATATTCAAGATCTCCTTCTTATATAATCGACGTGGGATTGTGCCCTTGAACTGAATAGCCTCGAGTCCTTGTGATTGACCAAAATTCGGGTCTCTCCACTCGTGCTTGCATATTGACACTTATTTGGATCCACGGGCAAGTTCAATGTCGATAGCCGAAGAGAGATTTGAGCGAGAAACCGTTGGTAACACTGTCCAAATGCATATTTACACATGGGATTACTTGGACCAATGAAACTATCCGGTGAAACTTTAACGAGACAAACATTTAATGATCCTTCTTCTTTTTTTTTTTTTTTTTTGCCTATTATAGAACTAAGGGCTAAATTATGGAGCCAAAACCTGTCGCGATCAAACAAGGAAGCGTGGAGAAGAAAATCGAGGGCTGAAAAGTGAAGCCTTCGGCACGTCCGGGGGCCATGAAGGCCGCCTTCCCATTGAATTTACCAGGTTTAGTTGAGCTACCCACCATGGAACCCAAGGGGAACCTTCAGCAGTTGCCACGTGGCGTGGATACTGAAAATTGATTCAAAACCATGAACTGCATTTCAGTTCAGTTCAAGGTTGTGCAAAGGAGTAAAAACTCATTTTGATCTCGAAATTTGCGCTCGACCAACACCTCAGTCCTTAACTTTTTTTTGCCAATAATTAGCCTCAAACATCCATATTTTTATCAACAGGTTGGTCCGATCATTAATTTACTGTTAAAAATACTGACGTAGAGTTCGATGTGTCACTTACGACATTAGATTTATACTTTTTAATTGACAAAACATTAAAAGGACGTCGTTTTGCTTAACAAAAAGGTGTAATAACTATTTTATCTTTAATTATTGATCATATTTTCAACGAGTTTTGTTTTTAAACCAATGATAATTCCTTGAAAATATGATCAATATTTAAAGATAAAATAATTATTACACCTTTCTGTTTACCAAAACGATGTCGTTTTAATGTTTTACTGATAACAAAGTATAAATTTAACGTTGTAAGTGACGTATCAAACTCCAAGTCAATAATTTTAACAGCAAACTAGTAGTTAGACCAACTTATTTGCAAAAATATAGATGTTTAAGCCTAATTGATGGCAAAAAAAGATTAGGGACTGCAATATTGATCGAGTACAAATTTTGAAACTAAAGTGACTGTTCACTCTTTTGTAAAGTCTTACTTCCTCGTGTTCGAGTTATAAATGATAAAAATTCATGTGACGAAAATTCATTTTGACATGGAAAATAGTAAAAATTCATGACTGGAAAAACCTTAACCTCGTTCCTGCATTCGATTGTTATGATAGGACTTGTGACAATTAGTTCAAGGTTAGTTTTCCTTTTGATTTTCATCCTACGTTCATGCTTTTCTGTCACGAGGTCCTCAGTTTTAGATTCAACCGAGAACAGCCAGTTCGGATCTTCCGAGAGTGCAGCTCTTTGGAGTCCCGGACTCGAAAATTACATCGCTTTTACGAGTCGAGGCATCCGTGATGGTGCTGGTTGTAACTAAATGATAGGAAGCCACATTTGCAGAGGCCGACGCCGATATCACGTACGGGCGAGGAGGATAACGCAGATATCGATTCCAAGGTCTCCACAGTTCTGCAAGAACAAAGTGTAACGTCGAATCATTCCATTCGCAGGAAGCCTTCACCAAACTATTCAATTGCTTGTATCAGCATATCTCTCTGCAAATTGACAAGAAAGTTACCCGACAGAATGAGAATGACAACATGGTTGCAGCCGAGTTCTGCAGGGCTCCCTTCCTCGATCGACACCCGAGATACATCAGCTAATGGAAGTTTTATTGAGGAAATTTTTTTATTTTTTTATTTTTTGGTGTTGATCTAAGCAGAGAATCCTTGACCCTGGTTCCTGGAAAGTTGCGGCCGATGGCTCGGTTCCTCAGTCATAAGTCTCCAAAGGGAAGTATGCTGGAAGTAGAGACCAAAGTCATGGTACCCTGCAATACAAATGCTGTGATAAAACATGGAGAAACAGAATCATGAGAGCACAACTTAAGGAAGCTGTCCTTCATAATACGATGACTACGATGCAACAAATAAGCAAATGACAATGACAGAAAACAAAAACAACCAGCTAAGTAAAAAGAATAGAAGGTACTTTTGCAGAAAGCAGAACCAGTTTGAGCCAAAAATCAGATCACAATCACGAATATTGTAACCGTTTTCTGTGGAACAAAATGAAACCGATAGGTCATACGAACAAGGTGACATTACAAATGGAAGGAGAATTTAACTCCTCAACAGATGCTGCTCGAATATCATCCCTGAACAAATCATAAGCTCAGTGAAAACCTCCGATGACCCACTCCAACTCCCTTGGCGAGAAGAATTTAATGCTCTGAACTACTTCCTGGTACCCGGTTTGTTTCGTCTTTTCCACTGGCCTCTGCAGGACTTTTCACTTTTCCCCCATCCTCTGATCCTTCGGCTGAATCTCCATTGGAGCAGTGGTTCTTCATGACAACCGAGATATCGGCCTCAGAAGCTCCCGCAAGCTTAAACCGCTCCACTGCAGATTCCAAATGCTCTTTCCAACCCCCAAGCCCTAGTTTGCACTCAACTTGGGACCTTTCAAACAGCATGTTCCCCCAGAAGAGATGGATCTGAGACTTCATGACCGCAGCCTGCTCGGCAGCATCCTCAGCCGAAACCTCTGCACCACTCGACTGCTCCCCTTCTCCAGTAATTCCCAGCTTCTTCCTCCTCTTCATCAATAACGCCTCCTCCTTCTTGGACGCTGAATTCGGGTCCTTCAACTCCTTCACCCTCTGCTCCTCAAGCTTCTCCCACATCTCTGTTGCGGCGGTCATCTTCTCCTCCGCACTGTCGAAGAGCTGAATTGTCTCAGTAGGGTCCCACTCTAAGAGGTCGATCTTTCTTGCAAGTGCATAGGACCAATGGAGCTTTGCCATCTCGAATTGCTGCTGCCCTAGGGCAAGCAAGCCCTCATAAAAGTCGGGCTTGATAACCAGAGCTTCCTCATACTTCTCCCGAGCCAAAGAGTATTTCTCCTTGACCCAATCATAGGCTGCCTGGAGTTTAGCTTCGACAACTCCTTTCTCTTTCCCCTCTGACTCATCGAGTGGGACACGCTTCCTTGCAGCGCACATGTGGACATTGCCCCAGTTGAAGAAGGCAAGGGCAGCAACTTCTTGGAACTTGGCAGCAGCCTGGTCGAAAAGCCTCTGTGCCTCCTCACTTGTCACAGTCTCCTCTAAGGCTTCAGTGCAAAGCTCCATCCCAAGCTCATGGAAGTCTATATGAGCATCTGGGTCAATACCCACGTGGGTCCGGAAAAGCTGCGCAAACTCGAACAGCCAATCATCCACCTCGACCTCTTTGCATTCGGGATGATCCTCCAAAGAATCTACGGGCTTTGAATCTTTAGGGACTTCCTCTTCCCTCTCAGCATCTCCTTCCATAGCAGAATCACGAGACCCACTTTCTTCTCCTTTGCTCTCTTCAGTATGCACCGGTTTCTCTTCCTGTTCCTCTTCTTCCAACAGAGGAGGCTCCTGATCCGGGCTCACCTCCATGACATGCAATCTCAGCGTCCCAAGATTACCAGATTTATCAGACTCGGGATCCTTAGGAGGACCAAGATTGTTATCCACACTCAGCTCCGCTAATCTAAGTTCACTTGTACAAGTAATAGTCACTAAATCACCATCACTATCCTTATACTTGATCAGAACTGACTTCGAGGAGGGGAATCTTTTTCCTACAATCTCCCTCAATGCCTTGAAGCTGCAATTCGCAGGCATCCGGGACAGCCTTATATCATGGTCATAGACAAGCTTCAGTGGCCTCCACTGAACTGAAACCTCTCGATTCTGAACAGTAGCACCTTCTAAAGCATTCGAGGAATTGAGTCCATCCTTCTTGTGGTCCCCGCTGCCTGGGTTATTGAGAGGTTTACTTAAGGAGCCATTCAGAGGCTTCAATGAAACTTTTGGCATTTGTGTCTTGGGTCCGGAGCTGTTCTCAGGCACAAGACTTTGCTGAGGCAGCTTCTCCACCTTACTATTTACAGGTGCAGCTGAGGGAATCGAAGCTGGCCCCTTCTTGGGAACAGGGCGGGAGGGCAAGCATGGGCCAAGCCCACCCACTGGTGCCCCAACCCGCACAGCAGAGGCACCGAGAGCAGCTGGGGAAGGGCGGCTTTGCAAGTCCTGCTGGGCCTCTTGGTGTGGCGGGCCTAGCAGCATTCTCAGCCTCTTCACAATCTCCAACCCATCCTGGTTATTTGGCTCCACATTCAGCAAGATCAACACGTCCTGCATAGCCATTTCAGGCTTCCCTAAAGCCTCGAATGCCCGGGCCCGCCTGAGCAGGGCTCGGACAAACCTGGGCTGGATCTGCAGCGCGAGGGTGCACTCTGATATCACAGTCTCATAATCAATTGGTTTCATCTGCATCAGACAGGCAGCTCGATTACTGTGACAGACCGCCCGATCATGGTGCATCTTTGGGGTGAGGCGCAAGGCCTTATCATACTGCTCAAGAGCACCCACATAGTCCTTATTCTGAAACTTTTTGTTGCCTTCATCCTTCAACTCATGGGCTCTTTTCAAGAACACTGAAGATTCCAGATCAACACCACTCCCATTAGCATTGGGAACTGAATCGCTAACACCATTACTTTTATCCCCTGAGACATTGTTTGGATTTGAACCGGAACCAGAACCACCCTTCTTCTTCCTAGCCCCAGATTTTCCCATAAAAGAATCCCTGTTCACTAGTTAGGATCAGTCAATCTCTGGAGAAGCCTCCTACAACACACCCAGGTCTTGTTGATTCCGGCCTCTCGAATTCAATAAGTTTTGCTGATTGCTCAGCCTTTGATTATCCCTGCATCAGTCATGGGCAAGGCAGTGAATAGTAAGGTTCTGAGTATAAGCAGGGGAGGGATCCACAGATTCAAAGTGTAAAACTGAATGGAAGGATGTGAATCTCTAAGGAACAATGACAAAAGTCCCATAAAAGTAACCATTATAGAGCTAGCATTAAAGCTCAAAGTACATTCTACTAGTGTTCGTAAAGCATTTATAGGGCTAAGTGAAGTAGATTGAGCAAAAACAATGACATTCCAAATTATCAAAAGAAAAAATAGACATTCCACGCATTGAACATACTCCCAATTTAGGGTTAAGCACAGTTAAGTTCAGTTTAGGAACCATCTGAAAGAGCTTCTTGGCATTGTCAGATCCATACATATTATGTATATCAACTTCGCAACCAAAGTGCTGAAGTTCCTTAATTTATCCAGCAAAAACAAATCTTTGGTTCCAAAACCCAGTTGGTTATTCCAAAACTCGTGGACATAACTGTTCTTATTTCTCAACAAAGATGTCCGCATCATGGGAGGCAGAGGATATTCTTGGAAGATAGAGACTGCTGCTCTTTTGGCATAGCACAGCCCTCCTCCTTGGACCAACAATATAACTTCAATTTCAATCAAACGGAAGTAAAGAACAGTGATTTCAGAATTGAGTTCAGAACATTGCAAGAAAAGAAAATGGGGAAACGAATTTGATAATAGGTTGCATGTGAAACAAAGGATTTCCTCAATCAATTCAGGCGAGCTCTCTTACTACTACATAACAGCAACAATCTTAACCTTCAGCATGGCCAAAATTTCAGATTTTCTCACAGACATCAGGCAATCCACCAATATATATCAGCTCGAGAACTGAACAATCACAACTCACTGTCAGTACACAGCACGGGGGAAGGAATAGGAGCGCAGTAGTGGAGCCCAAGCCACAGCGGACTGGGAAGAAACTTTCTTTGAATTCATATGGAACAAAATTAGCAATCCATTTCTCATAAAGGATTGTTAATGGAGCTGACGTTACCAAATTCTGAGGAGACAGTATCAATTTATGCCGAATTGCTGGAGACGGCAGGGAGATGGAAGACGAGTGGGTCGGCGACGGAGGAGCGGCTTAGATGGGCTTGGCCTTCGTGGGGTAGGTCGGCGGCCGCAAAGCACGGCGAGGTCGGAGATGAAATAAGACAGGTGAGAGGCGAGGCTGGCCCTGGCCGCCGTCGAATGGGTTGAAATAGTAGTGCCGGCGCAGATAAACCGCAGAAGAAGAAGGAGAACAAAACCACTATTTAGGGCTGAGGAATGAAAAATGAAAATGGTGTCTGGGAATTTTTTTCATTTTTTTATTTCTTTTAAAATTACGTTTTTCCAAAAACAGGTGCAGTTTTTTTTTTTATTAAAAAAGGTTCAGTTAACTTTATATGGAATAATAGTTTATTGGAAAGTGAGTAATTTATTTCATTTTTAAATTTTTTAAAATATCCTTTCAAATTAATTTTTAACTAATAAAAAAATGACAAAGAAGAGTAAAAATTAAAAATCACTCAAAAAAAAACTGTAATAGCTAATAATTATTTCTTAATTTTCTTTTTCTAATTACATTTTATTTTATTTTTAATACAACCTAGAAACATTAATAATATTGTAAAAAATTACATAAAATATTATTATAAAATAATAATTTTATTATCAATTATATAATTGATAATTTCATACATAGTACAAATAAACATCTAATATGATTTTAATCAATAAAATTTTATTTATTCTTTTCTCCTTCCAAAAAGCAAGCATGAATGGACCCGACCCAAAGTCAAGGAGACTGCTTATGTCATTGAGTAGACTACTGAAAACAAGTCTGAATTTACATTAGAGATTGCTGTGAAAATAGGTCTGAATTTACATTAGAGATTGATGTGTCATTAGACGATCGTATTGATAATAGGCTTTATAAGAGATTAAGTATATTTTCACTTAAAAACTTAAACTATTATAAATTGTTATGATCTCTAATATGATGTGGGGTCTAACTAGGACTATTCAAAAAGATCACAAAACCGAATTGAATCTAAAAATTGAACTGAATTGAACCAAAAATAATCGAATTGTTCAAACCAGTTGACTAACGGTTTAATTTTTTTGTCGAGAAGAGATTCGGTTAATTGCTTGGTATCATTAATTTGATTAATTACGATTAATTGAACCGAATCACTTTCTAATTAATAATTAAATATAATTAAAATGTAAAATTTTAAACAAAAATATATATTTCACTTAAAACGAACTGGACTGGAACGATTGTGTTTTTATAGTGGGTTTTATTTACTTACTTAAAAAATCAATTAATTGAATCATTCGAATCAGTTTTAAATAATTTTATTTTTTCCTCAAATAATTACAGTTCGACCTCTATACCGAACCGAACCGAACCGAACCGAATCATGAACACTCGGATCAAATATACTCCGGCGGCAGATCGGAATCGGAGTCAGAGCTGGAGGAAACGCCAATGCCGGGGGAATCAGATCGAAGGCGATTATTAGCTTTGTGACGCAGCATTGTCGTATGTTGTCTTTTTCTTCCTCTTGTAGACTGGTAAGCTATTCGAGAAGGGCAACTAAAGAAGAACCCGACACCGATGCATGGCTGCCTCCACTGCCGTAACGATGGCGTCTTAGCTTCCGGATCGAACGATCTCTCCGACGTGTGTCCGGTAGAATTGGTCTGGTTAAGCTAAGCCGGTGAGCTACGTCCACAAAATCCCTCGAGTAAAGTCGCTCTGAATTGCTTCAGCAATCGGGATTTCTGAGCTCCTCTGGCAGTATCAGCCTTCATCGGCACTGCGATCCTTACTCTTTCCATTTTGTTGGTTGGTTGGATTTCTTCGTGCTGGTCATCTGCAGGGCAATGTGTTTTCACGGACTGTTCCACACCTCGCATCATTGGATGAGAACTTGTAAGAGGAATCTTTTACACTGTATAATTTGGAAAGATCTGAAGTCCATGGTCTGGAGCTTTGGAAGCAGAAAGCTCGTCCATCCACAAACATCACATTTCTTCTGCATAGTTCATACATCTCTTGTTTCCAATGGTGATGAGAAAGTTTCTCTGCACATCGCCACGGCAGGAATTTGTCCTAATGGATACTCTTATTCCCATGGAAAGTGATGGATATAGAATCTGACTGGATAGGCTGTTGGATGTTGATCCCCCATCGTTCCTCTTTCCATTTAGTGCTTTTGGGATCATCCTTCTCTTATCTTTGGGGATGTGGGATGCATGGATTCTTCCAGTTGTTAGGAGGGGATAGCGGGAGAAATTTCTCTCGGCCATCTGATTTAAGCCATTTCCAAGGAATTGATGGTCTCTTTGCTTACTGATTTGATCAGGTAAGAGTGAGTGATGAATATGATGCAGTTGAAGAAGGTGATTATAGCTCAAAGGATGAGATTGCATTTGCATTTGTTGCTTCTAGTAGTCCCACTGAAGAAAATATGAACAGATCTTTTAAAAGTTCATCGACCCTGCATTTACATAGTGAGTCTTCTTTGCTAACAGACGCATCATCCCAGAATGTCTTCTGTTGTCTCTCCAAGCCAGCAGCAGAGGCTTGCTGAATCTCCTTCCTCGGGAAACAATGAAGGAACATTTTCATCTGTAGCTGATATCATTGCCTTTAGTCATGTTGCTGAGGCGTCCGTGTCGTAATCATCATTTTCAATAAGCGACTGGTGCTTGGGATGAAATTTCATTGCCATGATTCCTGGAAATTGTTACTCCCAGCAGAGAACTTTATTCGGGGTAGATCGTACAATATCCAGTTGAATGACCAAGTTTTGCCGAGATTTTCTCCCAAAAACTCAAACCCAACTTATTATTTCAATGACATGTTGACCTTTTCCTTCCCTTTTGATGCATGGAGATTAGTTGTTAATGTTTTGTAGCTCCTTTCATCAAGTCAATGCTGCCAATCTCTGCAGATAGGTGGAACTCCAGAGTTTTGAGTACAAAAATACTGCTTTTCAAGAAACTTTTTTCTGTGCTGAAATTGCATCTTGAAGATGCAATTTCTTTGCAACACTGAAATCACATCTTTAAGATGTGACTTCGTTCTGGTATTGAAGGAAATGTTTTGCCTGAAACCCTTTTTTACAAATTAGTTTTTTTCCAAGGAGTTGAACTCAAAACTCTTGGAGCTCCAACCTTTTTCCACCCTTTTCCCTGAGGATAGAGCTGGGAGGTGCCTTGAGGGAATACTGCAAAGAACTTCAGATACAAATTTGCCATCAAATAAGAGATTCATTTAGGATATTTCTTTTGTTTACGGAACTGAACATGCTGGTGCATATTTCTGCTAGCCAAGGTTTCAATTACACTGGAGGCTTCAGAGATGACAAGTGGGCAATTTGTCCACCCTTGTAGAAGAAATTCACCTACAATCATGAAGGTAAATAAGATGATTGTTCTAGTACATATACAAAAGTTGATACTGTATGCCATTCCTTCTGCTCCATGTTTTCCTCATAGCTTCAAAGTGATCGCCATGAAGTTGTGGCAGATCTAGTGCAAGCCAGCTTCCTGTATTTTCCATTCCTACAGATGAGCCCATGTCCTTCTCTATGCAGTCTCCGAGAAACGTTCACTGGAGCAGGTAGTTTTATACCAGCTAAGTTCTAATCAATTCCAGTTAATTGGCATGTCAATGCTTGCTGGAGCCTGCAGTTTCCAGACCATTAGATTGTCCAACCCGGCCTGTACCGGCCCATTGGCACCCCTTATCCATTTTCTATCTCCTGGCGAAGCAACCAAGGCTTGGTTTCTTGTCACATCGGTGAAGCGGTTACTGTCTGTTTTCTAATGCCAACAAGACCACCGAGAGGGGATACGAAGTGGCCAATGTCTCTGGTCTATCTCACATTGGAAGCGTCCATCTCCTACATTCTATGGCCCTCGTATGAACGGTCTGCATATGTTTTCCATCAATATCTTTCCTCAAGTCAAAACGTAAACTATCAGGAAGTGAGCTGGGAAGAGAGGTAGGTGAGGGTTGGCTTGGACTGATCAGGAGTCGAGTCACCCGAAACCAATAAGGGGAAGCTGATCCGGGATGATGACGGTCCGATTCAGCTCTCCTATGCTCAAAAGTCAACAGATTAATCATAGGAAGTAGTAAATGAAGAGAGAGAAATTCTTGATCAGCTGGATATTTATAGGCATGTCAGAGGGTTACTGTCGTAATTATTGACTTTGACTATTGATTAGTTGTCACATGTCCCTCAACGGACGGTGGAGATTTGCTCATGATGCTGTAAAGTAATTTTACCTTTTATCTCAATTCGATAGATGTTTTACATTATCAAATAAGGTGTGGGTGGCCTCACTAAAGGTTTGCGCGCTTAAGAGGAATTCGAACCTCTGACCTCATGGATTTACACACGGGTCGTGCACACATCCTATCCACTTGAGTTACCATTGGAGGTTATACAGGGTGAAAAATTCATATCCTTTCTCATTCATCTCCTTTCCCCTCCATCCAAATAATGGATTAGCGACGGAAGGGACTGTTCAAATTACGTCCCGAATTGACTCGAATTACAACAAGTCGGGGTAGTGTGATTCGCTCGCCCACTTATTCGTGGAAGTTGGTTCATCACGGCCCCGGTCTTCGCGGCAATTAGTTGAAATTTGTGTGTGTTCTGTGGGTAGACAACTAAATTCTAAGACATGCCTGGGTACTATGACAGTTGAGTCAAACGTGGTTCACCCAATTCACCAGCACTGGGCTTGACCTCCGACGCCGGCCCGCCAGATCGTTCGAAAATGACAGTTGATGACAGAAACGAAACAATGCTGACCTGTCTCCAGGGATGGCAAAAGTGACCTGCTCCGCTAGGTCAACCCAGCCCAACCTATGCGCGGGGGCAGGCCCGCATCTGTCATCGAACCTACCCTGTTCAGTCTCGTTATTTTACACAATCCAATTACATATTTTTAAATTAGCTTTTAGTTAATTTATGAATATTTCATCTTAATAAATTAAATAATAATCACTTTATTTTGTTAAAATTATGCAAATTCTAACTACTATACATTAATTTAACTATATTATTATAACCATGTAACAGCATACTATATTTTAAAATATATTATGTAATATTAAAATATTTTTTAATTAATCAGGCTGACCCACGCTCCACCCTGTCTGGCATGGGTCACGAGACGGGTCGACCCGTTTTGGATGTGGGGCGGGTTTTCAAAAACTCACCTGCCCAGGCACATTGCCATCTCTATCGGTCTCTAGTTATCGCTCATTTACTAAACCCACCATACCCATATGGATATGTAGGAATGGCAACGGGGTAGGCCTGGCCACGGGCCGGTTTGAAACCGAACCGGCCGATCAAAATAGGACTGAACAGGTCAAAATCGAAATCAGTTCGGAACCGGTCCAAAACCATCCTCGAACCGTAAGGTTTAAGGTTCAGGTCCGGTTTCACTGGCCTCAAACAACGAAAGTAAAATATATATTTTATTTACTTATTTATTTATTTAAATCCTCCCTCTCTAGGCCTGCCTACCCGCTCCCCCCACTCCCCTGTCTTCTCTGTCAGCCTCCCCCACACCCTCCCCACCCTGTCTGTCACCTACCCCCCACCCAACCCAAAATCCCGTCCCATCCCACCCCCTTCCCCTGTCAGCCTACCCTACACAGGTTTTTGAATTTTTTAACACATTTTCTATTTTAAATATATGTGATGTAAAATATAAATAAATTCGTTATATAAATTACCGTTTAAATCTTGATACGTGTAGAGTTAAATATCAATAATTATAAAAATTTTATATATGTAAAAAATTTAACTATGAATTATACAACAAACTCGTTACATAAATCAAATCTTATTTAATTTTAATAAAAATTGAACAAGTTGGTTTGGAACCGGACGGAACCGTCCAGTTCGGAACTGACTCTGAACCTTCCTATGGGTTCAGGGCCGGTTCCAAGGGGGCCACGGAACCGGAATCAAAACCGTGGCCAGGACTAGGACCAGGTGCTTGAAAATCTGGACCCCCGCTGCAGCCTAGACAAGTTGACTTGATTTAACAAAAATTAATAAATATTATGTAAGTATAATTAAAAATATTGTATAAAATTTCATATTTATTATATACTATAGTCAGCATAAATTTAAAATTTACACAATTTTAGAATAGAACTGTCTTTTTGTATTCTATTCAGATAAAAGTATTTATAAATTAATAAAACTAATTATAAAATACATAATAATATAATATATGACAGTGGGAAGCATAGGATGGATGTAATATATAGAGTAATATATTACACCTATCAACTTTAGGGGTAATTTGTACCATTTTATCTCTGATAATGGTGCTACCACTAACCATTTTCAACCCGATGATGGTTGTTTGATTCTCAACGAGAATATCAATATCAACTGATGAGGCCGGCTCGACACGATGTGGGGTTAAGAACTCGCGACATTAAAAATGGCTCGTTTAAGAGGTATTATTCACTTTAAAGGCAGTCTGCGTCGTTTTGCCCACTTAGGGCTTGTTTGTATTGAGGTTTATAGAGAATTACGGAAGTGAAACTCCAACCCTTGTTTTAAAATAGGATGGTTATGGAGAACCCTCTACCAAGCCAAATTTCAACCCTCCAAATTAGAGGATTATTCCATCCCTCCATAACCCTTCACCTCCATAAAACTTGCCCACCCTTCAATCCAAACAAGCCCTTAAGGCATTTGAAGGCTCTTCAATTAAAAAAGAAACAAAAAAAAATGGAAACTCTCTCTTTCTTTTATGTGATACTGAATCACGTGTAAAGTTGAATTTTAAAAACTAGTGCGAATTTCACACGCTCAATATTTACTCCTCCACATAGTCAAGCGGTTTGAAGATTTGGAAGTTCTAGAGGGGGGCTTGCCAGTGCATCCAAACGTGGCGTTCCAATCTCACGCGGGAGCTGAGGCGGAAGCCTCGTCCAACGTTCTACAATTTGATTTTTATAGCCGTTGAAATTTGGACTCCGGAATATTCTCAGCGTCTCGGGGACGGGGAAATCGGTTGGTCAAGGCAGTGAGTTCAAACGTCAAACAATTGTGGGACCCACTCCTACGCCCCACTTGCAACTAAGCTGCATATTAAAAACAATGTTTTACGGTCTACAAGGAGATGCACAGACTTAGAGGAATGAAAAAGAGAGATAAAAGAGTTACGGGAAGTTTCACATGTGAGATTGAATATAGGACCTTCAGATCACAGGATGAGGGTAGCACCGAGTGCATCAAGTCCCATCTCTAAAAATAGAATTTACTAATAAGAATGGTGTGGTGCAATTAGTACTACTGTTGTTCTGTAACCTAGAAGTGGTGGATTCAATCTCACTGGTAGAATTTTCTGTATCCTTTTATTCTGTCTTACATCTATTTCTTTTAGGTCCATTTGTCTCATTTGTACACTAAAAAATAAATTTTATTGACTGACATAAGTTGATTGATATAAAATATAATTCGATGCTACTACCTCATAAGTTGTGAATGTGTAAAATTTATGTTGGCAGCGTTATCCGGCCTTGATTAATCTAGTTCGAACCGAAAAGGTCCACTATGAGGTAAAGCTCTCCTAAGATAAATTTTCTCCATTCACAAGACTTGAACTCGAGACTTTACTTAGGGAGAAGAAATATCTTACAACCTCAACCAATTCACATCAATAATAAAGTTTCATTTTGTCTGTATTTTCAATATTGCTTAAGGAGAAGAGATATCTTACCACATCAATCAATTCACTTTGATTAATAAAGTTTTTTTGTTTTTTGTACTTTAAGTATCCAAAAGTCTAACAAACATTACTGATTCAGTTTGAACCTGACTAACTTAGATCCGAGCTTGGTCAGCCATTGGAAAATAGAATTTCAAACATTTCCTTTGCACTCGATTCAAGATCAGTAAGTTTTGCGCTCGATTCTTACCACTGAAATTTCTCGTTTCTCCTTATTCCCTCTTTTCCTGCTACCTCTCATGATAATCTACAAATTTGTTTCAAATAATCTACGAAATGATCTTACACGTTGATATTTTTCGATGAAACTTTTGAATATTAGAATTTATTCCAGTGTTTGCCTTGAAAGACGACTTCAAGTCCGTAGAAATCGGCACTCTCTCGATGATTCTCGACTTATCCCGAGCACGACTTTCATGGCACGCTAGTCTTCCCCTCGATCGAACTCCCACAATCACTTCCACACATTTAAACGCAGTTTGCTTCTTATTCCTCCCAGGAAAACTGCCCGCATGATGTTCATATTCAACGATGTCCTGTCCAGACACTTTCAAATTCAACGGTCTACTTTCTAGAAGGGCCCCAGGTGGTGTGATGCATGAAAAGTCCGACCATCGACAGCATCACCACACCACAGGACTTTAAAAAAAAACTATTTAGCACTTTTTTTTGAATATTTGTCCAGAAAATCACGATCTATTCGGGAATTTGCTAATCTACCACGAATTTATTTTTCCCTAGAAAATTATGAACTATTTAAGAATTCTCTAATATGTTTTCCCTAGAAATCACAAACTATTAAATAATTCTCTAATCTACCACGTCGTTAATTTTATCTATTAATTGTTGATGTATACCATTAATTTTACCGATTGTACAAATAAAGTCTACCATGACATCACATGTGGCATTGATTGGTCATAAAAAAACCAAGAATTATTGTCGAATTCTTTATTTTATCATGGAAATAGACGTGCAAACATATGTTCCCTACTTTTATAACCAGATTGACACCACGTGTGATGTTATATCAGACTCTATTTGCACAATCAATAAAATTAATGGTACATGTTAGCAATTAACGATCAAAACTAATGACGTGGTAGATTAGGGTAAACGGAGCATAGTTTGTAATTTCCTTGGAAAAAATAGTTTGTAATAAATTAAAGAATTCTTGAATAGTTTATAATTTTCTAGTAAAAATAATTCATGGTAAATTGAAAAATTCTTGGATAATTCGTGATTTTCTAGATAAATAATCCTATTTTTTTCCTTAAAAGGGTAATTAATATTTTTTCATACTCTCTAGCGTCCAAAAAGTAAACAACACTGATTAATTAAGATTTCAGCTAGCCGATTCACAAGAGGTAAAATTCTTACAATTATAGTTTTTTTTTCATTCATAATGATCAGATTCAAGACCCATTTAGTGAGAAGAAGTTTTGAATCACTTTAACAAACTCGTGGACACCAAACTTTAAAGTGGTGACACTATGTAAGTTAGGGGTGTAAGTTAAAAATTGAAGAACTAAAAAAAATCGATCAAGACCAACCCGAAATATCAAAATTTTGGGACCCCTACCTGAAAGTCAATTGGTTTTTCAGGGGAGGGAAAATCAGTCCAAAAAGTTCGGACACTGACATTAAAAATTCGGAGAGGCCAGAACTACCTCGATTTTAAATAAATTAAATTATTTTTGAGTATTTATATTAGGAGTAAATTAATTTTTAATATACTAGAGCAAAAAAATATAATTTTGTTTGAATAAAGAACATAGATTTAATGTATAAGTTTCGTTAAATTTGTAAAACTTTTGAATCATTTAATAAAAATTCTAATCTCAACCTAATTATATGTAAAATTCAGGGCCCGAATTGAGACTAAAAAACTGACATAAAAAGTCAGAGTTCGACTATTTATTATAATTAAAAAAAAAGGAGAATCTACCCGATCCGTATCGCTTTCACCGTTAATGTGAGTACTGAAACCAACCTTGTAAGTTCTTACGGTGACACCATGCTGGTATGTAAGGTCGTGTGAGTGTTTTTTGTTTGCACCATACAGCTCTCTAGGCCACCTAAGCAGACATCGAGACTAATCTACAGTCGGGCTGGGATCTCTGGAAGAATTCCCGTTGACCATCTCAACTTGAAATTCGATCTTGAAATCACTCATTTAGAGGTCTGATGAGGGAACCACTAGACCAACACCAAGTTAGTTTGGATGCCGGAGAGCTTGAAAAAACATTAATTACCCTTTCAAGGAAAAAATAAGATTATTTGTCCAAAAAATCATACGGTCGTGTAAATAGAACAATAGGATGGTGGCTGTTTTTTTTTTTCTCTTCTATGAAATCTTATCCGAATCTATATTTTGTACATTTATCTAATTAGGATCCACCATTTGTTAAGATTTGTTTTTATTTTTTAAGAAAATTTTATGATTTAGTAACTATATCTGTATAATTATTGATTATATATCACATTCTAGTTAGACGGATATACTGCATGATCATTAAATAACCAGTACCCATACCGGCCTCGCCAGTATAGTACCATCAAAGATCTAGTTCAGTCTAAGAAGCCGGTTCCAGCTAAAGAACAAGCTTAAGGGCCTCTTTTGACAACATTACTTAACTCCGACCTATGATATAAACATCACCAGATCGCATGAGAGTGAGTTTTAGATCACTAGATAACCGTCATTGGTGGTGGTGAGTCATGGATGTTTACTCAATTTTAGAATTACCAATAGCTTTTAAACTTTTTTGGTATTTCTTTTGTGAGCTCACTTTTATGGAACAAAGAACCCCTTATCCTAACACCAATGGTTACGATCAAACGGTTTAAACTCACTCATATGCGGTTCGATGAATTTAAAATCCTAAATTCGAAACCTTCCTCTAAATTTGTATTAAAATTTTTTTATGGTGTTACATTGATAGAATTAACGTCCACCGCTGACTGTTCTATACATTTTACGTATTTACACCCGAATATAAAAATTCAAACATCACGTAGCAAGCAAGAAGAATGATCTTGCTCTCCTAGTTATTTGTTAAAGAAGAAAAAGGGCCCCTTCTCCTTAGAAATTCATATATGATCATACATCGTCACGTGACGTAGAGAAATACCAATCAGATTATGATAAACGAGTAATTTGGTGCTAATCATTCGAGTGATTACTTTAATTATTATTGATCAGAGTAATTTAATTAATTTTTTCTCGTAAAATTATTGTGAGGCAGGAAGATCTAAATGTCTTTTTGTTCTATTTCTCTCTCATTTACCAGAAAATTGAAATTATAATTTTTTTCAAGAAAAAAATGGAAAAGAGGAAACAGAAAAGGAGACTTGTCGATTCCACTCTATCCTGTTCGCCGATTCGCCTATAAAAGGCAAAAAGGCTCTCAACGGGGACCCCGCACATCCATTCACCTCGAAACGCCTCTACCCCATCTTTCTGAATCGCCATTGAAGCTTCTGTCGAGATCTCAACTGCACCGGAAGAGCTACCTCGTTCGATCGATCGACCACCGCCTGTCCTCCCTCGCCGACGGTAGGCTTTCTTTCCCCCTTATTCGTGTCATTTCCCTTTAATGCCTGCTGTTTCGTTGCCGAAGAAGAGGTGGTTGTTGATGGAGAGGATTTCTATCCAAGGTTCTTCTATGTGCATTATTGAGCGTCTCTTCTGTTGTTAGCAGATTGCTGGATGATAAGAGGAAATTTATGGAGCTAGTATGTGTTAAATCCTGAGGTAGCGATGGGTGGGAATTGCTGATTTGAGAGGAATCGAAGATTCTTCTTAAAATTCAATGCTAATATCTCTTAATTGTTTCGGCGGGATTCTGGTTTGGTTATTTAGAGGAAGAAGTTCATTTGAGGATGTTGAATTAGTGGTATAGATATGTGGAAAATCGATAAGTTTACAATGGTTTAGGAATGTGTTGGAGTTGATGGGTCCTGAAAATAGTGATGATTACGGAATGGAGGAGATGATGGGCGAGCAGATCTCTCGAAGATTTTTTTGTTTTTTGTTTTGAGAGGAGAGGGTGGCTGGGGTTTGGAAATTACGAAAATTCTGTGAAAGATTAAGGAAAAGTCTAGTGAGAATGTGTGATTTTAGTGAGAATTTGTTGATCGTCTGCATATATGATTGACGGGTTCACTGTTGCTGGCTGTAATTTTGTTTCTGCTGATTTCGTCAGGAACTTAACTAAAGCTACTTTATGTGATTCTCCTTTCTTACCTACCAATTATTTTTAGTTAATTTATTGGTGAAGCTCTCTGTTAGTTTAGATTTAGGATATAATTCAGAGTTGTCTCTCCTTTTGCTATGTGTTGTTTCATTCCATTGCTCTAAAATGAGACGTTACTTCATTGTTTAGGGTAGTTGTGAATGGTCCCCTATCAAGAAAGTAATTAGACAGTATCCATTTTGATTTAAAAAAATGAGATATGTTCCACTACTTTTTCGAGGAAATTACTTTTCTCTCTGGGATGGTATTGCCTGAAAGTTATGTCGATTACTTTTATGATTGAAAAAGAGGGAGGAAACTTCATTGGTTCTGTTTGTCCTCTGGTGTGGGCAAGTGTATATATATCCTGTAGATGGGGTCCTGTTAGAAATGAGAAGTGATTTTTACAATACTGGTAGATCTAATAACGAGAATCTTGAATAATATGGTATGTGGCTTTCCTCCTTCTGGTTGAAGATTCACTAGGTGAAGTAGTTGTTCTCTTTTAGTTAGTACTTACCCAAGGAAGCTAAGAAGCTCCAATCCATGTTTAGATCAATTTCATGCTACATGGATCTTTTCAAGCAGTCTATGATTTTGAGAGGAATTGAGCAGTTTCACTAATCTAATATCAACACTATTATCCCATTTGATCGTGTAATGAGAACACTAACCTTGAAATGTATTGTTTGGTGCCATCTCTAATGAGATAACTAAATTTTAAAAATTGACTTGAGTATTAAGGTAAAGCAGAACTTTATGCAGAAAAAATTAGAGAATTTCTGACTTCCTTGTTCAACTTGGCAGCAGCATAAATTGTTTGGGTCTTGTAAGAGCATTCAAAGCTTGTGTCAGTTTCCTTGAGTGAAACATTAATTTTGTTGAAATGCTCAACAATTCTTAGGTTTTCATACCTGAGGTTCCTAAGAATGCTAGGTTTCCATTCTTCTCTTTTGTCTTTTTTTTTAATTCCTTTAACTATCATTTTTAAGCTGGGAATGAAATCCAAATCATATAAATTTACTTGTCACTTGTAATTATGGTTGCCGAGTATTGAATGGAGTTTAGTTCAGATTCGAATTACACCACTTGGCATGGCACTATTTTGTCATAAATATTGGTAACATGTTGTATTTGGAGGGGCATCTATCACTTTAATATGTAAGTTGCACTTTCTTGTTCTGATGCTTTGTCCAAGCAACTTTATAGGGTGAGAGAGTATCAAATATAATATAGTCTAGGAACCATTCCTTTTCCTTGAACGTGTTGGTAACATAGTGTCTATGTAAAAAGCATCTTCGCTGTCATGTAAGGCCGTGGGGAAGCTTCTTTTTTTCTTGTGAAACAAGAATAAAGAAACTATGATTTTTATTCTCTAAAAAGAAAGAAAGAGGACAAAGGTTGCTCTACCAGGTCCACGTGAATCAAGAGGTGCTTAAAATTTATTATCATTATTATTTGTATCTGCTTTCTTTATTGGTCCTTGTTGTTTCTACTAGATGATCCATATCCGGTGCTCCCATCTGTGGGACCTGTTTGGTTGTTGCTCCTAGTTGGATCTCACCTACTGTAATTCATTCACAATAAATAGCCCCATGGGCATTCTGATTTTAAGTAGCTTTCTTGTCACAGCTTCTCTTGTGAGATTTTAGAATTTTCGGCTCTAAAGTGTTCCCTCTCATTGTCTCTAACGCAGACTTGGATAAAGCGGCCTTGACAATTTGCAAGAGCTGATATATGGCTTTTGAGCAGTACTTTGCTCATGGGTGGAAATCATCTCAATCGGCAACAGTCGAGTCAGGAACAGGGAATGCCACTGGGTGCTTTGACTGCAACATCTGCCTTGACTTTGCCCATGAGCCAGTAGTCACACTCTGCGGTCACCTGTATTGTTGGCCCTGCATATATAAATGGCTCCACATACAGAGCTCCTCTCTTGGTTCCGACGAGAATCCTCAGTGCCCAGTTTGCAAGGCCGAGATCTCCCATGATGCCATGGTACCCCTCTATGGTCGGGGCCAGGGCTCCCTGGAGCCTGATCTCAAGGGAATGAAAATACCCCCAAGGCCCACCGGCCAGTCTGCCCGGGCCTTGACATCTCCTACCTCCCAAACGGGTCAACAACTTCCATACCGAAACCCGTACCAGAATCTACACCACAATTTCAGTCCTTTCACACCCTATGAGGATGAGCCTACTTCTCCTTCGCCTGCTTTGCTTAATTTTGGGTCCACAGGGTTCCACCACTCAACGGTGGGGATGTTCGGGGAGATGTTCTACACTCGGGTTTTCGGGAGCTCAGAAGGAATTTACGGGTACCCAAACTCATACCACTTAGTCGCGGGGAGCAGCCCGAGGATGAGAAGGCAGGAGATGCAGGCAGATAAGTCGCTAAACAGAATCTCCATCTTCCTGTTCTGTTGCTTCCTGCTGTGCCTTATTGTGTTTTGAGCGGTGAAGATTGTTTGGTTTCCACCCCTCTGCTGGAAGGACTAAAAGGAAAATGAAAAAACAGAAACCACATTTTGTACACATTGTAAAGATATCAATGTTGTTTTCCCGTTTTCTCGTTTATTAGTAACAGCAGCGGATCTGTTATGAGAGATGCTGTTGCTAGATCTATTGAGCTCGTACAATAGACTTGCATTCGATGTCTGGCAACCCCGATTCAAAAATATGATCCATCCATATGATGTTTTTATTTGAGTGATGATGTAGCGATGGATGTAATCTGATACAGAAGCAGCGGTTGTTGGCTCATGAGTGTGAGGTGGAGTGAAGAGAAGACTAATGAGAGAGCAGTTGACAGTTTGGTTTTACCCAATTGAAAGTTCCTCTTATTTGGCGGTGGTGGTTGAATAACCAAAGACTTTCAAGGGTCATTCTTGTCCTTCCTCAAAAAAGCACGGTAATTAGGGACTTGGATGCATGTCGGGTCCCATCGATGTGCATGAGCTAACTTTGGTTATGATCAGCAGGTTCATGTCCCCGAGTGTTGTCCTTGAATCTTGTGGATTTTGTTAGAGACACCCATCAACAAAGGAGGGGGCTGGTCTAGGAAGCCTTGGAATGTGGCTGTCCAGGTAAACCTAGTAATTTTTAACTCGACATGACACGGAGTTGGACGGGTTTGGGTCAAGCCTATTTAGACACGAACTCGTTTAAACATGAATCTGTACAGGCACGATAAATAAATGTGTTTAACTGAGTTTGAACATGTATATCATGATTCGACATGTTTAAACACACTTATTAAATGTATTCACTATTTATATATATTTACTCATTTAATACATTTATATATGAAAATTTTATGATATATAAAATATTACATGTATTACATGTATTATTATTGTTAAAAAATGATATCATATGCTCAATAATTGATTAACCTTACTTATTTATTATACTAATTATTAATAAATATTATTATTTTAGTAATTATATCATATGTTATTAGAGTATAATTATATATTATCGACATTTCTCATTAAATTGGTCAACCCGGTTTAAACACGACCGTTTAGACACGAAAAATAAATGTCATATCTAGATCATCGAGATTTCTAACTCGGACATATTTAGACACGGTATGTTTAAATACGACACAACACAGTTTACCAGGCTTATGTCCTGCGTCGGACACTGTGTTTCGAGCGTTGTCCTTGAGCCTTGTGGATTTGTGGAGAGAGGCCCTCGACCAAGGAGAGGGCCGGTCTATGAAGCCTTGGAATATGGCTGTCCAGTCGTCGGTACGGGTCCCTGAGCTAGCTCGTGTCTCTGAATCATGATGTGCTTAGAGAGGCTCCAACATCGTGTTTGGGCACAATAGAACGAGAACGGAATGGAACAGAACGAGTTTATAGAGTAAAAATGTAATAATATTGAGAGCAATTAATGAATTCGTGTTAATCTTAAAAAAACGAGGAGCAATGGATTCGACAGAAAATTTTAATGAAAATTAAAAATAAGAAAAACCAAAGGGGACAGTAGGACAGTCGAGGCATCCCTGATTAAGGATACAGTAGTTATCGGTAAGTGTTCCATCTAAAATTGAAATTCAATCTCGTTAAGAATGGGTCATTATTTTATGGGTGCGGCTACTGCTAATCAATTTTCAATTAAAAAAAATGAGCCATAATTCTACAAGGGCTAGGGTCTTTGGCAGCGCTCTATTGCTGTTTTTCCTTTTATTTGTATTTTTTTAATTTTCAAAAACATTTTTCTTAAAAAATGTTTTTAAAATGCAAAAAATAGCAGTATGATTAAAAGTGATAAAAAATTAAAAATGTATGGATGTAAATGATAAATAAATAAAAATTTGTGATGAAAATAATAAAAATATAAAAATTTTGAGACCACAAATGTCTCTTTTAAATCATACCAACGTGCAATAATATGTCGACCAAATGATTGGGCCACGTCAGTCGACCCTTAAAAATTCGAGAGTTAGGCAAAAATGCTGTCGATTCATGAACAAATTTTTAAAAATTTATAAACTTTAAACTATTTTTATGAATTTTATTTTAAAAACACATTTTAAACATGCGCTTTCAATTTTATATAGAAATTGCATTTTCAAATTTGAAAAGTGTAATTTCAAAATTTATTTTTCATAAAAAATTGAAAATGCAGGTTTAAAATGGTGTTGATGAAAATAATTTTTAATTTTTAATTTTTTAAAAAAATTTTTATGTAGAGAGAGGTATTTTGGCTCAATTCTCTCTAAAATTCGGCTACTTGGTTCGGCCATTCGTACAGGTAGACTCTGAACGAGCCGAAGCTCTCACAATTAAACCTTCCCAAGCCACACTAATTTGGGGTTAATTTAGTAATTATCTCACTAAACTTTCAAATGGGTGATCTTAGGATTGAATTTCAGGTTAGGAGAGTCAACATAAATTTTCTCAGGAATTCCGTCCCTATCGCAGATTAATCTAGAGGTGCGCCGGCCTCGAGTAATGCGCGGTGAAAAAAAAAAAAAAAACCTTCCCAAGCCCCGCCAAACCCCCGAACCTCGGACCGAATTGCGAACTCCGACCGAGAATCCCCGGCTTCATCGTGCCTATGAACCCTAGATTGCTTTCTCCCTTCAACCGGAGCGTCACACGTCTCTGCAGAACCCTTGCCGATGGAGCCCCAATCGCTTGCAGAGGATACTACAAGAGCAGGACCCGCAAGCCCACGCTGTACTCGAAGATCAGCCCTCTCGGAGACCCTAGCACCAGCGTATCGCCGGAGCTCGACCAGTGGGTCCGGTCGGGGAACAAGGTCCGGTTCGCCGAGCTGCAGCGTATCATCAGGGATCTCCGCAAGCGGAAACGGTACAGCCAAGCCCTCGAGGTCAGGTTCTCCTCCCTTCCCTTTCCTTCTGATCGTTCTCGTTTTGTTGCTGCTGAGAAAAATAGCTGTTTCCGAGGGTAATTGCCATGAGATCTTGAATCTGCGATGTGATTCTATGATGTGATTCTATGGCGGATAACTGCAGTGTTGATTGAT
Source organism: Lagerstroemia speciosa (assembly GCA_037672795.1). Taxonomy (NCBI): domain Eukaryota; kingdom Viridiplantae; phylum Streptophyta; class Magnoliopsida; order Myrtales; family Lythraceae; genus Lagerstroemia; species Lagerstroemia speciosa. Next base: position 6,473,186 of record CM075302.1, on the reverse strand, counting down.
GAAGAACCTTGTTTCTATTGTTCATTCATCTGGTATGGTAGATATCAAGAAGGTTGAGTGTGGAAGATTCAACACATTCAAAAAGCTTCCTTTCTGGATGAGTGATTAGATCACATCATTCCGACTTGTATTTCAGGTTTCCGAGTGGGTGCAGAGACATGGGCTGTTTGCATTCACGCCAGTTGAACATGCAGTGAAGTTAGATTTACTCGGCAGAGTTCATGGATTCCTTGCTGCCGAGAAATACTTCGATAGCTTGAAGGACGAAGATAAAACCGACAAGACCTATGGTGCTCTGCTGAATTGTTACGCTCGGCAGCACCAGGTAGACAAGTCCCTCTCCCATCTCCAGAAGATGAAGGAGATGGGTTTCGCATCTTCTGCTCTCACTTACAATGACATCATGTGCTTATATGCAAATATGGGCCAGTATGAGAAGGTGCCCCGTGTGATGGATGAGATGAAGGAGAGCGGTGTTCAACCCGATAACTTCAGTTATAGGATTTGTGTAAACTCTTTTGGTACGAGGTCTGATATAGAAGGAATGGATAAAATCCTTAAAGAGATGGAGACCCGGCCTCATATAGCAATGGACTGGAGCACATATGCTGTCGCTGCAAATTTCTACATCAAATCGGGCCTTACAAAGAAGGCTCTTGATGCCTTGAAGAGAGCAGAAGACAGGTTAGATAAGAAAGAGGGCTTGGGGTATAACCATCTAATTTCGCTCCATGCTAGCCTAGGGAACAAGTCCGAGATATTAAGGCTTTGGAGTCTTGAGAAAGAAGCTTGCAGGAGGTGCATAAACCAAGATTATATAACCGTACTAAGATCCCTAGTGAGAGTCGGCGAGCTTGAAGAAGCTGAAAGAATACTCAAGGAGTGGGAATCTTCTGGCAATTTCTATGATCTTCGAGTCCCCAATGTTGTCATTCTGGGATATATCGAGAAGGGGTTGCACGAGAAGGCTGAAGCACAGCTCCAAGATATGATGGCAAATGGGAAGGCTACGAGCCCTGAAAGCTGGGCTAAATTGGCTTTGGGATACTCAGAGAGGGGGAATATGGAGAGGGCAGTTGAGACCATGAAGGTGAGCCTATCTCTTTTTGGACCGGCTTTTAAGCGGTGGAAACCTGACCTGAAGCTTGTTCGGGCTATACTAATTTGGCTCGGCGATAACGCGAGCTTTGAAAATGTGGAGGCATATGTAGGTTCACTGAGGTCTGTAGTCGGCGTGGATAGAGGGGCTTATCATGCATTGTTAAAGGCCGGTTTGAGAAATGGCAAGGATGTCAAGAGGATCTTGGAGAGAATGAGAGCTGATGGAATCGATGAAGATGAAGAGACCAAAGAAATCCTGTATTCGGGTTAAAGCACCATTGTCGACCTGTGAGTTGCTGCAGTATTCCAGCGATCAAATATCGGACTGGTATTGCAGAAGTTTTCTATTCTGCATTTCAATTCGCTCATGCACCCCCCAAATTCAAGATTCTGGTACGTGCCAAGAAGATTTGATAATAAAACTAAGAATCTGCTGGACCCCGAACGCAGACATTAGGCATTCGCATATCATTGGCCGTGGAGTATTGTGATCTGCAGGACGATTCCTGATTATTGACTGGAGGGTTGAGTCTAAATTTTGACACATGTTGGGTCGGTATATTATTTTGGAATAACATTCAATCAGAATTGACTCGAGTCGAGTCTGCTGCAGGTCATCATTGATCTCCATAGCCAAGAAATGATAGATATACATAATTTCATCGATAGTCTGATTGCTATTCTTTTGGCTGGGCTGCTTAATGACACTCCGGCCTTGGTAGAGTTTGCAATTGAGTTCGACCTGCCCTTGGAGTACAAGCCTGGAAGAACCAGCAAGGTCGCGAACCTTCACCCGGCTTCCTCAATGGATGGGAAAACTCTCTATAAGGGCTCTAGAGGCGCTTTTCAATCCGACAGAATCATTCATCATCAGCGTAGCATCAGGTGTGGTCTGTATTAGGACTGCATAAAAACCGCCTAACTTAACTGAACCACTAAACTGCACCGAACCGAACCATACAAACCGATTTGCTAGTGGTTCGGTTTTTTTATTGAGAAGAGACTCAGTTAATTACTTGATATATTTAATTCGGTTAATTATGGTATATCAAATCAAGCTATTTCTATTCTATTCTGTTCTACTGTCATGGAGGAGGACGAAATTCTAGGTCATCCATTCCATACGGTACCAACATCAACAAATTCAAGAGACAATGAATAATACACGTCCAAGTCGGATTCATCACCATCGATCTTCGAAAGACAAGCCTCTGTTAACTTCCCTCCCAGAATCATCCCAAAATCTGGGCAATGTGTCTGTCCAGCATGGAAAGACAACGAAATAGTGCGGCCGCACTAAAACCGGCTTCTTTCCAGTGATCACATTTCATGCTAATCCTGGTACTTTCATACAAAACTTGGCACTTGCAGCACAACATCTCAACATATGAACCCGCTGCGGATCAGTAGTCCATATCACCCATTTGTGGCAAGCGACTGGGAAGCTTGCTCTTCGCATCAGCAGTTTCCACGATTGCTGCTTCGGTGGTTGCCATTAGCAATGAGACGCTGCAGTTTTCGTCAAGATTCAATGGTCAAGATCAAGAGATATTTGTGGATCTTATCAAGATTTTGTTCAACAAACTTATTCGAGAAAATTGTTTCTGGAAGATCTCAGAAACTGTTTTCAGATGTTCTCCTGGCGCCAATAAGAATCTCTTCGGCCAAGAGTTTTCAGAAACAATTTTCTCAAATCGGCAATCTGTACTATTGACTAGTCAGTGCTCTAAACAGTGAAACGAAGACTTTGGATTTCGAAAGCACAGAAAACGCTTTCCCGAATAAGAAACATATTTAGAAAAACAACTTTTTAAAAGGCATGTCCAATGGACAGTGGTTTTCTGCATTCACAGATGGATTCGCACCTGGCGGCATCTGATAATGCAGTTCTAACAACCTTCAGAGGATCGATGATTCCCGCCTTCACCATGTCAACATATTCTCCTGTTTAAGCATGATAAACACATCGTAGGTGGGTTGAGCATCTAAGACAACATCTAGTAACAGGCACAGATCAACCTCTTCGAAAGCAAATACTATGCAATTCTATTTGATTTTCCAGTGAACACTGAAATGAAAGAGAGAATAAAGCAGAGACAACACCGACAGCGAACCTACATAAGCTCTCATTAGGATCACCATGAGGAGTAAGAGACAGACCTTTTACAGCATCGAAACCCAGGTGATGATCGTCTTGCTCCAGTAATTTCCCAATAACCAGAGCTCCATCGAACGCAGCATTTGTACATATTGTGTGGATGGGTGCCTGGTGGAAAGCAGCCATCAAATGTAAAGAAAACCATGTTTCATATAAACACGAAAGTTGGAGATGAAAGAATTTAAACCAAACCTTCAGAGCATGCTTAATTATTTCGACACCTCTTTTCTGGTCCTCATTCTGAGTCTGCAAGCTCTCCAAGGCTTTAGAAGCATACAAGAGAGCGACACCACCACCTGATAAAGAACTCCATTTAGATACCGCTTTATTCAAAAAAAAGCTCTTCAAGTGACAACTGAAGGAAGATGGAGAAGATTACCTGGTACTATACCCTCCTCGACTGCTGCCCTTGTAGCATTTAGAGCATCCGTGACTCTATCCTTCCTTTCACCAACCTCTACCTCACTGACCCCACCAACCTTTGAAAGATTGGACCACCAAAGGGTGCTCAGAAATAACATCTTCGAATACTATGAAAAAGAAAAGTGAAAGAGCAAGCGAGCAAACCTTGAAAACAGCTACTCCACCAGATAGCCTTGACAACCGCTCCTGTGCTTTCTCTTTGTCAAACATTGAAGTACTCGTCTCAATAGCTGTCTTCAGCTGTTTTAATAAAAGATATTCATTCAATAGGCAATACATTTTCCTGATCAACAATTAGGACATTTCTGCTAGGACAATGATGAAGTTGTGCTACAATTAGCCGCAGCTCTAAGCTCCAAAATCCTGTACTTGGTTTTTGTTATAACTGAACCATTGTAACATATTTTCAACAGCCACACAACACTAAAAAATGCTTGTAGTTCTCGGTATCAATATTTTGCTTGACTAAGTAATATCTATAATGAAATCATGAAGCTTTGACTGCACTCTTTGAGTCAAACAGATTCTTCATCAGCCTTACTAACATGAGGATGCCTATAAGCAACTCAGATTACTATTAGAACATATAATTTCAGACTCAGATGTAGACCAAACAGGGAAACAATATAAGCAGCAATCAACACGAGATGAGTTCATCTAATTTTGTATTTATATATATATATATATATATATAAGCATCAAAAGCAAACCGCATACAATTGTGACACCATCATACCTGCTCGCATTTTTCCTCAATCACCTTCTTATCCCCTTCTCCATGAAGAATTATGGTATCATCAAGTGAAACAGTAACCTGTTAACAAAAATGAGAATTCAACCCGGCTAATATGCGTTTAATGGGCAATACACGAACTTGAGGGAACAAACCCTTTTTGCTGTGCCGAGCATTTCAGCTTTCACTTTGTCAAGAGTGATACCACGATCTTCAGATATAACCTGCAAAACATTTGACATGTTTAAATAATAATAAGTAAAATAATTTTTTGAAAAAATAGATAACATAATATAAATAGACAGATGTCTCAACAGTTCTCACCTCTCCTCCAGTAAAAACAGCAATATCATCCAAGTTTGCTCTTCTATTATCACCGAAACCAGGAGATTTGACTGCACACACCTGATAAAATACAAGAGACCACATCATATATACCAGCATAATAAATGCATGATTGATCAAGAACAAAGAGATAACAATAATGCAATGTTAAAACCTAAGCACAAGATAATATCCATTGCATGCAGGATCTAAATATGTCCATCACTCACCTTAATCCCGGCATGATGCTTGTTGATGATGAGAGTCGTTAGTGCCTCACCCTCTAAATCCTCGGCAAAGATCAGAAGTGGTCTATTCATCTGTTTTAGGATAAAGAAAAGAAACAAGAGCAAAGCCAAGAAAAGCAAAGAGAAAAATGTTTTTAAAAAAATCTTTGATTACTTTCTGTAATAAGTCATCCTTAAACCTCAAAAAGGAGCAATACTTCAAGACTAATTACCTGAACAGCAATCTCCAACATTCTCACGAGAAAATTTAAATCTGAAATTTTCTTGTCATGGATAAGGATCAGTGGATTTTCCAATTCCTGCAAATGCAAAGATTAATTTATAGTCAATCATCAACTTTCCTCCCTTGAAAAGGCATCAAAGACTAAGGTATTGGACATATGAGATGAAGATGAAGCAATTTTTTTTCCCTTCCTCAAAAGCAGCAGACTGATAGAGTGAGTATACTTTCATTAGCAGTTAAAACCACACATGAGACAGGAATCGGCTGTTGCATAAATCATCATCTCAAACAGAAAAGGGAGTACATAGCTTACACATTTCTGATTCTTGTGATCAGTAACAAAATAAGGAGACAAATAGCCTCGATTTAGCTTCATTCCTTCCACCACTTCCAATTCATTATCCAAAGTGTTACCATCCTGCAGAACTTGAAGTCTTTTTAGCTATCTTATGAAAGTTACAACTCATTGTACATACAGTGCTATACTCACATTGATTGTAATGGTCCCTTCTTTTCCAACTTTCTCCATAGCTCTTGCTATCAGTTCTCCAATTTCCCTTTCACCATTAGCAGAGATAGTGGCAACCTTTACCACAATATATAACAAAGCCTTTTAGAAAGCAGAGAACACACTAAAGGACAGAAGAGAACGCAACAATGAGGCAGCAAGATTGGACAGTGGTTACTTCTCAAGGTTCGTAATGATGCAGGTATAGGGTCATATAGAATCCAACGTCTTTCCTCGCTTAATTTCCACTACCTATTCTAAAGTCTCCCACTACAAAATTGATGACCTGAATGATCCTGCATCACAATCCAGGGAAAAAGCCTGTAGACGGAATCTTCTCAAAGCAATTGAATCACCTGTACGATTTCCTCTGGTGTGCTTATCATCACTGCCTTTCTTTTCAGCTCTGTTGTAACAGCATCAACAGCCATGTGAATTCCATTCCGCAGATCCATCACATTGGCACCAGCAGCTAAGGATTTGCAGCCTTCTATTAGAATTGCCTGAGTCAGGACTGTGGAACAGGTTGTACCTGCAACCAGTATTATAGGATTCCAGTGGTCAAGAGATAACCCGATGCTTTTACATTTTAAATCTAAGTACAAGCATCAGCAAGTAAAATGCACACAATAAGTCCAACAATGATAAAAGTCCAAGAGTCTACTGTGCAACGATACACTATTGTGTAACACGAGAAGCCATCAAACTGGCAAAAAACTCTCACTTTTTAACCAAGCAACTATAAAAAAATTATAACCCTCGGGCAGGGAAATGACTATCCTTATTGAAAAACATTACAAAGCTTCTGTTATTTCCCATTGTCATCTGCAAACAAAATGAATATATAGGTGGATAATGTGTGGTGACAACAAAATTCAAAACCATGGTTATTGATGTTATTAATATTTGAAAAGAAAAATTAAGCCATTACCATCCCCGGCAGTCTTATTAGTTGCTTTTGCCACCTGTTTAACAAGTTCGGCACCAACATTCTTAGCCTTATCCCTGAATGTGATGCTTTTGGCAACAGTTACTCCATCCTTAGTGACCTTGGGGTTGCCATTACTTTTTTCAATAATCACATTGCGACCCTGTAATTAAAGACAGGTACAAATCTTGAATTAGCAATTATCACAATGCCATGCAAGGGTCTGGCACTGCACTTGGAAATAACAACTTTGGGGATGAGTCCACTTCCCAGTGGACACCTCTAAGATCTCACCACATATGACCAAGAAAAAATGCTCTCACTAGTAGGCAATTTATCAATCTTAGTCTTATCAATGAGGATGGGCATTCACAGTACTGAGAGAAGGGCATCCTGCAAATGGAAAATGCAATATGATCTTTTTTGCCATCAAAATTACTGCAATACCTTCGGCCCCATCGTCACTTTTACAGCCTCTGCAACTTCAGTGACACCCTGCAGCATTGCCGCACGAGCACCTATCCCAAGATTGATATCCTTCGCAACATAAAACCTTCTCCCAATGACTCTGCTGGACAGCTGTCCATGGTCACCATAGAAAGCAACCATAAAATGATTCAGAATCGGCCTGCCAAAACAACATATTCATAAAATAGGTAAAAGGTAATATTCCTTACCATTTTCTTGGAAGAGGCCCGGCTGCAAAACATCAAAACAGAGTACCACGTCAAACACTCAGGATACATTGGGGCACCATTTCGAAAAATTGACAAGATTAAAAATTTTACCACGCAAAAATAAAGAAGAAGATTAACCCAAACAAGCATGACATTACTGAAGCAGTGTCTAAAACACTATTAGACAGGAACCTACTGGACCCGAAATGTACAGAAATCGACTCCCTTTTCTAGAGATATGTCTAACGAATTCACTCAGCCGGCATAATCAGACTATCAACGCGCATCAAATGGTCCTGTGAAAGTAAATGCTGCAACTTTCAAATGTACAAAACGATGTACCTGATTGATGAGGAAGCAAACTTGGCCGCAATTCGGTACATTTTCCAGCCGTAAAGATACAGGACACAACAACAAGGATAGACAGTTGGTCGTCAAGGAACTCGAATAGAAGGTCCGAGCTTAGAGTTTTGGGATCAGTACAATCGGCGCTTGGAGATTTACAGGGTTTCTGCAGAATTCGCTCTTCGATTTCTACTACACATCGAGAAGCCCTGGGTTTAAGTAGGGTTTTTAGTGGGAAGGTTCTTGCCGTTAACGTTCGATTCTGATTTCACGCCGTTAAGCTTTTTTTCATTTCATTTCTTTTTTTTTTAAATAACCGAGATATCCGAGCACTTTTTGGACTCAATTAGCTATGGTTGCGATACCTCCACCTAAAGGTACACGCAATAGCCTGCGAACCACGCATACCGGATAAGTTAGATGAATCTAACGAGTTCCAAATGGCTGAAAGCTCCCACTCACGGAAGAACTCCCCTCCTAGGAGTCTAACCTATGACCTCTTAGAAGAGGTATTAGTTCCCCATCAGTAGGGCTGTGCCCCGTGGGCTTCAATTTTTTTTTTGTTGGGGTGTGTTCAGAGAAACGCTCCAAATTATTGTGCGAAAGAAAAGATCTTAGAAAACTGTTCTTAGCAATGTATTTTCTCACGGATCATTAAGTGATCGTAATTTTAACATGCGAACTTATTTTTATACTGAAACCTTATGTTAAAGATTACAATCTTAATTCACTTTTTTTTTTCAAATAAGTTTGCAAGTCTGAGTAGACATTGAATTGCGATCGCATGTTGAATATACAATTTCAATAAAAATGAATTGAGATCGCATGTTCAGCCTATGATTTTAGTTTGGCATCTGTCAATATTTTCATGCTCATTTGAAAAAATTAAGTGAATTAACATTGCATTACGTGCAATTTCAATATAAAAATGCATAATTAAAATTTCATGTTAAAATTATAATCTCTCGACAACATAGATAGAGATGCTTTATTTGGAACAATTTTTAAATAATTTTTTATTTCGTATGATAATTTGGTGTATTCCTTGGTGTATTTACTAATCAGAAAATGGAATCAGAATTTTTTTATCCGTAAAAAGGATGACAACAGTAATAGCGACCTAGTCATCCCTACTACGTAATATTTGAACTTTCGTGTTCAATTGCGAACATATCAGACGAGCTGAACAACTAGCACTAAGACTGGCCTCGTCAACGTGGTAAGGTCTAGTACAGTATAAAAAGACAGTGTTCGTCATACAGACTTAAGGGTATTTTCTGACAATATTAGTCAGAATAAGACTCGAACCTGTGATATCAACCTTACTAAACCAATGCGAGTGGTTTTTAGATTACTAAATTGCTACGCTTGGTGGTAAAATGGAATCAGAATCTCACGGAAAGGCTTCAGAAGTAAATTATTCTTCGGAAAATAAAAATAAAATCCCAATAATTTTTTTTCATCTCGTCGGGTCATCCGATACGAACACACACACACACACGGGTTTGCAGCAAGCAACCGAGCTAGGTTTTCCGTCCCGGAGTCTGCTCCTCGGTCTCGAATCCGCCGACCGGCGCAGTGGTGTGCCCTTGCACTTGCCTGCTGAGTCCTGAAGAAGAAGAGGAAGAGGATGAGCGGGGCAGTGAAGGAGGTGAAATCGAAGGGGGAGCTCGATGGGGTGGTGAAGAGTGGGGAACCCACCATCGTCCATTTCTGGGCGTCCTGGTGCGATGCATCCAAGCACATGGACCAAGTCTTCTCCCACCTCTCCACCGATTTCCCACTCTCCCATTTCCTTAGGGTAATGATACTGCTAGTACTTCCCTTTCTCTCTCAGCGCCTGTCTCGGCCGACTAGCTAGGATCATATCTTAGTGGCTTGTTGACTGTTGTGATGATGAAAGATGATGATTGTATTGTTGCTTGCTACTTCTCTGTCATTCACTGTATATTGTTATTCGAGAGTTTCATGTCTGAAAAGATAGATGGGAGCGTGAAGTTTGGATTGAAGGCCTGCCCACATAAGTTGCTAGTCTGCTGTTTATAAAGTTTTGACTGGGAAGGTTTCCCCAGTGGAGATCGCGATTAGGGGATATGACGGTGCGGAGTATAGAAACGAGTTGGGGTTAACAAGATTTCTTTGATGTGAATTGTGCGAGGCATGACATGAGATTGCATGAGAATCTGGTTGCAAGAAGGGAAATTATGGATTTTTTCCTCTCATCTGGAGAGAATGTCCCTGCTTCCTGGCTGTGTAATTCAGGAAGTTTCATATGCAAGTCGTGATTTGTTCGTTTGGATTATCTTTTGATGAATTGTGGAGTGTTTGCAAAGTACATGATTGAGTTGAGGTAAGATGTGATGATAAATGCATGGATTTCATTTGTTTTATGTGATGGCTGGATGCCGTAGGTTGAGGCAGAAGAGCAACCCGAGATATCTGAGGCTTATGCAGTTTCAGCTGTGCCTTACTTTGTCTTTTTCCAGGTAACAGAACATTTCACCACCCTTTTGTTTTTTTTGTGTGTTTCAGTTATCTGGAAGGAGAAAACATCTTGATGTTGCTTTCTTCTTCTTTTGATAGAATGTGTTTGCATACTGTTTCAATATATCTGAAGTTTCATGCTGTTCAGTGTCATGATCTAGACCTTTGTGTATAATTTCCATTTTAGTAGCTCGTGATATCAGTACAATTTTTTGAGTCTCTCAATGGAAGCTTTCTGAAGTGCATGGTACTCAGAAAGGTGTTCCTATCCAAATTATTTATTGGCTGATTAGGAGTGGTTTCCTTCAATTTGTCATGGGATATAATGGGGCTGCTTTTTAGAGTGTTCTGATCTGTTAGCTCAGTTAGATATGTTCCACATCTCAATATTCTCAAAATGTAAAGCGCAGTCAGAATTATTTACGAGTTTATCTTGAATGAGTAATTTTTTCTAGAGCATTATAAGTGGCCTTCAATTTTAGAGTGGAATGGAAGGATATTATCATTTCATCCAGTGACTTTACTAGCTTAAAATATTATTCTTAAGCCTAAACAACAGAAGGGTGTCTGAGACTGATGCTTGAGAATTGAGTGGGATTGGCTTATTATCAGGCAAACAATCTGTGTAGATTTCATCCATTTACTCATCCTGATTTTGAAGTGACTCTTTATGTTTGAGAGACTGTGTCAGACTGCTAACATTCAAGTTGGTTGTCCTTCCCTATTCCGTTATGTTGTTCATCAACTGCAGATGGCAGTCTTGTCTGTTAACAAATGTTGACTTTCTCCATCACTCCTCTTTACTTGTCTAATCACCATGGTTTCTGAGTATAGTTGGTTGAAATCTCACAAACCTGTGTGGCTGATTTTAGAAATTTAAACATGATGAGCTGATCTGGCAAATAAAGCCAGCCAGTTAAAATTTGAATTACTATAAAATTGATAACTACATAGTCATTGCCTTCAATTGGATTTTATCTGCTTTTCAGGGTGGGAAAGCTGTTGATACACTAGAAGGTGCAGACCCTTCTGGTTTGGCCAACAAAGTGGCCAAGATCACAGGCTCCATCAAGCATGGAGAGCCTGCAGCACCCGCAAGCCTTGGGATGGCTGCTGGGCCTACCATCATTGAGACTATCCAGGAGCTTGCAAAAGAGAATGCATCATCCCAAGTTGAGCCTGTACAGCCGGGTCAAAGCAGCGAACTGAAAGCCCGCCTTCAGCAGCTGGTGAACTCCCGCTCCATAATGCTGTTCATGAAAGGAACAGCCGAGGCCCCCCGGTGCGGCTTTAGTCAGAAAGTTGTCAATATATTAAAGGATGAAGGGGTCGAGTTTGGGAGTTTTGATATTTTATCAGATAATGAAGTTCGTGAGGGTCTGAAGAAGTTCTCGAACTGGCCCACCTTTCCTCAGCTCTACTGCAAAGGAGAGCTTCTTGGAGGGTGCGACATTGCAATTGCTATGCATGAGAGCGGTGAATTAAAAGAGGTCTTCAGAGATCATGGGATTGCCCCCGTCGGATCCAATGAGATGAAAACAGGTGATGAATGCAAAGGTGGGATCACTGAGTCGACTGGGTTGAGGTCTGCGCTGACTGCCAGGCTCGAATCTTTGATTAACTCAAGCCCAGTGATGCTATTCATGAAGGGGAAGCCTGATGAGCCCAAGTGTGGATTCAGCAGGAAGGTAGTGGAAATTCTCTGCCAGGAGAAGGTTGAGTTTCAGAGCTTTGATATATTGTCCGATGAAGAAGTCCGACAAGGGCTCAAAGTCTACTCGAATTGGTCGAGCTACCCACAGCTATACATCAAGGGCGAGCTGATTGGAGGATCCGACATCGTTTTGGACATGCAGAAGAGTGGAGAGCTCAACAAGGTTCTCTTGGAGAAGGGGATCGAGCGGAAAGAGAGTCTTGAGGACCGGTTGAAGAACCTCATCGGGTCTTCACCCGTAATGCTGTTCATGAAAGGGACACCTGATGCCCCGAGGTGCGGGTTCAGCTCCAAGGTTGTGAATGCCCTCAAGGAAGAAGGGATAACTTTCGGTTCATTCGACATATTAACGGATGAGGAGGTGAGGCAAGGGCTCAAGGCCTTCTCCAACTGGCCGACCTTTCCCCAGCTCTACTATAAGGGCGAGTTGATCGGGGGATGCGATATAGTTCTCGATCTCAAGAATGGAGGGGAGCTCAAGTCGACTCTCTCCGAGTGAAATAAGGATAGCTAACTCAGAGGATCGGTTTGCTAAGTTTGGTTACAACTAGGTTTTGCTTATAAAGCATAGAAACTCTATGATCTCTGCATCTGCTGATTAATGCATAGCTGATAGTATAACAGCTTTGCTTGGATTGAAGGATTTGAAGGGGTCATCAGGGAATGTGAAATCTCTTATCTGGATATTATTATAAAGGTGCTTATGGAACAAAGTTGTTTTGACTATTTTGTCCTTTCTTGTGTCTTGAGATTCTATTTTGCTTTTCCTTCATTGTTCGATTTTATTTGTTATAGATTTTGCTATTCGTCTACAACGGTTAGTATTCTTCGCTTCTAGTAAACGTTTTGATACAAATAGAATGGGTTTGAATCGCTGGCCCAAACGTGCTGAACTCTTAAGGAGTGAGTTTTGATTTATTAGAGCACCGCTTTGATTGTACTCTGAGAACTTAAACGCTAAAGGAAAACATGTTGAGGGATTTCTTTGTAACATAAACCTTAAATGATCGTACCTCATAATTACGTGGCGGGAAAAAAATTAATTCTATCATTTTGATTAGTAATAATTATAGTAATTATCCGGACGATTAACACTAATTTATTCATTTGTCATATTTTAATTAACATTTATTTATATCCATGAAGTAGGATTACATTAGAAATTTTTCCCAATTTATGTCGGATCTATTCATTATTAACATAAATTGGTCCAAATGATAAGATAAATTATTTAGTAGTTTAAAGGGTTTTTGGATATCAGTATGCACAAGAAGAAAGAAAAAAGGGTTAAGACTTTGTACAAAATCCTCGGATGCGCACGTTTCATGCTCCGCAACCACGAAGATGGTCGTCCCCACATCATCCAATTCATTCATTGCCCAATCACCGTCGCCTGCGCTGGTGAATTGACCGATCTACCCCACTGCACGACCAGTGCTGGTAATCTCTTCGCCCAGGCCCAGCAGCGCCAAGACCCGCCCATCGAGTGAGAGGAGCAGAGAGATAGGGATGATACCGCAGCAATGGAGCTCTCCCTGTGGGAGCCGGTGCACCACCAAGTACTCCGCCCTCAAGCAGATCCCTTGTGCGTGATCCCCACCTCCATTTCTGTCTATCTCTGGTTGTTTCATCACCGTGTGGACAATGATGCCAGTGGGATAGTCTTTGATTAGTTATATCCTGAACCCATTTTACGATTCTTCCAGTCTTGTTTATGTGATTTTGATGTGGTAGAGTTTGTCTTTGTGGTGACCTGTGGCAGTTTCGAATCTTTTGCCGAAGAAATTTGACCGTATTCCATGTGCGGAGTTACCCAAGTTACATCTAATCCGGCAAAGAATGGTTTTTTCCGAGACTTGTTGTGCAGAATGCTTGGGTTGGTTGTCGAATAATGCATATCATCCGGATTACTGAATCTTTTGGGATTTGTCAACAAGAGCATAATTTTGTTGAGGCACAGTCGGCTGATAACGCTGTGATTGTATCAGTGGAATAATTGGGTCCTTCATCCCATTGTTTTACGTTTGAGATATTCTTTTTCAGTTCTGACGCTTCCTTTGTGTACATGAGGTGTTGGGATGCAAACTTAGGCGTTTGTAATTTCCTTGGGTATTGGTTGACACTGTTGAGCATAAGTGTGCCGGATGAAGTTGTAACCATGAAGTCATTTGCAGGGAGAGTGTTTTGCAAAAAGGGGTGCGATGCAGATGGTGATACATGGGAGGAATGTGAGTATTTGTATCATTGTTTTCCAATTTCATGGTAGAAGTTCTCAGTGGGTTGTTGGGCAACTTCTGTTCTTTTTACTATCAAACTTCTAGTGTAACTTTATGTGGATAACGAGTAGGATTGGGACCATGGTAAGTTACTCTTCTGGTCTGCTTAGAAAGGAGTAAACTTTTGCCTGTTATTTCTCTAAAAGAGAATTTAATAATTAATCTTATTGTGTTCACTTGGAGGCTGAGTGATCTGTCCCAAAGCTAATTTGTTGCACCAAGGATTTTACTGGTTTAAAAGTTCTACTCCATGCCCTTTTATTATAGAGATGGTCCAAGGTCTTTGTAAATGAAGATTGCTTAATTTATAGGTTTGGCAGAATGCACCGAGATTTGCTACAAGGATCCTGTGTTGAAGGACCAACAGTGGAGTGCTTTCATAGATCGTTCTCCTGGTGCTGACAATTACTCCGAGGTTGTGATCTTCCTCCCTCATTTGATTAATTTCTCTTTTGATATCTCTCAATCATGGGTCTGTGTTCTTCCATCATCGGTTTATATGCTTATGTTCTTACCCTATTTTGTTTAGGCATCGATGCTAAAGAGATGGAAAACATATGTATATATTTCTAGCTTTTCTCCATTATGCATTTTCATTTAGTTTCATAGGGCCTTCCTTCAACCTTTTAATTCCTTTGTGAAATCACTCAAGAACACTGAAGTTAATTTGCTGCCAAAAAGTAACAGTTGTATAATTGGGTAAAAGATATTTTGCTCAGCTGTTGCTTATAGAATTGAACTGCAGTTGTAAAGCATGGCAACATTTTCTTCGCTTTTTCTCTTTGGCCAATAACTTTTTCCCACTTCATGAACTTTGAAAATTTGAAATGATCGGTCAAGCAAAATTTGAATCTTGTCTTGCTTAAAAACTGTGCTTGGCAAGTTTTTTCTTTCCATATAGAGCCTCCGATTACCCGAGTTTGCACATCTTTATGCAGGAATGCTTTCATGCTTGTGTATCAGGATGTGGATATAAGGTTGGTTTCTTCTTAGCCAAGTTCTTGGTCTCAAAGTATGACATTATGATCTCTTGCACTCTTGCTCTCTCAGCAATGCGACTCTGTTGCAAGTTCCAATTTCCAAGTATTCTCTTTCAATGCTGATATAATTTTGCTGATTGCAGTTCGAAATCCAACCGGAGAAGGTTGATCAAGTTCGGCCCAACAGACCGCCAAAGCCTCCTCATCCTACTCAGAAGCCCAGAGAACCCCCCTTCAGACCTCCTTCACCATCCGAAGACGTTCCATCTACTTCTGCGTAGGAAAAATTTGACTCACCATTTCAGTTTGGAATACCGTGTAGTCTTAGCTTCCCTGAAGCTGTCCAGCTCCCCCAGAGTTCTTAGGAGCGCAGTCCCGAGATCTTTCTTACTTGCCCTGAAATGAAGGATTCCGCTTTTCCGGCATCTGAGAAGGAATCCCTCTCCCTTCATTCTTTGAGGGAATGACTGGAATTTTGAACAATAACTTGGTCAGACACAGTTTTCCCGGTTTCCTAACCCATTGGTTGTAGCTTTTTTACTGGTAGTACCTTCTGTGTAATGTTCCAACCATGACTGATGGTGTAACAAATTGGCCATATGATTCCCTTACCAAACCCCCAAATGGGTGATCCCAAGATCGATCCCCAAATTGGGAGGGTCGACGGGAATTTTAAAAATAAAAATTAGAAGTCAATGATTTCTGATGGAAAAAACTTACCAACAAAATTCAAATCTCAGATTGTTGCTGCCCAGGATCGAACTGGGGACCTTTAGTGTGTAAGACTAACGTGATAACCACTACACCACAGCAACTATCTTGTGCCCTATTCTCCAATTAGATTGGAAGTATCTTGTAGAGAATGAAAGCAAACTAAAATCCTAGTACAGTCACTGGTCGGCAATTTCTTGAGGGTGTTTGGTTCTCAAATAACAGTCTGTCAACTTCTCTCCTTCGGAGAAAATTGAGAAAACCGGACATAACGGTGTCAAATTTCTGTCTTTCTGGATGAAGACAGGACAGACAGAAGCACAACATTGACAGACAAAGTACATAAACAGATGGAGAATTTGAAGAGATAAAACAGTTTTAACTGTCAAAGGTTTAAACCTGTACAGATGAATATTTACATATGTTACTAAATACAATTTCACTTTCAGTAATAAAGCCTGCCCAAAATAAATGGAGCTGGCTTCTTCACAGAATGAGGGATGACTGATCGACAAACATAAGCCATGTAAATGGGAATCGGACGAAGAATAACCCTCCATATCTTGAGAGCTCTGCCACTCATTACCTCACGTGAGAGTCGTAAGAGTCGAATATGGAATCGAGAATGATCAAAGGCAGCTTGTCTATGTACAGGAATAGCCTCTGTAGGTTCTCCTGGGTCACCGCGGCTATGTCTACTACATCCCTGCTGTCAGTGTAGACCCAGAGATCGCCTGAGCTCACCCTCTTCAGACAATCTCTGCAAAAAGGGCACGACTGTGACTTCTTGCACCTGCAGAAAAAATTGCCACCGGAAGAGGGTCAGTCTTTTCTGGTAATGGGGAGCCCTTCATATGGCCAAATCACGCCTCATGGAAACCGTAAAATCCGGTTTGGATGGTCACGGTAATCCAATTTCTGAAGTAAATATAGGTAACTTTGAAAACCCTTTATATGGCCTAGCGAAGTAATTAGAGTTCAGTTCTACTTTGTGGATGTCTTGGTGTTTGGAGTCAGATCCTCACGGGTAAAGTAATTTCTCAGAAAATTCAGATAAGACTATTACAAACAACCTCATAAATTGCAAACGTACAACACCTATTGCCCAATTCACACCCATGAATAAGTTTCTCTCCTTCGAAAACAGCTTTTTTCCCTCCAACAGCATTATTTCCATGATAAAGCACATAGTATAGAACACCAATAAATGATCCTCCACGTGATCACTTGCTTCATCAAAATACTTGCTGTAGCAACAGAAACTCAGCAGCTACTATTTTTCCGTTTTCACCAGCAAATGTTGTGAATAACAAAGAGCTAGGGAGAGGCAAGAAAATGTACCACTGACGGTAACATTTCAAACACATCTCATGGTTGCAATCTGGCAGCACAATCTTGCTATTCAATTCCATGCAAATCCCACACTCTTCTTCCCTTTCAACATCCGCAGCACATATGTAATGTTTATATTCCTCTGTCTCGTCTCTCCTCCTGTACTTCTCACTGCAGACTGCCTTCTGCCTCTTATCTTCTGCATCTGTAACCCCTCTTTCAAGCTGGAGCAGAGAGGGATAAATCACCGCTGCCCAGTAGAATTATTGCTCGTACTAGTAAGATCTCATGCAACAACAAAAGAATTGGAAGCTTTTAGATTCCTTAAGAGGAAATATCTTACCATAGAACTCCCTGATGCTAGCTTTCCTCTCATGTATGGACATGGTAGTAGTACCATCAACATACACCTGAGGCACAAGATATACATATCTCATTCGAATTTCTGAAATGTCCAAATTCCTTAGGGCATAATGTGAAGCTATTACTGATAGTTTTCTCCCTGCCTAAAGGCTCTAGCAACAAATTCACATAACATGCAGGGAACACAAGTTCCCGAGCTTCCATTCACAATGCTCCAATCATGGAACTCTTCTAATTTTTCCCTTGGTACAAATGCAGCATCAATAAAAGCAGCGAATAAAAATCAAAATCTCATCCTCCAACTCAAACCAGAGAAACAAGAGAGTTTTCCTTTTAACCTTGTAGATCAATATTCTTAACAAGCCGAGGGCACCAGCAAGATGGCAATCAGTCCATTGCACAAGAAAGAGGAAAAAATGAGCAGCTGGGCTGTACGACATTCTCATCTGGAGGCAGGCTCCGTCATACTCCCTTGGGAATTCGGAGGCCCTGAAAATTATAACAGCTCATTCAAGACTACACCACAGAACAAGAATCTTAGAAATATCATCAAATTAAATCCAGAACAGCAAGTAATTCATCTTTTTCCAGCAAAATTTATATTAATTACTCAAAAATTTAATGCAAATATACATAATTTTCATTAAATGGGCTTTCATTTCTTCTTTCTGGACAGTGCCGCATACCATCAGGCTACTAAAACCTGCTTTCCACAATATTCAGGGAACTGAATCAACAAACTCTTTCCACACCTAAAACAAACGGATATATTATAAACATAACCAAGACTGTGAAGGGATTTTTGCTAGCTCCTTTTGAAAGGCCAAAGTCAAGAAAAAGGGCTTTTCATAGTTATGAAAACGAAGAAATTCTCAGGTGAACCTTCACCGTCATGTGACTTGAGGAAGCACAAATATGATAAACGAGTAAATTAGTATTACTTCCCCGAACATTTACTATAATTAATATAAATTAAATCAATTTGATTGTTCTTTTTTTTTTTTAATTATTTGATTGTCATTATAATGCAGGAGCATCCAAGATTTTTTTCTATGAAAACAGGGGGAAATTCTCTTTGTATTTAGAGGAGAAGACGACATGGCGTAATATGTATGACACGAGAATGAACCTCCCATATAAAGAATGGAGAATCGCCTAAAAAAATCCAATCTACAGAGCAACTACCACAGACACGGTTTAGTTAATAATGGGAACATCGAACAGCATCCTCCTAAAGTAAAGGAAACGGACAAAACCCTAGAACTTACAGAGTATTAGCGTGCTGTATATCAGCTTCGAGAACCTTGAGGGACTCCTTGAACGATCTCCGCATTGAGCTCACACACATCTCAGTAGCAATGGCTGGATCATCAAATTAGAAACCCCAGCTGCATATCACCACCATTAAAAGGTTAAAAAAGGCCCCATTTTTTCCTTCATCAATGTGAAGAAGACGAAGAAGAAGATGATGATGGTGATGGGTGGGATATTTAGCTGAGGGGGGCCGTCCTTCTTCGTCGTGGTGCTACTCTGATCCTGTTCTTCGGAAGTGGAAATCTGCAAAGTGAGGAGGAGGAGCTGCATAGGATATAGCACGTGGACGGTCGTCCGAATACAACATGGTTTGATGAGTAAGGAAATAAGAAGCATTTTTATTATTACAGGTGAAGTGTGCTTGAATTAAGAAAATTTTAGGTAAAATAATTATACCACGTATTAATGATGATATAATATATTTATTTAATTAAAATTTAATGTATAATTAATAATTATATAGACATAATTATTAGGTTATAAAATTTTCTAAAAGAATAAAAACTCTAATATATTATGACAAATAATAAATTTTAATTAAATAAATATATCACACTAATATTAGCTATATAGTATAATTGTTCTATTAAGGACCTTTTCCCTTGAGTCAGTAAGCATATTTGGTACCAAGGGGGTTGGGCCGAGTGGTAAGCAGCTCGGTGCCGCTTAAGGAGGTCTCGAGTTCGAGACCTCACGTACGCAGACACCCCCCTTGGGAGCCTCACCCGCCATTGCCAGGCGTGCGACCCGGGACGACCAACGGATTAGTCAAGTATGGTTGGCTGAAAGATGTCATCTCACCGCTGGTGGGGCCTGCTTGGATACCGTGGCTGGCGATCAAAAAAAAAAGTAAGCATATTTGGTAGTGCCAACTCCCCTTCATCAGGGGCCGTGGGATTGGTCCGGCACAGCCCAAAATAAAAGCATATCTGTCTAATTATAATTTATTATTTATCAAATTTTAATTTATATTTTTATAATATTTGCCAATACACACATTAATTAATGTTAAATAGTAATTGGTTGAATCTATCGAGTTAATATTACCACGTCATATACTCAATAAATTAAGATTTTCTCTGACGAGAGAGAGACAGAGAAGGCACGTGGACGTTGGGTTAGGTAAAAATGGCAAAAAAAAATCACACAGAGAAATATCGCTTTCATTTTCTTTATTTTCTTTTAAACTTATCCACTATTTTCAATTAAAAAATAAATACTGATAAAAAATACTAAAAGTATTAAAAATATTAATACGTGTAAAATTAAAAATTATTAGAGAATCGTCCAGGTGCTGAATTTAGAAAAGTCAACGATGAGCGTCCGTCAAATTCCCTCGAAGGGCAGAAGCAACAAAACAGAACCGACACAGTAGAAAATATTTCCGTAATAAATTCATTATATAAACATTTATTAAATTTTGACAAATGTAAAAATTAACTATTAATAAAAATTTTACACCCATTGTAAAATTTTAGTTACAGCTTAGTTCCAAGACTTAGTAGCCTTTCTAAGGACGCAGCCCCCTGCTGTAATTTTTGAAAAACAGTTTTCAGCCAATAAATACAACTCAAATTCCTTGGCTATAAGCCATCGATTTTAGCCTGTGATGGAAAACTTTCAGCATGCTCTCAAAGGTCACTATCCCAGCAAGGCCCCCGTCTTCTTCAACCACCCACACATAGCTCACCCTGTGAGCAAGGGCCTGGATCATCACCGCCACAAGCGAGCTCCACGGGTAGCACACGGTCGCCTCGGCCCTCCTCACCATTCTCGCCGAATAATACCCTCCCAGCCTCCCGCTCCTCCCCAAACCGAACTCCTCGTCCGATGAACAGGAAGAAGAACAAGAGGAAGAGGAGTAGGGATTCCCCGACTCCTCTTCGTCGAAGAACTCCAACAATTTCCCCAGGTTCTTCTCCTCCAGCCTCTCCTTCACGATCTGGACCAACTCTTCAGGGGGGCCACCACAGTCGATGTACGCCATCAGTTCCCCTGCTGAGAGTGTCTCGATTGCTGCTGACAGCGTCAGGTTGCAGAAGTTTAGAGTGAAGGGAGAGATCTCGCCGATGAGCTTCCCGTCGGCGTCAACTATGGCAATCGCAGTCTGGGCTATCTGGGCCTCGGAGATGAGGGGCAATATGGAGGATGCATGGTCGTCGTATTGAATGGAGAGGACCGAGTCTGTGTTGATGATGTTGAGGGAGTCGATGGGGTGGATCGGGGTGGGGCAGAAAAGGCCGATGCAGTTGAGGAGGTAGCGGATGATGTCTTCCTGGGTGAGCCAGCAATACTGGCGTTTGTTGTGGAGGGTGGAGTTTTGTTTGTCCAGGAGCTTCTTCCGCGAGTTGGGTGTGCAGCGGGACACGATCGGGACCACGAGGTTCTGTGCCCCTTCAAGTATCAGTTCGATGGCTTCCAGTAAGCTGATCAAAAGCAAAGATGGGCAGTTAGTGAAAATACTGAAGCATTTGGGGTATGTATTATGAATAACAAGAGTAAACAAGGGCAGATCAAGATCAATAGATTGTCTAAGCAAAAGCCATGCATGGAGGGGAAGAACGCCTCTTCGCTTGGAAGATTTCAACGAGGAACCCAGATTACAGAGCACTCTTTGCTCTCCTAAATCAAGGATAGAACTTTCCCAATCATGAATTTGAAACTATCCACAAGACTCAAACCATGGACAGGATGTAAATTGAAACCTTACTTGAAGACAACAAGAAGAGGTGCCAATCCATTGCCGGATTAAAACAAAAACTCTATTCACATATCTCAAACCATTGAATGGACGCAAATCATGGCCACTGCATATGACTAGGATGAAATACAGGATTTGAAGGAAAATGAAATGGAACCAGATCTGACATTTGCTTCGATTTCCCTGTCTACAGCTTTCAGATAACCTTCCACCCTTCCCAATCCCTTCATCTTCATTAACAAAGAGCTGCTTCAGACACCCAGGCAACCCCCATATAGATACATCATTCCTGACAATTAACTCCTCAAAAGCCCTAACCGAGAACTTATTGAATCTATTTTGCAACAACATCATAGGATAAATATTTCACAATTGAGGTGGATTTATGGATAACAAGAAACCTATAGATTTTCCAATTAGCAGTACTAATAATACTCCACACTCCGAAAGAAAAGTTTCCAAAACGAAACGAAATTCAGAAGAACCTCCATTGAAGTTCCATCAACACAATCGGCAATTCATGGAAACGAGCGAGCAACGTCTCAAATATCAATAGAATACAAATGCTCGTACCTCGAATGCGGTTCCAAGTGCCTGACCAGTCCAGGAACTTTAGGAATCACAGCCTCCACCGGCGACTGGAGCGCGGTGGAAGGTGACGGGAGGTTCTCTTCTCTGCACAGAAAGCAGGCGATGTCCACGATGGAGACCTTTCCCACGCATTTGCAGTCGCCGGAATCGGCGCCCCTGGAGGAGTGATCGCAGCTCCAGACGCTTACGCAGCCGTCACCGGACCTTCTCAGGGCGGCGATAGCGTCCGCGACGGTGGCGGAGACGGAGAGGCACCTCAGCGGCGGCTTCCCAATGCAAAGGTCGGACACTTCATTCACCAGCAATCTCACTGCCATGCAACGGAGCGCTGAGCTTGAAAAATTCGAGATCGAGACTTGCAGAGAGGCAAAGAGAGGGGGAGAGGATATTTCTGGAGAGATCGGGAGGCTACAGAGGGGAAATCGCTTCAGATGGGAGATGATATGTCGATGACGGTGGGGATATTTATAGACAGGACTACCGGAGCAGCCGGTCTCTCGTTAGTATGTTCTTTATTAAAATTTTGGGTAAACCGTATTTATATCCTCAATCTTTCTCATTTCTATTATTTTTACCCTAAACCTTCATTTTTATCATTCACATATTCAATCTCTTAAATTTTTGTCAATTTAATCCTCGCATTACTTTTTCCATAAAAAAACACATTCCATCAAAAAATATTTCATCCAAAAATTATTTTTTCTATAAAAATATTTTTCAAAAAACAAAAAAAAAGTAAATGAAAATGAAAAGTATCGGTAGAATTTTACTGGTGATCAAATTCTCTTTAAAATGGAAACACATTTGCTAGCAAAAATTGATCGATAACTATTGTCATTATAAAATTGTGACTCATTCCGAGAAAATTCAATCATAACGTTAAAAAGGGACGCTCGTTGGCAACCAATAGTTCATTAATCAATAATGAAATATCTTTCTATAGAAAAAACATTCTTTTGAAATCTAATTTTGGATGAAATATTCTTTTTTGGGTAGAAGATGCCTTTTTTAAATGGAAAAAAATAACAGCAGTACCACATCGGTAAAAACTTAAAGAGTTGATGACGTGAACGATAAAAAATAAATATTTAGAACAAAAATAATAAAAGCGCGAAATGTTGAGTATCAAAAAATGTCTTTTTTTCCTTTCACCTTGTTATTAATTTAATTTTCCTATCCATTTCAATTTACAATTCCAAAGTTTTTCCAATAAATTTTATTTTCTTAATTGCGACATTGAAACTCTCTTATTTTTACCAAGTTCATATTTTTAATTTTTAAAATTTTTTCACATCTCAAATAATTATAAATTTTCTATAATAGTGAAAAATTGACCTTTTCCATATCGATCCTATTCGTACCGTAGCTGGGCAGATGCCAGCAGATTTTTCCCCTTTTTAATTTATTAATATCTGTGATTGTGACTGGGAGAACCGAGGCATCTTCGTATAGAAATTTTTAGAAGATTTTATCCTACGGTGAAATGTGAAAAAATATTAATAAAAATATCATAAATGCATATAATAATATTAATTATTTGAATAATTATTATCATAATTATTAATTAGTATAATTTAATTCATTTTTTTATGTTATCATTATGAAATATGACCTTTTGAATTTTTTTTTTCCTGCAGTGGGGACGTGTGCACCGAATAAAATCCGTATGTACCTAAAACAGTACGGTTCCTGTAACGGAAAAGAAGTGGTCCCGAGATTTTATTTTTTTTTAAGCCTGAAAATGTGTTTTAATTGTTAGTTTAAAGTTTTTTTTTTCCTAGATTGATCGAAAATAAAGATAGTAGGGTGAATGCTTCAGATTTTCTTATATAATATTCCGACTTTTATGTCGATGATGAACATATTAGACATACTAGACAACTAACGCGCAACATCGACTTCGTCAAATCGTCAAAAATATAATGTAATTTAAGAAGTCGGTATCCTCCTCTGAGCTGCTGTGCAAAAGGGCAAGCTTCTGACGGACATTCTAGCGCAAATATGTACATTAATATTCAATGTGTAATACGTAACGAGTTCGTTATTTAAATAACCATTCAAATCTCGACATTTGTAAATTTGATCCTTGAAAAATTATGAAAATTTTACAGCGTCAAGATCTGAATTCTGTAGCCGATTATTTACTCCCACCATGATTGGGTGATTTTGGGCCTTAGAAAAATGAAGATCTGGGCCCACCACCTAAACCCATTAATTTGTATTTTTCAAAAATGATAAAAGGAATGGAAGCCAGCCATCAAATAGCAACCTCTTATAGCTTCCATGGAGAGGTCCCGATCATGAAATCTCGACCATTGATTCTCTGACATCGATTCAGCACATGGGCAAGGAGATGGTTGCCTATCACATCAAGCGCGAAGAACTCGTGACCGGTCGATACCGATATTGATAAATTTCACATAAATGGAGTTAGATTTTTTTTTTCCTATTTAAGCTTTTGGACTTGATTTAACAAAATTAATATATTTTAAAATAATGAGTAGATCACAAGGCCTTACATTTTCACAACTTTATGGCTTGCCTTCAAAAAATTCAATAGCTCCTGTATGCGGATATTATCCTGTCTCTGTGCTTTATAGTTTTCTTTAATTAGGCATGGACCTTTATGCCCCCATGAATTACCCAAAAAACAATGGGCAAATATGGAATATATGAGAGGAGAGATTTTTTTTCCTGCTGATCATTTGATATGAGATTTGATGCAGTGACATCACGTTCAGTCAGTACGACTGGGAGAACCAGAGCTCGATTATGTTAATTGGAATTTCTGTACATTTTCAATTCTCTCTTTCCTTTTATTCGATCAGATCTGTGAGTCTCCCTTGTAACCGAAAAATGGTGAATACTTCCAACATTTTAGGGGCCACACAATTGAAGAAAAAGTTTATGAAGTACCTCACAAAGATGAGATATTTCAAACAATCCAACAGGGCAACTTTTGGTATATTCTGTTCTCATTTGTATATTCTCTCTCTCTCTCTCTCCTCTCTCTAGGACGGCCATTGACTATTATAGCCTTGACAGTTGGGTTGGCTTAACCTCAATATCAGTGTGTTTTAGGTATATACTACATGATATTTAAAAATTTAATGGATCTTAACTGATTCAGATTCGAGTCGAATCTGCTCATTAAGAAGAAAGTACCTTGTGTCATGGTGCCACCACATGACAATGCTATCGTGATGACACCGACGAATGAGATTCGGATATTCTTAAAATTTTTTAAAATAAAACTTTAAAAAATCATAAGAACACGACATTTTTATTAGTTGGTATTACCACGTCAACACTGTTACGTGGAGATACCGTTTCAGAAAAATATATGTAATACAAGAGACGAAAAGTGAGAGCAAAAGAGTAGGTAGTTATATATTAGCGAATTTACTATGCATCCTTAGTTAAAGGATAAAACCTTTTTAATATTATTTTTTATTTATAAAATTCGAATATGAGACTTTATTTGAGGGGAATTACCATCTCAACCTACCTCATGTAAGTTACTATGCATCCGTAATTTTTCTTAATCTAATGATTACTAAGAATTAAAATTCACGTATTAATGGATAATTAGGAAAGTGGAAAAGATAGTAAGAGGAACTCTGCTTCCGCATACAGACTAGCGAAAGACTCATGCTATGCACAGTGAATATCGTGGAATATAACTTGAAAAATATAAAAATGTTATTATAAGTGAATTAAACGAATCACCCGAACTGTTGCATTTCTACAAATCAAAACTTTTCGAATGATAAAATGTAAGAAAGATACAGTTCTAGAATGATATTACATCAGTGAATAATTTTAGATAATCGCGACCATGAAGAGATCTACACATATTTTTAGAATAAAAAGTGTCGTGAAGAAAAGGAATAGTGAGTGAAATAACTATTTTGAAATAATTAAAATGATAATAAAGGATCTAAAATATAATTAAGTTATGATAAATGGTAGTTTTAAAGATAAAAAGAGAGACTAAAATTACTGACTTCTCCCTTAAAGTAGAGAAAGTCTTCGGTAAAACGGACATGTCACATAAGCGATGTTAACGTATTATTTCCATTCAATCAAAATTCATCTTTTACATATTTTTCTATTTATGGTTCACCATTTATTGGTTTTTAATTTTTTTTTACTATTTATATGTTATTTACAATTAGGTTTCACCATTTATTTAATTTTTTATATTTTTTAAAGATTTTTTTAGAATTTAATAATCATAATTATATAATTATTGATAACATATCAAGTTCCGATTGGATGAATATACTACGTCAGCATCATTTACATGATATGATTGCTTCTCTGGAGACATTTTCCTTAAAGCAATAGAAGATAAATATAGATGAGAGTTAATTTGTCAGAAATTCTTCGCTAATCCTTAAATACCAATCAAAATATGATAAATGCATAAATTTATATTAATCATTCAAATAATTATTATAATTATTACTAATTAAAAAAATTCAATTAATTTTTTTACTATGTTATTGTAAACGGATGATAAGAAGAGGTGATGGTTTTAATTTCTAGCGATTTCATCCGGAGAACAAGCCCAAATCACAAATCCGAGAATTGTCTGCGCCGCCGCCGCCGGTTTAGTAAAATTTCCTACGACGGCAAAACATAAGAGCACGTGCTCCTCAAGACAATCGACAAAAAAGGAGGCAAAAGCCAAATCGGCAAGCATGACTATCCTGCCATTGAGATCGGAAATATTCTACAATCTAGTCATTGCATTGATAAACAGGTGGAGAAACGATCGTCGATCATTGGGTCATTTACTTTAAAGTAGCAGTCTAGTGATTGAATTGTGAAAACATCCGTCGATTTGACAGGCGTAATCATCACAGCTCATCGATTTATCTTCGTCACGAGGTTGTTCAACATCTTAAAAGAGGGTAAAAAAGTCAATCGAATCACAGTTAATTGGTTAACTGCTCGTTGGGGGTCGAACCCTTTAGAATCTCCCTCACCCTCTCATCCAACGATAATGATTAGGTCCCGAGCAGAGCCCGTTGATGTTTTTTTTTGCCACCTGGCTGAAGATATTTATTCATGTGGTGACAAAGGGTCTAAGTCACTATCAGACCAGCGAGCGACAACCATGAGATAGTAATAAGAACGTTATGCACCACTGTCTTCGTGCGCCCCCCACATTTCAGTTTAGTCACCGAACCGTTTAACGGTTTAATTTAAGATCTTACCGAGCCATAAAATCTTACATAAATTTTACAAACTTCATCATTTTTTTTTATTAATTACGTTAGCAAGTATGAGTATAGAAGGATTTGGCATAAATCAGCTTGAATTACCTTAATGTGGCGAATGCTTGCAAATTAATATGAGCTTCCGTTTGATTTGATGCAACCTTGGAACTTTTCGCGAAAAGTAGATGTTTTGCATCCAAGTTTACAGGAAAGTCTTCGGTGAAGTAGTCATATACCATGTGTCAATGATGATATAGTACATTCGTCTAATCAGAACTCGACATGTAATCGATAATTATTAAATTCAGAAATTTTCTCAAAAATATAAAAAAATCTTAACAAATAATTGACCATAATTGGATAAATATACAAATAGTATATTCTAATTGAATAGATATATCATATTAATATTACATATATGATAAGACCGCTGCATTGAAAATTTTTTCTAAGTTTACAATGTTTGGATTAAATTACCGGGCCTAGAGGATTCCCTGGAAAAGGGTC
This sequence comes from Lagerstroemia speciosa, assembly GCA_037672795.1. Classification (NCBI taxonomy): domain Eukaryota; kingdom Viridiplantae; phylum Streptophyta; class Magnoliopsida; order Myrtales; family Lythraceae; genus Lagerstroemia; species Lagerstroemia speciosa. The sequence continues at coordinate 6,445,317 of CM075302.1, read as the reverse complement.
GACATCCTGACTCTACAACTGAGACACACACCTGAAAACCCGTTTTATCCCTTCTTTCCCTCACATTTTCCCATGTTGCCCCTGTACCGACCTGCAATGCCACTTTACATTTTTTTTTTGATAACCGAGGTATCCGAGCGCCTTCCGGGCCCGACTAGCGGTGGTTGCGACACCTCCTCCTCGGGGCACACGCAATAGCCCGCAAACCACGTGTGCCGGGTAAGTCAGGCGAACCTGACGGGCTCAAGAGGGCTGAAAGCCCCCACCAACGGAGAAGTGCCCCTCCTGGGGTTTGAACTTGGGAGCTCTAGGTGAGCTCCCCAGTCCCCCACCAGTGGGGCTACCGCCCCGTTGGCGCAATGCCACTTTACATACTAATATATAATGTTAAATATTTTTCTTTATTTTATTAAATCATCATCTTGTAAACTTTTTTTTTGTATTAATCATCAATAGCATACCCTTTCATTCATAATATATTTGTTAAGGAAAGCGGAGGTCTCACTGTAAAATTACATTCATTTTCTATCGTATTAAATATTATAATATTATATTTTAAACAACTTTTTTTAATATAAAATACTTACCGAATACATTAATTTTATATTACAGCTATCTGGAATATGTCTCGACACAAACCGGAACTCGAAAACTGGAAAACCAGAATAACGAGCTGGAGATCATATTCAGGGTATGAGATATGTGCAAAAAAACAATCAATGGTTGAGATTATGGTTGGAGGCACGAAATATCTCGGACAGAATCTTGATAGATATTTGGAAGATTTTGTAGATGTTATTTTCTAGTTTGAATAGGATATCCTTCGGCTTGTAATCTGTTTGATTTAAAAAACATATGTAAAATAATGTTTTCTAAGATATCAAATAGGATATGGTCTTGTATCTATAAATAGGATCTTATACGAGCTGTGAAGTACTGTCTCGGTGCCGTGAAACCCCCGGGGCCTTAGGGCCCGGGTGATAGAGTTTGGATTTAGGACTGGTGGTACCCCGATTTAGTAGAATCTCCTCCTTTATCTGTAAATATTTCCCTCTGCGTTGAGGGTTTTACCATGTATATCCAATGTCGATTTTTTGAAATTCTCGTTTCACCGTTTCGTTCGGGATATCCCAAGACCCGACAGGCGATGTCGGAGCAATCATGATCCCAAACAACAACATACTTTTCCTGCAAAATAAGAAGTTTCATTGCAATCTAAATTTTTTTTCTGATAATCTAATAAAACCCGAGCAGAATCGCTTCTCACTCACTCATTCAGATGATATTATCCAAACGGAAAGGGGCCGCTAAACTATTTTTTTTTTTTTTTTGGTCGCCAGCCACGGTATCCAAGTAGGCCCCACCAGCGGTGAGACGGCATCTTTCAGCCAACCATACTTGACTAATCCGTTGGTCGCCCCGGGTCGCACGCCTGGCAATGGCGGGTGAGGCTCCCAAGGGGGGTGTCTGCGTACGTGAGGTCTCGAACCTGAGACCTCCTTAAGCGGCACCGAGCTGCTTACCACTCGGCCCAACCCCTCTTGGTAGGGGCCGCTAAACTATGGTGCTGCCCACAGCTAGGTTCGAACGGGACAGTGGAGATGGAAAAAAAATATTAAAAAAAGAAAAGGAAAAAGGTAAAGTAAAATCAAATAAATAAAATATTATTATTTTCGATTTCGGAGAGCGACGCGCTTTGCCACGTCATTCCGTTCGACCCGCTCGTGATTATCCTCTCAGCCGCCAGATCCGCACGATCCCCTATCCCCCCCCAAGCTCTCTACACCGTTCTGAACCGACACGTGTAGGTCCGCCGTGGCCTCTGGAGAAGGCTAGAAACGGGCAACAAAATAATGCCCCGTTTAGGAAGGCTAATTTCGTTTAAAAATAGTATTTTTCTCAAACTATTTTCATAAATATTATTGTAAAATTGTAGGCTAAATGTGCAATTTTAAAAACAATTTTTATGGAAAAAAAGCATGCTTTATTAAAAAAATTTGGACGACTACTTCATGAAAAAAGTTTTATAAAAAAATCGAATTTTAAACATACAGTTAGGATGGATTTAGGGGTGCGGGGCGCGATCCCACTGGACTCAACAAAACCTATAGAAGTACATATAAATTTTATCAGTTTTATTTATATTTCTATTAAATTACATTACTTCGTCCCTTTAAATTTGACATTTTCTCCTCGTATTAAGTTTTGCCGTCTTAGTTTGATATTCTAAATCCGTTCCTGCACACAGTAGTACCGTACTGCAGTGAAGAAATTTGATCTTCAAACTGTTATTTATTCAAGTTTTTTATTTTAAAATTTCAAGCTATATATGTAATTTCAAAATGATATTTTGAAAGACATACTGTTTAAAAAATAATGAGGAGGGATTTTTTTCCAATTTTTAATGGACTCAAGAAAGTATTTTATAGAACAATATCACCATGTAATATTGAAAATGATGGCACCAATTAATTAAAAAATTTTAAAATTTTCTATTATTATTTTAAACAAACTCACCACTCATTTAGTGTCACATTTTAACTTTCCATATTTGTCCTTTGTGTGTAACAACTAAATTTTTAATAACCCTTAGATTTAGAATCAAAAGAGGGGTAAAATAATAAATCTAATAAGTATAACTATTCATTCACCTTTTTCTCTCTCCCACCATGTACTCTCACTTGTTCTCCCTCCTCACTTTTTTGTTCATTCTTTCTACTTATTCTTTTTCTTTCCATTGAACTGAACTTATTCTTTTTATAAGCATGGATTATAGTTATTCACCCTCTTTATTTATGTATTAATTTATGATTAATTACTTTCATTAATACTAGACGCCCACCTATGCTGCGCGCAGTACTTGTTATCTCAACCGAGTTCCATGTAATTCAATGAATTAATTATAATTAAACTTTCGAGTAAAATTATTTTTTTACACTTTTAAACGATATTATTTTAAAAAAGAATTATGGCGGGTAAAATTGAAATGTTTAATTTGAGTTTGTGAATTTTTAATAAATAAAATAAAAAAGAAGCTACGAATAAAAGAGACAGAGTTGTCGGGGCAGGGAGAGAGCGGAGGCTGTGGGGAAAGGATGTAATGATTGCATGTTCATGTAAAATTACTATTATATCCCTTTTTTATTATTTAACTAAAAATAATTAAAAATTAAGTTTATTTATGGATAAAAGAAAAAATTCGAAAGTGAAATGAAAACCATTAGAGTTTTCACATATAATAATAGATAATGTGCATATATGACGATTTTCGCGTCTAATTTTATTTTATCTAAATCAATACATCATCATCGTGTCACAGGGGACGTTCATCCGTACTACGGTCCTCCTCCCGCGTCCTTGCCGCGTACGATTTCAGCCACGCATCGGAGCGCCACGTGGCGGAGCACCATTGGTCAGGACAGACCAGGCTCGGATGCCACGTCGAGGATCCGTACACCTTGGGACTCTCTGGGCTCTGCTACGCAGAGTACTGTCGCTTTTAGGCAAATCAAAATCGATTCCGATGACATTAAGAAAATGAGGGAAATTCAAAGCGGGTGACCTACCCCGAGATTTTGGTGACGCAGGATCGAGATCTCGGGTTCGCTTCGTGAAATAATTGAACGACGCCACGTTCGGAAATTCCAATCGGACCAAAAATCTCGATGCTGCAGCCACATCGAGTTCGACCTTTTTTTTTTTTTTTTTTTTTGCGGTTGTGGAGGCTCTTGGATTTCAAAACTAGAGTATAAATTTAATCTAAATCACTACCTTTTTCACTAAAGAAAACTTAGAATTTGAGCATTTTAAATAAAGAAAATTAGCGCGTAAGAGAGTTTTATTTCGAACCCGCTAAATCGAACTTGAATTAATTAAAATTATAAGTTTACAAACACGCGTTAGAAAGAGGACAAAAATGTACAGCTTAAATCATTTCGATTGTAGTGATCGGTCACGTCATGACAACTATTAGTGGAGTAGTAGTGCCCATTTTAGCTTAGGAAACTTTGAGGTGACAGCACGTCTCATTCTATCTAATTTTCTCTAACAATAATTGAAACGGATTTATGAATGCATATATATGATTTTGATCAGTACCACCGGCATTTAGAAATATAATAAGTTTTGATTATCCAGTTCGGGTCGGAGGGATTCACTAGGAAGTAAAGTTTCCAAAGGTATTCAGAGACCCAACGTATCCGCCTCCTATATTCATCCTCTCAATTAACATGTGATTACTCCGACTTCAGTATTGGAGGGTGGATCCAGACACCACCACCCGAACTCGACTTTCTTGCATGTTTCTAGCTTCAGCACGAATCACGACGGACAGGCCCAGAGGCGGAGTAACCCAAACCCCAATGGGGCAACACCACCGAAGCCGATTCATATCAAACATCATCCCGATTAGCTCATAGGCTTCCAATACCTCGTGATCTTGTTGAAGAAAAAGCCCATATAACAAAGCCCCGAAAGTAATCGAGTTTATCAAATCACGTCCAGGTACTGCGGTCAGATCACCCACCCGCTGGCAATGTAATAAGAGTTTGAAAATTGACAATTTCACTAGTCAATTCGGACCAGGTCGATCCTCACAAACTAGAATTGAATCAGGAGGAACTCAACCCTCTTCCCCTTTTAAGTTCTTTTGAAAAATCACAGGGAAATGAATGAAAAAAAAATAGAGAAATTTGTAAGATAACATGAAATCCAAATGATGAGAAGAACCCAACTAACCCTTAAGATTTCATTGTTCTAGCAGTGAAAAATAGAATGCACTAAACCTGGATTTTCCATTTTCTGGTCTTCCATTCTCCTCCACCTTCTTCTCCTCTGAATTTAAAGAATCCTTTATGGTTCTCCGGTGAACTCCTCAATCATCTTCCACTACACGTATTCTGCAACTTATTGTGAAAGATGAATGGAATGTCTCAGTCGTGCTAAGGTTCTGCTCATCGAGGAAAACTATCTGTGCTATCGTTGTTTCACCATTTTTCTTTCTGAATCAGGATTTAATCTGATACTGACCTCAGGGGAACAGCCGAAACTAGGATGAGAGATCACTCCAGATCCACAAAAACCTGCACGTGGTTAAAAAACGTTGGCAGAAACTATTCACGTTAACGGAAAGAGTGTGTGACAAGAAACAGCAATATATTTCTCGGGGTAGTTTGTGCGACAGAACTGTGTTATCTGAGTTTAATTTGGAACGATGATTAAAGTCCAGATCAATAAGATAGCACGAAGCAACTCCAGAGCTTGGAACTGGGAGAAGTGTACGTTTATAGCAACTCACCTCCATATCTGGGAGAGGGTCATATGTCTTGCTCTCAGTGTAGTCGAACACTCTAATGCCCGTGATTCTCTGAACTCCGAGTTTCGTAGCAATCAAGTTCTGCACGAGCAAAACAATTTGAGGAGCAGCGAAGCAGACATGGAAAGTGAAAACGAATGAAAATTCTTCGCTGCACACAAGGCTAGTTGAGTTGAGGCACAGTTGCACGCCTCAAGGAACTTCCCATTAATTATCAAGATGCTTAAATACACTCATACAATAGATCCAGGGGCCTTTGAGTTTTTGCCCGGATATTGTATAGAACCAATTGCATGAAACCATGCATTATAGAATATGAAGGTTCAAGGATACTCATCATACCAAGTGGAAATCCGTAGCACCAAATGCCTCCACCTTGGGCAAGGCCTACGCAGAAACATAACACGAGCTAGTAAGATAAAGCTGCCTATTAAAAAGCAACTGGAGTGCGAAAAAAAGAAAAAAAAAAACAGAAATCAAAATATTGAGATGCATCTATGTAATTGACACAGTGAACATTCATATAGTATTTTCAAGAGAAATCTCATAACATATGATTTTAGCATTGAATATAGAACCCTGGAAAGTAAAGTCAGAACTCATTTTTTCCACAATCCATTTCTCAAAAAGCAAAAAATTGTAACGTGGAAACTTCCTCACAGTTTTTAAACACTAAACGGTTCTAACTATATGGTCTAGTTTAAGTTTACCAAACTTATGATCTTATAAATCAAGCATGCATATATATAAAATATGTATATGTAATATACTGGGTCTATATAAAACTTGACAGTGAATTTTGCTCATAAATTTGAGACACCCAATGATATATCAAATGCATAGCAGGTTACCTTAAATTATTAATGGGAAAATGATATATCAAAAGAAAAATGGGAAAAGCACATTTTAGGACCATTCACTTAGCAATGATTGAACCGTGAAGGAGAAACCAAGAATGATCGTAAAGCCAAACCATCTCATACCATCTTTTGCAGACCATTAATCATAATGGCCCTCTCTTCAGGCAAATCATCAGGTGATAATGAAATTTCAAATGGGCCCAGTTCTCTCTCTGTCAGGTTTGTCAGGTTTATGCGTACCTGCAGGAAGTGATTGCTAATGTTAGAACGAGGGCAAATATGACACCGCTTGCTCCTACCGCTTGGGAGAGAGGCTTTAACTGTTAGCTAAGAGACTCTGATATACTATTGTACAATGTCTCACGCGTAAGTTATACTTCATTACCAAGTTGTACAATAATGGAAGTATAGAGTAATAGCAGGGACCGGACAAGATTACCAAGAAGGATCTTCCCAAACTAATGGTGGCTGGAACCTCCTCCACTTGCAAGTCAATTTCCTTGCGGGCGATGGCCTGCAGGATATAACATGTGGACAAAACTATCTCATTAATGTCAGAGATTAAAGAGCTAACAAACTTTTTGCTCTGCAGTTTGAGGATTCCGAGCAGTGAAAATGCAAAATATGCCTTCCACGTAATGCTTCCCCTGGAAACATATTGAAGCATGGGAGAAGAGACTAGAGATTTCTCTCCAGTGTCACAACCCATGGAGTTCGAGCGAGGGGTGGAATTCATGATACAGTTATCATAGGAGGATCGATCAGCAACTTGATACTGCTTTTGAGATGACAGGATGTAGATCTTTTCTTCCATTCATTCTTCATTCAAATAAAGATGGGAACTGTATGAAGGCCAGGGTAATCAAGCAGCATCTGGAACAAGCCTTGGAAGAGGAGAAAAAAGAAAAACAAAATCATGAAAAATCAGGTCTGAGATAAGGATGGTATGGAGACACTTCATGAAAAATCAGGTTTGAGATGGATGGCATGGAGACTCTTTCCTCTGGTCAGTATTTCCTAGGATCTTCTTTTGGATGGTTTCTAGGATCAGAGGAAGAAGACAGGAGATATCCGTGCACACTGTAGACCGACTTTATGCCTGCTCACAAATTCACCTTTTCAATCCTCACTTTCAAGGGGAAAAACCAATATTCTGAAATGATTTGGTGAATATCCGCAGTTCCAGATCATCATTTAAATCTTTGCAAATTATTGTTTCTGCTTGTTCAGAATCACTAAGCTCTAAGATTACTCCCATAAAGTGAATTCAATCAAAATAATAACCATAGAGAACTTCAAAGAGACAGCACACTTACTGCACCAAGAATCTGCTGCGTCTGTAGGCGACCAGGTTCTCCCAAGTTTGTGCGCCATGTTATCTGAAGCTTACCTAGAACGTTGCTTCCCTCAACTTTGACTTGCTCGGGACCTTGAGAGGATGATTTTAGTTGATAGAGATAGTTCTGAATTCCTCCGCCTGATCTGATCAGGACCGGTGGCTGGAAGGTCTCTCTGTCAGCACAAAAAGGTCACAGCTAACTGTTAAAATTAAGATAAAAAGAACTACATCTTTCACCTAAAATTGGGCCATCAATTCAAGCAATAGGAAAGAATCCTTGAGAAATAGCACACAAACAGAGGCACACACACCTAGCAACAGAATTTTTCTCAGAATGGTGCTCATCGGCTTTCAGTTTTGTTGCACTCCAATTCTGTGCAGGCTCAAACTCAACTTGGTCCATGTATAGATTTGATTTGGTATGATTTTCAATGCATGCTTCCAAAAATGTGGTATCCTAAGATGAAATATCAGTCATTATATCCACATGGAGGTGACACATTCAGTTAGAAGATCCCTAATCCAATATAAGAGGAACGTCCATAAACTATTATTGCAATTTATCTTACAGATTTGGACAAAACCAATGTGATAGTTCATAGTAATATAACCCAAGAAAAAAAGGGAAAGATAGCATCTATATTGTAGTTAGCATTTGCCCAGATAGAAGAAAAAGCTGGACAGAAATTATCAGCTTGGATCCCATAAACCAGCAAAAGGGTAAGAAAATACTACCAAAGTTGAACTTATCAACATGAAGGATATTTTAGCAATCCAGCCTCTTACATTAAAAGCATTACTATCCAGACGACTAACCACTAAAAGCAGCACATGGCTACAGAAAAAGTCTAACTCACAGTCCACAATTCACTGAACCTCAACCTACCTTCACAACGCGGACCTGCAAAATGGAGAACAGAAACATTGCAATTAAGATTTCCAAATAAAAACAGAACAAGAACAACTGGAAAGCCATTTATCCATCCTAACCATAAGATGTCCAAGTCCCATTTACTTATGAATGTGCTATGGCCAATTTCTTTACATAAACAATTTTCTATACAAGACTGAAAATAAACTTTCTCAACAATGGGAAGACATAAGAAATGATACCTTTGTCCTTACAGAAAGTGGATTGGCAACAATGAACTTAAAAAACTGAGGAAGATATTTACGCTCGCTGTCACCATCATTATATAGTGCAGTGCAAACCAAGCTACAATTATCAGCAAAAAATACCAGTAGAAGTTAGTTTACAAATATTGGATAGCTGGATTTTACAATACCATGGAAAACTTACGTGTGAGCTCCGAGTTCCTTTACATCATGTTCGACAATGAAGTCATAACGACCTCCTGAACGTATTGATTCAACGGGAGATTTTGAAGTATCCAAAAGAAGAATTCTCTGCCTCTCAGTTTGAATTTCTGCCTGGAACAAGTGAATCCTCTTGAATAATGATTATCCTCAGATTAAAAAAAAAAAAAACAAATGCCAACATTCTCTCCAGAAATCTTGGCGACAGATCAAACAGTCTGACTTTGGCCTCTACATACTCACTCCCCCACCTATGTGCAGAAACCTCACTACCATCTGCCCCGATTTCCATGTCCAGAATGCCAAATTAAACTTCTGATAAGCTCCATTTGTTCACTTTATGGTCCAGCATAAATATACTTCACCACCAACTCTCACAAGCATGAAGAATAAGATCACATCGACAAAAAGAACATTGCAATGCACCAACGAGCTGGAAGGTTGCAACTGATAGGACAGAAGTGAAATCGAAGAGAGTGATCAATACACTTACCTTAATTATGATGTCTCGGACCTCAAAGTTTGAACTATTGTTTATACTGATGTAGCTGCAGAAAGTCTCTCCGAGATAAATCGCCCTGCACAAGCGTGCAGAACCGATTGAGGAACTATCTATTTCAAGTTTAAAGGATGAAGGGTGAATTTTCCGGGAAATAGATGGCGGACCCGAAGGCTTGAGGGAGGAGGAGGAGGCCGGAGAGTCCCATAGAGTCGGTGGCGTCGTGAAGGAGGAATCTAGTGCGGTAGCTGAGATCGGCGGCGTCTTCTGGTTGCTGGATTCCATGGCTTCCGAGGAGGCGGGGGAGGTGGGAGGCGGCGAGCGGATCGTCGAAGATGTCCTCGCCGACGAGGAGATCGGAGGGGTCGACGAGGAGAGGAGTCTCAACGTGGAGCGTGGGACGGCAGAGCCGCATGACCCTGAAGGCCAGAGAGTGCGACGCTTGACTCGAGCTCATCTTCCGGCCTCCGATGATCCTCCGGCGAGACGGAGACGAAGATGAGCAGTATACTTCTGAATCGACTGAAATGAAATGGATCCCGATGGGGAATTTTTACATGTTTGTCCCCACACTTTATGAATATCACATATAATCCCCTCATCTCTTGTTTATTAAACTTTATGGCCCAATGTAATGTAGCATTGCATTTTAACCACTTGCATATGTAAGGTGCGCATGACTCGATTCAGTTCAAAAAACAGTTCCGAGCCAAAATAAACCAAATATTGGGTTTGGTTTGGTTTGGAATGACAAAGTCACAATCTTATCATTTTAACTAAAAATATACGAAATGTATAAAATCAATTCTTGCGATTCGATCAACTGATTACACAGTTTTTTATATTAAATAAAGAATAAACTATTAATTTAGTCCCTAAAGTTTCATGCGATCATTAATTTCATCCTTAGTATTAAATTACCATTTAAAGAAACAATCCCTAATGTCGCGGAAATCCCAAGATTTACGTTCCGATTCCTTCTTGCAATTTGAGCCCTAATTCCTCCATCCATTCATCCATTTATGTTGCACGAACTGGTTCGGCCGGTTTTTGGAAGACTAACCGGTCATTGGTTTGGGCCGAAAGCCTTCCCATTAATTGGAAAACAAACCAAAACTAGTTTGGTTCAATTTTTTTTCGGGACAAGGAAGGCACCACAATTCTCGGCCGACCTTCTTTGCCAGGAGAAGATCCCGATCACTAGATGCCGGAAAAAAATCGAAAGTATTCTGTCGGGTGGGTCGACCTAAATCAAACCCGAATCGGTTAGGTGTCTATCAGATTTTGGATACCAGGTAGCATGCAAACAAAAAAGAAAGCCAACCTTATAATTGTAACTAGGGTTGGCATTCGTGCCGGCCGGCTTTATCGTGTCGGGACAGCCTGACCTGTTAAGGTTATCGTGCCCGGCAGGCACGTCCCAGTAATAGAAAGGCCCATTAAGCCATGGCCTAGCATGGCAAGCTCAAATTATCGAGCCGCCCTACCCGTCCAATAAACGTAGCAATCATTTAAAGTTTATCTAATACGAAGACGAGAGGCCAGTGAAATTTGAGTGAAATAAAAAAAAATGTTCCTTTAAAATATAAACTAAGTCAAGCCGGAAAACCACGCATTCTACAATAGATCAAGAAAAAGACGTTTTATGGCTAATAAATGGGACTCGGATAGGGTTAGGATAGATAAAACTCAATATTCTTTTTTAATGGGCTAATGGGCCGTACCTGGCCTTATTCCACGCTCCGCCCAGCACAATAATTTTCCGTGCCGGGCCTAGCACGACCCGATAAGGCATATGCCCAGTAAGCCTTGGTCTAGGCACGACACTACCGTGCCGGGCTATTGCGTTGGGCTGAAAATTGTCAGGCCTAATTGCAGTGGCAACGGAGAATTGAGGACATGCCTAAGTTAAACACTAAGACTTTAGTGCATGTTTAGGCCAATTTGTCAGTAGGCATCTGTGCCGTGGTCGATGCACTTGTCGATGCCCACCGCATAATTTGATTCGACTTCTCGACGGCTTTGAACAACCTTTCGATATGGCCTCATGTTCTTTCAACGGTTCACAAAAAAAAAAGGAGGAAAAAATCGACCAGAGCTTCGGTTTCCCATTTGGAGTAGTCCTAGGATGTCGCTTTGATGTCTTGGATTCACATTCGTGACCTTAAATACTCGCTCTTAACAACTAATCTCGAGCAGAGCATTTCTTTTCCGATATCGAGTGGAGGAGAAACTACCACGAGACGGGGCCCTTTTTCTGTCCTCGGGCTAACATACGAATCAGACTTTTTCTGTACTCGATAAACTAACCACGAGCTGGACATTTTTCTTCCTGTTTTAGGCTTAACTGGCCATGAGTTCCACACTCGATCTTGGCATGCCGTGAATCCAGTATTGACTAGCTCTGATACCATATTAAATTTTCACCCGAGCCTGTAAGAGTCCTAAACTCATTTCCACCCAAAAGTCGAAGCTGATAGGTAGTGAGTATTCAATTATCTTATAAACCTATATTTCTTTTTCAATTTAGTCGATGTGAGATTTATATTTAAACAATTAATCTATTTTCGAACCGAGCCAGCCCACTTAAAAAATAAAACTCTTCGAATCGGAAAATTCTATTTTCGTAAGGTTTAGAATTCAAATTAATTTTGATCATGCAAAGTCAACCGTTGAATATATTGCCGGTCTAGTTTCTCCCACATATGTGGGCTGGAGTTGTTCGTACATATTTTAAAAAAAAAAGTCAAAGATACCATTTAATTTTTATTTGATTTTGACAGTTTTGAAAATCATTGTCTGCTCGAACTATAAATGTTTCAGATTCATTTTGTCACTGACCAAACAGCCCACGACCGACTCCAACATATAAAAAAACTTATATCGGAAGAATTTTATATCTTAGTTGGCCGACTCTGTTCGAGCTAAATCAGTCAGAGATCTATTATAGGACGTGCGAATGTCAGTGGGGTAAAAAAAAAAAATCTACCCACCCATTTGAAATAGATATCAACAAATACGTGTACATGAAAACCACCCAAACAATACCGTTAGAAGAGACTTTTGAGCTCGAACATTAGTAGAGCCGGTTTCTCGGACAATTTTAGCCCTTTGGTAGTGTTACGTCCACCGGGCCGGTGTTAATGCCAGTTGTTGGGCCTGTCCGATATGTTTGCGATTGAACGCGAACACTCGAACACTATGCAGCAGGGACGACTGTGTTACTACTACCGTTGCCCTCCTTTTATAGATAGAAAAAAAAGGGGAAAAAACCATTTTAGCAGTCACATGCATTCATGTTGTTTCAACGTAGCCCTACCCGGCCCTACCAGGTAGGGTCATTCATGTTGTTTCAACGGCTGTTCTACGTCTCCGTGCACGGACCGCTCATGACTACGTCTCTGGCTTTCGAAATTCAAGTCAGATTTTTCAATGACACGGCATGCGATTCTTCCGATATCTGTCTAGACTTGTTTATGTACAACCTCAAAAGTTTAAACAGATAGACAATGGCACCTTCGGGGCGAGGGGGTAACAGATATCACGAGTCAGACCTTTTCTTACCCGGTTGCTTGGTTTATTAATCACGAGTTATATACTCGAGTCTCAACAACTGACCGTAAGATAGACATTCTCCTTCCGCACTTGGACCGGAGGGACGGACAACGATGCGAATTTTCTTTTTCCACACCTGGGCTATGACAATTGTGAACTTATATTCTAACTTGCTAATTAATGCGTAATATTTAATTCGCATTGGACTTATCAAAAGTCGAGTAGTGCCTAAATCAAAAATTTAAGTTGATAAGCAATGGTGTTCAACTCTCTCTTATGTTTTTCAAAATCTTTTTATAATTTTTTGACGCGAGTCGGTAGCTCCAAGCTATTGTTCTTTACGGAAAATAAATTATAACTTTCTGTTGGGTTATCCCTCCAATTTGGAGGATGCTTGGGCTCGTTTCTTCAGGTTAGTTAATTTGTGCTTTAATTAATATTTTAATTGTGACAGTGAGTTATCTTCTTTGAGGACTTTTGATGCACAAAGAAAAGCGTATAAGAAGCAACAGTTAGGGTTGCTTGGTGCGATGACAAGAAATACACAATAGTGAGTAACGTCTGTGGGCAGCGGATAAATGACAGAAAATAGCAGGTGATAGAAGGAAAATCATAGCGAAATTCGTTCAGCGAAAACAGAAAAAAACAAAGCAGTTTTTTCCGACACGCAGTGCGAGATCAAACCTTGAATAGAGGGGCAAACGAACTCCGATCGGGATAAAATTTTGACAACAACTTTACAACTCCTAAGGCTAGATTATGAACGATGAACACCGAATTTAGATGTTAGTAAGTGTTATTTCAGTCAGGTCAGTAGCGCAGTTTTCTAGGTGACAAATTGTGATGATCCAAGAGAGTGATTCTTGATTTAGTTGTTAATCCAAGATTGTTCTCTTGAAGAAAAACCGTGCAATCTCCATTGATATAATGGAAAGTTGATATGGTCGGTGCTGTGGTTTTTCCCCACATTGGGGTTTCCACGTTAAATTTTTGGTGTCCGTTTTGGTCGTTACTTTTATTATTCAATCCTATCTTGATTGCACTAGAAGGGAAAGATATTAGTCACTGCGTTATAAATTAATCGAACTCACGTTTCCCAACACTTTCCAAGCCACATCTTCAAGATGCAGTTTTACTTAAAAACTAATAAAACTAAATTGTATGTTAAAGGTGCGATTTAGTTTCAGTATTTTACAAATTTACGAATGGTTAAAATTAATTCCACAAATAAGTTAATGTGTTCATGTTCTAGATACCCTATGTGTCGAAAACGGAACCGAAACTGATCGGTTCCTTCATTTGCCACCCAGGAAACCACTCCATTTTCACTGAGATCTACCCATAACCTATCCAATATGATAGGTTTCTATCGATTCCGGATTTACTCTATACCCGTGCTCACTCCTATGAATTATAATTATTTTATCATTCTGAGCATGGATTTTTTTTAAAAAAATTTATCCGGGAAAAAACAGAGATTCGTACGGTACAAAATTCAAATAAATCCATCTCATATTGAAAATATTTATTTGAATTTGAAAATTCTGGACCATGATTTATTCAACAGCATAATAAAATTAAAACTCATTCAAACTTGTAATCTGAATTCTTATTTCCGAAAAAATAATTGATTTTAATTTATCGATATCAGTGCACTACAGTACGTACGTGATTTTCTCAGCACCCGGAGGTCACGGTTCTCATTTCCGGACTCCACGTCTCCTTCACTTTATCCTCCTCTTTCTATCAAATCCATCGTCTTCGGGAAGATTATCCTTGACTTGACCAATGGGAAACACAGAGTTTGGTTCACAACTTAGGTACTAATCACAACCGTCTTGTCCGGTGCACTAGAATGCTGGAATGACAAGGGTGTTACATCTCTATTTCTGTCAGAGCGAGCGTGAGACCTGCTAATCTGCACCATCTCGAGATCCGGGTAGAGGAAATTGAGTGCAGGACAGTACATTCTTGTTGGCTGGCCTGAGACTTGATCTTACGTGAGGTGATGTTTCATGGCTTCTTCGACTTTTTCGATGAAAAGAATATTGTGCCATGCACCAATACCCCGATCCCTTTTCCCACTAAACCTATTGCCCACCAAAAATTTGATCATGGATATTTACCTACTTGCTAGTTTTATTTTCACTGGCCCCCAATTTCCCACCCGCGAAAATTAAATTGTATCTGTGTATTTGTATTACTAGAGGTTTATCCGTACTATACTCAGTATGTGTTGTCTTAGTAAAATTATTAGAAATATCTATTCAAGCGCGATCGAAGAGTAATATGTATTTAACTTTCAGATTAGATGGCTATAAGACTGGACTATATCCGTTATCTGTAATACCGATTACTGATAAAATAGTAAGAAATAAAATATGACGATTTGAAATTAATATGTAGAAAGAAGAGAGGAATGCAGCGCGAGAGAGGAGAGAAGTAGAAAGAAGAGAGGAATGCGGCGCGAGGGAAGTTTTCAGTGGGAGAGAAAAAAGTGAAAAGTGATAATATAATTAGAAGTTGAGAAAAGAGTAGAGTGTGAAAATTGGTTTGTTAGGTAAATACGTTAAAATGGTAAAATCATCTTTGCTCAATTGGTTATCAAATAAATAAGATAGATGACAATTTTGAAATCTTAAAAAGACACCAAAATCACTTCATATTTGCATGTAATAATACACAAGGTGGCCAGTATTACGCACAGAATTATCAATTATATGTTATATAAAATTTAAAATGACCAAAGAAATAATGTAATGATCAAAGTAATAAAATTTAATGTTAGAGTAGATGAAAAATAAATAGTTCAAATCAAATAAAAATAAAGTAGAATGAGTAATTGTGAGAATTTCTGATGAACAACATATATTTTTTTAAAAGAAAATAAGAACATCGTAAGAAGTCAGAGGATTTTAAAAACGTGAACATGGATTCTATAGTTAAGAGAATCGTATGAAATAGTTGAAAAAATTAGGAAATAATTCAAAGAAGTGACAAATTTTGGTTGTTGAAATTGTAAATATTGTGTGATACGGAGTGAGAATGGAGAATTTGAGTAGTCAACGAAAGTTTTTTATTGTTAAGATTACAGACATGGAGCGAGAGGAACATGACTGAATTCCTATTTTACTCATAATTTGGAGGATTTTATAAAGTGTGTGTATATATATATTGCAAATTTTAATAGTTAAATTAGATTAAGGATAAATGTAAAAAAAAGACAAAATTTCCCACATGTTTACATATAATAGCATCGAAGATAGATTATATATAAACATCGGGGAGATTTGGTGTCTTTTTTATTTTTCACATTTGCACTCAATCTAATTTACATATTAAAATTTATGGCATGCATCTTATTTCTAAATGAAGGATAAAACAATAATTTCAGTCATTTTTTACTCACTCCATATCTATGATCATTAATCTCACTCCATATCTACAATTTTAGCAATAAGAACTTGTCATGTTTTTTGAATAAATAATTTAAGATTGCAAAAATAAAAAAGTAAAATTGACATAGTATACTGATAAAAGTTGAGAATATTCCACGTACTACTGTAAGTTAACGAATTTTAAATGAATTAAATTGCAATAAATTACAAATAAACAATATAATTATACGAATTCATCCACGCATTTCGCATTTATTTATTTTTATTTTTTTATAAGTAGCACGGGCCAGTATCTAGTAATTGTTTGTAACGATGAGTTTATTTAACTTTAAAAAATTTGTGAAATATTATATACATTTAAGTATCCTACAAGGTTATTTCTACCCAAAAGTCGAAGTTCTAGCCATTCACCTTGGGTCGTGCAATTCTTATCAACCATGCCATCAAAATTTGACAAATGGGTGGATTTACGTTTCAATAGTTTGATTGTTAAGCATGTGAGAAAAATAGATACTTAAGAGTCGTGAAATTCTTTTAAATAATTATCAAAAAAATTCCTCATAGTCTACGCACGTATACTAGCATATATCTCTATAGTATATGGACATGTTCATGCATGGTGTGAAGATTACAATAGAGTTTTTTTTATTAATTTTCGGGTTAATAACTCGTAAAATTACAAATGTTCGAGTCCAGGTACCGTGTATATAAAATCGGTTCCCAAATTTTGAATCCAAATCCTATCACGTTGAATCTTGAAACCAGACACTACTCGAAACCTATAAGCATAGTTTTAAAAATCGGATTGGACCGGGAACCGGTTAGGTGCCAGTTCCAGGTTCAACCGGTTCAACCGGGGGTTCAATGGGTCCAACCGGATTTATTTAAAAAATAATAAATATATAAAGCACATGTAATTACCTAAAATATACAAGTATTAACAATTTAATATCTTATGTGCTTAATCCAGTTTATTGAAAACTGGTCGTTCTAACCCTGTCTAACCCGGTTCAATCCCAGTTCCTGCCGAGTCAATGTGCAAACTGAGTTAACTATGCAACCGGACTGGACCAGTCACCGGTTCCATGTTCAACCAGTTGGACTGGCTGGTCCGATCCGGTTTTTAAAACTATGCCTGTAAGATGCTACAAGTTGTGGGTACCTTGTTGGAACATGTTTATTATTTATTTTTTTATCTCTAAAATATATATTTCTTCAATGTTTTTCATGATTATTATTATTTCATATAATTTTTTGTCATAATAAAATATGTGTAATTTTAAGTATATTTCCGTTATATTCAAGTACTATTTATTACTAACTTTAAGTTATAATGATTCTTTAAGCATGAAAAATTCACGAAATGTGCATAAGAATTATGTCAAATGAAAATTCATCGAGTTAAAAATACAAAGGTTTAAATGGTTCGTGAGTTAATGTTCAAATAAGAAATTTACGAATGGTTAAAATTAACTTCACGAATAAGTCAATATGTTCCTGTTCCAAATATCTTGTGTGCTGAAAATAGAATCGGAACCGATCAGCTCCTTCATTTGCCACCTAGGAACCGACTCCATTTTCATTGAGATCTACACATAACCTACCCAAATTGGATAAGTTTCTATCGATTCCGGATCTACTTCATACCTGCACTTCTAATTATAATTATTTTATCATTCTGAGCATGAATTTTTTTAAAAAAATTATCCAGGAAAAAACACAGATTCATCCGCTACAAAATTCAAATAAATCCATCTCATATTGAAAATATTTATTTGAATTTAAAAATTCCAGATCATGATTTATCCGACATCATAATAAAATTAAAAACTCATTCAAAGTTGTAATCCGAATTCGTGCTTTTCAACAAATAATTAATTTTAATTTATCGATATCACCGCATTACTGTAGGTAGGTGATTTTCTCGGCACCAAGAAGTCACGATTCTCGTTTCCGGACCCCACGTCTCCTGCCCTTTATTCTCCCCCTTCTGTCAAATCCATCGTCTTCGGGAACGTTATCCTTGACCTGACCAATGGGAAAGGCAAAGTTTTGAGTGCCGTACATTCTTGTTGGCTGGCCCGAGACCTGATCTTACGTGAGGTGATGTTTGTTGGCTTCTTCAACTTTTTCGATCAAAAGAATATTGTGTCATGCACCAATACCCTGATCCCTTTTCCCACCATGTTCATTGCCCACCAAAAATTTGATCATGGATATTTACCTACTTATTAGCAACTTCATTTTCATTGGCCCCCAATTTTCCATCCTCGAAAATTAAATATATCTATCTATCTGTCTGTACTACTAGAGATTTTTCCGTGCTACGCACAGTATGTGCTGTTTTGATAAAATCATTAGAAATATCTATTCAAGTGCGATTGAAGAGTAATATGCATTTAACTTTCAGATTAGATTACTATAAAATTGGACTATATTCGTTATTTGTAATATCGATTACTGATAAAATGGTAAGAAATAAAATATGATAATTAAGAATAAATTTATAGAAAGAAAAGAGGAATGCAGTGTGAGAGAGGAGAGAAGTAGAAAGAAGAGAGGAATGTGGCGCGAGGGAAGTTTTCAGGGGAAGAGAAAAACGTGAAAAGTGGATAATATAATTGGAAGTTGAGAAAAGAGTAGAGTGCGAAAATTGGTTTGCTAGATAAATATGTTATAATGATAAAATTATCTTGACTCAATTGTTTATCAAATAAATAAGATGGATGGCAATTTTGAAATATTAAAAAGACACCAAAATCGTTTCATATTTGCATATAAATAATACACAGGGTAGCACGTATTACACACGGAATTGCCAATTATATGTTATATAAAAATTTAAAAAGACCAAAGAAATAATGTAATGATCAAAGCAATAAGATTTAATGTTAGAGTAGATGAAAAATAAATTGTTCAAATCAAATAAAAACGAAGTAGAATAAGTAATTATGAGAACTTCTGATGAACAACATACATTTTTTTATGGAAAATGAGAACATCGCAAGAAGTCGGAGGCTTTTTAAAAACGTGAGCATGGATTCTATAGTTAAGAGAATCGTATAAAACAGTTGAGAAAATTATAGAAATAGTTCAAAAAAGTGATAAATTTTGGCAGGTTAAATTGTAAATATTGAGTGATATGGTAGTTAATAGAAGCTTTTTATTGTTAAGATTGTAGATATGGAGCGAGAGGAATATGACTGAATTCCTATTTTACTTATAATTGGGAGGATTTTATAAAATGTGTGTACATATATATTACAAATTCTAATATTTAAATTAGATGAAGGATAAATATGAAAATAAAAGAGACACAAAATTTTCCACATATTTACATATAATAGTATAGAAGATAGTTTTTATACAAACATCGGGGAGGTTTGGTGTCTTTTTTATTTTTCACATTTGCCCTGAGTCTGATTTACATATTAAAATTGATGACATGCATCTTATTTATAGATGAAGGATAAAACAATAATTTCAGTCATCTTTCACTCACTCCATATCTATGATCCTTAATCTCACTCCATATCTACAATTTTAGCAATAAGAACTTGTCGTTTTTTGGAATAAACAATTTAATATTAAGTAAAATTGACATAGTATACTGATAAAAGTTGAGAATACTCTACTTACCATTGTAAGTTAACGAATTTTAAATGAATTAAATTGTAATAAATTACAAGTAAACGATATAATTATATGAATCCATCTACGCATTTCGCATTTATTTATTTTTATCTTTTTATAAGCAGCACGGCCAGTATCTAATAATTGTTTATAACGATGAGTTTATTTAATTTAAAAAAATTTGTGAAATATCATATAAATTTAAGTATTCTATTTTTTTTAATTATACCATTTCCCATAACTTAAATTTATAGATTTTACTCTTCCTTCAGTTGCCCTTCATATTCTTCACACATCCATAGATTTTTCATAAGATCTAACAATGGTAATTATTTGGTTTTGAAAAACATGGGTAGAAATTACAACCTCGATTTTGGACACCTATCTTTTGGATAAATCCTTACGCGATGCTACCTCACCACGTGACGCGAGAAAGCACCGATCAAAATGTGACAGACGAGCGAATCAGTAATAACCACTCGAGAAGTTGCTGTATTTACTGCTAATCAAAGAAATTTATTTAATTCTTCTAATCACGTCGCAGTGAGATGCGACCATCTAAGATTATTTTTCCCCATTCTTCTGTATTGAATTGGTAAGAACATCGTCCCACGTTGCCCATCTAATAATTGTCCAAGACACGTGCCTCTTAGAATCAAACAACTACCTAAAATAAAAATAATTTTCCTCGCTGAAATGATTAATAATTGAATAAAAGAAAATAATATTATGTGTTTTTTTCCTCAATCAGTCCACCAATCTTCTCTTGGAAAAGTTTGAGCCATTTTAAATTGTTTGAAAACATGTCTTATTCCCTCTAGAATAGAAACATAAAATTCAATGCTTGGACCGTCTCAACGGTTCATGATTTTAAATGAATGTGGATAGGGATGGATTTACGGGTCGCAGTAGCAATTTTCTAAAATCGGTAAAGATGTTATATAAATTTAACCGATTTTTTTAATATATCTCTATCGAATTGTCCTAAATTGTCTTTTTATACTGAAAAATTCTTAGGTATTCCTTCATATTTTTCCGCACACCTGAAAAAAATACCAATTAAATTATAATAAATATGTTAATCTGAGCAATTTAATCGGTGTTTTATTCGTTGCGTGATTATGAGGATGGTGAAGACCTTCTATAAAAGTGGGAGGGACCACAACAAAAATGAATGAAAAGACAAAATACACCTTAGATATTCTATTGCGAGCGAAGTTAAAAAGAAAATATTTTAAAAAATGAAATTGAGATCATGGTATATAGGATGGATTTTCCTCATGAATTCAAAAAAACCCATTAAAATGAATTTTATCCAGTTTTTATTTTATTTTATTTTTTTGATAACCGAGGTATCCAAACGCCTTTTAGGCCCGACTAGTGATGGTTGCGACACCTCCTCCCTGGAGCACACGCAGTAGCCCGCAAACCACGTGTGGCGGGTAGGTCAGGCGAACCTGACGGGCTCAAGAGGGCTGACAGTCCCTACCAACGGAGAAGCGCTCCTCTTGGAGTCTGAACCCGAGAGGTTAAAGTCCCATGAATGGAGCTGCTGCCCTGTTGGCTATCCAATTTTTATTAAATTATCTTATCTTATCACCCGAATTTAGCGTATTAATCTTTTATGGAGTTTTGTGCCGAACAGATTTTTTTGAATGAGTACCACTCGTACATGAACCGACCGGTGCAACGAAGTGGGAAAAAAAAGTCATTTTTGTCATGCGGGAAAAATCGATTGCGAAGAAAAAAAGGTGGAGGAATATTTGGCAAGGAAAAAAAATGCCGTTGAATATTATCTTTGTAAGATATGGAGGGGTGAAATGGTAAATGTCGCACTTGACTCTCTCGAAACAAGAACCCTCGCGGGTGCAGTCCAGCTGGTGGGGCATCGGTAGGTCCCAGGTTCGATCTCCAGTAGGCGCAATGTCAATAGTGTTTTCTCGAGGACGGGAGCTTTTATAGCCCCGAACCTATCATATTCGCCGGATTTACCTGACACACGTGATTTACGAACTATTGCCTCTGCCCGAGGAGGATGTGTTGTAATCACTACTAATTAGATTCAGAAGATAGTTAGATACCTCGTTCGTCACAAAAAAAAAAAAAAAGACCTTCTCGAACAAGAGAGTAATGTTTTTACCGTACGTAATTTGCAGAATAAGGGAATAAAAACAATTTATTTTTAAAAATTGGAAAATTAAATTTTAAAAAAAAATGGAGAACGGGGAAAAGGAAACTCTAAACCCCGAGAGTGTGAACAATCGGCGGGGGAAATAACGGTCGCTTTCTCTGGTTAGAAGACCAGCTGGACTTTCCCGGAAGTGCTTGATCGTTTTTTCCACAAGCCCCTCAAGAAGTCGAGAATTACTGATTGATCCTTGAATGTATTGCTTATTTCAGTTTGAAACCTGTAATCTGCATACAGCCTAATTTGCTTTGCCTCCTAATATATTCATTGCATTTCGAGTCAAGGGAAAGCTTGATTGGTTCAAATAGTATTAGATTAAGGGTCAGGGTTAAAAAGTTTTAACTACAGTAAAATTTTCGTACATTAAGTGAGACTGGGGTGTTAAGAAAAATATAAAATTTTGGTCATAGGATTTAGCAAGTATATGAGAAAATTTATAAAGCCGATACTTCGATTTTAAAACATGTAACTTCTGTTATAATGAACTTTATAGTTATTGGGTAAATTCTATTGTAATATGAGATTATAATGGATTTTTATATAAAAATATACTCTAATTACTATGTATGCAATGGATCTCACTTTTTTTTTATTTGTACCACGCAATATCCCTAAGTCAGTCAAAATGCACATCAAGACTAATTTACGGTCTGACCGAGATCTCTATGAAAATTCCAGTCAATTCTCCCAACCGGGAGATCGATCTTGGAATATCCTATTTAGGAGTATAGTAAAAGAATTATTAGGCCAATCTCAGATTGGTAGTAGATCTCTATATTTCCATTCAGGTAAAGAAGTTCCAAAGAAGGGGTTCAGCATGGATACCCCCGAACTTGGAGGGGGTAATTGAAAAGATTGAGAACTGAGGGATTGATTTGAAGTGGAAGAGAAAGTTAGGGAGCAGACTAAAAAACAGTTTGAAAGGAAGAGCAAGTAACTGGTGGAATTCCTAGCTCTAACCGAGCTCCCGGTCCTAGACTACTAATTAAAGCTTAATTTAACGACACTCTTACCAAACAAAACCTTCTTCTCGTCAGGGAAGGACAGAAGAAGCCATCCTCCATTGGAGAGCTCTCGAGAGCTCGAAGGATTGGACGCGCTTCCAGTTCGTACGTCTTCGTGCTCAGATTCACCTGCGGTGTCTGTAGAATAATACATCAGCCAGGGGATCCTGCTTTGTCGATTGAACGAGGTACTTGTGTTCCTGAGCTGGAATTCGATTCTCGCGGCGTCCTTTGACTTAAGAAATGGTGTTGTTATTGTCATTGTTGTTGAAATATGTATTGTTGTGAGTGGACCGATGGCAGAGTAGGCGACTTGGGCGTAGACGGACAGCTGGGCTTCCGGGCTTACTTATAGACGAACTATGGAGGAATTTGGAGCGTAATTGTATTGTTGAGTTGAAACTGAGTGGAGAATTGACCGATCCTGACCCTGAGGAGGAAGAAACTCGGAGAAACAGGGTTCAGTTATCCCTACTTCTTTCATCAGGAGTTTGTTTGTCGCTGTTTTTGTCTCATCTATCAGACAGGGGATTGGTTTAGTGAATAAATGTCATGCTGCTTTTGAATTGGTGAATACAGGGACTTGAAGGCGTCGTTGACTTGGTCCGAGCTTGATATTTTCGAATTAGTGAATAAAGCGTGGGATTCTGTTGTTTGTTGCTGGGGCTTCAGAATCCATAGAACGGATATTCCATCAGGTAGACATAGTTTCTAATTGGTTTCGACCTAGGAAATTTGTTTAAGGCCATTGAAAGGCTCAGGAGATTGAGTAATGACAGTGATCTTTTATTTTTAGAGTAAACGTATATTCCATTTGTAGCCCATCAAATAACTTGACTGAGATAGATTATCCATCGCAAAATTTGGATACCTACTAATTTCAACTCCTAGAAGCCTTCTGCCATGATGGTGTTCTAGTTAATTTCTAGAATGTTGTTATTGAATATTGTTGTGGAGTTGCACTGTATCCAGTGCAATGTGTTAAATGTGTCCTTGCAAGTGGCTTTCATTTTTTCCTTGAATAGAATTGTGGGGGAGAATAGCTGACTGTGGCACGTTTTCAGGAAGATAGGCATGAGTTGTAGCTGCTTTAGCTTGAGATCCAAAAGGAAAAACGGTGCTCCTAGTTCTGATCATGACATTGAAGGCAAGCACTCTCCAAACACTTTTTCCTGCTATCTCGCCTTCCAAAAAAATGGTTATCATCATGCGTTGATTATATGCATAGCTGCCAATTATGTCCTTATATAGAGAATATTATGTTTGTTTTTGTGCTGCTTACATTTTTTTTTCCTTTTAGGACATCTGCTGAAGGATGTCGCGCATATCTCCTATGCTGAGCTGAAGTCAGCAACAAATAATTTTAATGAAAGCAATAAGATTGGGCGAGGAGGTTTTGGAATCGTTTACCAGGTATATATCTGGGATTGCATAGGACTTAACTTGGTGTATATAATTCAGTTTTGTATATTGATGCTGCCTTCTTAAAATTAAACAGGATGTCAGAGCTACTCCAAGAGTTTTAGCATGCTCAGATTATGTGTAAACTGCTCATCTTTTGTCTCCCATGGAATGATCATGATCATTACCCCATCATTTTAGGAAAATTTTTAAAGCAAGTAGTTTTGGAATTTAGACATTTCTTTCGTGTCAGTAGTATTCTGATTATTCAAGCTTTATTTATTTGGTAGATCATGATAACTCTATACAGCTTACTGAGTAAATCAATGGAACACTTGACCAATAAAATGCGGGGTGCCTAATTTTGGGGGTCAAGTTTTGAAGTATTGAAATGACTAATATTTAACTCTGCCATATCTAATGATATGTTTAATATGTTTGCAAGTGACATCATCTTTGGATACTATATTCTGCTGTTTATTAGGGAGTGTTGAAAAATGGGACAGAAGTAGCTGTCAAGAAACTTTCTGCACAGTCAAAGCAAGGATTACGTGAATTTCTCACTGAGATCAACACCATAAAAAATGTCAGGCACCCAAACCTCGTTCAGTTGATTGGGTGCTGTGTTGAAGGAAGTAACAGGATCTTGGTTTATGAATACATGGAGAATAACAGCCTGGATCGTGCATTATTAAGTAAGTTCAATGAAGTTTTAGGTGAAACAGTGATTGTTATGCACAATGAAATGAAAGATCTTACTCTTTAATTGTTTTCTTAGGTTCAGGTAACACAAAGATTAGACTTAATTGGAGACAAAGATCAGCGATTTGCATGGGAACTGCCAGAGGACTTGCATTCCTTCATGAAGAGAGCGTACCGCGTATTGTCCACAGAGACATAAAAGCCAGTAACATTCTCCTTGACAAAGATTTCAATCCAAAAATTGGGGACTTTGGGTTGGCTAAGCTTTTTCCTGATGATATCACTCACATTAGCACGAGAATAGCTGGAACAACGTAAGTACCTGGAATCTTCCTTTCACAATACATTCCATTATATATATTCAGCAAAAAAAAAAATATCGATATAGTTGACATGATTTTCAGAAGAGGCTTCAGAAAGTATGGACAAATTTTCTCATGGTTATCTCTTTCTGAAACAATAGCACTGCATCCTTCAAGTCAAGTGCACTGAGATAAACACTAATGCCTAATTCAAAGAGATTTAGTCAACCACAGGGTGAACTTATTTCCTTAAAATTGGGACTTCCTTTTTAGAAAATCAGGAAAAGGAGAAGAAAGAGATTGTTGGGACTTTATAAGCTGTTTAATTTGTAAAACATGTCCTGTAAAGCGTGATATGACATGTTTTCCCTTAATCCTTTGTTTTGGAAGATGAAAAAAATGAAATGTTTGAAAAAACTGACGCTGAATCTTAGGCAAAATCACTGCATATATGTACCAAGTGTGTACTGGTACTATTCTTCATCGTGTCTGATTTTTCTATAGCTCCACTTGTTGAAGTGATAGATAGTAAGTGAACCATTCAGTCCTTTGTTCTGGTATGTGCAGCGGTTATTTGGCACCAGAGTATGCATTGGGTGGTCAGTTAACTATGAAGGCTGATGTGTACAGTTTCGGCATTCTTATACTTGAAACTGTGAGTGGGAGAAGCGGTGCGAAGTTAAATTGGGATGGGAATCCGAAGTTTCTCCTAGAATGGGTGCGTCAATTTCCATTTATGTGTCTTATGCTATGCGATATGTCTCCTGTCAGCTTGATGAACTGGGATTTCCATTACTTGCTTTTCTTCTTTACCTCAGCCAATGTCTTCTCCATCTTGAGAAATCATTGAGCCCTTCTTCCGCATAATGAGAGTATCAGAAAAAAAGTTTTAGAATCAAGACACTTTTAGTTTTAATGAATGAAATGGAGTTGGGTTTTCCATTTAAAGTTGTCTTGATTTCCACACTGATTTCTTTGTTAATCCATTCTTCCTTACTGAGAATGACCTAAAGATTATTCAGTTGACACTGGTGAAAAGACTTGAAACTCACTGCATGGCACATCTTATTGAGTAAGTATTCAGTGTATAATACAAAACGAGTTCGTTGTGTAACTCGCTGTTCGGGTCTTGGCACGTGTAAAGTTAACCCTTGATAACCATGAAAACTTTACACATGTCAGGATCTGAGAGAGTTTTACGCAATGAACTATCGTTGTGTATTAAACACTGAATATTTACCCAAGTCTTATTAATGTTTCTGACTTGGAGTCTTTTTGGGGTTACCTAAGTAATTCCTATTCTTCTCTGGGACCTTTAGTGCCATTTGTTTGCTCAAAACTTCCCCATTTTTCTGTTTTCTAGCACGGACGATGCCTTTTAAAGTTTAGATTATTGTAATTTTCAGGAAAAGCGAAGACGGGCTCTTACGTTTTCATCAAAAGGCTTATTTTTGAAGCTGAACTTCTAAGCTCAGGACTTTTATTTCTTCACCATTTCCTAGTGAAAGGGAAAACTCGAAACAGTTCTCCTCAGACCCATAACGGATTTGCAGTTCTCGGTTTCTCTCATTGATAAACGAGAAAGTACACAGAAATATGTTGATTTGCATCTCATTGGACATTTGGTTGCAATTGTTCCTTGTCCTTTGTCGGACAACAGCAGGTTATCTGATCAAACATGCTATAGTTTATGTATGCTTTTGAGTCAATGCATAAGGTTCTTTCCTTTCAACAGGCATGGGAACTTTACGAGAAGGGAGAACTGCTCAGACTGGTGGATCCCGAGCTAGAAGGTTCGTATCCCGAGGAGGAGATCCTCCGGTACATGAAAGTAGCCCTCTTCTGCACCCAGTCAGCCGTGAGTCGCCGGCCTCTAATGAGCCAGGTGGTCGAGATGTTATCAAGGAACATAAAACTGAATGAGAAAGAACTGACAGCCCCCGGTTTCTTCCAAGGTTCGGCAGGGTCCAGCGGAGCCCCATCTTCGACTAAGAAGTCGTCCGCGGACTCGAGTTACGTGATGAGTTCGGTTCCTATAACAATCACTGAGGTGGCCCCACGATGAAGAGGATCGGTTCTTCTTCGAATTGAAGAAGGTGCAGGTCGAGCTCATCTAATGTGTCGATAATTCGGTATTTTCCCCCTTCTTTGATCATTTTCTTTTGCTGGTTCGATGAGCGCTTGTGCTTCTATTTATAGGCATTGATTATTTGTGAGTATAGATCAACAGGAGAGAGTTCATTAGAAGATCTGACAGAGATCATCTTATAGGTCCTTGTTGCCCAACAGATTATCGATTTCAAACCCGAAAGGCCATCCCCAGATTGAGATCAAACTCAGCTCACCTGCCCGATCCTGAACCTCGAATTTATTCCATGCATAACGATCCCGATCTGACATTGCCGAGCTCTTCAAAGAGAGCAGAGCTTCACAAGATCACACATCAGGTCACTCGAGACAGCCATGTTCCAGACATGCTCCTAAGCTTAAGCACAGACATGTAACGTTTGAAGACTGGGTTGACAGCGTTTTCATCAGACATGCTTCTTTAGGAAGCTGAGGACCAGCTGGTTCACCTCCTCCGGCGACTGCTCCGGGACGAAATGAGTCCCTTCGGGCAAGAACACGACCTCCAGATCGGGAACAAGCTCGTTCACCTTTCCGCTCCTTACGTAGTCCTCGATCCCGGGAAACTTGAGAACGTAGTCCATTTCGCCCATTATCAGCATGGCGGGCACCTTAACTTTCGGATCCGGTATCACAATATCCTCCCAGAACGACCTGCGATAAACCGCTTGGTCAAATTGGCGATGAACTGTCCACTTCTCATGTTTGGTTTGGGTTCCACAGAACCGAACGGCACCAATTTCGGTGCATAACACCTGATACTCGGAACTACAACGAGCTCCAACCAATCCAAAAACTTTTCTTCATTAGACTCGAACTCGAAATCTTACTTAAGAGGAACAGACATCGAACCATCTCAGTCAATCTATATCAGTCGACAGGCCTGACAAACTATGTCGTGCTATGTCTAAATGTGTTTGAGTTAAAAATCCAATGATCTGGTTACAACACATTTATTTTTCATGTTTAAACCGGTTTGAACCATTTAGTGTAAAATATCGATAATATATAGTTATACTCTAATAATATATGATATCATTATTAAAATAATAATATTTATTGATAATTAGTATAATAAATAAGTAAGATCAATCAATTATTGATCATACAACATCATTTTTAACAATAATGATACATGCAATGCATGTAATATTTCATGTATAATAAAATTTTCATATATAAATGTATTAAATGAGCCAATATATATAAATAATGAATACATTTAATAAATGTGTTTAAACGTGTCGTGTCGTATTATACAGGTTCAAATTCAGTTAAACACATTTATTTATCGCGTCTATACAGATTCGTGTTTAAACGGATTCGTGTCTAAATAGACTTGATCCAGACCCGTCCAACTTTGTGTCGTATCGTGTCGAACTATCGTGTAATGTTGAATTATCATGTCAGGTCAAAAATTAGTAGGCTTATCGGTCCAACAACTCCACAACTTAATTGTTGGCATAAGTGGACGAGTTGAGCCATTTTACCTGTACGGAACTTGCAGGGCTGTGCGGAATCCCGATTTCTCGTACAGAGATCCGTAGGTCGAGAGATCCTCTTCAGTAAACCAAGGAGGAAGAGGAGTCGAGTCATCCACCAAGTCCATTATCTCCCGGTCTACGGGGGCTATCGGTATATCACTCCTCGAGAAGAGGATGTACACGTTCCGGACGACCGTTTTAGCATCGAGGCGCCTGAAGTCGGCCTCAGCCCGTCCCGGTTCCTGCAACGAATGCAAGAAGGAAAGAGGAATGTCATCATTAAGCATTTGGGAAACCTGCCATAGCTCTTCCTGTCCTCCGGTGTCCAGTTTCTCTCCTCGAACCGAATCATTCGAATGACAATCTTCTGCCTTTGACTTCTCGATCTCTGGTAAACCTGTTTCACACCAGAACATGAAACTGTTCTTCGTAGCCGATAAGACAAAGAACCTGGTCTGTCGGGGTTCTTGAAGTTATCATAGGCGATCGACTTTCACCGGTCGGGGTCATACTCGACTATTTAGTACTGTGAATCACGACCCAATGGAATTCCAATACTAGGTGGTGTCCAGTCCTCTAATATTATCAAGCCAATATGGGACTACACTGCAATACCTGCCCTTCTGTGCCGCCTACACTTGCCTCGTGTACTAGAACACCATTCTCAACAACTGATCAAATGTCGGACCTTTTTCTTCCATGCTCAGTCTAGAGGAACTATCCAAGAGGCAGACTTTCTCTTCCGCACTCGAGCTTACCGATCATGGGTTATACACTCAGATATAATAAGCTAAGCTGTGAGTGCGCATAACCTGCTTTGACCCAATGTTAATAATTTTCACCAGATTCATAACACGTCGGACCTGATACTTCCCACCTGACGGCTTAAATTGTCCAGGAGGGTGACTCTCTCCTCTGCACCTGAGTTTACCGATCATGACTTATGGTTCTGATAAGGTGCGAGTGCGCATGATAGCCTGCTCTAACACAGTGTTAATTTTCACTTGACGGGACCCATATAGCCCCCGCCTAAAACTTAAATTGCCCTCTTTTATCCCCGGGATTTTCTTTCCATTTTGTAGATGTCTCGACCAAGAGAAGAAGAGAGAAATGAGCTAAAATACCGTAAATTACCAAAAAAATTCTTAAAACACCGCTTCTCGAAACTATTTTCCCCTGTACTGTCAAGAGATTGCAGGTTGAAAATGCGATATCATTTTGCCAAGATGCGATACCTTCATAAATGGAAATTTTTGTTAACAAGAAAATGGAAATTGAATGTTAAAACGGAAACATAAAATTACATCTTTAAGATGCGATCTCTTACCAAATATAAGTTATTTATATTTTTTAAGAGATTGTATGTTGAAGATATATCCTCTTTACAAAAGATCTCATTTCGAAGATGCGATCTCTCGACAGTATATAAGGAAATAATTTGGAAGTAACGGTTCTTTTAAGAATTTTTTTCCCCTTAATGCACAGTATTTTTTTGCAACTTTCTTGAGAAGAAGGCTCACTCACCTGCCACCTGGATATGTAGAATCCTTCAGGGAGGTGATCTTGGTACTTCGGAGGACTGGGTGGCAGCAGGGGCACCCCTATCGTCACAACTCCTCGGACTCTTTCCTCATGGAGAGTTGCCAGTAAGTAAGCAGGCCGCGCTCCAAAGTCTTTCCCCACCACAAAAACCTGCGCACGTTGAACACTCTTTATTCCCAAGAGAAGGGTATTTTCGGGATAGTGCAATATCTCCAGACAAGTCCGTATAACTCGACCGCGCCGAGCGAAACTGTGGCGGATCATCGGGTATGTCGGTTGTTATTGTTTATTCCCGGGTCTTCCCAAAAAAGACTACACGCTCAACGAGGAATCGTACCTCTGATTTGATGAATTTTTACATGAGTCGTTGATATAACTATGCTTTTGAGAATATTACAGCTATAATTTTGAGAATATTAACTGCAATATTACACATTTATTACAGAGAAGGAAAACGATCTTAATAATCATATTTAAATATATCTTAAGAATTTTTTTATCAATATCTTAAGAATATTAATTATATTTTTGAGAATATTACAAAAAATTTAAAAATATTAATTTTATGAAAATATAAAAAATAATAAGATCACCTATTCTGTCCTTCATCTTTCATCATTGGCTCACATGGAAGCAATTGTTTTTTTTTTTTTCCTTGTTGCAGTCAAACAAAAACAAAAGTACAGGTATCGTATCAGAAAAATATGAAAAGATGAGGACTGAATGGCAAAGAACTGGGGAAATAGTGCGTGTTACTTGCCTTGTCGATGGAGAGGGCGTCGAGCACGGCGACGAAATCGGCGATGATGTCCTTGAAAGACGCCTTCTCGGGCTGCGGCGGCAGGTCCGACAGCCCGTACCCCCTGTAATCGGGCGCGAGCGCGCGGAACCCGGCCTTCTCCGCAGCAACCATCTGGTGCCGCCACGTGTACCATATCTCCGGGAACCCGTGCAGGAAGACGACCACGTCAGGGCCTGAGCGAAACGAACAAACAAACAGACCAAAGAGAGAGGAAAAATCAACGGTCAGCAGGGCGATCGGATGGCGGCGGTGTGCGGACGCAGGCGATTATCGGTGTTTACCGGCACCGATCTCCGCCACGTGGAGCTTCAGGCCCTGGACTTCGATGAACCGGTGCTGAATCTC
This sequence comes from Lagerstroemia speciosa, assembly GCA_037672795.1. Taxonomy (NCBI): domain Eukaryota; kingdom Viridiplantae; phylum Streptophyta; class Magnoliopsida; order Myrtales; family Lythraceae; genus Lagerstroemia; species Lagerstroemia speciosa. Next base: position 6,413,505 of record CM075302.1, on the reverse strand, counting down.
GTCCATTGATGGGAGAGCAGAGAATAGAGAGTGAGTGCGCTGAGAGAGAGAGAGAGCAAACTAATGGAAAGCTCAGAGAGCAGACATCGATTACGTGTCCTACCTAATGTCGATCGTGACAGGAACGACTGCTGGTTTTCCGGGCAACTCCGGTTGGGCAACAGTAGAATTTCCTAAATCCGAAGAGAACAAGATTGCAAGGAGTCATACATCAGCCCGGTCAACTAACAGGTTTTGAATCTTCATAAGATTTCCGTAGTTGAAATGCTAAATGTGCCATATGCACACGTCCTGACCTGATAGAATGTGTTGTGGATGAAGATGGATGCAGTCGCGATGATGTTCAGTATATCGCCATTTTATTTTATTTTCTTAATGTGGGTCATCTGACAGATTCTGGCTAACCCACCACATTGTTCATGAAGACTTTAACAATGGTTCCAGATGGACCCATTTGACTGAACCCCATGATCTACATCGACGCTCTCACATGACTCGAACCGTGGACCTTTAGGAAGAAAACAATGCCACCACTTCAACCACTAGGTGATCATAACTCGGTAAAATCCTTGATTTGGAGAATTTTCCAAAATAGGATAAATTGGTAGGTAGCATGGCAGACAACAATGCTAAGCATACCGAAACCTTAGTAGGAATAACCCCAAATATCGGCATGTGATCACATTGCATTGGCACTAAAGACATGAATCAAAGGACAATGAACGCTACAACCGCCTAAAGGATACAGAGCTCTTCTTACCTATGCAAAATATACAATAAAATTCGACAATGTCCTAATGAGAAACCCCAACAGTTCTGTCTCTCTCACGAACGGGGATTCTCGAACTCTCCCTCCCAACCCGCAAGCAACCTCGGAGAGGCCCCGATATTCATTTTCAAGCAGTCATTGCGCTGTAACACAGTGCATAAGAAAATTGTATTACCGATAAAATGTTGTCTTAGAAGGGTTCCATTGTCCCGCTCTTGAGTCTCTCCATCCGGGCCTGAAGGCCTGACAAGGCCTTCTCATCCATAGGGCGGACTCCGGTCGGCGCAACATGCTCGCCATTGGTATGATCTAACGAGTTTTGTGTCTGTCCGTAGGCTGCATTGCCATTCATGTACATCATTGCTCGGGTTTCCAAGTCGAGATTCCCGGAAGCTGCAGCTGCCAATTGAATGGACTTCATCCTCTCTCGGATGGCATCCAGAGTCCCGCCAGTCACTACTGTATCAACAAAACTCACAGACGAGTGAGTTTATGAATATGTTCTGATCACACCTGATAGGATTCAAAAATGCTTCTAAACAGCATAATTAAACATCAAATAGAACAAGCTCGTGGATTAGATAAGCATGAAAAAATTACATGCTACTCGGTTGTAATTATAAAATCACTTAAGAAAGAAATGAAATCCCACAAGAAAATACACTTATAATGTAAAACGTGTACATAGACTTGGCTGACAGATAAAAGGAAACATAAATGAATGAATGGAAAGACGGACAAGAAAACAAAGGAAGAGAGTTACCTCCACCAGGAAATCTCTCATTTATTTGATCAGAATACAAGATATCGGTAGGAGGAGCTCTCATGGTGGAGTTGGCCGTGCGATCAGTCTCAGCATACGAAGGTGGTAAGCTGAAACTTGTTGGTTCAGGTTTGGAGTTTATCGACTTTGCATCATCAGCCAAGGAATTCGTTTGCACAGGGGATAATGGGGCAAACTTCGGGGAGGAAAGGTTGAGCACTGCCGGGGGCGGAGTGGCCATTGACAAGCTCAACGGTGTCCTTCCAGCAGCAGTGTTCTTCTCCATCTGATGATCATCCGTAAATGATTTGTCTTATCTTATACTATTATATGGAAACACAAGAAAAGTTGGGTGTCTTTTTATTTTCCCAAGTTATCCATTAACACAAAAAGTTTAATTTTTAATATCCATTAGATTAAGAGAAAATAGAGCGTAATGGTAAATTCACTAATAATTAACCACTCTTTCCCCATTCTCACTCACACTTATTTCACAAACGAATTTCTATTTCTTCCTCTTTACCATTTTTATTACATATAAAATCACTCAACTTTTCCTAAATTCAGTATCTGCCCTCACAGTTGATTTATCAGAAAATGACATTTGGAAATTAACTGCAACTAAGAATATATTTAATCATTTACTTGTTTGTTTTCTCCACCAATTTCATCAAATAGCAAAATCCGTGCATTCACGGGAAGACCTCTAGTATACTATATTGAAATGAATGGGGGAGGGTACTAGTTGAGGACTATTTACGAACCTGTGCTAGACCATCCCTGATGTAATTCCTAAATGCTTCGCTGGCATTTTGGAGCTGGGAAAATATATCGACCTTTGAACAAGAGCAACAGGGTATTAGCGTTTGGTATGAAGAATAGGCTGCAACATAAAATGGATTGGTGGGCATTTTGGCTGTCACCTTGGGGTAAAGTTGAGTGATTCTGTACAGTTCGTACAGCCCAATTGTGCAAGTCTGCTTGTCGCCGATTTTCTTGAATATCGCGGCGAGTTCTTGCTGCACAGGATGGAACCCTCAATTGAGCATAAAGTCTTTAAATAACGGAACTAAGATATGCATGACCATGCAAGATGAAGGGTTGCAAAGCTGACATACGTAAATGTACGTATTTAACCATTCATTACCATTGTATGTGATACCCCTTTCATTTCTGCCCATTCACTCTCTACTAAATTAATCAAGTGCCATAGAGAAAACAAGGGAGCAATCTATGACACATGCTACTGCTGAGAACTCTTCTTAAGATTACAATCCTATTTATCTCATTCAGCATGTGTTTATACAGTGGGGATGTGGTCATACTTTAAAGATCAACTATTGATATTTGAGAAGAGCAGTGAAATTAGTTTGTGATGATACCTTCAACTGGGCATCGGCTGAATGAGTGGCGGCTGATGTATTGTTGGCAGTTGAATCACCCCAGTGCGGTTGGCCCATGGGGACTGAAGGAGTCAACATTTTCGCAGCAGCCAAAGTCTGTTCAGTTGAGCTTGTGTTAAGATTGATGAACCTCTTATGCAAAGAGATACAAAGAAGAAGATGCTTATCGAGCTGCTTGATTATTACCTGAAGGTTAAGGTCGATGTAGGCAAGAATGATAGGTTGAGGTTCCATGTCTATGGGGACCAAGGAAAGGTGGCCTTTGATTGCAGTCCCACGAAGCTTCACAAGTTCATGTAGAACAGTCTTGACCATACGCAACGGTTTATCGTCAATGCCAGCCCTTTGGAAGTTATTTTTTTATTAGCCAAAAGGAAAAGAAACAATCAGTTTTTCATCTTAAATCAGCAGGGATTTGATCAGAAAAAGTATTTGTAAATTTGGTTCAATCATGTTGCAGAAATAAAACCTTCTCCTGATTTCTTCCATTCCTAATTCTTGTAAATAGAAGTGAATACTTTGAAGGATGCGGTCAAGATCCACCTCGTATATAGTGCTCTGAAGAACCTGCAAAAAAGGAAAAATGTTTGTGTAAATGTCGCAGTGGTGAGAAGAGCACGTAAATCTGCAATTTTATTACCCACAGAAAATCAGCTTTCGATTATATTAAAGCCAATAAAAATTCTAATGCATCGTTTCAGTTAGATTATTAAAAAAAAAAAAAATTTCTAAAACAGAGTTACCTTGGTGAGTTTGATCAAACATTTGACAACTAAATCTGAGAATTTCTGATTTCTCACATCATAAGTTTCATTAGCAGCAGGAGAAGGCCATCTCAATGGGTCCAATGGACGTAACAAATTGATCAAGACAACAAAAGAGGAAGTTCTATCTGCATTATCCTGTATGTGAAATCACAAGTCAAACACTATTCAGAAGTACAAATTATGGAACAATAATATGTAGCACCAAATTTTCCAATCTGAGTACCAAAATCTTGAGCATCAGCACATTCAAGGCTTTCAGAAGTTGGCTTCCATCATCCATGCGAGGGACCCGCTCATCTAAAAGCCAGAGTAAAAGCTCCGTAATGAGCCGGTCAAGTGTCCCCTCCTTGACAGCATGTGCAAGGCGCTTATTTTGGAAAGTCTGTTGCAAATTCCAAGTTTTCATAGTATTTACTAAGAATATCTACACAGCTCTCAAATGCAGTGAAATCCAAAAACTGAAAAGTGGACCTGACCTGCATAAGGGTATTAAGGACATATTTGCAGGATCTTGAAGAAGCTCCTGTCAGACTAAAGTCAAAAGTCTTGGCAACCTAGAGAGAGTGTGTGTGTGGGTTACTAAAAGAAGGCAAAGTATTTCAGAGCCAGTATCCAAAAGGAAACTTAAGAAACGTGAATGAGGAAAGAATCTGAACAGGAAACTGAACATGGCCAAATCAGTTTTGACTCAGCTGCAACTTCACCTTATCAGCAAGACAAGAAACAAGCCTATCTGCATCTTTTACAAGATCATCCAATGCACTACCATCAGGATAGTTTGTGGCTTGGGCCAATTCATGGCATACAACCTTCATTCCCTCGACAGACTGAGATGCAAAATTATTTAGAGTCAAGCAAAGACTGCTTTGCATCAAGCAATAAAGTTTCTCGTATGAATAATTCATACAAATTATTAAGAGTTAATTGCAGATACAGAGGGAATCGGAAAATAAACAGAGATAATGTGGCATCCAGTGGCAAACATCCAATTGTTTCATCTCGAAAAAACCATAAAATAGGAAAGCACACCCAGAATAAAATATATAGCTTAACTGAAACAAATGACTCCAAAGATATTTTAGGGAAAGATGAGATTAATTGAAACCTGCTCAGGGGAACCGAAAGAAATAATATCCAGAGCTTCATTCCAGTCTGAGGGGACACTGGAGCAGGCCATAATGTGCCTATCTGTATGAATTTCAGGGTGGCCATAGGTTTCCCTATAATACGAAAAGAATAGCAGGAAAATGCAGGATAAGATAGAAATCTAACACACTTGAAATTAATTAACCATTATATATAAATAGGGAAAAGAGTTCCAATACCTTGCAAAAACAGAGCCAGACATAGACCGCGAAACTTCACCACTTTGCTCTGCCACATCAGGGCTGAAAATAAAGTGAGACAAGCAGCATTAACAGAAGAAGGTGACATTTTCTAGAAAATAAACTCAACATTATATATTAATCATCGAAGAATATATAAGCTAGTCAACTGTCATCTTCCACCCCCAATAAATACATGTGACTATATCATCTAGAATCTCACCCATTTTCTCGAACTGATCGCCTCAATGCAGCTCTAGCTTCCCCAGGTTTCCCCTCCTTCCTTTTGTCCATTTCTCGAGCCTGTGAAAAACAATAAGTTTTTGCACGTTACAACTCCATCAAAGAAGATTTGGATAAACAGAATACTGTGAAATAACCTTCCACTTAAATCTGTCATCCAACATGCTTCTTTGAGCATCAGTTAACTTCCCAACATATCTCCAAATGTCATCACCTAAAAGGACATGCAATTACAAACTTAGAAAAACATCCAAGAGAAAATTAAAAACAGATAATAACTAAACATGGAAACCAGTTCAATATCAATGAGAACCATTTTCCATTTTCATGTAAAAATTGCTTGAGACACATTAAAATGAACCAACCAGAAGTACATACAACTAACATTGCAACGAGTCAAGCATCATGTGAATTGTTTAATTAAATACCAAGTAGTTTGTAGCCTGTTGCCAGAGTATTCAGAGCAGCCTTCCTAATTTCTCCATCACGCTCTGCAGTCAAGCTAGCAACAGTCTGCAGAGACTTCAATTGTCCACTTATCTGTTAAGAAAGAGAACCTTTTATTATCCTGGTGAAAAGACAGTTCCAAAAGAAAGGAGGAAAAAAAAAAAGCAAAAGACAATTACCTCTGCTCCATGATGATCAAGTAAAAATCCCACAGCATCAACACATTCTATACGAGTTCGGTTGTTTTTGGAACGTAAACCTTCTAAGATATAAGGAAAAATTTTCGAAGCAGAGTATGCATGAACAATCTGCTTCGTTAGTTCCCGCATCTTTTCTCGTACCTTCTCAATATTGTGACCAGACTGCAGTATATCATAGGTAGGATAGCATTTAAAAAAATAGTTGCAACTTAACAAACTGAAATAATGCATCTCTATGGTAATAATAGAGGACCTTCTCTATCAAGCATGGAAGAAATATAGCTGCTTCTGGTTCAGTCAATGAGTATCCTTCATCCTTCAATCTATTGAAGAGTTCAGTAAGAAATTCCAGAACCTATAAAATTCAAACATTCAGAAAATACGAAAAAGTACATGAGCATCGCACCTACATGCTTTTTTATCAACAAGAGGAGAAAAATCAACTGAGAAATGAAAGCTGCACCTTCAACAAGCACGTTGTATTTGATTCACAGAACCGCAGGATAAACCATCTTAAAAGTATATCTAGAACTTCGATTGCTTCCTTCATAACTGATGGGAGTGCCTGAAATATTAAAAAAAAAACATAATTAAAATTACAAAGAAAAAAAAATCATTTTAATTGACATATAAAGGGAAGAAAATACCTTCTGCAGCATCTCAAGACCATCTACTTGCTTCCTGAAATCTGGGCTCAGAAGTCGCCTATGCAAATCCTCTCTAAAATATCTCATCATATCATTCTGCAATAAAAGATGCATGTCAAAAAAAAAAAAATATCAGTAACAAGAACAAGAAAAAGCAGAGGCAATAGTCTACAAAAAGGGGAACAAAAAAAAAACCTCAAGATCTTGAATCTGTTCTATCCGCAACTCTTCAAATTTAAATCTACGAACTACCATTCTCTCCCGGTCCTCCTGCAAAGACACATGTTACCAAGTTGCATATCAAACCGACAATTCAGTTAATGAATAACCTATACTACCTCTAATTTGCAAGATGGATACCTATACCTTTACAGAATCTTTAACACTTAACAATGCCTGCGACTGTACAGCAATGTCTTGGACAGACATCATGATGTCTGGCTTAGTGCCTTTTGATGCATTAACTCTCTGCACAAGCATCATACTGATTATTATCCTTGATCCTCAGAAGGCATAAAAAGTGAAGCTTTTGAAACATACCGAAGAAATAGCTTTATTTCCTGGCTTTACTGAACCGTGTGAAGCTGATCTTCCAGCCTTAATACTGTTATTAGATGACCCCATTGATGTAGCTTTTGTATGTTCAAATGATTCTAGAAACAAGACATCATATTAGCATTAGAAGAATATCTATATATAACACAGAGAGAACAATACTAAATAACCACACCTTGCAATGGCCCATGTGGCCTCAATCTTTCTAGAACAATAGCCAATGCTGGCCCTTGTATGTCTCTCAGAGTTTTGGTCACCTGAAAAATTAAATGTGCAAGTCTGAGCAACAGAACATGTATGAAAGGAATCATCATTCCAATCAGCATATATACCATTTCTTGTCCGGAAACTCTCAAAATCTCTGCGAGACAAGAATCTGCCGCTTTTCGAACATCCGCTGATTTATCCTGAAAAACAAATCATGCAAATCCCATGATTTTTAATAAAGTAACTAGTACCAATATGAGCTTTCTAGAAGAAAGAAGTAATACCATCACAGCGGTAGCAACTGGCTTGAGAAGCTGCACAGCATCTGAAAAATCACTCATACCAGACAGTTGCTTCACTAACCAATCAAAAAGATCCTTCCGTCCTTCTGCTCCAAGCTTGGAGTCAACTAGAGCACCAGCAATATAAGGGACCTGGAACAGAGGTCTCATGCTTACAATGCATGGTCATGGAAAGGAACCAAGAGACAAAGTGGGGGAGAGAGAGAGAGACCATCTTGTCAAGATGAACAGCTGAAAGCCATAACTCTAATGTTGCCAAAGTGCACTCTCTCATGTGCTTTTTATTATCACCAAGGCATTTCAAAACATCAGAGAGAATACCCTGTAAAAGTACTCTCTTCAAGTTAATTTAGGTCTTTAAACAAGAACACAGAAAAAAGAGAGATTACAAATGCCACTCAGAAACACGAGACCTTGCTGGCCTTCTCAATTGGCGGTCCCATTGCAGATGCAACAGCACCAACTGTAGATAAGGTTGTCATTATTAAGTTCTTGTTGCTGTCATATAGTCGTCCCCTAAGTGCCCCAAGTAACTCAGCTGGAAGTTCGAAAGTTTGACCAGTTAATACAGAGAGGCATTTTCAAAGCAAGACAAAAAGAAATTTGAAATTTACAGACAGACAGAGAGAATGCTTTCATCATAAATCTTCACAAACAAGCTAAGTTGAGCACAGCAGTAGATTACCAGTTCCAGTTGGTTGAATACGCTTGTTAGCCTCCTCTATAATTTTATTGACTGCCTCAATTGATTCCAAGCGAACCTGAAAATGAAAGAAAAACTGTTATGTTGCAGGGAGAAGGCTTTTGGCTCAGTAGAGCAATCCACTGTCCAGGTAGTGTTCATTATACATTCACATCATTAAACTAAGCCAGTGGACAGTCCATCAGACTAGAACAACTGCTAATTTGCATGCAAGATCAACTCATCCAAAGTTAAGACTTCATGTAAAAGAGAAGGCTTTGTGATGAAAACCTTCCAATCCGGACTTTCAATATTCTTCAGCAGAGTTGGGGTAATCTTTCCACTAATATCTTCACGTGGTAGACAATCCACACCACCAGTAGATATCGCTGGAGAGGAATCTGACACTTTGACAGTTTTTCTTGGAACAGCTGCAGCGCCCTAAGGAAATGATATATCGTTAATTAAAACAAGCAAAATGAAACAAGAATTGACATGATTTAACATGATTACATTGTCACTGGACTCAGGGGCCTGTGGGAGGTGGTGGTGTACAGGAGCATGGGTATCAATTGGGTGCAGGCAGGCATGGTGGAGCATCAGCTAAGTGCTTGGGATGGGATAAGATTATTCGAGAGCAAGAAGGCAGTTGTCAGATTAATTCCCTTTTCTATTTTTTGGATTATTTGGAAGGAGAGGAATAGTAGAGCTTTTGAAGGGATGGAGACAAGGGATAGGTTAATAGTAGACAGATGGGCTAAGGAGTTATTCTTTTGGTACACAGGGATGTACAGAGTGGGGGAACATGGATTTGTGAAGTTGATGGATTTTATCTGATGTTCATCACCTTTTGTACATTGCCCTATTAACTTTATGCACCTACTTGGTGCTCAGTAATAAAATTATTATTTAAGGTTAAAAAAATGATTTAACATGAATTCTGCATACCTCAAAAGGATTCTTTTCATACTCTGCATCTAAAGCACTAAGCAGTGCAGGTTTGACATCTGCCAGAAATGCTTTAATATCTGATGTAAAGGTAAATAATAAAAAAAAGTTCATAAATAAGCTTAAGAACAGAGAGGGTTAATTAGTATAAGAATCATTTTTCTAGAAAATAACTTACCTGGGCCCACAAATCTATGCAAAGCACCAATAAGCTTAATAGTTGCATTTCTTGTAGCAGCAGCACTAGATTGCAACCCAGTTTCTTTACAAAAGTCAATCAAATCCTGCAAAAGCACAAAGTATATTTGAGTGTCCAGCATGCAACTACCAAAAGTAAAATGGTCAAGACATATGAAAGCTTTTATGCACATAAATTCCTTCAAATACCTTCATATTTAAATATTGTACACCAAAATCTTCAACTGCAGAAACTATCCATAGGATTCCCTCGCTAAGTACCTTTGGATTTTTATGTTCTTTCATAATCTTGTAGAGCTGCAGAAACAATAATATGTCTTGAAAATAACTTACCCCAATAATAGTGTGTACCAATTTTTTTAAAATTTAATTTATCCTCAAGAAGAAAAGTTATAGGTTCAATATATGCTGTTTACAGAGATCATCACCAACTTACTCTTTCAAAAACAAATCCAGGGCCAACTGCTTCCGAAAAGGTAGTAAGGCATTTCATGGCATGGGCACGGGTCTTAATATCAGCCACCCTTTCACTTGTACCTAAAATTAGACAAGTTAGTGAAGAAAAAAACTATGAAATAAGAAAGCATTTCACGGCATAAGCATATGTTGTATTAGCTACAGATTAACACGTATCACACTTCAGACATTAAAGGTGCAAAGTCAATTTAGAATGGTATTAATTCAGGGAGAAAAATCAATGCTAATTTAACAGTTTGACCCCTAGCTGTGAATCTTGACACACAAAAACTATTGATCAACAATGAAAACCAATAAATTGATCCCTCCAATCTCACTCCAATCTCAGCCATAAACAAGAAATACACTTACTAGAAGAGAGGAAACTAAATCTGCAGAATTGTAATTACCAAGAAGGCAAAGCACAACACATTTCTTTGGAAATTTAGTAGCAGTTGAAGCAATATAGGAAACGACTTCAAGAGCTTGTTGTTGCACCTGTATAAATTCATAATGAATGTCAATAATATTAGATGGTTAAATCTTTCATTGAAAGGAAAATGTAAAAATAAAAACTTCTCTACCTGAACATTTTTCTCATTCCATCCAGGAAGGGCACAGAGTAAGCGGATTAAAATTTCTACAGACTGATCAAGGGACTGCATGTTTTCCACCTGTTGCTTCAACATGCCAATTGCTGCATGAGAGAAACTATATTATTCATCATTACTAAATTATCCAGAAAAAGGTGTATTTATATTAGAATCAATTTTTTAATAAAAAATAGTGGTCCGAATTATGAAAATAATCTGGTCTAAAAGTCCGAGCTTTCAGCAGTGTCACAAGAAATTTGCCACGTGCAATTAGCAGTCTAACAATGCAGCTGTACAAGTAAAGATGTTGGTTCCACTGAATCCATCACTTTGCGCAAAAAATTATAAGAGGATGTAGAAGAACCCCTTCAGGAGAGTAATAAGAACACAATCAATCCTTTCTCCAGATGGAAAATGGTCAAGGAAACAAACGATACCTTCAAGGCGTTCCTTCCACACAGCACTCTTTAATTGAGTGATTATCTCAGCTTGTATAAGTGAATCCAGTCTCCTTTCAATCTCTTCAAGACTCATTTCACCAGGCTGTAGATTTCAAACACGTTAAAAATCAAACATTTACAGGTCAATAAAAAATATAATTGGTTTATTTTTAGTTGAAATTTAAGCAAAATATTGAACATTAGTTTTTTTTTCCGCCAATCAGCAAACCTCAACGTCTTCAGGTTCGATTGCTTTTGAAGGTTTTGAATGGATGGTTCCATCGCCTTTCTTAGTGCCATCAGTTTTTGTGGAGCCTCCCTTCTTGCTAGTGGACTGATAATGAGGAAAAGTTCCATATATGGCCATCAATATGAGCCTAAAATAGGAACTGTTATTGACCCAAAAAAAAAAAAAAAAGAGGGAAATACTAACTGCTGAAGGAGCAGGCTTCTTTCCACTAAGCATGCTTGCAGCTGATCTTTTGACTAATGAGGTCTCAGAAGCCTGCATAGAACATTAAAAAATAGTGGCATCAAGCACAATTTCAGAAGGCAGTTTGCAGACATATTAAAGTCATGATGAAAGAAATGGATAAAAATAAATGAAAATCAAGGTGCTTGCCAGAAAATCAAACAGAAAGTCACAGAGAGGTAGAGCAGTTAATCTAAAGTACAGAGGATAAAAATGAATCTTGTAAGCTCACCTCCATGGCTGATGCATTTTTACTTGAAGATTGGACTGCAGCTAACACAATTTCATTATGGAGAGAGCTTAATTAGTTTCTACATCAATGGTAGCAAGCCACGGAAATGCAACAGAATATACTGTGAACCTGCATGTTTCTCAGCAGAGACAGCACATCCAGAACCTCCAATCATCTCTGAGAGCTTCTTTCTTCTAACGTCATCAAGTTTCTCCAGCGACCTTTCCAAAGGCCTCATGCCAACCATCTAAAGAAGAATAAGGCATGCCAAAAAAAGAATTGTCAACTCATGCAAAAGGCCATAAAGACAGAAGTGAACCACTATGAACTATATAGATTACCTTTGCCACAGCTGCCAAAGCTGCAAAAGCTGCATCTCTTACTTCTGGTGTCCCATCATTGAGGCTCTAAAAAAGGTTCAACATTCATTTTTATATTTCCAGAATCACATAAAGAAATATCAAATGACAAGAAATAGAAAAGTGAAAGCTGGAGCTTGAAGGTCAAAGGTACAGCGTGCATCTATAAGTTAGATACTAGAACATGTGCAACATGGTTAAAATATTAATAAAAAATTAATAAATAAGGGAACATTTAAGCCAAAAATAACGCTTAAGGTTTACATACCTCCATACAGATTGGTACATAATCCTTATGCACCTTGAGAACAACAGTCTTATTGCTCATTTCAATGCAGTACATCACCCAGTTCAAAGTTAATGAGCGGACAAGAGGTACTTTGTTTTTGACAGCAACTTTGACATCTGAAATGGGAAAAAAGGTGATCACTCAGAAGTCACTCCAGATGGTAGATATATAAACATCCATTAGATGGGAAACTGTATGATGCATGCAAGAGAAAAGCACAATCATCTCATGTAACTTACAAATAAAAAAATTCAATGAATAAAAGACTCTCCCGAAAGAAATGCAGGAATAAGGAAAACTTGAGTTCTGAACCTGCCTTCAACAATATCAGCAAGACTTAAGCAGCCAGACTTGTGTATGGCTTGGAGCGTTTGCGTTAGTGATTCTGTTAAGGCAGGCTTCTTTTCCTTGAGTTTTTCCTGCAATAGAAGATACTGATCAGTAAGTTAAATGAAATCGTTGTAGAATCATTTGTAGAGAAAGATCGGAAGTTGATAAAAAGGCATGTTTAGACATAACCAGACTCTTCCTCGTGTGTGGAATCAAGACAAAACAAGGAGACAAGGGATAGAAGATACTGGTGAGCAATGGAAAAAAGCAAACATCCAAAGAGTTGTAATAACAAATTTCAAGGTGAACAATATTTATGAGGCAAGTAGAACTCAATTTCCATTCAGATTTGGGGTATCAGTTGAAGTCTCTAAATTCCAACAACAATATAGAATGACTCAGAAAATCCAGGGCAAAGGCAAATCTTTTCATTATTATTTGGTTGCTGGAGTCTTAAAGCTTTGTGCAAGATATTTCTAAGACCCAAATTACCATAAGGTAATCTACAACTTTTCATCTCATATAGAAGATAAGTAATTCCTATAGTATAAATTACAATTTGGGAAACTTGGGCATGAATTATATATAGACGTCAACCCGTGCTATGCATGGAATTGTCTATCGCATACTTGATTACAAATTCTTACTTTGACAATTGAGTATTATTTTTTATAGATGATTAATTTTTAAAGAGTGTATAATAAGTAAATAAATAAAATATATAATTAGAAATGAAAAATAAGAGAGTAGTTATTTGGTAATTGTGGTATGAGTAATTTTACCACGTTTCCCCCATTTGTCTTTTTTTATTGATTAAAAATACATTTGTCAAGGGTATTTTGGAGAGTTCAAAAGTGAGACCAACTAACCTCACTTCTCTCATATAATAATAGAAGATATAATTAGAAATGAAAAATAAGAGAGTAGTTATTTGATAGTTGTAGTTATATGAGTGATTTTATCACTTTACCCCCATTTTTCCTTTTTTATTGGTTAAAAATATACTTATCAAGGGTATTTTGGGGAGTTTAAAAGTGAGACCAACTAACCTCACTTCTCCCATATAGGAATAGAAGAAGCTGTATTATGAGTGATTTTACCACTTTACCCCATTTGTCTTTTTTTTATTGGTTAAAAATATATTTATCAAGGGTATTTTGGGGAGTTCAAAAGTGAGACCAACTAACCTCACTTCTCCCATATAATAATAGATGTATCAAGCCATGTTTGCTCTAGATTTTGAGAATTGGATCCAAAAAAAAGTCCCATCCCATGCAGTGTATTGGAGGTTTTACAATCCAGAGACAACATAATGAGCAAACACTAAAGGCATATTCTGGAAGGTAAACGCACTTACAAGTAAAACTGGTAGCAAGGAACGGGAACTTCCAGCAAAGTGGGATCTTAAACCACATGCAAGATTTCCAATAGCTTGGATAGCTTCAACAGCAACAGCCATATTGACATCTGTGATAAGCTGAAGTATGGCAGAAAGAAGGAAAACTGAATATGCAAAAGTAGGATACAAAGTGATGTTATAATCATTCCTTTGATGTTTGACTTAAAATAAGATCAATAAAGTATGTCTTAAAAAAAAAAAAAAAACCCTACTTTTAGCACTTATAGCAAACACCAGTAACTCGAAACTCACTTCTCTTCAATCTCTGTAGCTTCCAACTAATCACCAATAAAGTTAATTTAATTTAAGGAACTTCAAATTGGAAAATAAAAATATAATAAAAGACAAGAAGAGAAGAAACAAAAAGGTAGTCATCACTATAGATTGTTTCTGATAACATGTTTTCAAACTGTTCTTTCATCATGAGTTTGGTTCCAAGAATCAGAAAACTACCAATTCCAAAATTATAGCAAGCAATTTACCTTTTTCAATGTACGAGATACTTCTGTAAAATCGCCCGGAGCTATTCTCTTTGTTGAAGCAAGCTTTGTTAGCTCTGCAACAGCCTCTTTTCTTTCTGACCATTTGGTAGCTTTCTGAGATAAACGAAGAGAGGTACAGCTCCAAGAAGTTAGAAGAGCAAAATATAACATAACAGGTTATCAAACCACAGTGCTGTGCATTAAACACTAAAATAGGAAATACTTCATGTAGCAAAACAGCAGCAGAGGGGAAGAGAGAGTCGAGAAATGAGAGAGAGCACCAACCACTCCATCCCAGAAGCCAGACTTGTCTAGTGGAGTCAATATGTCAACCGGATCAACCAGCTCATATTCATCTATTTCCTGGGGGGCTGGAAAGTGTTGAGATTTGTTGATAATTAGCAATCAGTTCCTTAAAGTTGAGCATAATAAGCTTCAAAACTGCACTCAGCAGTAACCTACTTTCTTCAACTCGTGTAAGGGAAGTCCTCATGGACATACAATTTAAACTAAAGTTTGAAACATAATAACATACCATCAGCTGCAGAATCATCGGAAGGGCCAGGTCCTGCAACTTCAGAGGCAACTTCTGGTTCTGGTTCCTTGTCCTGCTCAGATCTAACAACAACAATAAGAACAGAGGTTAAACTTCAGGATAGGTTCAGCAAAACTGCAGATAATATTGAGGCTTCAGCTCCTTTAGAAACATAAACTAATTGCAGAGTGTCTTCTAAAATATATGACAGAATGACAGAATATGGAGATAATGACAAGGATACATAGGCTAGTCATTGTTAGGCCAACTAATGCCTTCCAATGATTCATGCTTAGTGCCAGAAATTTACAAAAACACTAGCCTAAACAAAATTAAAACTAATTGAGGGGAATAACTGTTGAAACCTACAATGTACTCAAACTAACTCTAATAACATAATCCCTCCAAATGATCAATACTTTGCAGATGCTTCATTCAGAAAACCAGAAATTCTTAATAAGTACATATAGACAATGAGCAAAACTCAACCATTAAGAGTGAAGCAAAACTAAAGAATTTATGGAACATAGCACTTCCCAGTCGGATAATGTGCACCTTATTTTTCGTGATGGTTTAGCAGTCCCAGTAACGTTGACCAGCTCAGCCTCCAACTCTTTTTTCTTCAAAAAAGCATATTAAAATATTTTAGGAAGAAGGCATATTCACAATACAAAAGCGCTATATTAAAATTTTTCACATTGCACAGTTCGAATTAGTTCCCTATACCATTGTATCACGCATCTTCTCAAATAAAATTGATTTAACAGGATCCTTTCCAATCCATCGACAAAGCTCCAGAGTCAATCCCTTGGACGAGGCCCGAACATTCTGGTCTTGGTGATCAAAGAGTTCAGGAAGCATTTTCAATATCCTTTTAGGTGGAACAACTTTCGCCCCAAATTCACTAATTAACAATGAAAAGTTTCAGTCAGACAAAAATCAAGGCAGAAAGCGTGCAAGCTTCAGCAACATGGTGATCTCAATTACACACCTCAAAGCTTGAAACATTACATCAATTGCAGGAACCACAGCCTTTGCAACTTTATTCCTAATTGCTTTTTCCATAGCATCCTGACATTTCAACAGTATTAATGAAATAACCATGATAGATCACCTATTTTGGGAAAACACAACGGGTAAAGTATTAAAATTTTTGGAGTCAAAGAAGACATGAAGCTAGAGTATGACAAGTAGCACGCCAAATGCAAGCGATAAATGAAATTAAAGGAAGTCCAGCATGTCACACAATGATTGACAATGTACTATGCAGTTCAGCAATTACATCATAGCACAAAATGAGGAGAGGCCTTATCATTACCAAAGAATCACTTAAACACTTCAAGAATCCTTAAATCCTTTGACCTATCTCATCAATTGCTAAAACATGCTCTAAGAAGTCTTTATTATGATTCCTCGAATTCCTTGCTAATAACAAAACTACTGTGAACATTATAACAATAAACCAGTGTTAATGTCCTTTCTTTCTTTCTACTCTTCAGGGCATTCTTGTAAAGCCCAAAACCTCACCACCCATTGAGCACATGAATTCAATTTACCCAGCCCTTTTCACACAGCCACTACACATAAACTAGGAGACAGGTGGTCAAGCCTTAGATTAGCTGCCACTCTTAGTTCAGTTCTCCAACCATTCAAACCTACAGATGTTGTGTTGCCTACACACTTGGCAGCACTTAATCCCATTTCCATTTTCCCCTTTCTTTGATAAGACATGGGGAAGAAAACATTTTTTTGTGGGTTGACATGGGAAAGAAAAAATTGGTTGCAAATAAAGCAAAATTAGTAGTCACTGTAGTATGTTAAAAGACATTAATCATCTTTTCAATAGCTAATCTAAAAATAACTGTAACAGGGTCTTGATTAAAACTTAATACAAATGAAAGAAACTAAAATCTTGAAATGCATGGTTTATTTCTTTTATTTATTTTAAAATCCTCAAGTAGTGCCTTGTACCATTTTACACCAATAGCAGGTATAATCAATGTTAAAAATATAAAAGGTACCAGAAAAACATCCACTGCCTCCAATTCCACCCAGAGCACGAAGGCTGCCTGAGCCTTCTCCACTGTCTTTGGCCTACCCGTTAAGCATTTGGCAACAATTGAATCACATACTTCTTTCGCATACCTAAAAAAGGTACAATCGGTATAAGAAACAATCAAATGACAAATACAAGTTTAAAGAACCAGATTATAACAACTCAGTCTCCAAATGAGAACCAATGCAACCCACCTCCCAGCGTCAGCATCTGCAGCTCGTAAAAATGCTATTAAAGCATCCAGCGCTTTTTCTTGTACGGGGGCATTGGAATCGGCAACTGTTTTCTTGAAGAATGGCCCTGAAATAACCGAGATAGAACAACTTTATTCCATTGAGCTCAGTGATCAAGTGCTTGTTTCAGCTGATGTCGCTTCTGCAGCAGACAGCTCAAGTTCTTTTAAGTGATACTATTCTTTTTTGAAAAACTATTGAGCAATGCATTAGTTGTGATTCATTATGCACTTTATAGCATCACAATTAATGCATTGCTCAATAATTTTTCAGCATAATGCATTCTTGGTTACATACATAAGTTTGTCAGCGGCCAAAAACACTTCTTTTACCTAACAGGAGAGGGAAAATCTTAAAGATCAGATAAAAATTTCAATTAAACTGTCAGGACAAAAATATGGAAGAATATATATCCTATACTAAATAGCAAGAACAGGACATCCCCAAACATGTAGAATCCATATTTCTACTGTTTAACCATTATGCAGGATTGATGACAAAATAAAAAATTACAGCACACATGTTATATAATCTAACCAACTACCCTTTGACGAATTAATCCATAAGTGTGGAAATTTAGCAACATACATGCAAAAAGAAAAGATCGTTTATTTGAATAGAAGAAAGGCATATCATTCATTCTACATTAATGGCCAGCAAATTCATATTCAAATTACTGCCTGATTAAACTAACCAAATAACGGAAACTATAAGAATTCAGATCATCATGTATCCTTATTGACATGTACATTCTCCCAAGATAATATTACCACCTTCGTTGATTAAATCATAACTCACCTCCAGTTACTAAATCATTTTCATGATGACCCTTCAGTAGAATATGACCTCATGAGGATTCAGGGATGGAAAAAATGACAATCTCAAGCGAACCACTTATTGTCTAGATGATCCTTAAACTAATTCATCAACTTTTTTTTACGGATAAACAAGCAATTTAAAGCTTTTCCAAGCAAAAGCCGGATTGCCCTCAGTCAATCCTAAGCACAAGAAAATGTAGGCACATTTCAGTAAGTATTTGTCCCCTATCAGATATTTATCTCGGTAAAAATAAACTGACTGTTACTTTCTATAAGGAAATGAACATAAACTGATCTTTTGGTGGTTTGCTACCACGCCACCTATCACATCACAAGTGGATAGTGCATCTATCTCCAACATTGATAGCAGAATGGCAAAAGAAGTTTTCACTGGGAAGCCCTCTTCCATTACCTGTAATTGGCATTGGAAACAGGCAATTCTATCTAGAGTCGGTTTTTCATATGATTGGTGAACCACAAACTCAGCCATTATTCCAAAAGAATGACAATTTTCTTCAGGACACCTTATACCAAATTCACCAGTTAAATAATATTGTTTTAGTTAACCGGATCATGAAATAGCATACTAGTATCATTAGATACAGATCACACAAAAAACCAGTAAGTGACTTCACATCGGTGCTTCTTCCAGCCAAAACTTTGGCAGTAACTTTTATAGGCAGTAGACATGTCTGTCAAGCCATTCAATACTCTTAGGATGTGGCTCAAAATATCTATGGATAATGTTATCTTGTACTGCTCTTTCCTGCCTTCCCACCGTAATAATGCATAATGCTATTCAAACCTCATCACACTTAATAGTTTCAAACCTAGGCTTGCTCCGACATTGTTGAATATCAAGCTCAATTAAGTTTTCCCATAAAAAATTTTGTCATGCTTAATTGAAAGACAGACCCACCCATAGATGATCATGAGAAGTCCACCATCAACTGCATTAAAATGACCTCTTCAGCCTTACCATAAAATGTCTCTATTCCTAGAGGTTTTATATATGACCAGCTGAAAGGAAGAGCATTGCAACCCACCTCAAATATTTACAGTTCGTAGAATGTAAATTCATTCCCGGAATCCCCAAAATAACAAAGAGGGCTCATGTGAACAATTGTAGGCAAGTACCCCTCATCCCACTTTCTACCACCTAGAGCACTATCGTTCCATGTCGTTCTGAACCTAACATGGGTAATGTACGTGGGAGCACTCCACTAAGATTCAATGGTGGCCTCTTCGTTACTTTCAGCATGACAAAAACGCTGACTGCACCAATACGGATGGTTCTAAATTAATGCACTCGGATATTTGCGAAACAAGCTGAATTGAAGTAAGAATGAGGGAAACCTGTGCTTTTGATAGGACAGTTTGCCATATACATGCACGCATCGCAAGAGGACCGAACTAGGTTGCAGTTGCATAGCACATTCAGCTTAGAAGTGCTGGCACCGCATCTCACTAGTCCTCGGATTGAAAACTTTAAATAGCTTCAGCTACACTTGCGCGATCAAAAGGCCCAAATAACAGGTACGTTAAGCTGGATGAACCCTAAGCATTCCAAATTGAGTTATCTCCCTAATCGACCAATGAGCAGCAGCCACCAATGCCACATTGTTCCACCAACAACCCAACCGCAAGAGATAGCAACAGATCAAACAACTCGAAGATCAACAGAGAGGGAATCAGATCTGCATGGAGAATGGACACGTCGACGGATTAAGACACTTACCGAATTCGCGGAGGCGAGGATCCTTGGGATCAGAAATGGAGTCACATACAGCGGCCAAATCGATATTGGCCTCGTTCCGCACCTTCCAGTTCTTATGAAGTAGCCGATCTTCCCATGGTAGCTTCTTCGCCTCCTTCAGCAGCTTCTCCTCCTCGGACATTGCGCCCTATTAGTGCGGATTACAGCGCTGCCGGTCCGTACCGTTGATCCCGACGACGATGAGCGGGAGCGAGGGGAAGTGGTGGCTTGGATGGAGGCGGTTCGGTGTTTCTCCGCCGTGCGCCGGCGAGATGACGAGCGAGGTGTGGCGCGGGGGGGGAGAGAGAGAGAGAGAGAGAGAGAACAAATTGATGATTTATTATCGCACTCTCAAATATATATTTTTTTCAAAAAATGACACTGAAAGAACTGGGTATATATATTTTCCGCCCACGCAATCGATGGGCGGTGCAGCATACGCGCCCCAAGCTGCCTTTCAGTGGGCGGAGTGTCGTTTGAAGAGCGGGCCCACATTAGCGAATTTGAATTTTGTTTCCTATTAGAGGGTTTAATTTCCCTATAACCAAAAGTGTAAATAGGAAAGAATCTTATAACAGTATCGTTAAGTGACCGTCTTTTACCTTATGTGAATATGTCAATTAATAAAATTCTATTATTACAGTATTATTTTTTAGATTTTTTAAAAAATAAAAAATAGCTTAATTTTATTTATTAGTATTATCGCATAAATACTGTCACATAGTGACACCGTTGTAAGGAATACTTGTTTTTGTAAATAGAGTTGAGCAGGCTCAGATATCCAATTCCTATCAAGCATCATGTTGTCATAGCGCTTCTTCAGAGTGAGTTTATATATTCCTCGAAATTTTTTTTCTGCCAATAAGTTCATAAATATCTCTCGAATACATGGATTTATGTAAGATCATGTGCAGAGTACACGTGTGAATGGTCTACCAAAAAACACTTGTACAAGAGAAATCAAACTTACAATAGCGTGAATTGTTAATATGCACATCCTGTGCTAAACAGTGGAGTTTGTAATTTTGTTTGGATATCATCGATCAATAGAAAATAATGAGATAGGAATGGGTTGAATAAACGGGTACTTAAAAATATAATTATATAAGCGTATTCCATCTGTTTATCCAGTCGAGTCATCTTGATTTGACGTCTGTTACAAGTCAAGTCGGAACAGTCACTTATAAATTATGTTTGCCATGTTCCAACGTGTTTTGACCTATTAAAACAAATAATATAATGAAAATCTAAAAGTTACAAAATATATAATACCGCATGAATATGATATTAAGTAGAAATTATAACATTTAAAAGTATAGAAAAATTTGCAAATTGCATATATATATATTATATAAACATGAGTATTAAGAGCAATAAATAATAAATCATGCTGTCATATGACAACATGATTTATTATTTATTGACAAGTTAACCTTTTAGAATAAATCATTATGACAACTTCAAATTCTGTTATAGTATTAAAGCACAAGTTCGAGTTAGCACACGAGGACTAACCCATATTTAACTAATTCCATGTGGTGCGCCTTCAAGAACTAATTCAGCCCACGTGTGACTTGAACTGAGCTTGATAGCCCGATAGCATGAAACAAACCAATTTGATAATAACAGTATTGTAAAAATAAAATTTCCTTAAATAAAAAAATCTAATTATCAATCTAACTAGTTGGATCAATTCAATAAGATTACGTGTCGTGCTCGGACCATACCTTATCAGACTTCCCCTTACTGGGCCGGGTCGGTGTGAATTGCCACCCTCGGACTAATTTAGGTCAGAGCACGGATTGTCGCTGAAGTTGGAAAATTTTATTTTTCGAATTTACCCGATAAAGAAAGCCGCGCGTGAGTTAGCGTACTGGCGGGGGCTTGTCCTCACCGGTTGGGCGGTGTTATGCGAAGTGGGACCCATCGGGGGAAGTGGAAGAAGCAGGAGGAAGCAAACACCAACAGAGCACAAAACGGAAATAGAATTAAAAAAAGAAAAGAATTATATACTGTAAAATAAAAGCAGATCATTCCCAGTGGACATGTTCACCGAATTCCCAGGCGACGAAGGCTAGCCGTACGATTCAGTGATTGCGGGGTTAGCAAGTGGAGATAGACGGCTGTGATGCAGACTGCAGATGGTGATTAAAAAAAGGGGAAGAACAATCCCCAATTTGAGAAGTCATTTGTCGTCTAACAACCTTACTTTGCCGGCAGGTTTAGTCAAGGGCAAATGGACCAAAATTATATTTTTATTTTATTAATATATTCTTTTTTTTTTAAATCTATGTATAATTTTATTGCTGGAAAACGAGCATGTGTGTCTCATTCGGCGAGTCTCCTGTATAACAAGTATATCACATGAGAGTACTTATATGATGAGATAAATTAATAAAATTCAGTCATTTAAATATTTTTTTATAAAATCCCAAAAATAAAAAATAACCCCTAAAAACAACCAATTTATTATACAAAATAAACACTACAACGTATTTACTGACACATGACATATTTGTTACATGTAAGACTTTCTCCTCATTCACAGTATACACTTATTTAGGTGGAAATACCTAAATTTACAATAAAATTCATTTTTTACATAAATTGAGCATTACTTATCCACTATTTAGCAGTGTCTGCCACATGAGTGGAGGCGAGAAAATCTTAAATAGTCACACCTTATGATAATGTATTAAGAAAGCACAAATTAAAATTACTATAATAACTGCGCGTGTGATTAACGTAATATGCTAGTTTATTATAATTTGATAGATATTTTCTCGTGTCACGTCATGAGTCGGATCACCTGCGAATTTTTCGATAGAGGGGATTGGCTTTGTCACTAAATATCCGAAGATATTAAATAAAATGAAGCAAACATTATAGGAAAAGTTAATGTGTGGTGCCAAAACTTTCATAAAAAGGGCTTTAATTACAGCATGATGGTTCCTCTTCTTTTTGTACCCATCCACGGTGTCTCTTCAATCTTTGTCTATGGATTGTGAAGTTTGGACATCCGTCGAGTAAAAGTGGTATCGAGAAAATCAATCGGACCTGCAGCACGCGATTTTTGTAATCCGGCCTGACAAAGTGTAAGTTTGTGCAGTGACTTTGTCATGATGCTGATGGAAACTAATCCCACATTGAAGAGGTAATGGGGAAGTCAGCTCTTTATATGCTCACACATACTCCTCTTATCTCGATAGACGTCTTTTCTAGGCAAGCTTGTGAGGGATGAGCCGCCGTACTACCGCCCAAAACGGACAATAACTCTTGACAGGTCCCATCCACATCAGCAGCAATGTCAAGTTGCTCTTGAATGTACACCAAAAGTTTTAAATTAGTAGGTTACGAAACTAAATCTCTTTTACAGCTCTCGAACAATGCCCCATCCAATTAACACATATTATGTCCCGTCCATCTGAAGATGCCACATCTTTATCCACTGATCATTTTACTAATTGCGCTCACATTTAAAATTAAAAAAAAAAATTCACTGAAATTAAAATCCCGTATGAGCCCACCCGGGCCAATGCAGGTGGTCAAGGCATGCGCTTGAATTGGGTCGCTCTCCAAGTTTAGGAGTTCGAACCCCACCTAGCGCAGTTCGGTCGAGCGGGTTACCTGGTGTCTTACGCCACGCAAACGGTATTGTCAAAGGCTGGTTGGGGCCGTAGGATTAAACCTGCGTCATAAAAAAAAATCCCGTACGACTATCTAATCAATGACTTTCATATTAGGTGACACTTCATTGTTTCATTTATCTCTCTCTTCTCTGCTCCATCTCGAAGGAAGCGTGCGTCCAATTATATTCCTTATAAGAATCGTCATGTTTAACTCGAGCCCAAGAATCCCATTCACCAATTTCCCTTGAAGAAAGTTCAATATTATCGGAGTTTTATTACTTACATGATATAATTCAATTTGAACAGGAATTAGTAAAGTTCAAGCATGAATCACTATGTTTAACTCGAACTTAAAAATTCAATGTACCCTCCTCTTAAATAAAATCTCTGCTTGAATATTATGATTAGAAAAAAAATTCACGATTAATGGAGTTTTATCCATACACGGGCACAACCCAACTCGTTTTTTCTTTTCTCTTTTTTTTTTTTATCGGTGAAGTCTGGGGCTTGAGCCCATAGTAACTTGACTCGAATTTAAATCAGCTCGTAATTAGATTTCTAGATATAAAATAGGACGCACGCGCAAAACTCAAGCTCAACATAAGTTAGTTAAGGCCCTACAAAAAATATATATATATATATATTTATAACTGAGGTATCCGAGCGCCTTCCGGACCCGACTGGCAGTGGTTGCGATCCCTCCTCCTCGGAGTACACGCGATAGTCGCAAACCACGTGTATCGAGTAAGCCAAGCGAACCCGACGAGTTTAAGAGAACTGAAAGTCCCCACCCACGAAGGAACGCCCCTCGTGGGGTTTGAACCTAGAGGTTTCAGTTCCCACCAGTGGGGCTGCACCCCGTGGGCAAGCCCCCTACAAAATAAATAAATGATCTTGATTCCTATTGTTTGATATATATATATATATATATTTTCGATGCACAAAGCAACACATCAACCAGGAGGAAATAGAACAATACGAGCAGTCCCACTGATAAAATTTAAACTCAGTACCACTTAGTGTCAGGTCGATGGTAGTACCTATTGAGCAAGCCCGTTTTATTCTATTGTTTCGTAGATTAATGGTCTTCGAAAAAGTGGATGTAACCAGCCACAACCAACGACACAATGTGCAAGTGCAACGTCATCTAACTCGATGCAACTCCTTTCCTATGCTTCAATTCTGTGATTCACCCGAACCGCCGGGAAGAGTGTCGAACAGCCCGAACCATCATCATTGTTGTCGTCTAACCATGAACACAGTATGCACCACTTGCGATACGAAAGAGCGTTGAACCACCTGATCTAACCCCACAATTTTATACGGTTCGAGACTATGATCCTTTCCTATTTGAAAAGTAAGAGCCCTTTTTGCACCAGCGATGCTTGAACAAATTAATCCACGGTGGACCAACAAATGTTGATTGAAATGATTCAATATCTTCTCAACTTAATCGAGTTCTCGAATTAGTGAATAAAAAAAATCCATGGTTTGGCGCTCGAGCCCGGATAATTAATCAGAATAGAGATTAGGTTCTGATAGGTCCTTTGGGTGATTCGGATGGCCTATCGGGGTGAACTTTTGGTTACCGGTAGTGGGTAGCTCCGACGAAGGCTCCTAGAGACCTGCACAAAGCCGAGCCCGGGTTACTTCCTTGGAACGGCCCTTCGATACCTAAGTCAGAGAGAGGATATGGGAATATAAAGGAGAAGAGTATGTGGTGAGAACGGAATGTTCCCCTCCCTACCTAGTCCCATAAGGACTTATTTATAAAACCGTTCATATGGGCGGATGACGTCATTGTGTCCTCACGTATCCGGCATGTGAGGGATAGCACTCTTGACGTGCTTTGATGACAGACTCCATGGCAAGTCGGGTGGTGGCGTGGCACGGCAAGTTGGGTGGTGGCGTGCCATGGCAAGTCGGGTGGTGGTGTGGCATGGCGAGGTGTGTATGTTGGTCCATATCAGGTTCTGATGTGGTTCCATGAAGCCTGGACTGGAAAAGAGAGATCACAGTGATGGCAAAGCTAAGCCCATCGTTACGAGAGAGATGAAACAGATGAAGAGAGAGGCTTTGAACATCTGCAGATCGAGATGCCGATTTGGTAGCACAAGGATTCAGGTTGAGGATGTTCCCGGAAAGATCTCGAATTGTTTTCCAGGTGCTGGCCATGAATGGAATGAGAGTTTGAGAGGTATTCGATCATGAAGTTCAATGTCAGAGTGCCCGAGACAGGACCGGGTTTCCAGGTCGCTTCTTGAACCACAAGCACAAGCATGGCAAGAAGATGAGGACCCGACAGAGGTTTGGGAAACCCGATCGCTCGCCAGTTTACAAGAGATAGTGTTGATTCAGAGGGGTAGATACTGTTACTTCGACAAAATTTACCACGAACATTTTCGAGATCCTTAAAACCTAGTCTGAACTGACCTGTTTAACAGCATGGTTTACCCGAAATCTGCACAATGTCATAGCTTAAGCCATACCACGAATACAGCCTTCTCTCCCTATTGCAGGAACACGAAAATGAGACTCTGGGAAACTCTGAAGAGAGGATTATTCAATAAGAACAGCAACAAAACCACATACTAAGTCGATTTGTTTAACATTAAAACCAGCCCTTTACACGACATCTTATGATGAATAATAAGGCCAGCTGCAGTCTGAAATCGACAACCTTTCACAACAATGCCTAATAACATCCTAGGATACTACGAACAAGTACTCGAACAAACCGATGAGACATGAACGCTGCGAGAAACAAAAACTGGCAAACTCCTCCATTGCGGCGTCTGCCGATTGGTAGCAGCTTTCTATACGTGTAATGCCGTAGAGTTTCCACGTCTTCCCAGATACTTTTTCGATTTCTTTCTCGTCCGAGTTCGAATCGTCTCCTCCGTCACTCGAGTTCTGATTACTGCCGGTTGGACTTTCACATTAGAGAACGAGTAAAGAGTGAGGCACTTCACATCGATTGGGTTCAGCTTCCCGACAGCCCGAACCCTGAGCGACCCAAGAAGCAGCTGCAAGAAATAGGCCCCCATGAAAGGATGCTTGGGCAGCTCGGGAAGGACCGAGGTCGGGGGGACTGGGGACTGGCACATGCCACCGAACGGGCTACCCAACGGCGACCTGACTTCCGACTTCTTGAGAGTGCTCTTCCTGGTCTCTCGCACCTTATCCTCCTCATCCTCATCACTGTCCTCATCGGACATATTGAACTTCCTCCGAACCATCTCGATCAACTGATCCAGCACTTCCAACACGATCCTAACTGCAGAAACAGGGAAAGACATGTTCTTAGTATTGCAAGAACAGTTGACTTGGTCTGCAAGACATGTCCAGACATGTCCATGACACGAGCAACGTCATAGCGTATCAGAGCCGGGGAAGAAGAGAAATCGATCGATGATGTCTGTTTCAAAATGTGTTTTTTACCATATAAACTGACCAGATGCCAAAGAAAAACATGCACAAACATAACATCGAAAACAAATGGTTGTGTTCTGCATTGTGTGCACCTCGGATCCACCGGACTTGGATGACCCATAACCAGGCAAGAATGTCCGGACACTGAAGCAGCTCCTTGTGGCCATCCCCCGGTCAGGGAAACCGGGAACACAACAGGAGGAGGAGGAGGACAGGGCCGGGGAAGAACTGAAGATCAGATTCTTATACATCAAGGAAAGGAGAGTAAGAAACAGGTCGTGGACTAATTACCATATGGTACATGGCTCTCAAAGCCTCGGGACAAAGCGGAGTTCAGAAATGAATTAGTACGTTAAGGGCATTAAAGAGAACAAAGGAAGAAGAAAACAAAGAAAAACACAGAGAATGGAATGTCCTTCTCCTTCATAATTTGGAAAACGAGGGGGAGATGGAGCTCAAGGAGAAGGAGGGGGAGGGGGAGGGGGAGGGGGAGGAGGTTAGAGGCTTTTTAAAGGAAGGGTTCAAGGCACTGTTTGTTTTCAAGTTTGTTGGCGGTTACTCTTGGTTTGGTAATCGTTTAAATGGATTAACAAAGAGGGTACCACTAAGATAGTGGTCCAGTGGTTGATCCATTGAAGTTTGAACCCATTTATCTTGAAGTGTTCTGGTAACTCAAAGGTGCGAAGTTTGAATTCCCTCCACTAACTTGAGTCAAAATAGTGAAAGAGAATTTGATGCAGTGATATTGCTCTCGACATAAAATCATGAGATTCTAGATTCAAATTTTATTAATGAGACTCCTCGCACCCTTTTTATTGCCTGTTATTGCTGTCCTCTTTTGGGCATATGCGCCTAAAAAAAAAAACATATGTTGAAACATTTGCTAAAAGTGTGCTATTTGGACATGGGTTTAGATGACACTGGATTCCATGAACTATATTAGGTTTTTAATGGTGCTAGGCCAAAGGAGAATTTGATTTGGTGTAGTGAGTGGCATCAACGGCATCATCTCTGAGTTGGACCAGTAGATTATATGTTCGATTTCAAGAGTGACATCATTCTAAACTCATAAGTATCCCATAAAAATCGATTAAATCAAAAGCCCAACAAGAACCCGATTGATTCAACTTCAAACCAATTCTAATTTGGGGTAAAACTCTTTTAACGATGGATTTTTGCCATTTATGATACTCAAACTCGAGATCAAAAAGGCACGGAATTATATAAAACAACTTGTATTGGTTTTCCTTTTCATTTTCTTGGGAGGAAAAGAAAGCTTTGATTGCTTCATAAGATTAATGAATTAGGATGAAATCTATATTTATCTCCCCTTTCTTCGCCGAAAGCGACAGATTCTAAATTCAATTCTTGTATCCTATATCCTCATTTTCTTTCTATCCCTTTTAAAATTCACCGGATTTGTTTACGATGAAGAAAAAACCAAACGAATTCCAAAAATGACGATGGCATTGATTTAATACTGGTATCGTGATGTGCCTTGGTAAACAAAGTTGGCCCGTGGTCGACGTTTGAACTTAGAAGGAGATTGGAGGAAGGGACAATAAAAGGACACAAGAAATCTATTTACGAGAATTAAATCCGAATGTGTTATATTTAATTAAACCTGTTCGAATCATATAAAACGGAAAATTTATGATTAAAGAAGGTTTATTTAGGGGACCGACCTGGTCCGATTCTGAATTCATTTTCATCGTCCCTATGTTCAGAAAATCCTAAAGGTCATTCCTCAAGACAACGTATTAAGGAAAAAAAATCAACAAATTATTTTTCGTTTCATAAGTTTGTGTCCTAAAATCTCCGTGCTGAAAAAACCCGTACCGAGCAAACTGGTCGGGCCACTCTTTATTCTTCTCTTCCACCTCGCATTTCTATAATCTAGAATTAGTGAAATTCTACAGGGTATCGAAATTTGACCAGACATGACCTCATAATCTAATTAAAAAAATTTAATGGAAAGACGAATCCTAAAAAAATTTAAATAATAATACTTATAATTAAAATGACAATAAAATTTGAAAAAAAAAATAAAGATATAGTTTTTCATGTCGGGACGTGTGGCCCGATAACAATCCCACCTCCAGCTAGCCCAGCCGCTTGTGCCCTGTTAAATTATCAGGCCAACCGGTCCGAATTTCGGATCGTGTTGGCCAGCCCGACCCATCAGTCAATTTTTGTTTACTTTTAACTCAGAATTGGAACCAGATTCTCTTCTTTTATTGTTCGATTAAAATCGAAATTAAAAAGGGGTTTTAACCTAAAAAAGGAAATAAAAACAGCTAGAACAAATTTACCAAACAGAACCAATACATATTAAATAAACACAATAAAATTATCAAGCTCTCAAAAAAAGTTATTTATAAAATCTAATTTATTGCTATTTTGTGATAAATATATGTTATAGTTAGAGATTTTCAGGTGTCTTTGTTTTGATTTTTTGTTGGGTATTTATTTTGGATTTTGTGGAGTCGATTTCTCCCACTGATTCCAGGGATTTACTGGGGGATTTGGGATGAAATCTGCCATTTAAGAGAATTAAAATTGATTTTTTTTCCTCAATAAACGCAAACAAATGGAATAGATGATTCCGTTTATGAGTTCAGGATTGTTCTTGAAGGGGACCAACACATCCTCAGTATACGCAGTGCGGAGGATTCGAATTTAATTACTTGATCAAGCACGTACGCGGATGATAGAAAATAGTCCTTCCGACAGTAAACATAGAGCTAGTTTGCTTATCTCGACCCAGATGAACACAAAGTTGGTATGCTTTCAAAGTCGACATGGACTGTATTGTCACAGTTGATTGAATACACCTCCGATCCTCTGAGAAAGACCGGTTTAATACAGTGTCTTGTCCATCGATCCAACAACCATTAAACCTTTTTTTTAATGTGATTGGATCTAATCATTAGAACTCAAATTTCAAAGGAAGCTTCTCTGGGTAGCCTGGCATTTGAAAATCATCACAGTGTCTGCAGATTGTCAACGACCTCGACTTCACCAAGGTCAACCCTGTAAATCGTGTTAAATTGTCAACGATCTTTCTTACGCTTTTATCGGTTGACTTCGGCAGCTCTGTCTCCAACAACTCATTAGTCAAACAGATGTCAGAGTGTCCACCCGGGAAAAAAAAATGCTGAAAGAAAATGTATACAACCAACCTGATGTAACCAAACTTTAATATATAAAGAAACACTGATTTGTTTAATGAATAAACCTGAATTAGAGTTTATATTTGGGAGTGGAAATCGGCGCAGTTTTTTGTAAGCTCGTATGATTATTTTATATAGTATCAGATTAGGCTTTCATATAGGCTCACGCTATATTAGGCTTGATTATGAAACTCGTGATCAGTCAAACCTGAAGTTGAAGGAAAAATGCTCCGCTTGTAATTAAGCTCATTGAAAAAGGAAGACAACACTCGACTCATAAAGTTGTTAGCTCGAGAATGAAAAAAAGGCCTACACCGTGTAGTTTGTCCCTCGTTGCCCGAGACTGGAAGAAAAATACCAGGTTTGAGGTAAGTTGTTGAGGTTAGATCATTAAGGGCTTGTCATTAGTGTAAGATTTTCACGTGTTATAAGAGATTGAGTTCATATCTACCTAAAAATTTAAGCGAATAGGTAATGGTACCTAATTCTGTTGTACTTAATAATTCCTTTTCATTAGCTCTTTTGACATGGTATTCAAAACTCAACATCCACTTTTCCGTAACAATGTAGTCTGCATTTGTCACGTGAACACCCGCCCTCAAATATCTAACCTCAAGGCAGACAATTTTCTTTCATGCTCATGCGAGGTCATAACTAATTGTGGGATGTGCTCTTTCTTCCGTACTCAGGTTATAAAACAGACCGATAGTCAGCTTTTACCTCCGTGCTCTTGATTTTAATGATCACGAGTTCTACACTTGGTATCCAGTGAGATGTGAGTGCATACGCTAATTTATTCTGATACCATATAAAAAAATTGACACAAAATAGTAAGGGAAGAAATGTTCATACTTTTTGTTGAATAATCTAGATATAAAACTCTCGCAATCATAGACCTTTTACATTTCTAACATTTGAATATGAGATTTTATTTAAGAAAAAGTGTCAAACAACCTCAATGTAGCCATGTTGGTGTGCAATGAATCGAAAAAAATTATTTATTGGAGCAAAACTTAAAAATTGAGGAATATGATAATTTTGAGGGAATAAAAATATATAATATTTAATGAGTATTTTTTGAGAAAAAGAGAGCTTGTTATAATCGGTATCACTTATTCACTTTCATTTTCTGATCTAGAAGTCCTGAGTTCGATATTATTTGTGAACTTCTCGTGCCCCTTTTCCCCTCTTTCTTCTATTCCTTCTAGGCCTATATGTCTCCTTTGTACACCGAAAAATGAGATTTTTTTTTTTGAAATGATCGCCCCTTCGCCGCCCCTCTCAAATCCACTCCTGCTTGTACAATACCTCTCGACTTCCATGAAACTTCGTTCTCACATGCCAAATCCGGTGATCTCCGGAACCTTTCGTACGTTAACACAATTACTAGTCCAAACACATGGGAATTGATGAAATCTTGGGCTTTAAGGTTAGTTATTGCACTGCCTCTTCGAAACGATGTTAATTGCCTGGAAAAGTGTAGGAAACCACGCAGGAAGCTGTTTTATTAAATTGCTAAAGTGTCTTGTTTTCGACATTTTGCGAGCTTAGCTGTCGGCTGCAAGTATATTCCTTGGACTTTTTATTTTCCGACCGCAAGGGAGGCCGACTAAATCTAACCATTGAGAATCGAAATCAGGATTTCTGATCCCAAATTGAGGATAATATCACCGTATTAAATCTTTTTTTTTTTTTGATATTTGAACCGGCTAGCCACGTTCTCATCATATCATTCCCATTGAAGAGATCCTTGTTGGGATCACAATCTCATGAAGCTTCAAGGACATGCATCATTCATTGAATTCCTTATCCGACAGTTCTAGATTCATTAGGCGTAGTAGTACTCTCCGTATGTTTTGATACGAGTTTTCCTAACTTTCTCGATTCTATTTTCCTGTTTTAACTCATTGGTCGAATTTATAAACTGAAGTGTCTTTACGGTACTCTGTGCGACAAATCAATATGATTCCCTTATCTCTACTTTATCGAGTTGAATCCCATCATATAGGAAGAATAGGACATCGCCACTTACAAGATTAAATTTTTGATGGTTGTGTTCCCAAATTCTTACATGTCCGATGGGTGTTTTACCGTCACCAAGCCCCTGCCGATAGCACAAACTGCCGTACACAGCAGGGATAGATTTTGGGGGCGTGCAGAGTGATCGTTCACCTAAACTTGAGAAACTCGATGAAACATTATATAAATTTTACTCGATTTTGTCTGTTTTCTATTAAATTATATCTTTTCACCCCAAAACTCGTGCTCTTCCCTTTCCGTTGAGTTTTGTTTCCCTTAAGTGTGCTTCTCGAATCCGTCCCCGGTTGTACCACTGGTACGAATAAACAATTTTTAGTGGGAGCTTGATCATGGACTGCGAGGACATGCTTTATCGTTCGACATGAATTCTCAAGTAAAGTACTAGTACATTTACCTTAAAGTTTAATGATGATTTGAGCTCCTACCAGTAATTTCCGTCGAGGGTGGGCCGACAAATTGCCATAAAGGTCAAAGAAGATGCAATTGTGGAAATTGCCCACTGCCATGCTTTCTACCGTGTGCGTACGCAGATATTGCTCGAATTGAAATCACTCTTAAAAGTCAACCGTGTTCTCTCAATCAATTTGTAAACGACTTTCTAGATCACCATGCGTTGGACTTTTGTTGCCTTATCTAATCCTCCCACAGCCATTGATCAATGGCGCATGAAAGAGCCCACCGAAACTAATGCTGGGACACAAGAGCACATCCCCCACCTATGAGGCAACAGTGGGTGACCAATTCAGGTGTCATAACTCTCGTGCTCCGGTGGTTACAATTAATCATGGTCGATCTTCGGACTTCCTAGTTCACGCACTGATTCCTCGATGGTGACCGTGTTGATTGCACGGAAACAGGTCGGAATCGAACGGGAAGTTGTCTTGGAAGGTTCCCCTTTTTTCTGAAATCGATCGTGCAGCTTGCTTGTGCCATCCTCTCATGTTGAGATTTAAATCACATGTCTACTATTTCAAAGGAGAAAGTTTTTTATTATCATATTTCGTTACGTGATTTGATAAAAAATCGATGAAATTAGACTGAACAAGTGAACAAGGGTTTCTTTTTCATCAATGAAATGCTGAATCTTTCATTAGATCTCAGAATAATGCAACATAATAGTTCTGGCCACCTCCTGGTGGCCCTAAAAAAACATTAAATCTGTAAAATTTTAACTTATAATTACAAGAAATTAGACTTATATTCGCATAAAAGTATAAACTATTAAGTGTCGATATGTAATTCTCTCATAAATTCAAGCATACTCTCTAACCTAATTCAAGTGGGATTTAAACCTCAATGTCCGCTCTCACGTGGTAGCGTGACCTGCACTGTCTACAACTAGTCTTGAGCTTGACATTTTTTAAAGTCTCGAGCGAGGGGACAAATTACCACGAGACAGACTTTTTTCCCGTCCTCAACTAATAATTATACGAGTTAGATTTTTTCTTCTATACCAAATCATGAGCCACGTATTTTTCTTCTGGTCTTGGGGTTAACTGATCATGAGTTTTACACTCGAACCTAGTATGATGTGAGCCCAAATGAAAACCTTCTGTTATACTATGTAAAATTTTTTTACGTGGAACTACAATAACATTCTTTATTGTTCTATGCAACACTAGAGAAAAAGGTTTTAATGGACTCATCGTCTCCTTTTGCTAGATCATCTTCCCTCGATGAAACCTATCCTTCGAACTAGCGTTAAACACCCGAGCAATAGCTATAGCTATTCCTACTTAAAGTAATTTTTATTGGCAGTTCCTCATGATATTATTGTCACATAAAATGTTTAATATTTTCTTATATCGAAGTAATGAGGTCAGTGCAGCCTGATGGTTCAAAGTAAGGGTGTAAATGAGCCACGTCGAGCCCGAATCTATAAATCTTACGTTCGGCTCATAATTATTTCATTTACCCATTTAATGAGAAAGCCTTCTATGTCACTGGGACACCAAACCAGCACTGCTCGATCGTCTCGTAAGTCAATAAAAATTAGTCATATCAATAAATTTATAAGAGATAATTTAGATGGTAAAATAAAAATTTAAATATTTTTTTAAAAGATAAAAACCGCTAAAAACCTAAATTAAACCCTTGAAACAAATGAAACCATAAAAAAATTCTATCAATTAGTGAGAAGGAGAAAAAGATATAAAAAAACACAGGTTTTTAAGGTTACAATTTTTAAATATTTTTATTTAAGATTCTAATGCATATTTTATCGTCTAAATTTTCTCATATAAATTCGCTGACGTGATTAATTTCCATTAACCCACGTGCCATTGGACAATGTTTACATAGTTTCTTAGAATTTTCCAATCTAATTTCTTGAATAAAGGCAGCCTTGTCTAGAAGATTGGAGGCCTTGACCTAGTCCGACAAAACGATCAAAAGAGCACGTTCGGTTCCTTTGAGTTCCTTCCCGCAGTTGTACAACTTAGTAGTCCTATCTTCCTTCATTTCCTCTCCTCAGTCGAACGTCCAATCGGCATGATCTTGGTGGGGCCGCCGAGGCTACGATGCCGTCTCCCGTTCCAGCCGATATTCGCTACGTAATACATAATAAATTTATTGTGTAAATTATTATTCAAATATTGATAAATGTAATATTAACTTTCAAAAATTATAAAATTTTATATATATCAAAATCTAAAGGAATTTTATATAATAAACTCATTACACAATACATATTAAATGGGATAATAATATCAGAAGCCTTATACGTTTGTCGATTTTTACAAGTGAATCCTAAATGTTCTAAAGTGTTAAATTAAGTTTTATATGTTGTCCTTGTTATAATATCGAGTCATTTCCGTTACTTGCCGTTATTTTAAGCTGGCGTGTATCAGTGCTAAGTCAGCGTCGCGTCAGTTTAAAGTAATATCAGGTGACGGAAAGTACACGATATTATAACATAAATAATATATATTACTCGATTTAATATTTTAAAATATTTAAGATTTATTTAAAAGAAGTGATATATATATATATATAACGTCAATATTAAATATTTCCTGTTCTTCCGCGGAGAGGACCACAGAACGGGAAAAGGACCGTCCCGTCCCGTCCCCGTCTGAACGCTGAAGGGCCCAGGCGACCCGATCAATTCTCTTCGTCCCCTTCTTCAGTCGAACGTCTAATCGGCAGCGTTTTGGTGGTTCTGGGCTACGAGGCTATCTCTGTTCGAGTCAATATTCACTGTGTAATATATAACGAATTCGTTATATAAGTTTCTGTTCAAGTCTTGATTAAGTGTACCGTTAACTTTCAAAAATTGTAAAAATTTTACATACATGAGGATCTAAAAGAATTTTATGTAATAAATTCGTTATATATTACATATTAAACATATTTTTTTTGATAATTACATGTTAAATATTTACTCGTTCTTCCACGGGAGGACCACGGAACGGGAAAGGACACCGACGAAGGGCCCAAGCGACCCAATCAATTCTCGAATAAACCGGGTCATTCCTCCGAGCAGAACAGCCGGTGCGAGCACCGGTGTTATCGGTGTTATATCACTGAATGTCTGGTATAGTTTACGGAAACACTTGTCCCCCCTGCTCCGGACTCAAAGTGTGCACTTCTAACAAGTATTTTGTACGCGATATTTTTTTATCGAAAACTATAGAAAATGTTAATGTTAAGTACCATTTTAATCACATAAAGGTTTTTTTTTCACATTTTATGTAAATTGAATTGTTTGCGAAAATATATTTTCAATTCAATTTTCAGTTGGAAATTATTTAAAAAATGTGTTTAATAATGTATTAGGTTAAAAATGTATTTGGCATGCTAAGAAATGAAAGTTGTATTTTAAAAATATATTAGAAAATAAAATGAATGATAAGCAACTTATATATGACACAAAATAATAATTATGAATTAAAAGTTTGAAAAAAGAAATAATTAACTAAAGAAAAAAAGAAAAGTAAAAAAAAACTTTTACAATCCATATATAATTATTTTTTTCGTTCCTTTTTTTATCAATAAATTTTTTAAAATCTCAATAGTATTGTTGTTACTTCTCATTATTATTAAAAAAAAGGAAAAAAATGAGGGTTGTGTGTGGCTGAGCTTCAAACTAAGTAATTATAATTCGCGAAAATGGGTTCGTTAAAATAGTAAAATATTTTTTTTCCTTAATAAATATCTCGGATTCAAGTTTTTAAATAAAAAAATTATACTGGGTTAGTTTTATCCTTAGTGGGCCATCTCGAGTAGATATTAGGTGGTATACATTGGAAAATGTATTTATAATTCAGATGTTATTTTTCCAGTTGTAAATGAGATTATGCACCTAAAAAGCATCGGAGAAAGAGAGAATTAAAGGAATTCGAAGAGTTTTATTGATGAGAAATGACTAAAAAACCATTTTATCACAAATCGAGAACAGTACTATAATACTGAACTTCGTTTTTACTATAATATGTATTACAGACACTAGATAAACAAAAATAAAAAAAATGAAATTTAATACAGTGACACTCAATCTCTGATGCAAGATCGGACACTCATTCTTCGTATAAATAGCTATAGATTTTTAAATTTCCACACGACCCAACACGTTGTTTTTCCTCGTATTTTTATTTCCTCACTAGCTAGATACCTGAAAATTTACTCGACAGGAGAAGAACCTTTACAATGTAATTTTCTTGGTTTCCGTATACCACCCTACATCCACAAGTCTAATGGTCTCCGATTAATTCATATTCGAGTCCATGTCGACCCACTAATCCTCCCAACATGAATTTTCTCCGCACGCAAGACTCGAATCTAGGACATTACTTAAGAAGAAGAGGTGCGCGGAACCGTCTCAACCAACTCGTATCGGTTACAATGTCATTTTTCGATTTATAATTTGCTTATGAATTTCAATTTTCGGTTGATGATGATGTGTAATAGCGTGAGCCATACTTTCTTGTACTTTTTCTCCATCGTGCGCACGAGGAATAACCAGCAATGACGATTATTCAACTTCTTTTCGGCTACTTATCGTCCCAAAATATTCATAAATCCAACGGATCTGATTAAATCATGCACGGGGGAGATCAACCCAGTATAAATAAACCTTCTCATCATAATTCTTCATCCGCAAAAATCGTAACATGATTTATTTTTTAAAATATCGAGTTATCTCCACCGGTTCATGTTCGCGATGGATATTCCAATGTTGTCACTGTCGGAAAGGGTCTAAAATACTCGAATCAGGGGACAAAGAAAAAGTAAAAACATAAGCGGAGTTGACTTGACAAATGTCTGTCCTGTCCAGGAAGCTTGGACTATTGCTTGGAAAAGGTCGTAGCATAAAATTCAAATATTTCTTTTTAGTTATTTACCCAAAAATTAATTTCTTTTCAGTCGAATTCTTTTGTTTTTCAAATTAAGTAAGTATTATTTCATTTTCAAACAAAAAGCAAGTGATTTTTCAAATATAAGATAAATTATGAGTATATAAATATTAGAGAAATATAAAATAAATCTTAAGAATTTATATATATTTTCTCATTTTTAGGTTTTTTGATATTGGAATCGGATATTAATAAATCTACTAAAAATTAATTTATTCGGGATCTTGTAATTGAAAATGTGCCGTTGTATTTCACAAAAAATCGATAATATATTATATATTTTTTAATTTCTTAATGTTTTTAAACGTATACATAATTTTAAGATGCGTCTCTGTGGGTTACCAATGAAGAGAATTCAAAGAGTTTGACTACCTTTGATCGTCAGAGTTTGGACTGTCGTGTCGATCGATTTTATAAAACAATTTCACAAAATATTTAAATTAAAAGTACTATAGAAGATATATTTTATCACTAATCTAACCCATCTATATTTCTATAACATTTCCCTTAATTAAAAAAAAAATAAATTTTCGACCAAGGTGGAAAAAAAGAACTAGCTGAAGTCACATGACGGCTATCCTCCGTAAATAAAACTTCAGACTCGAGCATTTTGAATGGATAAAATTCATTTTGTGAGGGTTTTACCCTCGGTGGACACAACCGGATCGAACTGGATTAGTTATCGTTCGCTGGATTTCTGTATATCAGTAGTGCAGATAAGAAAAAAAATCATTTCGAGAAGAGAGTTTAGTGCGGTTGTATTTATCATCCTTGACTTGAAATAGCTATTCCAGCGAATAAAAAATGCGGTTAATTTCATCGTGAAAGTGAGGTGTTTAACGTTTAATTTACTTAAACAAACCTTGTCATGTAACTTTATTTCAGATTCTTTTATGTCAAAAGAACGTTAATACGTACCGTCGATCAGATAGAAATATCGTACGTTCTCCGACCGAACCGATCTGTTTGTTCCCATAAGACCTCGCACGACAAGGCTTCATTAACTAAAACGATGTAGTTGATCTGCAGAATAAAGATAAGAATTTGATACAGTAATATTATTTTCAGCCGAAGTCGAGAGTCTGTAAGTTTAATTCTCGTAGGTAGAATTTCTTATATTTATTTGTTCATCTCTTTCTCCTATTGTCCGTCTCTTTTATAATGAAAATAAAAGAAGGTGTCATAATATTGGTAATCCAGTTACCGCTCTACGTAATTATCTGAATTTTCATATCCAACTGTAGACAAATTATATAATAAATACTAGCACTAACTCCGTCAACATAGCACCATCGGATATCTGATACAGATCAAGAAGTCGATGCCTGTCAACACCCAAGTTTAAGGAATTACTTCTAGCAATTTTGCTTAGAATAACATACGAATTGAACGATCAGTACTAACATTGACCCACCAATGTAACAGTACTAAGACGTAATATAGTTTAAAAAATAGGTATCTGTCAAGAATCAGGCTCAAAATATCCCTTGCAAAAGTTTCATTCAGAGAAGACCGGAACTTGGGAGATTCCGATGTTACCAAATTGTACGATAGTAGATTTTTTTGAATTATTTAATTGGTTAGTTGCTCTATGAGTCCAGAAGAAAAGTTCAAACAACCAAAAAAATAATAACACTTTCCACGTTCACATAAGAGTAACACATACATAATCAATCCAATGTCGATCTATGTACTTTATTATCTCTTTTCCTTAAATTAGATCTCATACTTGAAATTTACGTGCGAAGATAATTCACGATCGGGATAGCTCTTACCTCTTACTGAATCAACCGGTTAAGCTCGAACTGCCCCCGATTGACTTCCGAGAGCTGAGAGCTTCAAGAATTTTTCTTACACGTAAATGAATGGAACGAACGTGTTTGAAGGTCGAAAGCTAACACGGCAAATATGAAAGCTCCGGTGACGACGTGGTTAGTTGTCCGGACCAAAACCTTACATAACATTCCCAGGTTTTTTCAGAACAAATACCACGTACTTTCCACTAGTGTTACGGGTCGGTCTGACTTCATCCTCACGAATTCTTCAGAAATTCAAAGTTACGAAGTCCTTATTTCCATCCAAGATCCTCTATAAATTGAACGAATCCTTCACCCACAAGCTTCAACAAGACCAAGATCTACCACAACCTTCCCAGCGAAACCACGAACTTGTTTTGTTTCTCCGAGATTATAACTCCGACCGGTCACCACCTAAATCCCCGTACATCGTTTCCTTGGGATCGAGCCATGAATCGTTTCGCGAACTCGGCCGTGATTCGGAACGTGGGCCGCCACCTTGTGGGCAGACCACGACTCCCGGTAGTGAACCGGACTTGTGACGTGTTCATAAACCACCGGGGCATCGACACAAAGAAGACATTCGCCGGCTTGCTCTTCCAGTACCTGTCCCTTCTAGACGTCAGCTG
Source organism: Lagerstroemia speciosa (assembly GCA_037672795.1). Taxonomy (NCBI): domain Eukaryota; kingdom Viridiplantae; phylum Streptophyta; class Magnoliopsida; order Myrtales; family Lythraceae; genus Lagerstroemia; species Lagerstroemia speciosa. Next base: position 6,373,546 of record CM075302.1, on the reverse strand, counting down.
CTTCCTCGACAGCAAGAACATGAAGCCCGGCGACCGGCTGTTCGACAACATCGACCGTGGCATCCGGGGCTGCAAGGTCGGGGTCGCGGTGCTGTCTCCCCGGTACTGCGAGTCGGTTTACTGCCTCCACGAGCTGGCCCTCATGATCGAAATGAAGAAGAGGGTGATACCGATCTTCTACAACGTGAAACCGTCTGAACTTCGGGTCGAGAACCGAGGTGCCTGCTCGAGTCGAGACCTCGAGCGTTACAACCGGGCCCTCCAGGAGGTCCGGAACATTGTCGGGCTTACGTTTGACCCCTCACGACAGTACGTACCTCGACCATCTTAGTCACATTAACATTACCGATCGAGTTTCTAACGTTCCCGATATTTTTACGGTTATCTCTCGTCGGACTTACGTTTGATTCGTGGATACTGACCGGGTTCAATCCGAATGTCTTGTGGATTCAGGGATTGGTCGGAGTTCTTGACGGATGCATCAAGTGCAGTGATAAAGAACTTGGTGGAGGTTGAAGAAGACAGGCAACAACCCCCGCCCCATTGCTGAGAACTCCAACCGATCAAGCTAACTGGCTATTAAATTTCACAAATTTGTAAAGAGAAATCACTTGAATATTTAACTTATTGATTAAATTAATTTTTTCAAAGAAAAAAGGAAAAAAAAAAAGGAAACAGAAGAATAATAGTTTTTCTAAGGAGAAAAAAAAGGAGTTAATTTTTTTCCCTGTATAAAATTAGGCTTCAGACAGTTCATTTATTTGTAAACAGCCAGGAAGTTTGATGATTCAACTGGATAGTTTACATTATAAAGCTCTCGAACTCATGAATACTTTACAGACCCATCGATCCAACTGAGCTTATCATGTTCAGGGATCAGCATAGGCGGTCCAAGATTGTATCGAACATTTTCTTTTAATTTCTTCAATGAAAATTACCCCTGTATGATTAAAACTTTGTATACGCGTGTGTGATGACACGTCTCTTTACATTTCGGAGTATTTTCTTCCTTGAAAAAATGTCTGAAATACGTATTCTCAAGTGTACCCGCGATCATCTGATGAAATGTTGCTCGATGAGTTGAACGGATTCAACTACGATTCGCATATCGACATCGGGTATCCCGTTTCTAGCTAGCTATTAAAGAACACGATCGTGTTGAAGTCCAATATTGAGATGGAACAGGTTTGAAACATAGCAAAAAAATTCAATCTTTCACGGCGTAAGGAAAATGCAACCAAAGTTTATGGACAGAAAATTTACGTAGATTTTTTCATGAGATTATGTTTCCTAATTTCCCTGTAGCTCTACCGAAACTTCCCCTGACCAAAACATACGGTATCTTCCTGCAACTATGCAAGCATCTTCTCTCTGCGGAGAAACTTCCATTTTCCGATACAGAGAGTTCGATACAGTGCTGTCATTCCCGACCCAAAATTAAAATGTCCCACGATCAATTCTCATTAGTAAGTCTCGTTATAGGTTTACGGGGTTTGCTTTGTAATAAAAAGTATTTCCATTGTCCTTTAAGTAACTAGTGTATGATAGAAACTCAAGACAAAAGCTAAAGTTTCATGCAACTATGTACACGTATATGTACGTAACACATGTACATATGTATATATTGGTAAATACGTGTATATATATATATATTTTAATTAATAAAAGGGTAGAAGTTGTGGTGATCTAACCACTTCCATCACGTCATGTTCGGGTTTTCGTGTTCAATCGAAGTATTAGCATTATCCGTTAACATAGCACTATCAAAAATCTAATACAGTCCAAGAAGTCGTTATCTGTCAGGGTACAAGCTCAACAACCTCTTCGAGCAAGATCGAACCCCGAGACCTCAACATCACAAAATCTCATGAGAGTCGGTCTAATTAACCTCCGCTCTGAATGGTGTATATGGTTTGCGTTTACAAGGCAGATACATGAGATTAAATTGGAAAATACGAGGAAGATAAAAATTAAGAGATTGGAGTTTCAATAGGAAAAAAAGAACAAAAAATTAAGCATTAACTATCTTAATTTCAATTTAATAAGGATGTCATGTCGTACGTGGACTTTTGATTCTATGGCAGGGTGGGTACTTTTTGAAGCTGTTTTAGGAAACTTTGAGGATGGTGTGCTCATGAATTATTTTGTCTCAATCAAATGACTTATAATTAATAATATAAATTAAATAATTCATAACCATTTTACACACTTGCTGTACGATCCAATGACTAGACTGGATCACAGAATTTCGGGCTGATTTAGAATTTAAAGAAGACGTCGAACAGTATTTTAACACGTGTAAAATTGACCTATAAAAATTACGAAAATTTTACTCGTGCCAAGATCTGATATCAAAATTTTACACAATGAACTCATTCTGTAGTATACAGTAACGGTTATTTCCAAGAGAATTGCTGCAGAGGTCAAAGCAGAGGTAAGACATGCTTTGAAATCTTGACTGCGTAGGAAAGTTTGATCTGGGGACCTTTGAATTTACCAATTCGTTTTGAAGTCAAACGGCCGAGCCGAGACTCACAACATTTCTTGCATGCAAAGATGTTGGAACAGAGAAAGGCGGAACAAAGACGCGCGGACATCTCATTCTGGAAAATCCATTACAGAGTTTCTTGGATACCATCATCGAAATACATATGCATGTGCATTAGTAGGGGTATAGGCGGGTCGTGCCGAGCGCAGATCTATAATGTTCAAGCTCGGTTGTTAAGCGATCTGCGAGCTCTGACCCGAGCTCGAGCTCGGCCGGACCCAATATTTTAAATTTGGGCTCGGCTCGTTATAGTAAACAGAGGCTTGTCGAGCCGAGAAAGGAAATATAGCACATGCCCTGGGTCGGTGTATCAATTGTAGAGAGCAAAAAAGACTGAGGAGGAAGATGCGAAGAATTAATTATGATTAAGATTTTATAAGTAAGAAATAACAAAACGATATTTTTAAATAAAAATTTGAGACAGTATGTTGTGCATTTTTTAAAATTTAAATAATAATAATAATAATTATTATTATTATTAGTATTATTATTATATAAAATAAAAAATTTATTTAGACTCATGAACTTCATAAGTTGAATACCATTAAGTTTGACTTGACTAGTTTGACTGATGAATCCAAGCCGAGCCCAAGTCAAGCTCATTAAGATCGAGCTGAACTCAAGCTTTTATCGAGGTGAGCCCAAACTGTTCGCGAATCGTACTATTTTATTTACGCCCTATGCATCAGAGTATATTATGGGATCTCAGAGATCTTAGACTGTAAAATTTGTCTTTTAGACTAATTCAAATTGTTGCCTGCAAAAAAGTAATTTTAATATTTTTAATTTTTTGAACGAGTCTGGATTTTCTAAGACGAAGAGGAGAGTACGAGAACTTATGTATTCATGGATAAAACATCGTACTGATCCAGAAATCCAATTCAGGGTTCAAACTGCGTGAATGGTAAAATTCTCGCAACTTGAAACCGACCCTTATGTCTAGATCTCGAGCGAGCGATGATGAACACTGTATCACGTCCCCCTTTCACCTCAAAATGTTAATTCGATTTGGTTGGAAATTGTGCAGACCTAAAGTCCATTCAATTTTGCAAATATAAAGCTGCCTAAACAGTGCAGCACTATCCATCCTGTGTGGTGAGTCTATGTTGGGCCTGAGATCTTGCTTGGTCGGGCTATTGGGCCTTGAATGTATAACGGCCCATAATTCAGCCCAATGGATCGTGATATATACCACGTGGTATACTTATTACACAAAAATCTCTGTCTCAATCTAGGGGGAAGGAGAGCTTCTGTATCCCTTGAACTCGGGAAAAAAACTTTACGAATGCTGAATAAATTTAATCAATTTTATCCATTTTCTTCTTAAGGTATCTTAATTATTTCGTCCGAATCGACCCATCGTTTCACTCTTCTTTTCAGTTGCCCTTGAGTTTTATCCCATTTCACAGATTTCCTAAATCCATCCCGGTTGTAAGACATCGAAAATTATGAGACACGGCCTTTTTGCCAGTAAAAATTAAATCGAGATCATACTCTCAAACGAACCCACTGACGAAAATTATACATAACCAGACATTCTTAATTTCAAGTCGAATACGGTAATACAACTGCAGCAAGCAACATCTCTACAATAAACTCACGCAGTTTTAGGCTCCACAAAAAAGAATTCCACCTTGTCAACAGGTAGTGGTCGGTGGAAGGAAGCCGCCTAATTATTCTACGTTCTCTCTCTCTCTCTCTCTCTCTCTCTCTCTCTATTCTGTGCATGTACGCACGCATACATACATATATATATATATATATATATATATATATATGTGGACTGATACTGTGGTTGCTGCTGCTCGATTGTGCATCATGGCTGGGTGTTCGGCCTGACCGGGCGGCGATTCTTCGTCTTCCCTCAGCGAGCGGATGGGAGAGACCGGCCGTTGAGAAACGAGGAGAAGAGCATCAGTGACTCGCTCGGTTTGAACACCGGCACTGCATGACCGGCTCCTCGAAACGTCGCGAACGTAAGCCCATCATATTCTTGATACCATCCACTGACCTAACTCATCACCATCAAAGCAGACAGCAAAACCATCAACCAGTTTGTTTCGTAAAGAGAATTTCGTAGCAATGAATCGAACAGGTCTGTCATTTGAAAGAATTATATCAGAAAAATCTCTTAACATCAGATTAAGAATCATGCCAACCATATAAAAATCATTATTCACCTGTTTTTGATGATACCAAGGGCTCCAAGCCTTGGTGATGGGGAGCCCCAAGGAGCTTAAGCTGTATCGAGTGGACAACACAGGGACCCTTCCATCTGTATCCCCACTGGCAAAATAACATCATTATGAATTAATAATAAAACTCTATAAAAAGGAAATAAAAATAATAAAAATAATTAAAGTTTTTAATTGTAAAGAAGACCCGTGATTCGGGATTGGAGGATTGAAAGGATAAAATGGAATGAGAATTTTACCCAAAACCTTTTTATCGTGGATCGAGAATGGTGTCATTGTATCATATTTTATTTTATTTTTTAAATGATGAATTAGTTATAAATAATATGTATATACGCACACATACCTGTAGACCCAAATTCTAAGACCAGCAGCAATGAGCCTCTCATAGATTGGAAGAACCGAAGGCTTGAAGTCTGACCAGTTGTCGAATATTTCCATGCTGCACTTAGACAAATGTTCATGAGGCTCCGTTCCTCCGTAAGAAGCAATACCATGAAAACTTCAGCCCTTGAAGAAAATGTGGAACATTTTTCGCTCGTTTCGCAACAATTCGGAAAGCGAAGAGAGCGCCTAATATGTAGTCGTCGAGGTTTTGTTGTCAAGACGGTTTTTATGACATCGATTGACTACCTGACATTGAATCTACGTTTAATTGTCACGGTGCTTTTCGTACTGTAATTTCCTCTATGGTTTGCTGCGAAGAATGTCCGTCTGATGTTATTCTCGATCTGCCAACCGAGAAAAAAAGAAGCTTTCTTGACCATAAATTTTATTCATTTAGACAATTTGGCCTGGTTGATTATGGTTAATTTTGATCGATTCGCCCCGAACCAACCACTTTTATTCGAAATTGAAGTTATGTATGTGTGTGTGTGTATATATCTGCGTATGTATGCTGGGACGTACTTGCAAATAGTCCAATTCTTGAGGAGACGACCATGACTGACATGGAGTGCCTTTTGGACGTCGGGCCTGTTGTAGAAAGCTTTCGCATACTTATCCAAACAAGGGTCGTATCCTCCCATTATCCTCGGCATCTGCCCAAAAACATGTACGAAACCATTCGTCGAGGTTAAAACCGATTGAGGAACCCGTCTGAGGTTGGGAAAAAGAAAACTGAACACTATGATCTGGATTACCATTCGAGAGTTGCGCTTGAACGAGACCTGGAACGACAACTTCCCGTCCTCCGCATTGCTGGCATAGCCGGGTATGCAAGTCGAGGTGTAGAGGCTGTACATGTCGATCTCCTTGTACTGTCGGAGGAGCTCTGCCACGGCCAGGCTGCAGTCCTCGTTGTCCCACGTATAGTTGCTGTTGAAATCGCAGCTCTGCCGTATGATCTTGTGGGTTTCGTCCGACACCACGGCGTGGCTCCATGCATAGTCGACAATCCCTCGCCAGTCGTCGGCATCCGATGTCTCGGGATTTCCCAGCTAGTGAACCAACAAGACCAACCCACATCGTCTTAGGTGGTGCTGAGAGATCCTTAAGATTGCATTTGGCAAGTCGGATAAAAGGGCAATGAAATAAAAAAGGTCTTCTATGTAACGATTTTATCACGTGATAATATACCGATCAATTTAGTATTATCATATAAGACTTTCTCGATAATCCGATTTCGGATGTAAGCCTATTTTTCTAAATATAAGTCTAACCTCTTATAAATTTATTGAAAAATTTTACTTAGTACCAAGTTATTATCATGTTGTTCATATCTCCCTAAAGAATATCTGGAACTCATCGTCAATCGTCGACATGGGTATTCAAAGGTTATTGGACATGTGTAAGTCATGAAGTTATTTGAGAATGGATAACACAGATGCCCATTTAGTGGTCAATTGTTGAGAGCCGGTGTTTAGTGACATGTGAAAAATGTGAATCACTCTACCACGTGAGAATAAACGATAAAGAATGTAATCTCCACATCATAAAATGTGAAATGAAATCCCAGAAAATATAACAAAAAATGGATGGATAACAGAACCTGACGGTTTAAACATTTGTGTCGGATATGTGTAAAATCTCTTACAAGTCTAGTGAACATTTCAGTAGAAACTTTAACAAATTCCAACTCTACCATCATGTTTAAAATTGAAAAAAAAATATACAATTGAATTGCTGGACTACTCAACACGTAGAGAAAATGATTATTAGCCGTTGAATTTTTTTATTTAATCTATATCATTGATTGTAAATTGCTTGATTAACTCATTGGATAATCCAATAACTGGACGGTCGAAACTTTCTTTAAAACTCGAATTATCCACGAGCTCATCAGTACTATATAACACCACAAGTATAGTTGATATTGTCTGTTTCAGGGATAAGTTAGGCTGTCAAATCTGGGAAAAAGAAAACCTAATACCTAAAATTTTCGATGGACAAGAACAGAACGTACCAAGATGCCCCTGAGATTTATACGAAGGGAAAGATCTTTAGCATTGTTCTCGTGGATTAGATCAGCCAGTTCTGGAACATATTTCCCTGCGTGCACATAGTCATCAAGAATAATGTTTTCTTGGCAAATCGATTCCGACTCTCGAAGGTTTCCGTGACTCGAAATGACTTGATGTACGTACCCGCGTAGCTTTCACCGGCGATGTAGAATGTTCGTGTTTTGTACGACGGGAACTTCGCGAACCACATCCGGAGGAAGGTGTACGCATCATTCGCTGTTACCACAAAAAATTTTCACGATTAGCAAATCAAAAAAGAAGAATTTCATGGCCGACTGGGGCCAGGCGACTTGCTCGGATAACTGTAACTGTTAAAGGATTAAATTGATAAATTGTGATATTTATTCTCTTATATTTTATAATTTTATTTCTATTTTTTCCTTACAAGATTTCTGTTCTCAACTATTACGAGCCTACCTAATCGACAAGACAAAAGAAGAATTTTGGGAAGCAATTCAACCTCAAATTACGATGATGTTAATGGATTTTCTTTTTCTTTTTCATAATGCTAACGGAACAGACAGCAGATTCCATGCTTTTACGTTTTTTTAAGGTTCTTTAATTTCCGGTTATGATGGCGACACGTAAATTTAAAAGAACATAAGAGTAAGAGAGGGACTAAAGAGATATGAGGAGTTTCACCGAGTAATAACGAACTCGAGAACTCTTGGCGCTCTCGATCGAAAATAACAATACTGTATCAAATACTTGTTGGTGTCAATTTTTTTTTTATACAATTTATCCAATGAAAATATTCACTGACAGGTTTCTGCAGAAGGGTACATATGTGAATAAATTAAGCATCTTCAGACACATGATTATTTCAAATAAATAAATATAAAGAAATTAACCTGTGAAGTCATCTCCAAGTCTTTCATAGTCAGTGCTGGTGTTGGAGTAAGAAAAGCCAACTCCAACTGGAGATTCCAGGAATAACATATTGGCCTCTGCAAAGTGAAGAAAATATTACATATACATATATATATATATATATAGATCTGATCTGATCTTGTATATCATAAACCTCCATTGGAATTAAACTAATCTCTGATCTGCTTTTGAAAATCTAGTAGGGTTAGGCAGGTGGTTAAAGTTCGAGTTCTCCTTATACCATTTGTAGAATAACACTTCCTACCGACCAATTGTACGGGTTATGTTTCTGAACTGACCTGCTCTGTTAACTTACAGGATATTCATGCATATAGATCATAAGATTAATCGGGCAAAGCTAAGATATTCTTGGTTGTCAAAATTATAAATTTAGTTCAATTTGTCTCTTGCCCCACGGATGTTTTGAGTCAATACTTCTTCACAATCTCAGTTTTTCTTTTAATTCCACTTAATAACATTTAATTTTGTATAAAAATATGTAGTTCATACACCAAAATCTAATAAATCGTAATTAATTTAAATTCTAGTCAAATTGATCAATTATTACTTGGAGGGCAGAGGGAGCCAGCAAATTCAGTGATCAAAGTAAATTCGGTAAAAAAATAGAAAAGTAATTAAAAAAAGGATAAAAAAGTATAAAACCTCTATTCCAAGAGTAGGGATTATATTTAAGGCCATGGCCATTGGCGTCCACTATGAAAGGGCCAATCTCTTGTGTTGCTCCATAACCCACAGAAGAGCACCCAGGTCCTGCAGCATTAAAGAATCTTGTCACCGTATCACACAGCAATATTATGCTGTAAAAGAATTCCAAGACCAGACATCACACACTGCAATGCCATTAAACAAAAAAAAAAAACATTTCTGTTTTCCTTGCGTGTTGTACCGCTTGCTATATAGAAGTTCGATGATTTTTCGACTAGCTAATTCTTGTCCAAGTCGAATCGATCAGTTATGCGTACACTTTCCCAACACAAGTTTCTACATACAGGATTTGGATTCGAAATTTTACTTAGCGGAAAGACGCAGGTCAACATCCTGGCTGAGGTGGCAGAACTTGCTTAGAGGATTATGACGAATGTTTTTTAAATTATAATAACGTCAAAAGTAAAGGAAGATGCAATCCATTAAGACTAACGAAACATTAAAAAATCCATGATGTGCACACATTAAGCTTTATATTGTTTACACGACATGGCTGATAAATGTTGACCCGTTTGTCACAGGTTTTGTTTTCTGTATTCCTGAGAGAGTACGGACCTGTGGGATGCTAGAGAAGATTAACATGTTAGTCGATATAGTGTTTGGATGAAAATTTCATGGATTAGTTAAGCTCTCTTTTTACTGAATAAAAAGGAGGGTAGGAATAATCCAATCCCTCTGTTATGCATTATTTGGACTTTTATGTTTAACCTCGAACATATTAGATGAACTGAACGATTGGTGTTCAGCATTGACTTTGTCAACGTAACACATCGAAGACTTAGTATAATTTAAGAAATTATGCCCTAAACTCATACCCAAAAAGTACACTTCTGTTAGATAATTTTGGTAAGTGTATAGAAGGTATTCGAACTTGGGATCTTGGACTCACCGAATCATATAAAAGCGAGTTTTGAACTGTTAGATCACCAACTTTATGGAAGTGTGAAGTTTATGGTTAGTTGTGGTAGGTCATACCTCCATTGAGCCAAAGAACCAAAGGCTTTTCTTCAGGTTGCACCTTGGCCTCATAGAACCAATAGAACAGCGCCCTCCCATTCTTCTCATCCACAGTAACGTAGCCTGCAAAGTGTCGGAAATCGACGTCGGGCTGGCCCGGCAGCTCGGTCACGAGATCCTCCAAGCCCTCCAAGTTGACGACTCTCTTCGGATCGCTACTAGTGTGCCGTGGCCGATGTCCACTGCCGCTCACTAAACCCTCAAACTGTAGGACAAAAATGAGGGCAAAAAGCTTGGCAATGAGTCTCAAATTCGGTGAAGACATCCTCATTATGATCGAAAGCTGGAACTAAAGGACAACTAAAGCAAGAGAGAAGATGTCGATTTAATTTGTTGAGGCACACGGAGGGCTTAGACCGGATCACATATATATAGGGAGAGATGAGTGTGAACAGCTTCCACTTAAATGGCAATGTGCAAGATGGAGAATACAAAGAAAGGGCAGACATCGTAAATTATCTAATTTGTTAATTTTCCCTTTTTGTCTTTTTGGATAAGTGTGAATTTTCTATGCATAAAAAATCGAATATGTAATTATATCGGTCCTGTCTGAGTGTCAATATTTTATATTCCTGTCACTTCTTGCGCATAGTTGTTCCGATCAACAGAAACTAAGACGATTACTAACACAAATTTCGGGTCACAGGTCAGACCCGTATCCCTGGAAGAGAATATTATGAAGTTGGAACGAAGGGTTCTACAGAGTTTCAATCACGAGAATCGGACCACTTCTTGATTGATATCATTTTACTACATCCTTTTTTACATTACATTCTTTTCCACCAAAATTAGTGGATTGAGATAGTTTGACATCTCCTTCTGTTAAATAACGTCTCGGATCCGAGTCTTATAAATTGATAAAATTTAGTTTTATCCCTGTAGTGGGCTGACTCGGCTCGAATCTAAATTAATTAGGTTTATTAAGTTTCTAGATATCGGGTGTATACACCCAAAATAATATTCCCCTGCTCACAGAAAGAGTCCTCAGTTATGTGGTAAATAGTTTTTTTAAGTACGACTTCTATTTTTCGATTATAGAGAAAAACTACCATAAAGTTTTCTTGTACACAGTACTGCAGCTCCTTTTTAAGGTAGGTTTCCAGACAGATCTTGCATGAGCAAAGCATACACGCTCAAACGTGTGTGTGTGTGTGTGTGTGTCAGTGGAGTATCGAGTATCGATCCTCTTATATGGGTTGTTTAAAAGGTGATTAGTGGAATTATATGATTATTCAAATCCTTTTGGAGAGACCATTCTCAGATACGAAACAATTGAAGTCCATCCACCAATTGGGATATATACACACATATATATAATCTACATTCTCATTCTGCTTATAGTTTTGTTTATGTATTAGATTGGCTGAGGTACCAATTGAGATCATTCTTGAAACCGACTTGGAGGTTTTGTGTCGAGCGATTCAGGAAGGGTGAGTCGACTTGTGAAGCATACTCTTCGGGAAGGAACTCATGTGCGGAGTTGATAGTTATTGTTTCTGTATTTTGTAATCTTTCTTTTAATACATGTGATCGACAGAGTCCCGTTGATTACTGAAAAAATTGATCAAATGCATCTTTTCTTGTGTCCGCACTGTTAATATCTAGAATCCCTATAAGTCGTCGACTAATTTATTTCGAACTGACTTGACCCACTTATAAACGATAAAACTCTCCCAATACAAGATTTATTCATTTACATATACTCAAATTTGAGATCTTTATTTAACGGAATCAAGTGCCGAACCATTTGAACTAACTCATGTTAATTACCTAAAGTAACCTTTCTTAAGTATATAAATTACTAGAAACATGCCCAATATATAGAAGGGAGAAGGAGTTCATTAGTGGCTGAAGTGACTCTACGTATGCCAACACTCTCACCATATCCTGGAATTGATTCCCGTTACTGAAGTTACATCCAATGTTCCTTCACGTTAAAGACCATAATCCCACGTCGTTAAGATATCAAGAAAATCTTCGGTTTACAAGAGAATTATATATATGTATGTATAATCTATTTAGATGAGTATGGATTCAATCTGTTATAAAATCAGTTAACAATAATATAATATCCGAGCAACTCGACTCCAACAACCTTACATAAATTCAAGGACTGACTAGTGCTCAATCATATTCGAACCAGTGGTCCGCTCACAATAATTTAACTTCTTATATGCATGCATCTTAAATATTGTACAAATGTATAAAGGAGGAGAGTGTGAAGGAAAATAACTATGGGATGCTTTTCTTATAAATCAAGATACTGAGATGGATATAGTCAAAAGATACAATGATAGCTTTTCTTACTCTTGGAAGAAATGGGACTCTATCACTGGACAGTCCAAAAGGAGTTCACATGGGAAATTCAAATTCGGTATTATAAATTATTTGTGTTCAATGTCTTGTTATAACTTAAATTTTTTAATTGAACCTAAGGCTTGTTTACTTCTAGATCCGATGAAAATTTTTGTACAATGTCTGTCAATCTAACTCGAGAGCAGAAGAGTTTGACCCATCTCGGGTTAGTCACTGAGTTAACGAGTGAAAGTTGACGTTGAAAGTCTGTATTGATGTAAGAGAGCTTGTATCAAGAGCAAGAGAAATTCCACAAAGAAAAATTCATGAGGAAGACCAAAGCATGTAAAATCAGTTCACTGTTCAATTTGATGGTAGCTTGTATTTTTGGATTTGATCATTCATCGAATATTGTTGAAAATGAGATTTAACACAGTGTTATCTACATTAATATCCAAGACCAACAAGTCTTGCATTTGAATCTTATCAGTGGGACTCTCCCTTCAATCTATTCCCCTCTCTCCTATTTCATTCTAATTCACGGACCTCATTTATAACTAAAAATAATTGACTTATTTTCCGCTATATAAACTTTCAAATCAATGCAGATAAAATTTTGTATAGTTGGGATTACTCATGATATGAAATCAAGAGGTTTTGAGTCCAATTCTTATACGCGAGACCCTTTATTCTTTTATTTTCCTTTTCCTCCATCTGTTCTCGTTATTCGTGACCGCAGATGGAAACAATATTAAAAGTTGTAGGGTTTTCTAATTAGATTTATATGAGATTTATTCGCTTAATTAGTCAGGGAATTATATACAAGTATAAGATTAAAGAGTTCAATACCCTTACCATTATCGACCAATAAAAGGAGAATAAAAGATGGGAAGCACCCAGCAGTTCAATTTATAAGCTTATCTTGAACAAAAGCAGACAACCAGTCAAGTCTCCCCTCATCCATCATCCAATAAGAATGTCCAAGAATCAATGACATAAAACCTAGGGCTATAACCATCCCTACATACCTAAAACTAGTCAGGGGGAATATCAAGAAGATTCCACTCTAAATTGACCATCATAGGGCATAATTAGTCATTCTATCTGCATTTTTTTATTATAAGATTTGCCCATGGATCTGGTAAGAGATGGTAGGAAAAGACCATAAATGGTGGTGATGTAGTGTCCGAAATTTACTCCCATATAGTTTGCCGAGGTTGAAAATTTTAAGGTTCAAATTCTTTCTATATGCTTATATGGATCTAATTATCTGCTAGAAATATGCTCTTTCGGTCTGAATTTTGATGGATACCATCTTCTTGTACTATTCCAGACTTTTGATGATGTTGTATGGAGAAGGCCTGCAATGAGCACTAGCTATTCAATTCATTAGATAAGTTTGCAGTTGATCACAGAAACTTGAATATGACATAGAGATGGTTGGGTCGTTGTACTATTGTTCTCCAATTTTTGATAAACAAAGGGATGGAAGGAAAAAGTTGGTAAAGGTACAAAGTTTCACAAATGAAAATTGCTTTCAAGAAGACCTCTCGGTCTTGGATCAAGGGCGATACCAACTGCGCCGAAACCGTGTCTTAATTTTTGTCGCTTCGTCCATGTTTAACTAATCTTTTTTTGACATTTTAGGTCATTGACATGATGAGAATATGGCTAGTGATCTTGCGAGATATGAGAGTGGTTACTATTAGGAAGTCTTGAGGACCTCAGCCATGGCAAGAGACAAATAGGAGGAGGACAAGATATGATGAAACACATGGCAAGTTCTTGGAACATGTTGACCCCATGATGTTCTTTGGCAGTCAAATCCTGTGAATGCACACATCAATTCATGAAAGGGAAAGCAGCAGGCCTTCATGGAAAAGATACATGTGGGCATATATTCCAAACTAGTGGTGATGTCTAAAATACTGGAACAAAGGCAACTGTTTTTATGAGAATCTCATCATCACAAAGTGGAAAGGTTGTGTTTTTGTGGCGAACCTTATGTGGGTTGGAATGAATTTTCCTTTACATATACATACATACATGTGTATGGGTATATATATGTGTGAATATGATTAACCAATTAACGTGGGGTTCGTGTCAATTAAATTGAAAGAATTGGGAGAAAATGACACCAAGTTGGGGTTGTTGTGGAGTGAGTAGGATTCCATTGAATTAAGTTGAAAAGTGAGATGGAAATCATCTATTAATTTGATCAATATGGAACATATGCAATAACCTAAATATGTCTCACTCACGTAATGAAGATGTGGATGCAGATCGTGAAGAAACACTAAATAAAGAAAAGGCCATAGCGATACAGAAACCTTGTTTTCCAAGACATTAGACTCCTTTCCATCCAAAACCCTAAACTTTTAGGTGGTAGGCACTCAATTATCTTATAAATTCAAGTTTATGCTTTAACCCAATCGATGTGAAACTTAATTCTCAACATCCATCCTCACGTGACCAAATGACTCTGAGTACCAGCCCTTAATCACTGATCTCGAGCTAAACATTTTTCTTTCTGTCTCAGGTAGGGAGACAAATTACCATGGGTTGGATTTTCTTTTCCTTTTTTGAGCTAACAACTATACAGGCTGAGTATTATCTTTAAAAAGTGGAATTTAAAATTTAAGTCTCCAATGGACCAGATCTAAAACAAACTGTAAATCATATAAAATATTTTCCATTACTGTATCTACCATGAATAATACATAAGGCTTTTCTACCAGCAGATTTCGTATAAGTTGACCTAAGTATCTTGACTTTAGAGGTAAAAAAAGGGTTGGGTTGAGACGATAGTCTTCAAGGGTTGACGATTTTGACTTGAGACATTTTGACTGCAGAGGTTGAAGGAAGCAGATTTGAGCATTTTACCTCTAGATGTCATTGCATCATTTAATTGTCCTAATCATTCAAGTCTGATACCATGAAAAAAAAAAAAACAAGAGCGTTATGAGAAAAGAAGTACATGATAGTCATAAATCTGAAGCTAAAAGAAGCGAAATTCATTAAAAAAAAAATTACAATGAGCGTAGGCATTTTATAAATCCAATTTTTAACATGTATTCAACAATTTATTCACAAGATATTATTCTTCATAGATATAATTTCATATTTTATCTGTGGTGTTTATCCTATAAATTAATCTCTCTTGTGTAAATATTCAAAACTCTTCAATAGTGCAGAATTCTTCCACTGTTTACAAATGTTGCCATACCATAAGGTTTAAGGTTTAAAGTTAAGTCCTTTAACGCTGTCCATAAGAGAGGGTATTAAATTTCACATCGACATCATTAAAAAATAAAATTCTAAATTTATAAGGAATTGGGTGCCACTGCTAGTTAACTTAAATTTTTATACAGATATCAGCTCGGTCTCTTATTTGACACACACTGATAAGAATATAATATTTGAACATCTTGATCCCAGCAACCTCATATAAGCATGGCTAGAAACTTAAAATTGTGGCTCCACTCTCAATAATTTAACACTAATGATGAAATAAAATTTAGAAACTAAAAACTTAAACTCCTAAAAATCTTCAAAATTTGAGTTTCAACAAAAAAAAAAATTAAGACAAATCTACTGTAATGATCCCATATAATCTTATTTTGACTTCATAAAAAATAAAATATTGACAAAATGATATTGGAAGTCATTTACGTTTGACAATTTTAACAGTTGAGTCTTATACATTTGAAAATAACTAATCGAGATCATCAGTTCCATTACTCTTTCAGTATGAATTGTCACTACTCTATTAAAGCTTCCATTAATAGCATAAAGTCCACATCAATAAAAACAATGACGATTCATATTGAAAGTGTAACGAAACTGATCTTATAAGAATGAATTAGTCATTTTCAAACTTATAGGACTCAACTGTCAAAAATATTAAATGTAGAGGGTTTTCACTGTAATTATCCCATAAAATATCTGTATCAGTCTTTCTTTACATTTCAACCATGTGACCTTATTTTTATCATAAGAGACCAATATCTTCATCAACAAAGAATAATATGCCCGTGTAATTCACTAAGCTTGCATTTCTGGAAGACTGATTAAGTGCTACAAAGAAGAGAGCTATTTAATTTTTGTAAAAATTAGTTATAAAATCGCGTAATTTTTTAAAATTTTCTTCATAGTCACTTGTTTTATTTTTAACCAAAAAAATAATATGATTTGCTCTATTTTTCCTAGTTTATCACTTATTAATTTTCTGTTATAAAGTTGTTAGTTTTCGCTGTTAAGTGTACATGTGAACACCTTGTAGCTTGTAATAAGACTTTATAGGGGATGAAGGTAAATCTATTTCACCCAATAAGTTGAATTATTCTTGGTCATAGTGATCATCCAAGTATATACAAAAAATAAAAATAAAATAAAGGGCTTCATCATCCGCGCAAACACATGCCATTTATTTTATTTTTTTCCTTTTTCGAATTATAGAAGATGCCCAAGATCCTAAAAGGAAATAGAAAGAAAAACAGAAACAGAGGGTGCAGAGAATCCTACAGACAAGAATCGATTTAGCATCTCTTGATCCCAATTGAGGACGATATTACAGCAACAGATCTTCTCTTCTGCTTGATTATTTTTATAATGTAATAATAGTTCTCTTGTTCATCAATTGCTCCAATTGAATCCCTTTTTCGCTTTTAGGTGACAGTGACAACGCGCATGTGAGATGGAATCCACGTGAGTCATATTTTAGAGTCTATATATCCATCCATACATAAAACTAGTGGCTACAATTTCACTGTTACAATAAGTTAGCAAATGGATGCTTCTGCGACCTTATCGTTGAACCGTTCAGCAGTTTAATCCAAAATTCATCGTTAAGAATCCAAACTAATGAAAAAAAAAAACAAGCTCACAATTATTTTTCCTATACAGTCTAGCAACTGAACCCTAGAATTTCTCTCAGCAGATCATCTGTTAATTTGATCATTCAGAAGCCAGTAGTTCAATCGCAAGTTCATTTCTGGAAAAAAAAAATACAGTGTGAACAGATTTAGTATAAAAATTACACATGGAAAGCAATCTAATTTACAGCAAGTTAACATTGATTTCTTTTATCAAGAAATAAATAAAAATTAAAAACTTTGCGAACGACTTTTGCTACCTTATAGGAAACTGGTTTACACATGTAATGTAACTATAATCGTTAATAAATTTCTCGTTTAAATTTCAATTCTTAGAATTTTCTTGTTAACGGGGGTTATTGCATAGTACTAGAATATTTGTCCCTAACAAATTCCGTACTCGACTCAATGATCACGAAATCCATATTTATGTCTCAACAATTAACACGAGTCGGATATTTTTCTTCGCATTTGAGTTCAAGGAAACGATCACGACGCGAAGAATTCTGTATTCATGGATATCGATGAGAGAGCCCAGGGTAACCTAAACTAGCTAGTAGCACAGTAACCTGAGCTACCTAGAAGGATTAGATTTTTCTCCATCTCTTTCTAAAAATATAAACCACTTTTATAATTTTTTTAAAAAATTGTTTACATGCATATAAGGGTGAAATAATTATAAAAATGTCCATAGGCAAAACAAGAATTATGAGGGTCATGAAATGACATCCAGAACGTTTGGTTCGAGTATTATCAGATTATGAAGAGCGATCGAGTGCACGTGAATATTCACTAATCACGTTATAAAATTTTAATTCGGATAATCTTTTATTACAGTAAATTTTACGGTCAAATTGTTGTAATTTGTAGTGTAAATTGCTGAACAGACACGCTCTACAAGTAAAGCAGGAATTATTAGAAATGTCGAGAAGTGAAATGATGAATTACGAACTTTTAGGTGGGTAATGAATAATGAGTCAAAGAATGATTACCACGTTGTGTGTGAAAAGGGTAAAAAAAAAAAAGGTCATCTAAGGAATGGTTCGATTGACTTTCAACAGTGTGAACAGAGAAGAAGACACGTATAACCTTCGATAGCGATCGATTTAAAGAGTGCGTAGCGATCGATCGATCGATCGCCTCTTAGACTCGAGAAAACTTGTAAAATCTTATATAAGTTTTACCGATTTTGTAGATGTTTTGCTAAGTTAATTTACTGCGACCCCTTTTTATTCGCCTTTCTTTAAGTTTTGCTCTCTCGGATATATTTTCTAGATCCGTCGCCGGCACTCGATATGCAGATATTTATATGTGTATTTTTCTAGCGATAAGAGAAACTCATGTACCTAATACAAAAATAGGAAATAAATAGAAATAAAATAGCGCACAACTCGAACGGTGAGGGTCGAACTCGGAATACCTTGATTACGAGTCAAAATTTTGTGCCGCGACACTCAAATCGCGTACGTATATTTATGTGTATTTATTTGGTTTGTGAAGTTCGATTGAAGTAGCCTGGAAATTAAATGATGATGATAAAGCAGATTGACTAGCGAGTGAAAGATAAAGCGCACCAAGGTTAGTGGCACTGGTGCAAAGTGTGGGCATCCAACATCATTGTCAAACAGCATGGTTGATATACATATACATATATATATATGTATTACATATTTCTTGGATGGATTGGATGGATATGTACATGCCCCAAAGTTAAAAAATCTTAGATGGTCATGCAGCAGAGAGAGTTTTCAGTAGAACGATCATACAATGTAGATAATGTTGACCTAGTATCTTCATCTAATCCGAATTCACCGTTTATATATTTTTTCAATTTGGGTTCACTATTTTATTAGATTTTTAATATTTTTTTTACTATTTATATTTTTTTTCAATTGTAGATCACCATTTATTTAGAGTTTTTGTTTATATTTTTGAAGATTTTTTTATGATTTAGTAACTATAACTGTGTAATTATTAATTACATGTAAAGTCTTGGTTAGACGGATATACTACGTCAGGATCGTCTATGCGGTATGACCACTTCACTGAAAGCTTTCTTCACGTAGCGAGATAGGATCACCTAATGAAGAACCGATCATATTACTCTGATTAGCATTAATTATGGCAACCGTTCGATCAATTAACACTAATTCAATAGTTTGTCACATTTCGATTAATGCTTCATCAGGCCACGTGACGAGGTAGGATCATCCAGGAACTTCTCCCAAAAGTTGAATGCGTTCAATTAATTCTGCCGAGAAAAATAAATCCCACAGGGCATCTTTTGTTTGGATTCCTCATCTTTTTGGAAGCTAATCAACATATGTTGAGACTGGCCTTTTTTTTTTCTTTTAATCTTTAATCTTTAATTAGGCTTTCGCTTTTACAATTTAATTATCTCAATGAGGACCAGTCAACATTAGACAGTAGACATTTTATCCATTTGTCCTCTTTAATTTGTGCCCATTGGGTGCTCTTTTTCCTTTTTTTTCCAAGAATATTTCCTTAAAAGTGACTTTCTTGGGCATTCACAACAAGATTTTCCGCTATTCATAACAGGAGTTTCGATAAAATAATTTCTCATTTGAAATAAATAAGAAAATTACCAAGAAAAACTTTATTAGAAACATGTGGGAGATAATTTTCCTGATGAAACGCTTAAATTCAGGCAGTAAATATTCAAGCGGTACTCGGCGTAGTTACTTTCAAACTCACGAGCAGAGTCGGGTATGGATTCGGTATTTCGATTTGTTAGCTTTTTCAGCAGATGGCGACGAGGGAGATAGTCGAGGATCCGGTTAACATCAAACCGAACCGAACATTGTTCACTCAAAAGCCAAAGACTACCCAAATCCAATCTACCAAGAAAGCCCAATGAATGTATTCGTAAGGAAAGAACAGATAATCTATACAGATGTGCAGCTTCAGAGAAAAGCTGATGGATCAATCTTTCATACTTTTAGTCCTCAGTTATCCACTGTCTATCCATCTATCTATCTATATCCCTATGCAAAGAAGCAATTGAGGTTCGAAAAAATTGGACCAATCCGTCGATGTAACGAGAAACTGTGCAGATAAAATCTTCCTGTAAGTGTAAATAAATGCTTCTGCTAAGACCTAACAAGAATTGCTTCCTTTGTAGCCAAAGGAGAACCGATCCGCAGGACCCTTCGTGCAAAATTAAGCCCGGGGAATGAAGTCCTTTGGAAAACTCACCTTCCACAATGATTCACGCCATGAAGAGATAATTCAAGTCCTCCACTGTGAGTCGACTCTGACGGTCACTGGCTTCATCTTCTCCAAAGGCAGATGCCACCATAACTCTCTTCTTTTGCTGTGACACAAAAGTTACAAAAACAGCATGTCACTTACGGGAATGGGGTTAAGGTTATTCAGTGACAGAGGGACTAGCAGCAATCCAAGAAGATCCAGTCTGCCGTGTTCTTCTACCCGAGTTTAAAAACATGTGCAGCCAGTTCTTTGGTTCATCAATACAACTGGAGCTTCGATAACAGTCCAACCCATAGTTTTAAGCCAGGACTAAGACTCGCCATCAGACCTAACTGAGGGGAAACCAGATCTGCCACTGAAGCGGCGGGATCTGCTCTTTCCAACTACTAACTTCCTGTTTTAGTTTTACTCTGAACTCGCATTTTCTGACTCATATTTTGAGATGATTCCATGTATTAACCCCTACCCGCTGAATACCTGACTGAACCCATGAACACATTACTCTGCCAATTCTATATCCAGTCCTAAAACTATTGACCAATCATATTTATGATTCACTTGAAAAAAATCTGTACTAGTAGAATTAACAAATTTCAGGAAAGCAGAAATGCTTCAAATGACAGGTTCATCGTTCACCAGTCAGTTCAATGAATTCCATTGCACATTTCTGCAAGAACTGTACCAGCGAGCAGTTTCAACCCAGTGTAGTAATAATAACCACTTGAAAACATTGTCATAAACATGTTAAAGAAGCAGAAGATATCACTACCTGTAAAGCTAAGATACGATCTTCAACTGTATCTTTCACGGTTAACCGCAGAACCGTGACGGGCCGAGTCTGCCCAATTCGGTGGGCTCTATCAACTGCCTGATCTTCCGTAGTAGGATTCCACCAAATGTCCATTAGGAGGACATGGCAAGCTGAAACCATGTTCAGACCTAAACTAGCAGCTTTTAGAGACATGATCATGACAGTCACCTACATACAAAACACACCAGCTAGCTGTAAGAAATAATGTGAGAAGGAACACCATCTCCATCTATCAAATGGCAAAGAAGCTGTGACGAGACCTTTTTTCTTTGTTATATATATAATTTTCTACTTTATTGTGTGTGGAAAAAGAACTTTTGAATCGCTTTCTCTTTACTTTGCAACAATAAAAAAATACCAGTTTTCCGGTTCTCATCAAGAAACAGATCTTAAAACTGCAATCCAATCTTCTTCGTGCTTTTCATCAGAACAGAGCTGAAAAACATGAAATACGGCTTGTCCACGACCAAAAAGAGCTGCAACTCTGCAACATTCCAATAAAGATTTGATACTCCCCATACCTCAGGAAGGGTGTTGAAATCCTTCACGGCCTTGTCTCTAGCAACAACTGACATGGTACCATCAAGTCTTCTGTACTGGATTGAAGAGTTCTTCAGGCAAGACTCTAGTAGATCCAACATTCTTGTCCACTGTGAGAATACTATGGCTTTCTCCCCAGCTGCATTTTTCGGTTCCTTTGAGCCTTTAATACTATCCTGTAAGGAACTTGTTTCTGCAGGATTATCCCTAATATCAGATGAGTTCCCAGAGTAAGTTCCATTGCAAGAGTCTGGAACAGTTATAGCACCAGAATTGCATTCCTGCATCCCAGACAGCGATTGAAGAACCTCGAGTGCGACCCTAATTTTGGAGGAGCCATATGGGGAACCAATTGAACAAGGCTCAGCTCTCACTTCAGTTTCAGACACTGAATTACTAACAGGATTATACACATGAAGCTGGTCAGAAAGACAACTGCTCAGAGACTCCCAAGAAAACACTGAAGACTGGCTTAATCTAGCTTTGCAGTCCAAAGCAGGGCAGTCAGTTTCATCACCAGTTAGGCGTTCACACATGCATTGGTTGCAGAAAACATGACCACATGTTGAAACAACAGCTTCTTCAGGTGGATCCTGTAAATAAATATCAAAATCAGAACTCTACTCAAGCATATAAATGGGTAGAATATACCAGGGGGTGCAAGCAAGAGAGAGACTACGCACATTACAAATTGTGCAAATTGCTAGAGATGCTTCTAAGCAGTTCAATAGATGTAACTTTTTCTCCTGAGAAAGTTGCTCTGCCACCTGCACTGATGGTTTCCATACAGAACTTTTATCGTAACCATTAACAAGAAGAGGGTGATCACAAGCCTGTCTGAGGCGCAAGAGCATTAGCAGAATGTTAACGTAATTTTCTTTAACAGTTCCGGCAGCAGCATACTCCTGACAGACAAGAACTGTATATGAGACTTCATCATGATGACAGCAACATCGATAATAACAACAATGTAGACAGATATGTAGAGATGAAAAATTCATGCAGAACATCAGCAAGGACATACTTCAAACTGAGCACGTGAATCAGCCTCAAGTCTTGAATAAAAATCTCGCTCCTCCTTCGAGAATTCTACCTTCTCCAGCTTCACTAACTTGGGTGGCAAGGTAATAATAGGCTCCCCATCAAGAAACATGCCTGGAAGAGATTCACATTATCAGTTGCTCAAATGATAATTATTATGACCAAAATGCTTCAGTCAATAAGGAGGAAATAGAATCATGACATCCAGAGAAAATTAATCCTCAAGAAAAGGACTCCAAAGTGCATTTACCATTGCAACCTATATGGAAATAAAAGCAGAAACAAAAAATATCTTTTGCAACCAACCTTTAGTACGACGGAGCATTATTGTCTTTAATATAGCCTGCAATTTCTTGTAACCCTTTGAAGGGCTTCGATGAATTGGGGCCTTAATGTTGGAACAGAAGGTATTGTAAACATCATAAGGGTCATATCTAAGAAACCTGAAGTAGCTGTAAAGATCATCAATGGCATTCTGAATAGGAGTTCCTGACAAGCACCATCTTCGCTTTGCACGAAGGCCCCAGCAGGCCCGGGCCACTTGAGTTTTGTGGTTTTTGATGCTCTGGGCCTCATCAAGGACAACACGAAACCACAAAACCTTAGAAAGTGGCCCTGCAACACACTCCAGCTGAGCACCATCCAACTCCTTTCCATCTTTCGATCTTCCTTTATTGGGAACTGGAGGATACCTTCTCTTCTTAATGGATGAAAGTTGCCGATGACGAAGACCATGGTCATCTGATTTCCCATTTTCATCATCTTTCTTATCAACAAGAGGCTGCTTTGGGACCTCCATGCTAACAATTGAATATGTTGTGAGGACAACATCAAATTTTGCCAGCTCAAAGGGATCCTTCGTTCGATTGCTCCCATGATATACAAGAACAGAAAGATTAGCCTTGTGTGTCACTTTATTATGCAGCTCATCAGCCCACTGCCGCAGGACACTAGTTGGGCAAACAACAAGTGTTCCAGCAGCTGGCCTCCCTCTTTGATGCAAGACAGAACAGTTGCTGCCAATTTTAGTTTTGAGTCCACTCTGTGGAGCTTGAACTAATTGACAATCCACTGTAGCCCCATTGGATTCAGAAAATTTTTCTTCACCATCCTCGTCCAGATTTAGGGTTTGTAACTCCTCGTGTTTAATGTTCTTATGATCCTGTTTGATGGATGGAGGTCTTTCCTTGACAATAAGAGCGATTGTGGAAACTGTTTTACCTAATCCCTTCAAAACGATATACAGATGTCTCAGATCTTGAAAAATACACTTTCTAATTGAAGCATCAGAAGTTTTATTATAGCAATCGAATCAATAGATCAACCTGGTCATCTGCAAGAATTCCTCCGGAACAATTTACAGCAGTTTCTTTTTTGACCATCCAGGACAAGGCAATTCTCTGTGCATAACAAAAGAAGGCAGTTGTTAAATCTTCTTGATTTCGCACACGCAGATGAACACACGTACACACGCATATATGCACACAAACAAGGACTTGTGTAAAGAGACTGACGCACAGAAATTAGCCAGACTTTATCAGTCTAGGAGTAAATTGTCACAAGTAATAAAAATAATTTGCAAATTATCCATGATCAAGTCAGTAGCGGATGTAATTCATTATACAGGATACAGAATTGAAAACAAATTAATAAATATTACTGCAAATGCTCAGGCCATCATTCAACTGCAAATGTTAACAGAACAAAGCAAAAGGACAAAAGAAAAGAGAACATTAATATTCCAATTTACACTAGATATAAATTATTATTATTATATACTTTCATTTTGGCTAAGTGGCCAATAATGGGTTAAGCGGAGGAGGGAGTAGGATAACAAGTGTTAAGTAAATCATTTAGTTACCTGATGTCTCAAGAGGGGAACAGCTAGAGCACCATCAGGAGGGAAAACTTCCGACTTTGGCTGAGAAAGATCCTGCAGTACTATAGTAACATCAGTGATATTGAAACCTTCACTCAGCATATGACCATACCATATAAGAAAAGATTTTCCCTCGGGAAATGATGAGGATAAATGGTACTAACGAGAAAGGAAGAACGCAAAGAAGCATTCTCAAATTATCAGTGGTACTTTTGAGATTAGTTCTTCAAAGTTAATATGAACACTAAATAGCAAATTACCCAAATTTAGAATTAGAACCATAATCTTAGCGGAAAATATTCCAAATAACGCGACCAGATTGCCACTTGAATTACAGGAAGAAAGCCTCACCTGCAACGCAACACGAAAGATTTGTTGCTCAGAGTTTGTCCTGGCCCTCGGTACACCAACAACAGAATAATAGTGAGAATCACTTAATGTAGAGCGGTTGTGGGAGGTAACGGGCTTTGCATATTGATTTGTTGGAGCAGGATGACTCATCTCCTCAATGATACAAATATCAGACTCATCTTCAACATGAGATCTACAATTGTATGTATTGCTTTGAGTTGACTCAGGACTGCAATTGGAAGGGTGATAACTTGCAATTACACTAGGCTGATATGCCGTGCTGGAGCTCTCGTCCTTAACGCAGCTAGAAGACCTATTGCTAAAGGCAAGGGACTGAGAACTAGCCAAGAATTGCCCTGGAAAACCTGTCTTCAAATTTCTATCCTCCATGGAGTACCCATGTGCAAATCTTTCAGCATTATCACGAGCTCTTTTAGATGGTCTTCCTATGTCTTCTTCCTCTATCTTTTTGTGAACTTTGAGCTGCTGGTGAGATGGAAAAGATGAAATTAGAGGTGACAAAGCCTTTCCACCCCTAGTAACACCAGATTTCTCATCAGCAGAATATGAACTCTTCCCTGCAATATCTCCATCAGTTATAATTGGCTGTTCACTTGACAATGTTGATGTGTACAATGAACTCCATGTGTCTGGCTGTTCCAATGCCTTAGTATCAGCACCAGCCGAGTAACTTCCACCCATCATGGGGAAATGGTATTCAAGCTCATTCCAGTAATACCCAATTGTACCTGTATCATCAGCAGGTAAAGTTTCTAAAAAGGATGTTGAGGTGCTTCGCCATCTTTCTGAACCAACCTCACTAGGAAAGCTTGCATCTTGTGTGCAAAACATACTTCTTTCATCTTCCATGCCAGTCAAGATGTCAGTATTCACTGTAGAACCCTGCCAACTATCATCATGAGGCAGAGAATTCCACTGGGAATCAGCAAATGGTGAGAGGCAGTTTCTAGAGGATTCAGCCAAAGCTCCACCCTGCAAGGAAACACCCAAATGCTGATGCTCCACGTGTGAATTACTTCCAGGAGCTCCCAAACTGTCCTCGATTGGTTCCCTTAAAGAACCATCATTTCTTTTACAGTTCTCCAAATCTTCAACTTCAGCTTCTTCAGAAGCTCCTACAGTAACAATGAGCACTTGTATCAAAAACCAGCAAAGTAATCCTACATGGAGATTTGAAGGGGGGGGGGGGGGGGGGGGGGGGGGGGGGCTGATTTGGCGGGGGGCCCTGAAGGGACAGACTACAGAGAAAAGAAGAATAGAAGTTACCAGTACAGGAAATCCCAAGCACTGTTGGCAGTGCACCTCTTGATCCCTGATGTCCTACAAAGGGAGGCCAAGACAAACAATCAAGATGTGGATCACCTGATCTATCAAACAAAGAATTTCTGGGACATATCAGAAACATGCCCATACATAGTAATGAGTTTTCCATTGCATCAACCCATTTACCATTTTCAAGAGGAGTATTGGTAGACCTGCCAAAAGCAGGAACTGATTCTCTGGTCAGGACCTCCTTTGATGTCAAATCTTCTGAATTTCTCTGCACGATGCAGATCAGAGATTCACAACTGAATGACTGGATTATCATTAAGAATGACATTATTAGAAAACAATTCTCTCTACCAGCATTATTATTATGGTATCTGGAAAAAAATCCACATAATTCTCCAATTGTGGAAACAAAAGTGCAGCATGAGTGAGCTTCCATATCAACAGGTTAGGAGGCATCAGTGACAGCTTTGCTTAAATAACATGGCTTTTTTTCATTATTATTAGCCATCTGAACTTAACTGTTTAACCAGTAGGACCTCGGAGGGGCTACAAAGGAAACAAGATGCAAGAAAACAACAGTGAAATAAATCGAGTCAAAGAAATATCCAGCTACCCAGCATTAAAGCGGCACTTGATCTATTGACTGGAGTAACAGGATCAAGTTAAATTATTTTCTACATCCGAACCTAGTAATCAGTAACTGGACAGCCCCAAATCAGACTGTGGAGGGCTTAGAATTTCCCCTTGTGATCTCGCCACTAAGAAGTGGCAGCTAACTGTCGCTAAATGCATTGTTGAAAAAAGAAGATAGAAGCGTATATGATCCCACATTCAACTCAATCAATGGAAGATTGAAACTTCACCCTGCCAAAACCTCTAATCGCGTATTGCAGCATCATCAGACTATTCCTTAAGAACCCGAAATCCAAATATACAACTCCAAAATCTCTAGTCACGCATTATAGGTCATCAGACTATTCCCTAAGAACCCGAAATTCAAATCTATAATTCCAAAACCTCTAATCGCATATTACAGGGTCATCAGACTATTCCCTAAGAACCCGAAGTCCAAATCAACAATTCCAAAACCTCTAATCGCGTATTACAGGGTCATCAGAAGATTGAAGTGCATATAATCCCACGCAATCAATTGAAGATTCAAACATCACCCCTCCAAAACCTCTAATCGCGTATTCCAAGTCATCAGACTAATCCATAAAGACCCAAAATCCAAATCTACAATTCCTGGAGTCAGAGCCCAAACCTGCGGCACTTTGTTGGGTTCCCCATCGAGAAGCTCCTTAAGCGACTGGAGATCGATCCAGAGATTATCATTCTCGGACTCGTCAAAGCCAAAGAAGCCCGGGCCCTCGTACTCCATCCCAGCTCTTCCCGGAACCAACAATCCCCAGAGAATCAATCACAAGCAGACCTCAAAATCCTTCAATTTCCGGGCGAATCCATGCCTCTGGGACCCGAACAGCGCTATACCGGGAGAGCGTCGGCTACTTCCGACCAATCGAAACAACGCCCGACAAGGAATGGAATCGAGGGTGGACTCAGGAAATTCACGGGGGTAGGCGTTTCGATGAAGGTTCGTTCTGAGGAGACTTTTTCTTCGCCGCGTGGATTTAAAGGGAACAACCGAATAAAAAAATTGCCTTTTTTTAATGGAAACAATTTTAAACCGGAAAGTCGAATGCATGAAGGTAAAGGCGTTCATGGTTCGGTTCAAATATTTGGTTCGATTTCATCTGTGATATCAAGTTCGAATCGTAAATGTTTTACATCAAAATAACCGAACTATATAGAAACCGGTTTTCACAATTCGGTTAACAGGTCATTCACATTTTATGAAAATAGGCACAATTTAATCAATAAAGTACAGTCGGTTTGGTTCAGATCGAAATAAACCGAATCAAACCGTTAAAACCCAATAAATTGCACATTTTAATTTTTTAAAAATCATTTTCTATTTTCTATTTTCATTCTTCTTAATCATCAATTAGGAAAACCGGTTCAGTATTAATCAGAGCAATTATATCAAACGAATAACCAAGGATTAGGGAATAGTCGCCCATTTGGACTAGTCCGATGACCCGTGAGTTTTGTAAGTGGGAGGCATGGAATAAGTTGACGGATTTTGGACTGAGGTGCCACGTTAATTTTTACGGGCTAATGGTCCAAGTTCACATATTACGTGACACTACGAACTTTGCTCGTATAAGATCTCCCAAGCTCCGCTGACTTCTAAATCTATTAATTCAATTCATTTTCTGCATGCGTATTGATCGATGAGAAATTTTTACGGTCCAATTATTTAACCATTCAGTAGTTTAATTTAATAGTTCATAATTAATAGTTTAAGTTAAAAAAGAATTTAATTATTCGAATTATTTTCACCATCCACTCAACCGTCTCGTAACTTGATAGAATCTTCCTTCATCGATGCCTCTACTTTGTCGGATTGGTTGCCTTCTCGATTAAGGCAACTCTTTCTCTCCCACGATTGTTGAAAATTATAACTGTCGGCTGTCCAATGAGAGAGAAATTACATTGAATTGAAGAAATTGCGCACTTTCTGGTACGGAATTGGTTGGTAACCTTGCGAACATGGAGAAGTCTACGTTGCTGTGCAGCATGAATCACGATGCCTTAGCGCGCTGCGCGTGGACTCCGTGTCCCCGTGATTGAAGTACGGCCAGGGTAATAGTCCCAGTTAAATTTGGTGCTGTGACGAGGGGATCGCTCGTAAAATAGGTGACTTAGACCTAGATGAGACTATCGGATTTGCGGGTTTACGTCGTGAATGACTACCGGAGACGGGTCCTGATTTATATCAGTTATTGCCTTGTGGTCAAACGCTCTTTGTTATATTATTGATAATGAACTTTACAAGGCACCCGACCCGCTTCCACGTAAAAGTCTAAATTATCAGGTGGTTGCATCCAGTTATATTATAAATCCTCCCACGTGTAGCGTATTAAGGGGTTTAGTTTATCTCTGATACTATGTTGAATTATATATATTGTGATGGGTGGATCGTTGGCAAAGTAGGCAACGAGGGAACTATCGGGGTTTGCGAGCTTATGTCGTGAAGGGACTACCGGAGATGGGTCCGAATTTATGTTAGTTATTACCGTACGGTCAGGTGTTCGTATGTTATAATATTATAATGGGCCTTACAAGACACCGAGTTCATTTTCACTCAAAAATCTAAACTGCTAGGTGGTAGTACTCAGTTATCCTATAAACCTATTATGATCATCTTATATAACTGATGTGAAATCTAACTCTCGCTCTCATGGTAGTGTGTTAAGGCGTTTCGCCCAATTCTAATACTGTGTTGAATTATATATGTTGTGATGAGCGAACCATTGGCGAAATAAGCGAGTTGGGCGTAGAGGGGACTGGTCCGGATTGACGTCAGTTGTTATCATGTGGTCAGACGCTCATGCCTTACAAGATACCTAGGCCATTTCTACCAAAAAACCTAAACTATCAGACGGTGACATTCAGTTATCTTATAAACCCATCACTGTCGTCTTATATGACCGATATGGAACCCAACAGTGCCAATAAGATTTAATACAATTTTTTTTCTTGTAGATAGTTACGTGAATAATGGGGTCCAAGTTTT
Source organism: Lagerstroemia speciosa (assembly GCA_037672795.1). Lineage (NCBI taxonomy): Eukaryota > Viridiplantae > Streptophyta > Magnoliopsida > Myrtales > Lythraceae > Lagerstroemia > Lagerstroemia speciosa. The sequence continues at coordinate 6,343,773 of CM075302.1, read as the reverse complement.
GTTCCTCATCCAACGGTAAAGAGGGATGCTCAGCAATTGTGAGTATAAAACTGTAACATAGCACGGAGAACAGAGTTCGTATTTCACTCTCTATCCAACGATGGAAAGGGTTGTGAATCCATGGATCCTTTTTCTGCACGGTGCATCCATGGATGTCTCTTCTTTGGTGGACTGTTTGGCTTCCATATTAATGCAACATTTTTTTCATGATTTATGGAAATTATATTATCGGTTATTTGTGTCTATTTGGATGGAGTGAGTAGAGGGTGAATGAAAGGAAAAGGGAATGGAGGGTGAATTTTTTCCTTGTTCGGGTAGTTTTATTTAATGGAAGGAAATTATTCACTTCGATTTCCCTCCAAAGTCCACTTTTTTTTCACCCCCGAATTTGGAGTTGAATGGAGGTGAAACGAATATCTAAAATTCATGTAAAATAAAATTACCAAATTACCTATTTTATAAAATAAATACAAAAATCGTAATATCACTGTTCTTCTATGTAAAATTAGAAACGAACCATAATCTCTCTACTCTCACTTCATATGAATGTTTGGTTATTGGATTATTTAATTAAAAGTTACTTTTGTTGAAATTAATTAGAATATGTGAACGCTCTATTAACCACTTTAAGTAGATATTTGATAATAAATTCAAGTACAATATATATATATATATCGAGAAGTAAGTACAAGAAAAAACCGTAGTCAAATTTGAAATAAAGATAAGCGTAATTTTATTTATAAATTAATAAGTCATATGCATGCAATGTTAATTTTTTCATCTTTTTCCTCATTATAATAAATTCAAAACAAAATAAATATTCCCCGTTTACATGCGTTCCCTTCCCCTGCCTTCCACTCCTTTTCCTTCCCCTTCATTTACCCCATCCAAACATACCTAAAGAGAGAAATTCTTCCCTTTATAAATTCCTATGTTGAAATCTGAATTAGTTACGTCCATTAAATTTTTAAATTTTTTTTTTGGTAAATTAGTGCACTCGTTAAAATTGTAACTGCACAAAAATTACATTAGGGAAGTAATAAACAGAGAAAAATATTCGCATGTTGAAGATATAATTGATTCTGATTTCGGGTATCGTATGATTGGAATCAGAATCGAAACCTATTCTAATTGATTCCTTAAACCATTACCGGAACCTACCCAAATGTCATCAGCGTCTACCCAAGAAGGTTCCAACTGGTTCCAATTCTACACAGTGCCCGTACACACCCTGACTCCAAATGGTGCAAACGCAAGCTTTTCTGGACGTAAAAACACGAACATTACCCACCAGCAATATCAAAGGAAAAAAAAAAAGGCAGAAACCGAGAGCAAGAGAGAGCGAATCCCCGGGCAGTTCCAAACCGTCTCTGAACCAGAACCAGCCGGTTTCGAACCGTGGCGAGGTCTAAGAGAGAGCGAATCCTCTTGGCTCCTGATCATATCATACCGTAGACCTACACTTAACGGTTGTTACAAATACTGTACAAGGATGATACATTACTACAGACAGGAAGAGTCCCAGCTTGCATCCAAGGCCTTGATGATCTTCTCGTGCAGTTTGGCACCCGAACATGCGATGATGCCCCGGTCGAGGCCCTCCAGGTACATCCCCTTTGAGAAATCCAAGGGCCGGCCACCGGCATCTGTGACCACCCCGCCAGCCTCCTGTATTATAACAACCCCGGCTGCATGGTCCCATATCTTCTCCTTGTAACCTGCCCGGGCAAACTTCATGAATATCTCTGCATCCCCCCGAGCTATTGCCGCGTACTTCACCATGCTGTACACTCGCAGTGGCTGCTTCCTGTATGAAGAGAGATCACACTGATGCACATAAAGCCTAGTTGTGACCGTAAAGAATCGATAAGGATGCTACTCCGTTGAGACTTTTTGCTAAAGAAAGCCAAATGAAACTGGAAATTGACTGCAATTTTTGATGTTGGAAATGAAAAACAAGAGCTCGTTCACATAACCAAACAGACTTTTCAGTCCTATATCAGTTCTGATCTGCCTCCTTTTGCATTCCATTATGGAGAAGATTTTCAAATTCTGTTTCTTGTGAGGATTTTTTGAGGAAAACATTTTCCTTTCCCAGCTTCTTTAGGAAAGTTAGCTGCTGCATCAAAACGTGAAAAATGAAAGAGGTTTTCAGCTGTCCGCAGTCAGACGAGCATTCTTTAAAATTGTTTCATTTACTTCAAGATAGGCTAGCAAATTCTATCCTATATCAATTATATCAACAAAGACTTTCTGAGTTTTTCTTTGTTTTTGAGTAAAGCGCGATTAAAATGGGAAATTTTCAGGAAGGAAGCAGTGTCCGTTTCCAGTAAGTCAGCATTAACATAAACATTTTTTTATCAGTATTCGCAATACCAAGACTAGTTCACTGCCATCAATAACTTAAAACAGCCACAAAATCATGGAACAAACAGAAAGAAGACAGATCTTATACTTGCCTAAGTCCAACGCTGTGAGCTAGTCCTGCTGTGAAGGAATGACTTGTATTTGTCCTCTCTACAGGTTCACAGAACGTAGCCAATGATGGATTATCGATGGAAGAAACCCTGACAGGCTTCACGTGGCCCGGGAACTCGAGCTTCCTATTCCTCTGCAGCAAAGGCTGCATCCATGCCTCACGTGTCCCTCTCCTTGCATAAAAGACACAACCCCTGTCCCATGTTTCCGATGTTGGAGGTGTCAGTTTAGATATAAGTCTATGGTATCTGTGATGGTAACTTAACCACTCCTTCCTCATGGGGTAGTTTGGGCAGCCCAGAACACCGAGCACGACCTGGCCATCCTCTATTAGTGAGAGCGCAACCGCATATTGATCTCCTCTGACAAACCCTAGTGTGCCATCGACTGGGTCAAGAGCCCAAAACCTTCCCATGTGTCCACCTTTCGAGTTGCACATCCCTATGGCTTCAAGTACTTGTTCGATGCTTAATGCATTATCAGGGCCTGCAAGACCGAACCGAGGGGCTTCAGACAGGCATTCATTCACAGTTTTCATGACTGACTCCAATATGCCATTGCCGCTGGCCTTTGACAGAGCCTGTGCTTCCTCTTCAGCGATGATTGAGACATTTCCTCTTCCAAAGTAATTGGAAAGCATCCAGCTCACTGTTGCTTGCACACTCCAATCTGTTAACAACGAAAGGAGATTATTCGAGTTTATCAAACGCGCAACCAGGAGCCTTAATAACTTCCCTTCTGTAAACCTTTTCACAGTAGAGCGTGCTATGAGAAAATGCAAATTTGAGAGCAGAGAACTTGCTGCAGTTTAATAAAAGCTAAAGATTAGACCGACAAGGAAGCATCACGAGACCTAGTTAATTGAGCTTTCCACGTACTCCCTGCAGTGAGAAAACCACAACAACTGATGTGTTGAAGCTCTGACTTGATATATGCCTAACAATTATTTATCACCTTCGTTGGTACAGAAATGGTCAGAAAAATCAACCTGACATGCTGACATCAAAACATATCTGCCAGCTAGCTAAGTTGCGCTTGCGCCATACTCACTCAGTGCGACAGAAATAGAACTTGTTTCAAACTTAGCATCGAGATTCTTGCAGAATCAACAATACAAAGACATTCAGGATAACTTATATTACCTTCTTTGGCCAAAAGAGAAAACTTACATTATCTTCCAGTTCTCCTTTTGTTATCAAAACTTACAAATGGCAGTCAACAGTAAGAATAACAGAAAATTGACTATTCTTGATTTGGGGACTTAATCATCCTTTTCATGAAGTTGCGCGCAATTGGGCAAGCAATATATCAGACTCTGCGAAATCAAGCCAACATCTTTAAAAATGCTCAAGTAAACAAAAATTCCGCAGCAAAATTGAATTTTTTTCATAAAAAGCTATACAGGATTTGAAATTTTGAGCAAATTATGTCACATTGGAGGCTCTTCGACACAGACAGTGAACAATCAATTGACTATGCACTGCTAGCAGCTTCAGCAACTTCAGAGAAGTGAAACGGTCATACCAATGCAATCAATAATTATAACATTATAATTATTAAATTCTAACAAATATTAAAAAATATAAAAACTTAAATGGTGAATTATAATTAGAAAGAAATATTTAAATGGTAAAAAAATTAAATAAATGATAAATTTTGAGCACTGCCTACGTGCCATGGCCGATTCATTAAAAGAGTCTCTCGGACGAACGGAGCAAGAGGAATGGAGTAAGAGTTCGTCAGAAGAGACCAAATTAGAAGCAAACACTCAAAGGGCAACTGGGTTACTGATTACCGGCAACGGTGACGGGCGAATTATCGTCCTTTGACTGGACTTTAACGATCTCCTGATTGTGGGTCTTTGAAATCAGAGACTCCTGCACTCTCTGGCACAGTGAGCAAGCCAGCTGAACGACCCTGACAGCAATCTCGAGTTCCTTGGAGTACCCCTCCATTCTCGGAGGAGAAAGGTCGAAACTTTCGTGCCGGTCATCCATTAGAGGGTGAGTGGAAGAGGCCTTGCTGCTGTGAATCGGTGAAGAAATAGCAGAACCCTGAAAATGGGAAGAGGAGGAGAAGGAGGAGGAGAATCTCGCTACATGGGGTGGTGGGAAATGGAGGGATGGGGCTGAGTGTTGATGAAATTGGGAGATTTTGGGGCCGATTCTGGCGCAATTTAAAGACATGCTTGTCGGTGAACAGAGCGACTCCTCTCCCTTCCTCTTTGTCTGCAAGGAAACGTGCAGAGAATGGAATGGATTTCTACGGTTGGGGATTGATTAACTGACGTTGGACACGAGACAGCGCGCGCTCAATTTATCGGACTGCATGCGCTGAACTGTGCTCAGCACAGGATTATCACTGTACTCTTATTACATAGGATTATCTTATTATTACGCAAAATTCTTAGGTTAGTGGATTTCATAAATAAATTTAATTAATAAATATTGGGTATATAAGTAAATATTTAAAATTATGATTAAAAATAAATATTATTAATGAATGAAAAAATATAATGCGACATTATTTAATAATAACGTGTTAAATATTTATTAGTAGAGTTTACAGAGAACGTGGTAAGCTGAACTAATTAATTATCCTATTATTACATAGGAGAAGTGATGAAGTTGGTCCCACTTTTAATTTTTTTTAAAAATATCTGGATAATTAGTTTTTTAATTAATGAAAAGATAAATAAAAATTAGTTGTAAAACTCTTGTTAGAATTATAACTAACATCTCCTTTAATATTTTTTTATTAATGATAAATTTTTATTTTTGTTTATTTATTATATATTATATATTAACAATGGTATAAAACTTAATGTGGAGTTGTAAAATTATATAAAATATTAATATAAAAATCAAAATTAATATAAATTTATAGTGGACTGTATTATTAACAGATGCATGATCAATTGCAAAGAAACTTTGTCTTTTTTATTTATTGAGTAAAATTATACATGATTTTCAATTGGGTATAAATTTTTCATATTATTATTAACTTTTATAGAATGATAATGATGAATGCATAAAATAAAATATATACCTAGAAAGAAGATTAAAGAAATAGTTGAAGAGTTATTAGAGATTATATACCACTAAGACTTATTCATCTTTATTTATCAATTGAACTTACATTTGTTAGGGGAAATTTTGAATTTTTAAAAGTGATATCAATTTTATCTTTTCAATTTTATAATTACGTGACAGATTTTTATTGTTAAAATTGTAGATACTGAGTGATAAAAAGTGAAATGAAGAAATATGAGCAGTTAACGAAAGATTTTAGTGAGAGGAAAATAATTAAAATTATTATTTTATACTTAATATAGAAATCAGATACATATAAAAAATTTTAATATGTAAATTAGATTGATGACGAATATGATAAACTAAAAAGACACCGAACTTATCCAACTTTTGCATATAATAGTACAAAATAGACGAAAGGAGATAGAAAGTGAGAATGGTGAAATATTAGGTTGTTACTTGTTAGTAAATTTACTATTACACCATTAGTTTTTCTTCATCTAATGGTTATTAAAAATCAAATTTTATGTTTCAATTGGTAATTTAGTAAGGTGAATTATAGTATAATTTTCTTATCATAAAATTATAGATGTGACGAATTTTTATAGATTTGTGACATCACATGACAATGCCTATGTGGTATATTGTTGCATCGAAGACTTTCTCTCTATATGGGAGTAACTATTCAATGTATAATATACATGATGAGTTCGTTGTATAAATCTCTCAAATTTTAGCACGCTTAAGGCTTTTACAGTTTTCAAGAGTAAACTTTACACGTGTCAAGATCTTAACAGTGATTTACACAACGAACTCGTCATGTATTACACACTGAATATTTACTCGAGGTACGTAGCACTCAATGATTGGTGGAATTTTTGGTTCTATAATGAGTTTTCTGCCTTGTGTATTCATCACTCTCGTCCTTTTTTTGGTATTTAAAAAGGGCATTTTGATTTTCTTATGCCATGCTCAAAATTCGGCAATCGACAAGAGCTTTCGTCGGTTGTTCCTATTGGAAATTTGGGTCACCCTGAAATCACCCCTACGTAATGCTAAAAGAGATAATGATTAATTAACCCCCAAGAAAATAATTAAGATAAGCAATTGAATAATTAAGCTAAAAATGAAGATAACACCTTTCGGATGGGCCCTTTTGTGTTGCGGACTCTGCATCCATCACGTAAGTTCGGTTGTAAACAGTTACTTGGAACTCAAGATTCCTGTCCTGTGAATGAGATTACTGACAGATATTACCGATAGGCTATTAACCCATATTGAGAATGTAAAATATTCATATAAATCTATAAGAGATCTAATTATCTTATAAATCAAGTTTTAATCTATTGACTTTTTGATGTGTAATTTATTTCTCGACACTCGCCTTTATGTGGCAACGCGTTTGTACTTGACGTGTGTGGTTGAACACCCGCCGACGTCGAGTCCAATATTTTTATTCCATACTCGGGAGATGGGACAACTGACCAAGAGCGAAGTATTTTTTTTCCACAGGCTTTTTTTTTTTTTTTTTTACTGATCACAAGTTTTCATACCTGAGCCTGGGAAAACGTGAGCCCACACGGCTGACTTTGATATTATGTAAAATTCTTACCTGAATTTATAAGAGGTTTTGTACGTTTCTGCCAGAAAACCTAAAATATTATGTGGCAGTACTCGATTATCTTATAAATTAAGTTTCAATCTCTTGACTTTTTGATGCAAGATTTATTCCTCAATATGGAAAAATGAGAGCATCACTCTCATTCGACCTCCTCAAAAAGTCTTCCTGCCAAGGGGTGCAAATAAAAAAAAACTAGAAATCTGAAAAACTAAGAAAACTGACCCAATCCGAACCGAGAAATCCAGATTTATGGGTTCTGGGATAAATTCAAGGCAGTTTTAGGGTGGAAAGAATCAGACCGAACAATTGGGGCCCCGATCCAAAAAATGCGAAGGGGCTCGAGACCGACTCGAAATTTATGTTAAGTTTATATTTTATGTAATAATTCATCTTATTATTAGATTTTGACAATATAAATATTATATTTAATATTTTTAAACTTGAATTTTATTTTATTATTTTCTATTCAATTTATCATTATATTAAAAATCGGGACCCGAAAAAGTGAACCCGAAGCGATTGGTTTTCATAATTCTAAAGGTTTATGGTACGGTTTTTAACTTAAAAAACACCGACCCGAAAAAAGTCGGGACCCGACAATAAAAAAAAACCGCCTGATCCACCCGTTTATACCCCTGTTACTGCCCGTGTTCTTTTTGGCCCTCCAGGAGGGAAAAATGAATGCCATTTCATTTTGCCCATGCAGCTTACTTAGATTAGAAATAGGGATACACGTAAGGAAGAGATTAGTTTGAGTCGAAGAGCTTGCTTTTATTTGCGATAACTCGGTCGGCACGAAGAGAGTTATGAGATCGACCGTCCGAGTAATTTTCTCGAGACAGAAAAATGAACGATCGAGATTTTCTTCTTCACTGGCTACAGTAAATACTTCGAGAACACATACCAATCCTATCAACAGAAGATGGGAAAGCACTCCTGAGCTCAGGCTTCAAAAACGACATTATTATACCTTGAACTAGTTTACGGAAATGATGTTTGATATGCATTCATCAATGTTTTTGTCGTTACGGATCGTGTAATATTCAAAAATTCAAATGGATCATGGCCGTCGAGATCGAGTTCGGTTGTTCTACTCGGAGATGGACTTAGGGGTGTGATTGTCCACCTGAACTCCAAAAAATTCTTATAGTACTATACATATTTCACTTAATTTTACCCAATTTTTTCGTCGAATTATCTATCTATTTCATCCTTATAAATTCTTCGCAGTACTCTTTTATTGAGTTTCAACCCTGAACGAATTTTTTGTATCCATTCATATTTGTGCTGTGGCTAAAACCCCTTTGATCATAGAAATTTTTTCCTCTTAATAATACTTGAATGTGAGACTTACTCAAAAAGAGTATCAAATCAGCTTAATCCTATCTTATACTATGATACGCAGATGTTTACGAGGTTTGGTGTCTTTTTCGTTTTCAATATTTGCCCTCAGTCTAATTTACATGTTAAAATTTATAACATCCATATGATTTTCAAATTAAATATAAAAATAATAATTTCAGTAAATGTTCTCTCACTCCATGTCTACAATATTAACAGCAAAAATATTTCATTATAAAGAATGACAACTAAGAATACTATGCTTATTATTGTAAATTAACGAATTTTTAATAATTAAATTGTAATAAGTTATAAATAAACGATCTAATTATACGAATCCATCCTACTATTTTATATTTATTTATATTTATTTTTATTTTCTTTCCGTGCGTAACACGGGTCCTTCTCTAGTAGATCTATATTGTAACATCATTAATGTTTTTTTTTCCTTCTTTGTAATCCTTAATATTGACGGCTCAATTTTTTTTCTAAAAGAGGATAGCAGCAGTGGCGACCCGGGCCACCCCGCTACATAATGTTCGAATTTTCATGTTCAGCCGTGAATATATTAGACGAACTGAATAACTAATATTAATATTACGTGCACGCTATAGCTTGGACGCCATCTCTTGCATTTCTCAACATTAGACTGATCACAAGTGGGGAAGAATTTAATTGCACGAATATATAGATACGAGGAGAGGCTTCCTTCCGCAGGGGATCGTTCGACAATTTTATTCAGTGACTCACAATCAACGATTCGGTTTGAGAAAAAGAATCCAACGATTGACAGTAAAATGAATGGATCGTCGAATTTCTCGAAGGGGAAAAGGTGTGGCAATGGGTGATATTGTGCACTCTCGTGACATTGCGTGAATAACAACGTCGTCCGTCGTTCTCTAGGGGCCATTATGGGATGGTGAGAATTTGTGTGCGTCTCATCAAAAGGAATTAAATATTCTGTTTATTATTCATGTACAGTGAACGTGTAAGAGTCGATCCGAATTGATTTAAGTGAAAAAATCGATCTCGAAATGATCCGACATCTTCGATTTAAATCGATTTTAAGAGATTGTTATCGGTTCTCGGAAAATAAATAATACGTATTTAGCATCATGATCTCATCTAAAGGACGTTAGCATTACCTCTTTCACACGTAAGTGAAATACAGAATTGTTTTACGAGACATTCTCTTAGTGATAATCACCTGCACGGCTGGGATAAAGAATTAATCAAATTATTTTATCATATTTAAGTATTGTTAATGAATAATTAATAAGATTATTTTTTTAATAAACGACACGGTTCGTGTATAAATTGAAAAGACTATATGAAATATTCCGAACATTTCGTATAATAATTATTATCAATTTAATTTTACCATTAATATTATACTCAATATTTAAAAAATTCTAATAATTTAATCCATCATTATCATCTTCGACTTTATACAAAGGGAATAAATTATTAAGTTTTTAAATATTGATGAAGAAAATGATGGCAAGGTAGTGAACTGTTGGAATTTTTTTTTAAAAAAAATCAGGGATAATATTTACGGAAAAATTAGATTGAGGATATGGTTGTGTACCTCTTTTGTACACCGAAAAACAACAATAAGGATTGTTACATGTGTAGACGACATCGATCCTTTCCTTCTTCTAACGTTATCTAATCAGTATTTTTTTACGTCAAATGGTAAGTGTAAAATTTGCACTAGATTGAACCTGTTTTCACCGAGAAATTTAAGTTATTCGGTTACATTATCTTATAAATCAAGCTGTCTTTTATAATATTTTTTAGTCGGATTTTATTTCTGAACAGTTAAATAGTTTGTCGCATCTGAATAATTTGATATCACACCAAGAGATTGTTTTCATTCAGGCAGTGCCGACGGCCCGTGGCTTCAGAACTTCGTGCTTCTTTCATCCTTCTGTCAGCATGACAGGGAAATTCTACAGCGGGGTTTCTCAGTCACTTCAGATTGGCGTTGGATCCGAGAACCAGGACGTCACGCATACATCGATGGCCGTGGACTGCCTCTGCCGTCCACCAAGGCTTTGGTAGCGGCAGTACAGGGCCTTCTACAGCCACTGACTGTCTCGGTTGGCTGTCTTGGTTACTGTCCCCTGGCTGGCCGGCTCCGACTGTCGTAGCGATTAGAGGGTCATTGCCTAGCTCGGTGAAACTGTTGTTTTCTTCGTAGAAATAATGATAAATTTATCAATGTTATTTAAAACGAGTACAGAAAATAAGAAAATTACAGGATCCGTAATATGGAAAGATTTTCCAGTGTGACTGTAAGGAAAATATACTTGAACACAAATATCGAATAAGCACGGAACACTTGCGGGGTGATGTGCTGAAATACATCGACCCCAACGGAACCTAGGAAGAAATGGTCCTTAAGCCATTTGCTAAAGTAATTCCCAATTATCTTGTGCAGATATTTAAAATAAAGATCTATGCATGAGAAAAATGGGAGGGTGTCTTGAACCGCATATGAGCACACCAGAACCAAGCTTGTCTTCCGACTCAGTCATCTTTTCCTCTTGGCTATATCTGACTAGAAGTTTTGTGAATCTTTTCAAAGCATGAATGATCGGAGCAGATGTCGATTAGATTAGGTCAGATCTTCAAAGGTTTAATGTATTTTAAGAAATCGGTGTCCTCCAAGTCAGGCACAGAGAGTACATTTCTACCCTTAGATATATAGAAGAAATTCGAACGGAAATATGTAAACCTAGGTGAGACGGTTGTTAAAGAGCTAATAATTTGTCTATTCGCTTGAATTGTGTCCGAGACAATGTCCCGCAACTTACATTATTTAGACAATCTTAAACCATAATTCGAAAGAATCAACGGACGTGTCAACGGAAGCATGTTCTACTTAAGTTGGCGATGCAAATCCTTCTTCTTCTTCACCGAAAACCCGGTTCAGAACCATAGCGAGTCGGATCCCGCCCTGCGCGACCCTCTTCATCACAATCGGCATCCTTGAGTTGAAGTAATCATCTGTAGGCAGGAGCAAGGCATAAGAACGTACGTAGTCCTCGTTGGTTGTCTTGTAACTTGCCCGAAAACTGAACCTACGAGTTCTAGTTTCCTTACCTGCAAGAGTGGCACCGTTCTTGACCCCCTTGTAGCCCCATTTGCACGCTAGCTCAATGCTCTCGGTTGCGTACCTGAAAATCGTTGGAAGTAAAATTTGATCAAAACCCGAACCTCTGCAGAAGATTCAAGAAGAGAACCGATGCACCGAGTTCCCGGAAATAGGAGAGGATCAATGTAGTTATTAGCTCACTTGAGCGGACACGATAGTAGATCCTTGCAGTCGTTCCAGGAGGAAGTGTCGTCAGACCAAACTCCCTGAAAAAAAAAACCGTCCGGGCAAGAGATTTCGTAGTCGGTTAGCAAATTTCTCCTAATATGGCGTACTGTACCATGAAATTATCTGATCCAATCGACGACTAATCTTACTTGTCGCCTAACGAAACTGATCAGTTCCGAAAGCTAACAATGTTACGTATGTTCCTTACATGGGTGATGTTTCCTTGGATGTCTTGGAGGAGGAGGTCCATGTCATTTTCGTAGTAATCTTTTGCGGCTGTCAAGATGATCTCTCGATCCCACACCTATATAAAAAATCATCGTTCTGTCATCATACAGCGTGTCCCTGATCCCGAACTAGAGAAACCGAGCGGTCCTTACGTGGTGAAGGTTCGACTTGTGCCTGAACCAGTGCAGCTCTATGCTGTTTCCTCCTTCGTCGCTCGTGAAACCGACGTGCATCGGCTGGAAAAGGGACACGAAACATCATCGTACGGAAAACCCGAATGAGGTACAAAAACTCTAAGACGTTCAAGGAACACGGGCTACCTGATGAATGTCGCCCATGAAATGTGACAGGAACAGCAGGGCCTCGGTTAGGTTGTCTGCAAAGCAAAGAATTAACATGGAAGATCAGCGACATTTCACCAGAAGCACTAGAGAGCTAAAAAAAGTGGGAAATTGATCGGCGATCGAGCGCTTATAGATCAACTTATCGGGATTCATGTGCTTGTAGAGTGGTCACGGCTCGGTTCGTTATAATAAAAATAATTTTTAAAAAATAAAATATTAGCTTACATCTGCGATCGGAAGTTCCTTGCTTGTAGTGGAGAAGCTGAGAGGTGAAGTTCTGAACGGCGCCGGCGACGCACATGTTCTTCAGCCCATGCTGGTCATGACAATCCCCTGGAAAATTGACAAACCGAGTGAACATTTTACTTGCATTAGAAATTGACCTTTTGACAGCGGTAATTTGTTAATTGAAATGGTTTAACGTCCCTGTTTCTATATGTATAATTTCGAATTCGAGTCTTATGAATAAATAAAACTTATAAGTAGAAGTGTTTTACCTCTTATGAGCCCGTCTGGCTCGAACCCAAATTAGCCGTGGCTCAACTACATTTCTTGTTACCGTGTGGTGCGGTTTTATTTCCATATCTCATATAGGAATGCAATTTCATAAAACTAACTGTAACGTTACGGACCCATCACTCAAAAATGTCTTCTACTTATACTCTTGAAATCATTAGGCTTTGGCCCTTACATCGAGGTTCGAATAACTCACTGCTACTTGAGCTGGGGTCTAGAACTATTCCCTACAATTCTAGCTCGTGGTCAGTCTAATATAAACCACTCGCAAAATCCCCACTGTTATGGGCAAGAGTCAGTTGTAATACCACATATAACAGTACTAGACTGTCACCAAAAGTAATAGTTATTAGTACTCTTGGGATTATAAGGCCTTATATATAAACCCGATAATCTCTTCCGTGAACTAATGATATAAGAGAATAATAGGGTGTTTGGTTGGGTGGAATAGGATGGGAAATAAAATAGCTATTTTATTCTATATCTTATTCTAGTGAACAAAACAAGTGAAGAATATGCTGGATGGGGAATAGATGAGGAATGGAGTGGTGATTTTATTCCCCATAAAATTATCTGGAATAGCTAATCCTACTAGGAATATAGTCAAAATATAAAAAATACCGTTCTCTTTTCTCTTTATTTACTACTCTTGCCGTTGTCCATGGCTGAACCTTCTCCTCCGACAACGGCCACTTGGTCGCCATCGTCTATCGGCTGCCATCTCCGATCAGCCTCCGGACGACGGTCCTACCTAGCGAACCCCACTGGCTCGTGGGTGACGGCCCTCCGCTACCACCAACGACTTCCCCGAGCCTCCCCGTGTCGCCCCGAACCCAGTCTCCCCGCCGAGCCTCCTCGACAGATGACCGACTAGGGAGCATAGCGGTGCCTCTCATCCGGCGACGATGGGGGCTCAACCTATTTGCGCCTCTCTCTTCCTCTCTCCACTAGATCGACTCTCTCTCCCTACTAGTTCGACAATGGAGGCTCAACTGCGAGGGTCAATGGAGGGGTTCGATGGTGAGGGGCGGCTGACGGCACTCATCACATTGTTGTGGGCGCGGGTGACGTTGGGGAAGGCGTGGGGTTTGGGAAGACGGTGAACAGTGCCAGTGCCACCGGACATTGTTCACGTCTTTTTTGTTCTTTGTTTTTTATTTTTAACAAAATTTTAAATAAAATAAAAATAAATAAAAATAATGTTAATAAAAAAATACTTTAATAATTTTATCTTTTTTTCTTTAAATATTCTATTTGTTGTCACTTTATTCCTTTCGATCAAACAATACATATTTATTCCTCATTTTATCTTATTTCTCGCACTATTCCTTATCTCTATCTATTCTTTTTCTCCGAACCAAACGCAGCAAAAGTGCATGGGAGAATAAAACCAATATCCTCAGTCTAAGTCGAGAGTGATGACACGATAACACTTCAAGAAAAGAAAAATACCGTTAACAGATTTCAAGCATGTCAACCATTAGCTAGATGGATTGAGGAAGAAAGGAAGTGGACTACAAGCTTACTGGAATAATCGAAGGAGCACTCGTTGTCAGGGGTGTCGATGAAGTGAAGGGAGCTCGTCCACCGATACTTGTACCAGTGCCGTATTTGGTCTGGCCATGTGCACAGGGATGAGAGATCCCCGTTCGCGTTTTCCGGCAACAAATGCCGGACAACCTCCGTCGCCCCCGGCTTCAGCAGCGCCTGGGAATCGGCCAGCCACCATAAGAAGTGAGGAATGGTAACTGGTTATTTCCCGAGCTTAAAAGATATATAGTCACATACCCTATGTACGTAAGTTCCATAAGAGTGTGAAAGATTTCCGATTTCGTTTCTAACTTCTTTTTTCCATCTGTTTGTGAGGAATGAAACTGGAAATTTTCCGAGCTCTAACAGAGTTCGTGTGGGTGGCGTGTGTGATCGTACGTCTTTTGATATCAGGACCTGAGTGGCTGAAGTAAACACTAATCATGAACAAGCCATATACAGCAATCTTCAGAGGATTTTCTTTGGGATCTTTGAACATACTCCCATCGATGAACACGAGATTCAAACAGATGAAAAAGCAAGAACATTTTGATTCATTCTTTGGTAGATTGCAGTAAAGAAACAGCTTCCTGAGTTGCCTTCTCGCGAACTACAGCAGCCACTCGGAGTTACCTGTGCGATACGACAGGTCATAACATGCCCTTCTTTGCTCCATCCTTCAGCTCCGGGAGCAAACACAAGAACAAGCACAACCCACAAGACAAACCCGAGATCGCACACTCTCCTCAGATCCTTATAACCCTCCATCTCTGAATCGATTCTCGACAGATCAAAAATGATTCCTGTGTAAACAAAGAACTAAGAGAAAAGTCCACTTTTTTGTAACTTTTGAGAGGTTTCAAATTCAAATGGCTTCCATATTCATCATAAGATAGAGAATATATACACAGGTGATGTGAGGTAAGGGTATGGCAAACAGTTTCCATTGCTTGCAAGTTTTGTACCCAAACAGTTAGTGTGACTCAAAAGTTGACTATTAATACAAGCAAAGACATGTGGCGGCATATTCCAGAATATTGGGAAGCATCAGCTATAGAATATGAACATCTGCCTCCCATACCCTGCTTTAATCACCCCTTCTGCTTGCCTTTCAAGAGTTCAAGTAGACGATAACGAGCTCATTGAAGTAGTTCTGGACCCTCATATCGGTGCCCTCGCCCTCTTGACTCCATTTCATGCTGCTGCAAGTTTCGGACCAGAAGCGAAGATGCGGTTGAGAGTTGCAGCCAAGCGGACCCCACCTTGAGCTAGCCTCTGCTCCACGACAGGTAGCCGAGAGAGGAAGTAGTCGTCTACGAGAACAAGAAAGGGAATTAAAGCGTTATCGCCGGAAAATCTCTCTTTATTGTGTTTTTATCCAGCTTAGAAAAGGGAAATCAGAGCGGATTTTCTTGCAGCAATCAATGATTACACAAGCTCAGAAGTGGTTAATGATCTTCAGCAGATTAGGACGGATTTTTTTTCGAGTTAGCACTTTGAAAACTGTGTTCTCGAAGAGATGGTATAAAAGAATGACCTGCAGTCTCTTGCAAGAATGCTGAAAAATAAACAATAATTATCGGGTTATCAACAAGAATATCCAGTACCTCCCAAAGTGCTTCCCGGTGTGGCACCCCTGTACGCGAATTTGCAGGCCAACTTGATGCTTTCAGAAGCATAACTGCAAACGAGAAATTACAGTTTCCATTAGCATGGCATCTTCTGATAACCATGAGGATAGGGTTCCAATTATATGCTCAAGCACTATCCTTTTTCGAGTAGACTAGGTAACTAAGCCATAAAGATAATTTGCATTTTTTTTCCAACAAATTAATTGATGACATCCTTGAAAATATGCCACGTAGAATACATCCACTTACGGGTCTGGGCAAGCTGTTTGATTAGATGCACAATTTCCCCATGACGATACATCATTAGACCATACATCCTAGAGACGGTGAAAGAATACATAAATAAATAAGGAAAGCAAGAAACATGGGGGAAGGGTAAAAATGGATAAGAAAGGATTACCCAGATGAATCATGAAGCAGCTCTTAATGGATTATCGGACGAGTTAGTGAAAGTGCTACTTTTCTTAACAAGTGCCCAACATCAAGGCTGCAAGTTCTTATTCTGACTCCTAGACAACAATTTTGAGGAGAAAAGAGATACCGTGATGTTCCTCTGGATGGCTTCAATCATTTGAGTGAGATCCGACTGATAGAATGTTTTCAAGGCAGAATCAATGATCATAGTGTCCCAGACCTGGAAGAATATATTTTGGAGTGACATTACTTTTTTCCCTTTTCTTATTTCAATATTCATTCGGGATCCTCGGTAGAGAGTAAAGCTTGAAATAACACTTACATGGTGAAGATTTGTTTTCCTACGATACCAACGAACGATTATTGTGTTTCCACCTTCGTCTCCAGTAAAACCAACATGCAGGGGCTGCCATAATGGAGCAGAATATCTTTTTTTTTTATAAGTATAATGGAGCAGAATATCACATCAATGAAGATGATGCCAAAACAACTAAAATTATTTGGGGGCAAAGGGGACTCAATTTCCATCGATCAGATCACCCACAACTACAATTAGTGTAAAAGGATATTTAACTTTTGAAATTTCCCAATGAAAAGAATTGAGTGAGTGTTCAAAATTTTACCAAAAGTTCTGCAACCTTGACTTCTTAGAGAAATGGAAGGATCGCTTTGGACAAAGAACTTGACAGATTTTCAATGACAGATTTTTCTTTCAGCAATAAGAATATATTGGACTTAATAATAAATATTTGTCATTGGTTTTTTTTTTTTGGGCAAACATATGGAAGTTTCTCAAGCTCATTGAGGGAAAGAAACAAGGTGAATTTTCTCAAACAAGGAAGCTAGAAGCTAATGCATGAAGAAACATCATCTCTAGTTCAAAATTCAAATGGAAGAAAAAAGATAGTTGATAAATGAATTCCAATTTGTTGCTATTTCCCAAAAGATTCCATCTAGAGTATGAATTGGTTTTGCCATCTAAATGATCTCATATCAAGACATAGTAATAATTGTGAAAAATGTGAGAAACATTTTGCAAGAACAATCTTGGGAAAATTCCCTTTGCATTACAAGCATTGCATTTCCCAAGTTGCTTAACTCTTTGACCTGGTTCGGTAGCTATTATTTCATCCAATCTAAACAAAATGTCCCACTTCATCCAAATAGAGTCTTCTCACTGATTCCTGCATCTAATAAAGTTTAAAAATTTTTGGTGATTATTTTAAGAAATTAAGGCCAGATAACTTTTTCACAGGTAAATTTACAAAAATCATAAGTTAAGAATTTCAGTGCTCATGCAAGTTCCATCTAGAGCTTCAGTATATTCATTTTTAACAGCAATCAAAGATGCAGAGCTATTGAAGATTTCATGCATCACACCTTTGAAGATGTTAAGGTTCAATAGGAGAAGAGCAAACCTGATGGACATCCCCAACAAAATGGGACAAGAACATCAGTGCCTCTGTCAAATTGTCTACAATCATCAAAAGAAGTGTTTGCTTCAATTCTATAGCAAACTTTTTCCATGAAAATCCATTGAAAAGCTATTAATATCAAAATGCCTTGATATTTACAGTTCTTACATTCTACAGCAGAGTAACCCCCATGATTGAATTCCATAAGCTGTTTTGTGTAGTTGTAAATTGCCCCAGTCACACATCGATCCTTATTTCCTGCAAGGTCATGACAATCCCCTGCAATGAAAGTAGAAGCAATTCATGAACTAAACAGATCAAGGCTCAAACTGTCAAATTCCCAGGGTTATGTTTGGCAAAGCGGAAGTAAAGCACAATATAAGAGGACCCCACTTACTGCAGTACTCATAGTTGCACTTGAAATCAGGTGTGTCTATATAGTGCAATGGACCGGTCCAGCGCCAGTGGAAACTATGACGAATCTCATCGGGCCAAGAGCACAAAGAAGCGAGATCTGCCCCAGCTGAACTGGGAAGCAGCTCTTTCATAGCAGCTTTTGCATCTTCAGTTAGATACTCCTGAAAGTGCATTAAGAACTTCAAACTGAAGCTTTTTTCTGGAGGAGACCATTCAAGAAGCCCTGGTATGGACTCTTTGTTACAGCACAAATTATAGGATAGGTAAGAATCGAAGCCCAATTAGCAAATTATTCCATTTAGCAACCTCCTGGGGCCAGCCTGGGTGGTGAGGCGCACGTTGGGGGTTCAAATTACCACTCGGGCGCAAAACCTCTGGAGGCTACTTGCACACGCAGGAGCGTGGACTTACACGAAGTCATGGGTTTGCAAGGTATTCATGGCCCGTTGGTAGTAGTCGGATCACATACCCCGATACCCCTCGTCATTAAAAAAAAAATCCATTTAGCGATTTCTTTTCCGCGAGTTTGTTCATCAAAATTGAACATCAACACCTGATGAGATGAAATCTCGAGACCCATTTACATGATCACGCGTCTAATCAGAACCAGAGTTCAAGCGCGGGAAGAAATTCATCTGATTGAACGTTACACCTACTAAAAAGAACACCCACTTAAGCCATTGATGAAGAATCGACAGCCAAACAAAGTGAGAGGGAAAGAAAGACGAGCAATTTCAAGCGGAGAAGAAAAGAAAAGAAAAGAAACTGACCTCTGCTATCCTGCAAGTTGCATAGTGACCTTCTTTTCCCCAACCAAGAATCCCGCCGGCCAATTGCAGAAGTATAAGAACCCTCCAAATCCAGAGGAACCCATCATCTCCAATTCGCTGCATTCTCGCCCACGATTGGTCAAACTGGCGGACACCCGGTTTAAGCAAAACTGAGGAGGTGCCGATGGCGGGTAGCTCAGAATCTGGGGCAACTGAATTCAAGAACAATGCGTGAAAGAGGCGTAATCAGTGCTGATCGGACTTGAAGAGCATTTCGTGTGAAGATGTCTTCCCAGCATAAAAACAAGAATTGCAAGGAAGATGAGCCCCCTACGAAAAGATTCGAAGCGGGCAATAATTCGTGACCGATCAAAGAAATTTGGCCTTTTTTTCCATGGACTTATAGGTGGGTATGTGAGGGGACCGTTCGTTTTCCTTACTGTTTTTTCTATCTTTTCTAGCTTTTCGCAGTTTTTGCTTCTTTTTTTTTTTTTTATCGATAGAAGAAGAATGGCAGTCTTGACATTCAATCGCACAATATTTGAATTTTCTCATAAGGTGGATTAATTGATACGGTGAGATCTCTTTTTCTTAAATAAAATTTTATATTTGAGTCTTATGAATGGAGAAATTTTAATCTTGAAGAGTTTTACACTATAGTTGATATTTCTGGCTTAAACTGAATTAATAGCGGTCCAATAGATTTCTAAATACAAGTAGTTTATACTGAAAAGCTTTCAAATTTTCATGTTTCAAACTATTTTGTAGCACAGGCTCCAGGCATCCCTTGAAGTGTTTTTTTTCAAGAATTTTGTTTTTAATTTATATCCAAAAATTTAAATCAAACATATTAAAAACCAAACTAATTTGAGATATAACTCCTATCATTATAATTTTTCTCTATTTATACAATTCAAATTCCAAATTTTACTTAAAAAATACGTTAAATCATGAAAATCAGATTCATCCTCGAGAAGGGAAAAAAAAAAAAAGGAAAGAAGGGAGAGGGGCCGAAAAACGAGGAAAAGGGCTCTGAATTTCTAGTTTTGGGCTTAAGGCCCATTAATAATGGGCCCAATACGCCCATGTCAGAAGTCCTCTGGGTCAAACTCGACTAGGATCTTCTTTCCTCCATTCCTGTCTTTTTATTACAGAGTTCCACTTCAACTCTCTTACTCAAACGCCACCGATTCTGTCGGCTAGCAGCGATGAAAGCGGTGGTAATAACATCTCCGGGAGGCCCGGAGGTCCTGAAGCTGCAGCAAGTGGCAGACCCGGAAATCGGGGATGACGAGGTGCTCATCAGAGTGGAGGCCACCGCGCTGAACAGAGCCGATACCCTTCAGAGGAAGGGCTCGTACCCTCCGCCGAAGGGCTCCAGCGAGTTCCTGGGTCTCGAGTGCTCCGGCACGATCGAGGGTGTCGGGAAGAGTGTTTCCCGGTGGAAAGTTGGCGATCAGGTGATTCTTGATTTCTGACCGGAATGAATCTCATCTTGAAGCCCCCGCGGTTTCTCTTGCAGATTGAGGTTACTCTTATCATTTTTGAGTCGCAGTGGGTGTCTAAAGCTCAATTGCTTTCATGGGGATGAAATGTGAAATTGTTTGTTCTGAATAGTTTTAAGTGTGATGATTCTGTTGAAAAATGAATGGCATGGAAGAGACTAAGCCCACGTAGCCCATGGTGGAACTCAATTCCATATCAATAAGAAATGACTATTTAGAATGGTTTATGAGCAAGTAGTGTTTCTTTGTTGAGTAGTATCGTTAGTTATATTGTACGACTTACGCCTGCCTTACTTGCCAGTGCAAGTGCAAATCTGAGGCCGATTTAGTTGGACTCATGTGCACGCAGGTGGCGGGCATGACGAATGTTCGACCCAGTCGTGGGCCTCGCACAAAGCCAGATTTTGCCATTTCCTGCAATATTTTTTATTTTCCTTCAATTAACCAGCCTTTCAACTCACTATAAAGAGGAACTTTGTACTGTAATTGTGGCCATCAAGGTTATTCTATTCTATTCTATTCTATTCTATTCAGATAGCATATTTCGTACAAAGATTTTGGTATTTCTATCATTTAGATCCACAAGCCCGTGCTGTGTTACTTTTTTGATGTAAGAATTGGTAATCTTGAGAAAGCAGGCTCCTTTCATGATCTAACGTGGGAATAATGTAGGATTCTCCATATGAAACAGTGGATTTACTTAGAGCTCCAATGGATGATGGTAGAGCGCTTGTATTCTGATTTCCTTTGCAGCCCCTACTTTCATTTTGTACTTGTAGCACTTCCTTGGCGCTCTTTTAGAATCCTCAAGGTCATTCCTTTACTTTGTTGAAGGTTTGTGCTCTTCTTGGTGGCGGAGGCTATGCAGAGAAAGTTGCGGTTCCAGCAGGCCAAGTTCTTCCTGTTCCCTTGGGTGTTTCGCTCAAGGATGCTGCAAGTTTCCCGGAAGTGGCTTGCACTGTTTGGTCTACTGTCTTTATGATGAGCCGGCTCTCTGCTGGGGAGACATTCTTGGTAACCATAGGATAATGATGTCTGTTTGTTTACTAAATCATTGTTGCATGTGTTTGTTTAGTTGGTTGATTTTGGTTCTAGTTAATGGTCACAGTTACTTTGTGATTGTGCAAGATTTGGTTGCATCCCTGTGAATACCTCTTATCTTCAAACTCTTGAGATGGCAAAAAAAAGATCTGAATTTCTTGAAAATTGCATCTTGTAAGAGGAACATGACATCCATGACCTGATTCGTTTATTTTCCGATGAAAGGTAGATTGGGATTCTTCAAATCTAAAGGGACTCGAAATCCGATGTTTCTTGCTATAATGTATCCAATCAGTAGGAACTTTCCAGTATACTGTAATAGCAGATTCTTGCTATTATGTATCTCTCAGCTTGTCTGGTTCACTTGATCACCTACTTTTAAGCTCTTGTTTAGTTCTCTAGACTCTGTGATTATCATAATTTATACATAAATTAGGTTTACTACTCTCGATCACAAGGAAGACCCATTAGCTCTAGGAATTGGGGAAGAGGAAGTAATGGAATACGGTTAGTAGTACTAATGGAAATCTGACCCCAAACCTCTTAGTTCCACGATAAGCTCAAGTTCAATTCCAGTAAACCACTACATCTCGCTTTTCATAAGTTTGGTTACACATTTGTACAAACTTCAAGAAAGATGGAGTTTCTCATTTGCTGTTGAACAATATACAGGTGCATGGAGGCTCCAGTGGAATTGGTACATTTGTGATTCAGATAGCCAAGTACTACGGGGCTCGGGTATTTGTCACTGCAGGTACCTCCAAACTGTCAATACACCTTTATTCCTACACTAATTCACCAACTTTTTGTAAGTAATATATTTGAATGACTGTTCAGGGAGTGATGAGAAGCTAGCTTTCTGCAAGGATCTCGGGGCTGATGTTTGCATTAACTACAAGTCCGAGGATTTTGTTGCTCGGGTTAAGGAAGAAACTGACGGCAAAGGTCACAATAATTATCATTTTCTTCCGTAGATGGGCAATCTCTGTCACTCTATCATGCTCATTTTGATGAATACTTTGTGAAGCAAGATTTTGGTAATTAAGAGATTCATTTGACAGAAATGTCTCATCTTGCAGGGGTTGATGTTATTCTGGACTGTGTTGGGGCCTCTTATTTTCAGCGGAATCTTGACAGTTTGAATTTCGATGGAAGGCTTTTTATAATTGGGTTCCAGAGCGGAGTAGTGACACAAGTAAATCTGCAAGGTCTGCTCGCTCGGCGACTTACTGTACAAGGTATGATTGTAATTGTGTTACTAATTTCTACCTTTTCAACAAATTCTGTGCTTCTGTTTGGTGGTGAATTAGAATTTTCCCATGATAGGCCGCATCAATGGGGATTAGATATTGCATTAGTTGCTACTAGATACTAATCGTGGCCTCAATCTATGTTGCTTCTTTTAATGTTTGAGTTCAGCGGCGGGATTGCGGTACAGAAGTCTTGAGAACAAAGCACAGATCGTGAGTGAGGTCGAGAAGAAAGTTTGGCCTGCGATCGAGGCTGGGAAAGTGAAGCCTGTGGTATACAAGTACTTTCCCTTGGCTGAAGCAGGGGAAGCCCACCGGCTTATGGAGAGCAGCCAACATATTGGTAAAATACTGCTACTCGCATGATGTCGATGGTCAGTTGATGTTGGAACTGAACTGTCCGAACTAAGTGTGTGTTCAAAGGGGGAACTTCCGTTTATATTGCCCTGTTGCATTTGTACTTCTGCTGTTGATTTTCCATGACTGGCATTTAACGTTGGTCACATATGAGGGTCTACAAATGGTCAAATAGATTTTCGGGGTTCATTTACCCCTGCACAGCTAATGACAATGTTGTTTTCTGGAAAAAAGCTCTTTCACTTGGACATGTTTTCCCTCCAAATCAGCCGAAGAATGAAGTCTACTCGTAGCTGTGCAATAGCAGAAAGAATGGCAACGGCAGTGGTGACCGATCCAACAACGCCTTGACCGGAGTTTGCTTAATTAGTTCAGTGATCGTTGACAATCGGATCCCACCATGCAATCTAGTGTCTTAATTTTATAACTTGGCTCAAACTTTCTAGCATGAATGAATCTTCCTCCCTGAGAAACTAGAATCTGACAATGGCATGAAGGCGGATCTCTTCATGTACCAATTGGGTTTAGGATCTCTTAGTCTGAAATCAACAACGATAGTATATCAAATCATATTTGTCACTCTTTTTTTCGGTTTATATCACTAACATCCAGAAATTTAACAGGTTTTGACTAATACAGTTTGAATCGAGTGAGTCCACTAGGGGTGAAGCTTTAGTGGGCCTATTACAAGTGAGTCTACACCCAAAACAACTTCGGAGTTGATTGATAGACGTTTTCTAATGTGAGATTTGTTTTTCTTAACACACATCTCATTCAAAAAACTAGATGATGTGCAAAGTAAATATGTTGTTGGAGATGCAAAACTTGGAGTGTAATGCGAGCGCTAAACGAGTCGCAAAATAATATGCTGAGTTGGGTCGCAATATTAAAGGCCTCGTTTTCATACATCTTAAAATGATCGACCTCTTACAAATACAATGATATTTAATATGATATCAGAATCGGATAAAGGCCTTGACGCTGTTACTGGCCCACCAAGCTATCCTATACTGACGGTTTCTAGCCGTTATAACCTGAGGAGTAAGAAGGCAACTTCCTGGAAAGTTTCACTGAGCACAGATACTTCATGCTTCTTGTTGAGAATAGTCATAAAAATATAAAGAAAATCATATAAATACGATATAAAATAGGGGTGTTCATGAACCGGTTCAGCACTCCAACCGGTTTTGAACCTAAACCAAACTAGTAGAAGAAGAAAAGTAGCAACAACAGCAAGAGAAGAAGCGATCCCCCTTAACAATAGTCGCGCCCGGCC
This sequence comes from Lagerstroemia speciosa, assembly GCA_037672795.1. Taxonomy (NCBI): domain Eukaryota; kingdom Viridiplantae; phylum Streptophyta; class Magnoliopsida; order Myrtales; family Lythraceae; genus Lagerstroemia; species Lagerstroemia speciosa. The sequence goes on along the minus strand of CM075302.1, from coordinate 6,319,279 downwards.
ACCCATCCTCATGGCAGCGCCCGGCCAGCTCTCCAACTCCAACCTTTTTGACCCTCCAATGACCTGATTAGCCTCTCTTGTAGCAACCTCTACCTCGACGTGCTTGCTTGGCTTGGTTGAAATGACCGAGGCTCGACTCGAGTTGCACCAATTTCAGCATGCTCGACCTGGAAGCAACAATTGAGCTGCCTGTGCCACCATGACTTCAGTCTTTCACCCTCGAAACCTTGGCCAACGATGCGATCTTCAACGCAGCAACGCTTTTGCTCCGGTGGATGCTAGATGCTCCGCGATCTTCAACACGGCAATGGCGCTAAGGTTTGGTTCCCTAGTCTCTTTTCCTTTTCGCTGATGCTGAAGGGTTTCAGGATGGTGTCGGTTGCAGATTGTTGTTGTTTTATTATTATTATTATTATTATTATTATTATTATTATATTTAAACCGGTTCGGTTTAGTTCGAACCGGTTCATTGGATTTACTGAACTTATAAGTTAACCGAATTGGTTTTAGTCTTAAAAATCAAACTGAATTCGAACCGGTTTGGGATGAACCGATCGGTTCTAGTTCGGTTCAGCTTGAACCAGTTATTATGCATACCCCTAATCCAGAACCACCACTTACCATTTTAAATTTTTAAATAGAACATAAGACAATGGTATGGTCTGTTTCTCAACCTGCAGTCCATCAATCGAGGGTGTCACCCAATCGTTTGCGGGCAGTTGTGCCAATAGAGCTTAATCTTATTAGTTAGGTCGCAGGACTGGTAGTTGGTTGACCTAGAAGCGTCTTCTAACTGCCAATCTCTTTCATGGGACCATGTCGGGTCACTTTAACTTATCTAGTCAAGATGCGCTATTATGGCAGGAGTTTTCTTCAAGGATTGGATTTAAGGGGAGCATGGAAACGATCATCCCCTTTAAATCGAGAAAACATGTAATGTTTTATACGAATTTTTATTGGTCGTACCTAAATTTTTGTTAAAATATCTTATTTTATCGACTTTAAGTATGTCGTTGTAGGCAGTTGTGCCAATAGAGCTTAATCTTATCAGTTAAGTCGCAGGGACTAGTAGTTAGTTGACCTAGAAACGTCTTCTAACTGCCAATCTCTTTCATGGGACCGTGTCGGGTCACTTTAACTTATCTAGTCAAGATGCGCTATTATGGCGGGAGCTTTCTTCAAGGATTGGATTTAAGGGGAGCGTGGAAACGATCATCCCCTTTAAATCGAGAAAACATGTAATGTTTTATACGAAATTTTATAGGTCGTACCTAAATTTTTGTTAAAATATCTTATTTTACTAACTTTAAGTATGTTGTTGTAGGCAGTTGTGCCAATAGAGCTTAATCTTATCAATTAAGCGACAGGGACTGGTATTTAGTTGACCTGGAAATGTCTTGTAATTGCCAATCTCTTCTGTGTGACCATGTCGACTCACCTCTACTTATCAAGTCAAGACGCGCTATTATGGCGGGAGTCTTCTTTGCGAATTGGATTTAAGGGGAGTGTGGGAGCGATCGCCCCCTTGTAATTGAAAAAACATGCAATATTTTATATGAAATTTTATTAGTCGTACCTAAACTTTTATTAAATTATCTTATTTTACCGACTGTAAGTTTGTCCTTGCAGGTAGTTGTGCCAATAGAGCTTAATCTTATCAGTTAAGTGATGGGGACTTGTAGTTAGTTGACTTAGAAACGTCTTCTAATTGCCAATCTCTTTCATGGGACCATCTCGGGTCACCTCTACTTGTCTAGTCGAGACGTGCTATTATGGCAAGACTTTTCTTCGGGGATTGAATTTAAGGGGAGCGTGGCAGCAATCATCCCCTTGTAATTGAGAAAGCATGTAACGTTTATATGAAATTTTACTGGCCACACCTAAGTTTTGGTTAAATTATCTTATTTTACCAACTTTAAGTCTGTCGTTGCACTCTCTTTTGAGTTCCATCCTCTTGAAATAGGTCTTAATGGTCTCTGTCCTCTGATCTCTCTCTAGTTAGCTTAATGGAAACAGGAGGTGGCACCTTGTGCCAGTTTGTCTTTATTAGGCCTTGCAGGCCTGGCCCATTAAGGTTGTCATGCTGGGCCGAGCCGGCCCAATAATGAGATGCACATTGAGCCATGGCCCGGCCCGGCTTGGCCCGCTAAAAGAAACGTGTTGCCTAACGTTGTTGTTGGCTCACCGCTTATCAAAAATATCTCCATTAAGGTGTCGGTATTGTAGAAAAGTGGATGGAACAAAGAGTAACTCACAATCGTGCCCATCATACCGTGCCGTGTGGCTCGAAACTTTCCCTTGTCGTGCTGGCACATCCCTTAAATTTTTGTGCTGGGGTGGCACAAATTACCAGAGTTATGCCACTAGGTGTGCTCCTTACACACGAGACTCTCTCCCTTCATCTCAAGAAAGTCTTTTATAACACGGTATCATCACGTGACAGTGTTAAGTAATGACACTAGCTAATCATGTGGAATTATTTCGATGATTTTTTTTTAAATCCAAAAAAAGAGAAGAAAAAGCTTATCAATAACTAGTTTTGATTGACATGTATTACTACATATGCTGTAATACCGTGTCATAAAAGACTTTCTCCTTCATCTCTTACATAATCCTTTTAGGTCACGTATTAGATTTCAGGGATAATCGTCCAGTGTATAAAACATTTACCTTGATATAATATTTTAGTATAAAAATTTAAAATAAATTTAACATTTACCTAGAAAACTTCTGAAAGTACACAAACTTCGTGTCGAAGCTCTGAGGCCCCGCTCTATAAATGGAGAACGACCTTCTGCACCAACTTCGTTCTCCATCCGTCCATCCATCCTGACCAGTCACCACTCAGACTTCTTCACTGACCACAGAATCTCGCTGAGCTCCAAAGTCTCGAGAAGGTCAGCGAGTCAATGGCGTCTGCGATAGGCCGGAATTGGCTACGCCGTATTCGAGTTCTCTTGATTTCCACTGGAATAGTATCCATAGCAAAGGTGTTGAAGGTCTCCGTGATTCCTTTGGTTTCGGAACTGTCGAGCTCTTACCTCCGGCCACTGCAGAGCTCGCTCCTCACGTGGCTCAGGCCTCCGTTCCCGTACCTAATCATCAACTGCATCATCATCACCATCGCAGCCACCTCAAGGCTCCGCCGGAGCCGGCATGAAGCCTCTCCTCCAGCTATTCCTGATCCGCCGGAGAGAGTCGGGGAGGTCGGAGATGATGAGGCGGAAGTGGTGGAAATGGACACCTCGGAGATTCCCCCGATCAGTGGCTCCCCGATGATGAAGCCTCCGGTTTCCTCCAGATTCATCCATTGGAAATCGCCCAGCCTAATCTCAGAAGGTATTAAAATTTAAATCTCCCTCCAATTAAATTAAGATATCTTTTCTGCTCGCCGGCGACGGTGGTGTCCGTTGATGTGTCCGATTTTCTGGCTCGATCTGTTAATAACACACACACACACATAATTCAGGTGGCAGAGCTCGGAGAGCGCGCGACTGCGAGAGGCACGAGACGATTGAGGCGACGTGGAAGGCTATAACGGAGGGGCGAGCGCTGTCGCCGACGACGGTGATGAGGCACCTGAGCAGGTGCGACACGTGGGAGGATCAGGAGCGTCCGATCAGCTCCCTGGCGCTGGGCCCTCCTCCTCCGCCGCCGGTGAACAAATCGGAGACGTTCAGTGAGCGGAAGGATCGCCGCCACCTTCCGCCTCCGTCGCCGGTGAATCTGAGGAAGGATCCGTCGCTGAGCCCAGAGGAGTTCACCCGCCGGGTCGAGGCGTTCATAGAGAAGTTCAACGAGGAGATGAGGCTGCAGAGGATGGAGTCCATGGATCAGTTAAAGGAGATGATGGGCCGTGGGCTTTAGAATTGTTGATTGGGCCTTTGCCCCAACAGAAGTTAGTAGAGGATTGAGATTATAGGTAGATCATTTCTACAAGATTACGGTTGTTTTTTCTTTCCCTTTTTTTTTTAATTTTTTAGGAAAATGTGAAAAGTAAATTTTACAATTTTCTTTTTTTTGAAAGGTAATTATATATATTTTTAATTTTCTGTTATTCATGATGTATTTATTATATAAGTGATGCTTTATTTTTTGTAACTACTTATGTTGTATAAAATTTAATTTATTTACGATCGCTTGGTTAGAAATTCATTAAAATATATAATAAATTTCTTTTATTCTAAATTTTTTCTCTCCCTATAGCTCTAGCATGTGTGTGTGTATATATATATGAACTAAGAGATAAATATTTCATTATATATAATTATTCTCAAGAATTACTTGAAAAAATCCAGAGAAAATCTTAGAATAATAAAGAGTCAGACACCGCCGCCTATAAATTTAAATTTTTATATTGATTATTGGGCGTCAACCTACTGTTATAAGAATGGTAGAATATTCTCTTTTCTTCTCTTACTTAATTGAAGAAATAATTGGAAAATAAAACAGCAAGTACAAAAATGAGTAATAACCCCCAGTAGAGATAACATTGTATCGTATTAGAGCATTGTGGGTCATAGCCTGATATCGGTTTAACCTCACTACACCTAAACATGGAATTTAGGGTTAATAAGCGAGCACAGAAGAGGAAATCATGCCTCGTGATCAGTTTCTCTTGCCATATATGAAAAAAAAATCTGATCGGTGGTCAGTAAAAATATGAGCATGGAACTTGCCGGTAAGTTGAGGACGACAGAAAAAGTTTAATTTGTGATCAGTTATTCCTAATTCACGCACAAGAAGTTTTTGCAATCCAATTGCATGATCGTTTAGCAGTTTATTCTAACCGGTCACAGTTACCAATTTACGTTGAAGAATAGAATCCAGCGAGCCTTACCCATTTTTTCAGAGCATTGTAGGTCATGGCTTGATATCGGTTAAACCAAACATGGAACTTAGGGTTAGTAAGCCGAGCACAGAAGAGAGCAAGCCTCATATCAGTTCCTCTTGCCATATATTGAAGAAAAATATCTGACTAATGGTCGGTTAAAAATTGAGGGTGGAACTGGAACTTACCAATAAGTCAAGCGAGGAAGAGAAAGGGTAATTTGCGATTGTTATTCCCACTGTCCGAGTATGAAACTGAATTTCATGCTAGTGACAGTTGTTAAGGACGACATTTTAGAACAAACGTGATAAGTGTAAACAATGTTGACACGTGAGAGTGAAGTTAATATAAGAGTTGCGAGGTTCTAATTTCAGACTCTCGTACGACATAAATAGTCGGAAATAGTTGTCTTCATCAACCGTACATGCCTCAAGACATACGCACGATCGCACGCCTTCGTGGATTAGACACGAAATGGCCCTAAAATGTCTCCTCATTAAGTAAGATCAGTAAGCGTAAAAGAGAAGCAAACAACAAACAAACGATTGACTGCAGTTCACGCGCGGGAATTTTCTGCAATCCAATCACCGAATCCTCCGACTGTTTGTCCTAACGGGTCACAGTACCGATTTAAATTGAGGAATAGGATTCGGTGAGTCGTGCTCAATTTTTCTACCCGCTTAACCGTTCAAATACTGGACCTTGAAGTTTCTCACATGGGCAGGTGGGTTCCCAACGAGTAGTTCCTAAAATTAGTTCGAATGGAAGAACACTGATATCATCAGTTACCTCCCCATTTGGGCTACAGTTTTCTTTTCCCATGTCGATCATCGGAAACCCCAGAAATCCAACGAGCTCCGGCTAATTTAGATTCGAGTCAGACCGATCCAATGGAAAGTAGAGCTTTTTTATAATGAATTTTCTTTATTCACAGGACTCGAATTATTCAAGACATTACTGATAAGAAAAGATGCGCTGAATCATTTTCAATCGAATATAACAATATTAGATTTTTTAAAAATCAAATCCAACTTCCTCTGCACCCAGAGATTATTACATGAGTTCAACTCGCCACGTCATCTGTGAACTCTACCCGATGAATGTTTAACAATCATCATTAAATGTCACATCATTTTTTTCAACTCATTAATAATAATAATAATAATAATAATAATAATAATAATTAATTTTTAGATATAATTTGACATATTTATTTACGTGTCAAATATTCATTGCTTAAATTCACCACAGTTTCGTAGATTCGGTTTATCTAGAAATCTCACCTCAGCACCATACCGGTGGTCATTACCTAAGCCCAACTGCTACACGTTGGTGTCGTAAGCAGTCATGATGTGCATGGTCCCCTGATCCCACAGGCCACCTTCCCCCCGACTCTTCCCACAGTCGAGTTGTACACAGCAACACCACATTTTACGAAATCGAAATATCTAACAATGCGATCGTATCAACCCGTTAAACTACTTGTTATTCTCACGATCTCTCAATTCTGTTTACGTTTACCATTTATTATGAAGAAATTCAATGAATATTCGGTAATATAAATTCGGGTTAGATTGACCCATGTAGAAATCTGATTTATAAAATTTGAACCACACATTTCATTTTATTGAATAAGAAAAAGAGATCATGTCTTGATGTCTCCATATGACTACCAACAGTTTCTTTTTCTTCTGTAAGCTCCTTCTCATCCATCTACCACTCGGTCACAATGTAACCAGGCAAAATCTCTCCTCCTCCTTTCCTGTAAATTCTAGTTGTACCTTTCAATGTCCGAAGTGAGCCAAGTCGCAGCACCGCATCGAGTTCTCGGCGTAGATGCCCGCTCCACACGTAATAATTCTCCTACCGGCGATCTGATCCGCCCATGTCGATTCAAATTCAGAATCGAGCCTCTTGAAGGAAGAAACTCCGATACCGATGACCACCAGATCCACCAACAAACATGAGCTGCTTCTCCTCTCGCGCGTGTCCCGATCTCTTCTCCAGTCCTCGTACGTGACGGCCTATGCCCGAGGCCAGTATTCGGTATTTTTTGTGATCTGTGTTCTGCAGACAACCTAGTACGCACTGTCATTATGATGAGTTTGCTTGGCATCGATCCTCTTTAGCGTCTTCTTCATACATATCATGCTGAATTCTCGTGCTTGTGATCGCGAACTTACCGAAGAATATGCGAGTTTCTCTTCTGTTAAGTCCTACCCCCTAGACCTTCGATCTATAGGCAGTCAGGGATCAAGAAGGCGAAAATCTATTGAAATTGCACCGTATCAGTCTTGTACATTGTATGTCAGTTTTCCGTATTCGGTCTTCGTATAATCGGATCACGTATTCGAAGTCGAGTGCATCAACCTTCCCTTTTCTCCGATATTGTTCGGGACATAAGACCACGATCGATCCGAGCCTGAGGCTGAAGCGGCCCCAAATTTTCTGGCACCTGAATGGTCTTTCTCGATGTTTCTTGAAAATAAGTGCAAGCAAATCTGTAATTCGATACATTTCTTCTGATTATAAATCTTCTAATATTTAGAAATATAATGAGTTTTGGCGAATTTATATTCGAGTATGATGGACTTACTTAGAGTGAAGTTCTATCGAAAATAAATTTTCTCCATCTATAGACTAGAACTTGAGATATTATTCAAATGAAATAGACACCAGATTAAATTAACCAAAATGGAAGGACGCGTAGGGATTTTTGGATTATTTACCAAAAAAAAGCACGAACTATTAAAAAATTTTATAATTTATCATGAATTTTTTTCTTATAAAATCACAAATTATCCAAGAATTCTCCAATTTACCACGAATTATTTTTTGACCAGAAAATCATGAATTATACTCTATTTTTTCTAATCTACCATGTCGTTAATTTTGACTGTTAATTGCTCATTTGTAGTGTTATTTTTACTGATTGTACAAATAGAGTCTAACATGATATCACACACGGCATCCATAAGGTCACAAAAATAGAAAACATCTTTTTGCACGTTATCCTCATAACAAAATAGAGAATTCGATAATAGTCTGTAATTTTTTATGATCAGATAGATGTTATATATGATGCTACGTCAGACTCGGTTTGCACAATCAACAAAATTAATGGTGCACATCAATAATTAATAGATAAATTAACGATGTGGTAGATTACAAAATTTTTGAATAGTTCGTGATTTGCTAGGTAAAAAAAATAGCTCATAGTAGTTTAGAGAATTCTTGGATAATTCGTAATTTTTTGGTAAAAAATAGTTCATAATAAATTAAATTTTTTTAGATATTTCGTACTTTTCTGGACAAATAACCCTAGATTTTTTATTATAAGGGAGATAAATTAGTATGGTAGAATATAGAGAAGAGAAAAGGAAAATAGTGTATGAAATTTGCAGATAAGAATGAAAACAATTGTTTATTAATTTGTATTAGCTAAATATCATTGTACCAGGAAACTAAAGTAAAAGAGGTTTCCTGCTTTCTGTGAAATGAGTGCAGGTAACCAAGAGGGGTTGGGCCGAGTGGTAAGCAGCTCGGTGCCGCTTAAGGAGGTCTCAAGTTCGAGACCTCACGTACGCAGACACCCCTCTTGGGAGCCTCACCCGCCATTGCCAGGCGTGCGACCCGGGGCGACCAACGGATTAGTCAAGTATGGTTGGCTGAAAGATGTCATCTCACCGCTGGTGGGGCCTGCTTGGATACCGTGGCTGGCGACCAAAAAAAAAAAGAAATGAGTGCAGGTAAATTTGTAATTTAGTTTTTTTTTTCATTATGAATCGCTGGTACGTAGAAATACAAAGAATTTTGACGAGTTCATGCTTGAACTTGATCGATCCACTAAGATTAAAGTTATCATAGTAATAAATTCTCTCCATTTACAGACTAGAACTCGAGAAATTACTCAGATAAAATTGGCACCTAACTACCTTAACTAAAATTGAAATGATGCAAGTAAATTTTTATTTTTTTTTATATTATAAGGGAGATAAACGAGTCCAGTAGAACACAGAGAAAAGGAAATAAAATGGTGTACGGAATTTATGGGTAAGAATGAAAATTTATTTTTATTAATTTGAATCCATCTGTACTAAAAAACTAAAATAAAAGAGTTTTCATTTCAAATTCAATGCCTTTTTTTCCTCATTATGAAGCACCTGGTTTATAGAAGTATAACGAGTTTTGATGGATCGTATTCAAGTACGATTGATCCACTACGGGCAAAGTTATCCAGATAACAAATTTTTTTCAGTTAACGTTAGAACTTGAGAAATTATTCAAATGATAGCGAAAATTGGAATGATGAGAGTATACTTTTATTATTTTTTATGTTATTAGGAAGATAACTTAGTATGGTAGAATATGGAGAAGAGAAAATAAAATTTTATATGGAATTTACATATAAGAAATGAGAAAAAAGAGAAAATATATATATTTTTTGAATTTATAGATAAGAATGAAAATCATTATTTATTAGTTTGTAATAAATAAATGCCAATGTGCTGAAAAACTAAAATAAAATAGTTGTCTTGCTTTCTCTTAAATGACAGCAGAAAATTCGTAATTCGGTACTATTTCTCATTCTGAAGCACCGAATAACTAGAAGTACAATAACATTTAGTTAATATATATTCGAGACAGATCGACCCTTACGAATAAAGTTATTTCAATAACGAATTTTCTCGTAGAACAGAATTTGAGAAATTATTCAAATGAAGATGTATCGAACCATCGTAACTAAAATAGAAAAATGCAAGTGGACATAAATGGATATAAATCATTCAAATTTTATCTTCTTTTTTTTTTGCTATAATGGACATAAATGAGTCTAGTAGAACATAGAGAAGAGAAAATTAAATTGTGTTTGAAATTTATAGATAAGAATGAAAATCAACAATTATTAATTTATCTTAGATAAATGTCACAGTAATTAAAAACTGAAAATAACAGAGTATTTCATGCTCTCTAAAATGCGTGCTTGCAAATTTTCAATTTTGTATTTTTTCGCTTGATATACGACATGTTATCTAAAAATTTAACTGGTTTTTACTTACTCATTTGAATTGAGATGAAACTCTCCCGATAATGAATTTTGATTCACAAAATCGCGTAAGAAAAATTATTTAAAGAAAAGGGAATTTGAATTATCTTAATTCATGCACGATCGACACTTGATTATATTATGATTGTGCTTCACAATAATTAAAAAAAAAAAAAAAAGAACTTTCCCATGGTCAAAACACTCAATCATGTCAGTGTGATTTTTCAACATTAAGAGGGGAAAAAACAATCTAAAGATTCTAAACATATGAGCCTTTAGGGTAATGAGTACATGGAAAAATTCGATTTCCAAACATGGAACATGTTTCTCCTGCCAACATGCCAGAGGGCTAGTGTATGAACATATAACATTTTATAATACGATAATCGAACCGATTCCGTTACTACAAGTCAACGGCATACCAAATCGGGTTAGCACAAGATTATATATTATTAGTGTAGATAGGGCATTATTTAACGTATTTAAACAGCTATAACATTTATTTATGGATCGATTAAATTAAGAATATGTATAATCGGACCTACTTTTTTAATGTATGTTCTTAATGGAGACCCCTCCCATGCACATCTTACTGTCCACTTGTTCTACGAAACAGATAATATTTTCAATTTTTTTTTAAAAAAAAATTTGAGATGGTTCTCTAGTTTTCTCTTGTTATTACATTACTCTAAATCTTCCTTGACAAGCAAATCCTAAATTGGGTTGGTGAGGATTTATTGAATTTACTATATAATTATTTTTTTTTATATTTTTCCTTACATGACTCAAATTCTTCCACAGCACGCCAATCCTGAACTGGATTTTTTAATGATTTATTGGCATTTTGAATATTAGTGAATTACATACTAAAGAGATACTGTTACTTTTTTTTTTCAGTGCACGCCACCTGATACAGCTATCTTTTTATGTAAAAAGTGAATCACAATGAGGAGGATATGTATTCACCTTTCCAAATATTGGCCTCGTAATTAATCACTAGTTTCCATAGAAGGTAACTTCATGCCTGTCTAATTTACAAGGCATTAAGGAATCATTAAAACGTAGGACAAAGTACACATTGGTCTCCCCTTATTTAAACATGGAGGTCTCCATGGAGTCTTTCATCGTGTTCTTCTTCTTGATAGTATCTTGATCCATAGCTTCTCGCCTCCATAAAATACAGAAACCCTAGCCGATTCTGCTCGTGCGATCCTTCTGAAAATGCCTGGCCAAGACCTCACCGCATCCCGCAAGAGATCCAAGAGACAAGGCAGCCGTAGAAATGATGATAGCCCGGCTGAATATTCGGGCTACCTTCCTCTCGATATCGTTGAGATCATCCTCACCTACTTGCCCATCAACTTGGCAGTCCAGTCGGCCTTGGTGGGGAAGAGATTCAAAGACGTCTGGATGTTCAGCCGCAGGCTCGAGTTCGGGCGTGATCTTGCGATCAGGTTCTCGACGTTTGACTACTTCACCATTGTCAACACCATCATCTGCCTCCACCAAGGCCCTAAGATCCAAAGCTTCTCGATGTATCTCGACCCGACTGGCTACGAAGCTCAGGTGAGACACTGGATCGAGATTGTGATGTCGAAAGGCGTCGAGGAGCTCGACTTGGACTTTGTCGGCACTTGGAACCACCGTAAGTTCCCTCTCGGCCCACTTGAACTTCCACTGGTGAGAGTCCTGAAGCTCTCCCTGTGCGACTTCCCGCTTCATCAGTCCCCGGACTCTCTGCGCTGCCTGAGAACTCTCGTGCTCAAGAATGTCAACATCAACATGAAAATCATCGAGACCGTGTTGAAGAACTGCAAGCTTCTCGAAACCCTAGAGATAATATACTGCAGAATTGTCGGACCGATCCGAATCGTGGCTAACGACCTTAAGAGGTTCTTGACACTCAAGATCTCAGACTGCCCCGATATATGCCACCTCGAGATTGACTCTCCAACCCTGCGCTCGTTACACTTCAGTGGAAGGGTCCCTCTTCTCATCTTCGGAGATATGTCACAGCTATACGACACTATACTAAATGTCAAGCCTCATCCGGGCCTGCTCATCTCGAGCCATCTGATCAGAAGGTTGATCAGGGATTTTTCCCACATTCGTGTGCTCACCCTCAACGGTGCCTTTCTCGAGGTAAGTCTCTTGCTCTGGCTCGAATTGTTATAAGGCAGATGCGTTTTGTTTTTTGCCTGTTATGTGAAATTGTCGAATTCTCATTGTCCACATCGTGGTCCAGGGTTTGACATCGACGTACTTCGATCTACTGAGAGGGAAGAAGACGGTAAATTCGTTCACTAAACTTGTGGAGCTGCAGATATTCGTGGATGGATCTCTGATCTGCAATCCTTATGACATCATTTCCTTTATTGTTCGTTGCCCTAAGCTGGAGAGGCTTTTCATCGATGTAGGTCAATTAGTCGGTAATCGTAATAGCATAACATGTTAACCACTGATCGATCAATTCCTCATTTCCTTCATCGCTTTTCGGTTCTTTTTTTCCTGCAGCTAAAGGAGTCTTCACTGGAAGGCAGCATTGTCTTTGAGGTTCACCAGAAGCATGAGCTCAAGAAATTCACGAAGGAAATCACCGGCCTCAGGTTCGTCCACATGAAAAATTTCACGTTCCAGAGATGCGAACTCGAACTCGTCAAATTCCTCCTCCGGAGGGCTGTGAACTTGGAGCTCATGGTCCTCACAACCCCAAAGTATGCCCGTCGAGAGGTCTCAGCCTCGGGCCACAAAATTTATGATAAGCTGGTCAATTGTAAGGCATCCCCTAAGGCGGAGATCCACATTCTCCAGACGTGCAGCGAGCAATGCCAGATCGAACCGATGCATGAGAGGCTTTGGTGGTGAGACAAGCCGCAAGGGGCCAAGAAACAATAAGCCTGAGGACTTGTGTATTTCATGTCTTGTGTTGTTGTTTGCTTTCATCGTGTTTCGTTTACAGTGGCCCGTGTCCCTGTCCTCAGATTCAATCAATAGACCTTATTTCCGATTCCATATAATCCGTTTCGCATTGTGATACTCGATGTTTCGTCGCAGATTAAAATCCATCCGTGAAACCTGTTGATAAACCCGATCGGGATGGATATGCTACCCTCTCTTTTTTATTCGTCGTGGAAGAAAAGTACATAGGTTTGCTGCTTAGGGTTTTAAGGCAGATTAAAACTTTCTCAATATATTTTTTTCGGTGACAAACGAAGCTCAACCGAGCTCATGTATTGAACAAAAATCAAATTACAGAGCATATAGTCGGGTAAGGAAACCCTCCTACAACATCAGCTAATTGGACAGATATCAATCCGATGAAACTTCCGACACATATTTTTCTCCCTCAATGATATGGACAAGCTACTCTTTCGAATACGTTTTGTGGTCAAATTATCCATCCACTTTTTTTTTTTTTAAAGTAAAAGAGTCATTTCAAAGATTATTGAGAAAATGAGAGAATAAAATGATATAACAGTTCTATTAATGAGAATGTAACTTATGATTCTTTTATTTTATTTATTTTTACATAGTTTCGGATTCTCGAAAAGATAGCGGAATCTGATGTTATTACTATGAAACGACTTCTGTTTTGTGAAAGGTGATGTTTGGTACAAAGCAATGGAAATGGATGAAATGAAATGAGATGAAATCGATAGATTGAAATGCAACAACATTAAACATCTGGTACATTTGAATTTACAGAAATGAAAAAGAAATGGATATTTAGCTTTTCCTCTCAATATTTTCTTAACTGGGTTCCACTCTTATAATCTTACCGAAGAAAAAAATCGAACTTACGATCTTTCAATTGAAGGGATACAGCAATACAACCAAACCCTCTTTTTCGGTCAGTCAAAGCGAGGTTTGATTTGATGATGTGGTTAATTTGAGCTATAACTCACGTTTAATTAAATCAAGGCCTAGCCCATCTTCCAATTACGCAAGCCGACTTCGTGTGTTTCTTCTCAGTTTTTTCTTGAAAAGAAAAAACAAAATCTTCATAACACGAAGGGAAGAATTGCATATTAGTAGGTCAAAAATGTTTAAATAGAAAGATCTTCACTCGTAGCTGATTCTTCATCTTTTTTTCTTTGATAGTTTTAATCATCTTAGGTGAAGTTAGCTATGGACGTAATTACGATTGGATCGATGTGGAGGATCGGCTCGATTAATGAAACCGTTATCTAAGCATATACATAATCGGATAGAAACGGTTAAACTTAGTTTGCACCTAAATGGGTACTTCCCAGAAAAATTTTATATGGACTGAGACAAAAGCTTTAGTTGTACGAGTGGATAATTCCTCAGGGTCGACGAAATTGATTTTTTGTGCTCATGGAAATTGACAGTCGGATTGACTCTGTACAAAGTTGCTCAAGCGTGCAGATGGTAACTGTTCAAAATGTTTCCTCTAAGAGTGAAAGGAAAATGAAATCTTCCTTAGTTAGCAAGAGAAATTAAAACGAAATCAGGGCTGACAAGGAAAATTCAACCAAAAATAATACTAATTGAGCATATCCATATATTGAGTAACTAATTAAATACAATGCAAAGTTTCATTTGCTTTTCTCCGAATAAGTAGATAAGTGTTTATCAAAAAAAAAATTTGGATGATTATACATCGCCAAGACGTAAGAAAAAACTAATCAAATTGTAATGATCAGCAATAATTATAATAACTGCTCGGATTATTAATACTAATTTATTCATCTGTCATATTTTGATTGTTTTCTCACTTCACATGGTGAGGTAGGATCACGTAAAAATTTCTCAGTGTTTATAATGTTTTTAAAGTGTATTTTTCAAATATTCTAGACTGGGTAAAAAAATTGATTTTAGTCTCCAATCTTTTCGACTATGTTTCTATTTTATTTAAATTTTTTTGGGTCGATTACAATAGAGAAACTGACGCTGAGAGTCTTGTATATTTATTGTCATTTCTTGTAAGCGAGTTCTCAATATTTCAAAGTGTTAAATCAAGTCTTATATATTGTCTGCGTTATAACATCGAATGTTTTCCGTCACCTGCCGTTACTTTAAGCTAATGTGTGTCAGCGCCACGTCAGTTTAAAATAACAGTAGGTAACAGAAATGACTTGATGTTATAACGCGAACAACATATAAACCTTGATTTAACATTTTAAAATATTTAAAACTTACTTATAAGAATCAATAAAAATACAGGACTCTCGGTGTAATTATCTCATTGATCTTCCGAATGTTGTTCATCGTTAATCCTTTACATTACTTTTGATATTAAAAACAGGTGATTTGGTTTTTTAATATTAAATATATAAAATAATTTAATCGAGATGTTGTTCATCTTTCATATGTTGACAACTTTATCGGAATAGTTTAGAGTCGAGTCTTGACCCCTCGCATCTTATATCGAGAGTTTCTCTATTTTTATAATTAAAAAATATATGTTTATTATTAAAAAAGTCCGATAACTTTTCTTAACATTAAATTTAGTGTAAAAGGGCTAAAGTTGACAAAATATTTAAAAGGTTTAGAACCGGAATTGAACCAAATAAAAAGGTTTAGCTTAAAGATAAAAATTATCTAAAAGATTGATGGATCAAAACCAGCTTTTTTTCTTCCGCATTGTCTATAAAATATGTGCCTCCTTTGTAATAAAATTAAAAGTATTCATAACCATTTAATCTAAAAGATTAAAATGTTAGATAATGATATATTTTATTATTTATTATTTAATAAAGTGATTTACTGCCTCTTCTTTTTTTTTAAAAAAAAAAATCTCTTCAAAATTTCCACCCAATTTAGGATTGCTATGTTATATTGTTCAGCAAAAGCTAATTGACTCACTGCAAAGTAAACAAAGTTAATAATCGAAAAGGCTCTCGTTAACTTTATGAAAAAAGAAAAGGAGGTCATCTATGTCGATTCTAACACATACGAAGATCCGAGATCTTGTTCATTAAAAAGTCGTAGCTGATGGATAGAGGTATGAAATCCCCACCCTCAAGAGAATTGCGCCTTGGGATGGAACTTGGAAGGTTTTGGACCCCAATGACCTAGCAGTTGGGCTGTCCCCTTGAGGGGCGATTGTTCTTCCGATTTCAGCAGCTTCAGGCTACTCACTCCAGAGCAGCATCGTATACAGGAAAAAACTTACCAGAAAGGAAGGGCTCCGGCAGATTATATCTCGGCGGAAGATGTCCCGGAAGTGCTGGTCAGTGTTTGTCTCTTGCCCCGAACCAACCAGACCAAGCTTGATTTGCCTCGGGGTTCCGCCGTTCCTGCCTTGTACGGCTAACTCGCTGCTGCAAGATCAGACCAAGTTTGATTTGGTCTCTAATGTTCTGCCAATCCTTGTTCAGTTCTGGTCACAGTTATGCTCAAGAGTGTGCCGAGATTGTTCCCTCAGTTTCCGTTCGAGTTCTGCTACTTATAGAACTATCGACAATCATCGGTTTTTCAGGCTTGCAGTGAAATCACAGATTCAATCCAAAGAGAGATTGGGAAAACAATATAAGAAGAAAATTGGACAAAATGATGGAGAGCTTCTGTCTGTTCTTATTAAACAATTAGTCTGTACAATCCCTCACCCATGTCACAGAACAGAACGGGCTTTGAGCTAAGACCCTTCAATCAAACACCTACAACAAATCCAATAATCTTAATATATCAATCTCCCTACTATCCAAACAGGTACAGACATCGATTAACTGACCGTATCGTGGCACGAACTCCGAGGACTCAGGCAATCTTCAATGGAACCAGTTGAAGAAAATCCAAACCCTTCTCGCCGTTGATCATGATCTTCACATGTACAGAGGAGACTAACAGAGAGTTTATCTACAAAAAGCCCCCGATCGAATGTTCACCGACCGGTTCAGCACCGACCAGGGATGATCTTGACTGTGAGTCTTCAATGTAGGGGTGAATCAATGGAACAAGACTGTGGAGACCTCCACGAGCTTCCTCCTGCAGAGCCGTGGCTTGAAGATTCTTACTGGAGCCTTCGGAGTTTCGAAGCCATCGAGCTCGATCGGGTTCTCGAGTTCGATCGAGGTCCTGAAGGCGGGGGTTTTGGTGGGGGTTTTGAAGACGAAATGCCATTGCCTTGCGATCAGAGCCTGCAGTTGCGAAGAAAGCAAGAGAGATCAATAATCATGAACAAATCGAGCAGTCTTATCAATCATTGGCGATGGATGAGGATGAACTTACAGCGTCTCTGATCGATTTCGACACCCGAACGAGCCGCTTCAAATCCTCATGCTCCACCCCGCACAGAATCCGAATCTGCAGATCGTCACAGAGGAGTTTCTATTAATAACAACATTCCAATCGGAACCAGAATCGCTATCAGGAAGCCAGATAGAATGAATCAACAGGGAAGAAATGGATGAAACTTACCAGAATGTCCTGCGGAAGAGCCTCGAGAGCGGAGCCGCCGGAGCCGACCGAGAGCCTCCCGCTGCACTGCCTCTTCAGAGGAGCTCGCATGGCCGAATCCCCGGGCGATGCCTCGGCATTGCTCGAGATGACTATCCTCTTCCTTCCCAGCCCTCGCGTGTACTTCACGCACACGAACCCTAACCTCTCCTCCCCAACCTCATTCACCGAGCCGCATCTCACGCCCTTCTCCATCGCCATTCTCTCCCACAAACAGCGCTCTGCAATAAGTTCCGGTATCAGGAAACTCCGATTTTCCCAACCTGGAGAACAAGCTCTAACCGCTGACCAGAAATGGAAGTTCTAAGTGGAACGATGACAGGCGTAGATCTCTCCCTGTCGCTTCAATGGATTCTTTTCTTCTTCTTCTTCTTCCGCGAGTGTTTCACTGCGTGTGTGTCGGGCCGGAGCTCACATTTATATCCTTGAGAAATAAATAAATAATTTAATTATAGAAAATGCGGTGAAAGAGGTTAAAAAGCGACGCGGTTTGCGGAAACTACGAGAGACATCGAAGGAAATATCTGTGCTCGCACGCGCGGGGTGTGAGTAAATTTTTTAATTTTGAATTTTCTTTCGTGCACAAAATTTATCAGATCTTAATTAATCAAAATATGATTAATAGTCGGTCTAATAAAAGTAAATCGATATGAATTTTCTCATTAATAAAACTCTAATTAAAGATTAAACTGAATTACTCCAAGTTTAAATAGAGGACAGTTTGAATTTTTTTCTATTTATATAAATACCAGGACTAACAAAATCATAACCGGTTGAACATTATCAATATAAAAGTTTCTATAATTTAATTATTGAATCGTTTAATAGTTTAATTTAACAGGTTATAATTAACAGATCAACTAAAAAAATCCAGAAGTTTATAATTATTTTTTTATTCTCCCAGTGATTTGTTTTTTATAATTATTTTTTTTTAATTTGTGTTTTGGTGTCTATCAGTTTGGCGGTTAAGTAGAAACTAGCCGTTGGTGCAAGGGGACACGTGGCGGGATCTGAGGGGCATGTTGAGCAACATGGGGGGTTTATCGAGGTGATGACCTGGCCGGTGGGCGGTCCGAGTCGGCTGTTGTCGGTCGTCTCCTTCTCGAGCACGTCTCTCTTTTTGTCATCGGATTCCCTTACAGTGTAAAATCAGTAGGGAATATTTTAATTTATTGATGATGACATGGCAAGAGCTGATTGGCTAACTCTGGGTGGGTGAACAGAGAGGTGGAGTTCGGTGGCGGCCGGGCAAAGTGGCTCGGCCTAGTTGACCGATGGGCTTGGTTCAATAATGGCGGCTCCGGCTCTCACAGCTCATATAATTCCCTTTCCATGACCAGGCCAAGTTGATCGGGTCAATCGTAGGAGAAAGTGTCGTGCAGGTAAGGCTTATAATTTTTAATATGACACGATAATTCGATATGGATACGAAATTATACATATCCGTGTTGATCCTAAACAGGTTTCGTGTCTAAATGAGTTGATTCACATAATCCGTTTATATAACTGCATAACACGATACACGATTAAACTCATTTTATTATATATTTATGTATTAAATTTATTAACTCATTGAAATATAATAAATTATAATTACAATTGTACTTTATATATTTAGTTATATGAATTAAACGTATCATGTCGTGTCAACCTAATTTAAATGAGTCGTGTTAGTATTTAAAGTTTCTGACCCGTTTATTAAACGGGTCATATGCGGATTGATACACTTTTGATATCAGCCCGTTTAGACACGATACGTTTAAATATAATATAACATGTATTACCAGGCTTACGTGCAGGCGACTCTATGCGATGTGGAATACCTTACGTGGAAAAAATACTATTACTTTATCAAATAATAAAAGATAGATAATAAGTTTTGATTGAGTGAATTTTTATTATATTATAAAATAACTTTGCTATAAGAAAAAAAATCGTATCAATAATGCCACATCGTACAATCGTTTCACCAAAAATCTTTCTATATATTTTTCGACATTGCTGACTCATCTAGTCAGCAACCCGTACAAGTCTCGGACCTTGAATCAATGTTTACATGAATCTAATGCAGCTACTGTCAAAGTTCCATCGATAACACTTTGGAGAACCTCGAGCCAAATAAAAAAAACACGCACGCACACACATCGGAGAATCTTTTTTTTTTTTAAATATTCACCTATTTATAAAGAATTTAAGGCCACAGCCAAAAAAAAAAAGGCTAAATTTGTAAGCGATGGTGTCTGGATCTTTTTATATTCTAATTTTCAATCTATTGATCGTCTTATATGATATTTATTCCTCAACACTTATCCTTAACAATTAATCTTGAGTCCGGGGGTGATAATTCGCTAATGTGCGGGTTTTCTCCTCTGCTCTCGAGCTATATAATTGACTATGAGTGTGTTGTTTTTCTTCCGATCTCGGACTAGTATGACATGAGCTCACACGATAGCTTGCTCGAATATTACCCATCAGACATAAATTATATTAGACTCATATCCACTTAAAAGTACAGTCGATTGACTATCTAATATTGGATTTATTCCTTAACATCTTTGTAGGTCAGAAACAACGCCTTTTATGCTTTGAACATGTAGGAAAGGGGGACATAATGGAATTGGAGAGTCTCACGGATGAGGATGGAACCCGGGAACTTTCGGGTTAAAATCGAGAGCCATAACACAGAGACCTGATGGTACGGTATGGAATGGTGGATCCAATTTTGAATTTATTGAAAAGGCACAAAAGGCCCGATCCAGAAGCTAAGGTAAATGGGCCTCATAATGTCACAAACCTTTCATGCTTGAATATCAGAAATGATCCAATAGATCAGCCCAAATTGCTGGACCCTTTTGCCAGATCTTCATTAACTTGATGAAGGAAAAAAAAGGTATAAAAGGGAAAGAGAGTTTGGTGCAGTAGTTGTATGGTCAGCAATCTAAGACAGACGAAAACTAGATCCAGTTTATGTCAGTGGAAGAAAAATATTAGATGATCTTATCTCGTAATGACGTTGTGAGAAAGAACCAATCGAATTACTTTAATTAGAAATAAGTATGGTAAATGCTCGGATGACTGACACTAATTTACTCGTTTGTCACATTTTGATTGGTGCTTCCTCGTGTCAAGTGACGGGGTAGGATCCGCCTAAGAATTTCTCTTGTCAGCGGGAATTTCTGTACATTTTTATTTTCCAATCTCATCAGTACATATTTAGTTTTTGTTTTATTCTCCGTTTTATTTTTATAAACATTTTTTTGGGAGTATAAAATATAAATTAATACATATGATAGCACTAGTTTTAGAAAAATACATAAATATATTCCCTTTTCTCAATATAGAAAAAGTTATCTGTACTTTTTGCATGCTGCGAGCCAAGTCGGCACATTAAAGAGTTATGCTTTCATATCCAGAGCTTTTGGGTAATATTTCTCTATTCCAAGTGAGCAATTACACCTCGTAAATTAATTCTTGTAGGAGAAGCTCATGTGCATAGAAGAACTAGTAAAGGATATTAAAAAGGATAGGAGGAGTCCACAAATGGATTTAGGGATACCCTTGAACTAGGAAAAATTCATGAGATGCAGTGCATATTTTACTTGATTTTATTTATTTATGTTGAATTATTCTATCTCGCTCCCAAATTCGTTGCATTACTCAACTATGTAATTCTGTTATTCGGCCAAATTTTCTAAATCCGTCCTTGAAAGAGTCTCATTAGAAAGAATCAAACTAAACACTTTTTAGTCCGAGATGAATAATAGTAACACTGCTTCAAGCCACGTGGCTATGTTGCATGCCAAAAAAAAGCATACATTTGGATAGGAGAGAGTCTTTTATATAACGGATATATCACGTGACCGTGCTCACGCGGTGACACAAATCAATAAGATTTAATAATTTTAAAATTTTATATAAAATCATAAAAATAAAAAATGACCTAAAAATAGCTGAATTTTATTAATTTAATAACATATTAGCACTGATACATATTATGTCTATTACATATAGGACTTTTTTTATGGGTAGACCCATTAAATTACATAATATCACGGGCTCTTCACCCAAAATTACTAACTATTGGTACTTTTGGGATCATTGAATTATATATATATATATATATATATATAACTAAGATCTCATTCTTACATAATCGACGTGGAATCTGAGCATCACAAACTCCCTCCTTAAGGCCCAACATCCTAGTTGAGCCCTTGGCCTGGCTTGTATAACTCCCTGCCACTTGGGCCGGGGTTCATACTACTCCTCACGATTCCGTCTTGTGGTTAGGTCAGCCTAATATACCATCGGAACCCCTGTGATTATGGGCCGACGTTGGCTCTTATATCATATGTAAAACCACGGGCCAGTCATCCAAAAATGTTATCATTTGCCCTTACATATACATTAAATATCTCTCCCTTTTATGGTCGATGTGAGATTGGGGTGTCACACCTATTCTGTTCTTTTCCAACCCATTTTGACGCACGCAGAAGTTAGTGTACAGAAAAAGCTGATAGAACCCACCATGGATTTTTGTTTAAAGCTTTTCACCTTTATAATTAGCCTCTCATTAAACAAAAAAAAAATTAATTCGAAGTGAGAAAAAGGGGGGTTTTCGGCGGGCCAACTCAAATGTGTTTTATCTTTTTTTTCCCCTCATGTAGGTCCCTTTTGACCATAGTCATGTCAATTTGATTTACACATGGGGCCATGCATTTGTACATATCATGTAACATCACTGATCAATACCTAACTAACATATATGCATTTTTCTTAAACATCCGGTACAATGGTACTCATCTTCGCACGAAAGTTAAAAGTTATGAATTCTATTTTTACAGATCGAAATTTTTTGGACCGCCTTATTTCTTCATATCTATATAGACATAGACCACCTTGACAGTTCGAAAAAAAATTGTCTCATGATGCTACTATGATGGATGTCATCCGAAGGGAAGGGTATTTGGGGTTGAGTCCTATCATCATATGCATTGGTTTAAGTGATCGGTAAAGTGGGACTATACCCCCTTTCATTCCCTCTTTCTTCGATTTTTCTAAGTCTATCTGTCTCTTTTATATACTGAAAAAAGGTGTTTAGTATATATTTATCTCTAAATAAGGTTCTGAATTTGATTGCTTACCCTTTAGTGGAACCAATGTGATTTGAATCTGAATTATTCGGCATGCATTTATTTTTGAATATTAGGTTATGGACGTGCTAACAATAAAAAGAAAAGTGGTTCATTTGACTCCACTGTTGTTCTATCACTATCACTCTCTTCTATCTACCTATATATCTAACAAAATTTTTGCATTTATAACTACATTAAAATAACACATGAAGAAAATTAATAAAAGATAATTATTATGGATGGATCCAAACCCACATAATTCAGCATTTATTTCCATCTAACATTATGAATGGAGACAATTCACGGTCAGAGAGTTTTATACCAAATGAGCCTACTTGACTTAACTAAATTAGCAAAAGTCAGTTGTACTTTTGAAAATCAGTTGTATAGACTGTAAAAAAAACTATGAATGAAGATAACCTGCATTTTGGGAGACTCTTACTCCTAATTGGGCATAGACTTATGGCTAGTTTTGTAACTATATAACTATGGGTAGTTTGCCTATAGTGTGATGAACATTTTTCCTATCTATATATCTTCCCATGTGGACAAATAAGCTATGAATTATGAGAATCAAATGTGGAAAGTTACAATACAACCTTCTACAAGCACTACATAAAAGGAGATGAATACCCAGAACTGATTGGTTAAGGTGATTCAAATACCACTTCTCTCTAACTAAGGTTTTAGGTTCGGGTCATATAAATCGAGATGATTCATAATTAGAAGGGTTTTATTATTTAGTGGACGAACTGACTTAAATTTGAATTAATTAGAGTCTATTAAATTTTTAGTTAGTAGGTAATACTGCCAAGAGAAAAGAGATGGATGCCCATAAGTTGTGCAACGAAAGAAAAGCAAGCATGAGAAAAGAGATTGCAGCGAAAAAGCAACGTTGGAGGAGTGGGAGAAAGAATGGTATCATCAATGGTGGGTGTCCCCCGAAGGACCCAATCTGAGATTCCTGCACCAAAAATTGTCCCATCATTTATCTTCCTTCCAAATTAAATGGTCCTTCGGGGGTCTTTGGAAGGATCGATGGATCAACTAAATATAAATCGAGAGTGCATTATTAGGAGGCAGTGTCATGATAAATAGGTGCAAGGCGTGGTCACGACTCTCAATTGCACGAAACGTGAACCTCTTCATTGAAGTTCAAGGAGAGTGACATTGCACTAAAGCCTGCTACTGTTTCATCTTTTGTCGTGATAAGCAAACCATCCATCTTTCGAGATTTCATGATGCGGTCCAGTCGAGTTCTCACATGAGCTGCTAAGGATGGAACAAGCCCAAGATTCGATTCCTCCTATGTGACAATATCTGTATCAAGTTTCGAGTACCGGAATCTCTTAATGGAAGCTGTTTCACTAATGTTCCAACCATGTATTGATTGTGTGTGTGTCTGTGTTATCACTTTTTTCTTGAATGAAATGAGAGGCAGGCAATGAACAAGCCCTAAAAACAATAATGTTCCATGACAGGTCTGTCATTTTCAAACTGGAAAATTGCCTCGTAGCTTTTCAATAATTAAAAGACAATCATAAAAAAGTGAACTCGCGAAAAGGTCACCGTGGCCATCAAACCCTAGGCATATCATGTGTCCTCTTCTTCATCAGCTGCGACGCTTAGCCTCAAATCAAGCAAGGCAGTTTATCAGGTGAACCTTTCACCTTTAAAACCCATATCAATCAGATAAGCCACTTTAAATTGTTCGATTATATTCGAGTTTTACGAGTGAAAAATAGTTCATCATTGGGAGAGTTTTATCCTTCATGGTTAATCAAGCTAAAACCTACATCGGTCAAGATCTGTTAGATTTTGAATTTTAAGGGACACTTTCCATGTTGGATGGCTAATGAATTGAAACCTGATTTATAAGAAGAATCGGGTACCGCCACTTATAACTTTAGATTTTTAGGTGGATATGACTCAATCTCTTATGGATCCGGTGAAATTTATTGACTGAATGTGTTTTACCACCTCGCAGGAGTGTCTGACCGTTTTAATACATTTACATGCAAGAATTGCTAAAACTATCATGCCTAGCAAAAGAGTTACGCTTGTTTGGTTGTCATCAATCAAGGCGTTATTTGCTTTCCACATGCCTTTTTTTTATCAATAAAAACGTCAATAACAGTAATTATCACTTTACCACCCCGACATACAATACTCAAATTCTAATATTCAATTGTGAATATAATAGATATATAATAGATCAACTGAATATGTAAGCAGTATAGACATTGATCCCATCATCGAACACTATCAAATATTCAGCATAGCTCACACGAATTGGTGGTTTATACACGGTCAAAACTTCAGCTAACGATGTTTATTTTGGGTTAGACATGGATGAACACTTCTACTGTAGGTGTCGCAACATCGAGTAAATTGATTGTATGTACCCATTTCTCTAACGGAAATTGATAGCTGAACTTAAATGTTAAACTATCGTTATCTTAAACTATACTAGATTTTTTTATAGTACTATGCAAATAGGATGGTGTTAGTTAGTACTGATTGTTCAGTCCGTCTGACATGTTCGTGATTAAACATAAAATTTCAAAAATTACGTAGTATGAACAGTTAAATCATCATTATTGCCACACTCCTTTTTGACACGTGCATTTTAAAATAATAAATTGAATCAATTACTCCGATAATTTAATTTAGACACTGTCTATTTAGCCACGACTCTTTTAAATACGCGACATCAAACGTGTTACATACGATGTTGAAAAAACGAACTTTCAGTTTCAGCCCGTCGAATTAAATTCCCATAAAACACCTCATTTATAGATAAACCTTTCAAAAAATCAAAACCCCTTTTCTCTCCTTCCCTATCCCTCTTCCTTTCCTTCCCATCTTCGTCACCCACAACCAAACTCTGAATCGCCAATTCACTGGGAATTCCACTCCGGCCGATGATCGATCTCCTCCAAGCGAAGGAATCGGATTCCATGGAACTCTCATTCCTTCCCTCTCACCCACTCTTCTCCACCATCCTCACCCTCTACATCCTAGTCCTGCTCTATTCCCCGCCCTTCTTCCTGACCCTCCTCCTCTCCCCGGTTCTCACCCTCACCGTCGTCCTCCTCCTCACCCTCCTCCGTCTGGGATCGGTTCAGGAACCCGGTCCCGATGCCGTCGAGCCCCGAGCAGAATCACTCCGGCCGGAAGACGATCCCTTACCGGCCACACCGGCCCGACCCGACGAGGGACTCCCCTTCGTGGGCTGGGACGTGAAGGCGCCGCTGGAAGTCATATACGAGGAGTACGAGGGTGAAGATGCGGATGACCTTGACCCAGTCTTCGAACCAGACCGGGAACCGGACGAGAGGGGAGGTGGCCGGTTCAATCGGATGGAGAGGTGGCCGTCGCTCTCGCTGTGCTACCCGGAGTCGGACTCGGACTCGGAATCCGACGCCTCGTCTGCCGGCGAGTTCCCGACGATTGGTGACTGGGTCTCCCGGGAGCAGGAGCTCGGGTTCGGGTGGGTCGACCCGGAAAGGGACGGGCTGATTGAGATCCAGCTGGACCTGCCCGGCGGGGGCGGTGGGAAGAGGGAAAAGGGCTGGGATTTTCAGGCGGAGGAGGAGAATTTGATCGAGATCGACATCTCGCCGGCGACGAACGGAGAGTTTCTCGCCAAGAAAGTGGGTGGTGGATTCACGGCGGGAAGAAGGGTTAGTGACGACGCTACGTTGATTAATTTGGATTAATTAATTAATTAAAGATAAATACTATATGTAATTATCTTTCTTTTTTTATAATTTTCATTTCTAATTTTTAGAATTAAAGGGATTAGAGGTGTGACATTTTGGCCCTCTTGGGGCATTTTGTTTTATGACAAAGTTGCAAGTAGAAGTTGCCTCCAAATCCAAGGATTTAATTGATTTTTAGGCCATTCGAGGAGCCTTGATTGCTATAACTATCGATTTTATTTGATAATGCGAGTTTGAGAGCCGGAAAAGATAGCGATTTCTAGAATGACAGGCTCTTTATCTCTTAAAGACGTTATTAACGATACTAGATTTCCTTTATCAACTAAAGTTTGATCTATTTTTTCAGTTCTCGAGCTAATATAGTTTTTTTTAA
The DNA here is from genome assembly GCA_037672795.1 of Lagerstroemia speciosa. NCBI lineage: Eukaryota > Viridiplantae > Streptophyta > Magnoliopsida > Myrtales > Lythraceae > Lagerstroemia > Lagerstroemia speciosa. Next base: position 6,292,746 of record CM075302.1, on the reverse strand, counting down.
TGGTCTAATGGTAGTTTTATGATCAATAGTGTGGCAGATTATTTAACTTGCTTTGATAAAAAAAAATTGAATATATATTGATTTTTATCATATTCAAATATAATTTCGTTTAACATTTTGGGAGATTATCGACCTTGCAGTGTCGATATTTCTTTTGATTCCATATTATTTAAATCGTGAACTTGTTTATTCAGATCAATGAAACTTACCATGTTTATAACAAAAAAGATAGGTTTTTTGCTACTCCTTTTTTTTTGAATATTTAAAATTTAAAATTTTGTTGAAATTATTGATGAATTATTATCTGTAATCTTTTTATGGTTGGCCCAAAAAAAGTCTTTTTATGGACTATTATCATACAATCTATATGAGGTAACTGCATGCAGGTTATTTCTTTTAATTTAAAAAATATTAATTAATTGTATCCTATTGCCATATTATTAATTGGTCATTTCAACCTTAATTTTTTCAAAAAATAAAAATTCAGTCTTCCGAACGACTATCATTCCACATCTTCAGCCACATAATCCCGCAGATTTTGAGGATCAATCATTATTTTTCCAGTAATTCACCGACCATTAAGAAGACACGCAGATCTAGTAAAGAATAGAACGAAAGGAAATAAAGTAATAGGTGAAATTTTACTTGCGAGAATTGAATTCGAGACCTCTTAATTCGAAATAAGTTCACATGGTTAGGTCTTTGGCTCACCCAAACTTCCAACTTGATGGGAGACACTTCCAATAACAATTACCGATATGAGCTTGTTCAGGTGATTTGACACTTCTTTCCCTTGACCAGTATCTCAAATCTCGGAAATGGAAAAAAAATGCATGAATACGGTGATTTTGATCGACCCAACTCAAATCTGCATAAATGGTATAAACCGAAAAAGTACATAAAAAAAAAGGACTTTGGTGTATTGTCGTTTGACTTGAAATCAAGATGTTTTTCGTTCATTAGTGTGTGACTTCTCATACCTCTTTATACACTTCTTTCTCATGTCCTTCTAGAATGGTCAGTATCCTGTTAAACAGAAACAATGTTAACGGAGAGTAGTGGGAAGGCTTTGCAGCTGTAAGGAAGTGGAAAGTGGGAAGTGAGATGCGATTGAGGCTCAAAAAGGTAGAACTGATGGAGAGAGCAAGGGCACGTTGTTTTGTGGGCAGACGAGGGCAGTGCATGTTACTTAGTAGTTCCATGAACGTTTGTGCGACAGGGACTTCACATGGCAACCCTTCAAGTTAGTTCCCACTATGCTCTTTCTGGCAATATGCAGCTTCCCTTCTGATTTCCTCTCTGTTTCGGGAAGCCGGGTGTTGTATCCGATCTGTCTCCCTTCTCGCTCGAGCTCTCCATCGACATCCTAATGCTTGCAAATTGTCTGGGAACGAACTGTTGAGCGGATTTGCAGCTTGAGTCCGTACAGTTTTAATTACATGTGAATTTATGGGTTCATTTATGAAACTTTGACATCCAATACTGAAGCATCCATTTCAGAGACACGTAATAGTTAACAAGACCTACACCAACATGGATTTGCTGGACCGGTTCGATGTATCATCCCCTTATATAAGATCTATTGACTAAGTCTTGTAGATAAAACAAAAATTTGTAACTGGAAGAATTTTATCCCTTAATGAATTGGTCCGGTCTGATCAGATCCCATTAAACTTTCGATAATGGATGGAAAACCCTAAAAAACATTTCAAGTCTTTCAATAACTTTTTGATAAATAAAAATGGAGAATAATAGTAATTGTGACTTAGCTACCATGTTGTGTAATGTTTAGGTTTTCGTATTCAACTGCAGACATATTTGTGTAGCACTACTTAAGGTCTAACATAGCTTAAGAAACTAGTATTCGTCACGACACAAATTCAAGAGTCTCTTCTGACAATATTATTTATTATAACAAAGATTCACATCCATGACATCAACCTCATCGAATAACATAAGAGTGAGCTTTAAATCAGCAAATCAACATTCTCCATGGTAAGTCTTCCAATAACATAATGACCATGGCTACAGACAAGTCAAAGGCTGTTCAATGTATTATCCATCTTCCCACACAGGTTTTATATGTACTTTGGTTACCGGCATACACTGAATGAGGAAAAGTTCATCTCTCGAAGTTGAGTTCACGGCTAGAAACATCAAGGGGAGCTCATGGAATTCCTTATATGCAATCTCATGTGCATGTACTGACCCACGTCCCTAACCATATAATTGCATGGACAGACTCAAACAGACATATACATACATATATATATATCATATTCTCGAGACTAAGTAATCCTTGACACGGATACAAAGTCACCCACTGGGGACGGAATTCAAAATAAGAGTAATTTACTATCCAAAATAAATCTGTTCTTAGATTTGCGAAGGCACTTTTTTATTTTAAGAATGAGGGATTACCCTTCTAAGACCATTATTTCTCAATCTAAGAGTGTGTTGTTACTATGTTTCTCTTATTAAATCAGGGTTTGATATAGTTGGTCTGCGACTCATAGATGTCGAAAACATCCTCAGGATGATATCTTAGTTCCTGGAGGATGGAAAACCCTAGATGTCGAAATCTGATCCTCATTTCCGGGATTGACAGATGAGGGAACTCCAGCTAGGAGAACCACCGGTTCCAGCTCCAATCCATGCACGATCCGTACTAGATTTGGGCAACTGTTCCTTCTATTTGTACTAGATTTGGCCAAATACTGTACACATGTTTAGTCCACCATGTACTGCCACTGGACTTGTTTGTAATAATCGTTGCACTCATATTGTGCTTGATTGCACAAATCAAAATTGTGGACCTGGCTGGACCGAAGTTCTGGCCAGACTCGCATCGACGACCGAAAGATGTGTGTATCTCTGTGTCTGCAGTGTAGCTGGTGAGCTCGAAGTCCTGTGGGCAAGTACATGCACCAGCAAAGCCAAATTAATGAGGACAATGGAGAACTGTACATCAGATAGAATTTGATGAGACGTATGCCTAAATGATTCATTGGCAAGGCCCCCTCGGAACGGAGTCAGCTTACGTGTGTTGTCTGTCGTCGAGTTGGGTCCCCACACGAAATCATATCAAAGTTAGCATAAATTATGGTGTCTGTCTCTGAGTTTCAGTAGCTTGTTATTTGATGTTGTTTGATTTTGTAGTATTGTAACCTCTGCCCGGGCTTACGAAAGGTTGCTGAATATGCGCTCGAGTGCCATGTTGAATATTGCAGTGGTACTTGAAAGACACTTGGGTTCACAAGAGCTCATATACCAGGTTGAATTTTGTGTTGTGAGTAGGTTGTTTGGCTAAGTAGGCGACTAGGCTTAGAAGAGACTGTTGGAAACGGGTCCGGACTTAGGTCCACCACTGTAGTGTGTCAGACGCTCACACATTATATTATAATTATTAGTTGACCTTAGAAGAGACTGAACCGTTCACATCTAAAATCCTAAACTATCAGGTGATGACACTCGCTTTCTTATAAATCCATGATCCATGATCAGTCCTCTATATTATCAGTGTGAGATCTACGAGTATAGTCAGTCGATATCGGACCCAATGTCCACTCAAATCTTTTAAATTGATCGAAGCTGGCGGTACCCAACAATCTCATATTTCCCATGCAAGGTTATGTTCGTGTTTTTGTCTCTTTTTTTAATTTTTTTTTTCGGATTAGGATTAGCGTTTCTTTTCCCCTCTCTCACGCGCAAGGGATAAAGACAAACGAGACATGGAAATAGCACGTTGGCTTGGATATAACGTTACTGACATTATCTGTCTCCAAGATATTAACTGGGCACGCACTTTTGATATACCGTGTTAGATACTGTAATGACCTTATAAATTACCTTATCCATGTCCTCGTCTAGTCCACTTGAGGAAAGTCCTGTATGTAACGGGTATATCATGTGGTATCACTTATGTGGTCTGACAAGCCAAGAAAATTCTCTCATCAACTATACCTCGACCTCGACCTCGACCTCGACCTCGTGTTGGTTCTTGAAATTTGCTCTTTAACTCTTCCTTTTATTTCTTCCTCTTTAGTTCGATTTTCTGCATCCGTCGTTGAATAGCCGGACGAGTCCAACTAAAACCTCCCCAGCCTGACCCACCAAACCACTGTTTTGGCCTGACTATGCGACCTCGAAGTATCAGGCTTCATCAGCTGTATGTGGATAGAATCCACGCGACAACACATGTGGCATTTGTCGGTTCTTCTTCTTCTTCTTTATTTTCTATATATTTTAAATTGTTCGATTTCTATAAGAGAAGTGAATCTAACTAGTTCGTGTTCGAATCATGTCGGTTCACTGAATAATAAATTTTGTCAAATTATGTATAAAAATTAAAAGGTAAGGTAATAGTGCACGTAAGCGGGGAAAGAATACATCTACCGTATCCTAAAAGATCAAAAAGGCTCTAATTCAAGTTGACAATAAAAAATTCGATGAAATCCTAGAAGCTGAGATGTGGTCAGACCAATCTGCAACCCGTTGTCCTCCCGGAGTGCGTGTCGAAATGTAATTATTCAACGATTTCCGAGCATATGAATATCATGGATAAGTCCTCTATTCCAGTCCATATCGCAGCCCTCCTCTTTCTTACTGCCTTGAACACAGCCTCTGAATCTACCTCGAGAATGGCCTTTCAATACCCTAACTCCCACGCTAATTCGAGACCTGATTTCACCACCTGCAGTTCAGCTGCCACTGATGCCCACCGAACTACTTCACCTAACCATGTCGATTCTCAACCCCTTTCCGGATATGTTGGGGAAGAACTAAGCCAGGTTACGAGTGAACCCATGTGTTGTGTGGTCTGGTATCCTCGTACAAGGGTCGCCTAAGATCATGCTTGATCAAGCCATTCCAAAGGGCTTGCCTGGCCCGAAAACCTGAATCTCAGTATCCATTGAATGGAAGTGTAGTCCGAGCTCGTATCGTACTGAAAAGACTAGTTGGAAGTCAGAGATGAGATTATGAAGATGGATTACCGAATGAAATTCCGTTTGACATGTTTACCAAGAAGACAATGCTTGCGCAGGTTCGAAGGCTGAATTGGTTGTGATTCTGCTATCGGATTGGCATTTCTTCGAGGATACTTCAATGAAGAATGAGGGAACCAGGGAATTGGGTGAAGAGTATTGGGCTTTGAAATTTTTTTGTCTATGGGCCTGGTCCATGTTGATTCAAACGAAAGGCCCACGGGATTAAATGCTCGGGCCGGGCCCTTCATTGCAATACTTAACATAGATTTGTGTCATGTAAAATCATCATCATTGTCATTGCAATCCAATCGAGCATGCAATCTTAGTGCAGTGATGTAAGATTTCGACTCACAACCTAACCTGGAGGTTTGAGTTCGATTTTTGCCTTGAGGGTTACGTGTTCCCCTATATATCTTTATTCCTTGTCTTTATATTGGCTCACCGGTCTTTTTTATCACAGAAAACATTGCAATCCAATCTAGTGGTCACGCTATGCACCTCTACTAGCATGTTGTCTTCAAGTTCCCTCTGACTCTACATCTTTGTTGCACGTGAAAGGAGGTGTTAAGAAAGCAGATACCGTATTGGAAAAATACGAGGAATATCCGGGAAAAATAAGAGAGATGAACATCATTGGGTCATGAGTGTCATCTTTTATATGTCCATTGTGATATTTTTAACAATTTATATTCATTTCTGAAGTGAGAATATGTTCCAAACAAGAAAAAAAAAATGTTGAAATGTGAATAACATATGGACTCACATGATCAATCAGCACGGGCACATAAACGTACTACTGTCAAAAAAACATATTTTATTATTGAGATCGGCCGGGGAAATCGATGAATCAAGTTAGACCGCGAATGGATCAATGTTATCGAATCGGGTAACTTAGGGTATCTTTTTGGCACATTCGTATGGATGTGGTTCCAATCTTGCCAATACCATGGTGGAAGGCATGAAGAGTCTAAGGCCAATGTGAGGTCAATGAGTCCCCTACTAGATGGGACATCATTAGGCTATGGAAGACTTGGGGTGGTCCAAAGTATGATGCTGGTGTTGTGCCACGTGTCAGTAACAGATAAGCTATAAGTGGAGCACTTGATGACATGGAAACTTATGCCGAACTGCTTAGTAGTTTAATTTAACAGTTTATAATTAATTATTTTAAAAAAGGAAAGAATATAATGATCTATAATCTATTTTCTTATCTACTTAATGGTTCGATAACTGAATCGTTAAAATTATTTCAGAGTTGAATGAAAGAATTTGGATAAGGAAGGAGAGGCCAAGTCATTCTCTCTCCCCTCTCTCTCTTTTTTTTTCTGGATGGATAAGAGAGTGTTGGCCTGTGTCACTCTATTTTTTTATAACGAATATATTCGAACGCCTTCCGGTCCCGACTAGTAGGGGTTGCAACTCCTCCTCACCGGGGCACACGTAATATCCCGCAAAATAAGTGTGTCAAATAAGTCAGGCGAACCGATGGGCTCGAGAGAGCTGTAAAACCGCCACCCATGAGAAAACACATCTCTGGGGATTCGAATTCGAGAGGTTTTGGAGGACCTCCCAAAACCTGACCACTCGGACTGGCCCTCGTGGGCTGGCTCGTGCCAGTCTAATTTCTAAAGGGGTGGTAGACATGTTTTTTTTTTTTCCTTATAAAGAAGATTGGTAGAAGATTATTAAGTTCGGGCTAATTCAAGTTTCAAGCTATTAAGAGGTGTACTGTTTTTTCAATTACGATTTTTTTTGTTTATAATAATTAAATTTAAAACTTTTTTCTGAGGAAAAATGATGTCAATATAAATGGTACTGCATTCGAAACGGTACGACATTTTTTTTCCTTAAATAATATTTCGAATTCGAGTCTTGAATGGAGGGAGAGTTTTACTCACTAATGGGCCAATTTGATTTGAGTTAAATTAGTAAGAATTTATTGAATTTTTGGACACTGATGATATATATTAAGAAAAAAGGTAACAAGGATTTTACGATTATTTTCATTTTCTTATTGGGGGTAACTTCGACATTGTCATTACAGGCAAGTGGATCTTTTCAGACAAAATCTAAATCATCACATGGTTCATGGCCCTTCTTCCTCTGTGATTGGTCGAGGCGGGGGAATCTGAGTAGGCACTTGGTCGGTGGCAAAGCGTGTAAATATCCTCCATTTGATGGGCAAAGATTCGACTGGAATCTTTCCCGATCACTTGCCAGAGAAGCTCTCTGCCAAAGTTTAAAATAAATGAGAGAAGAGTATTCTAATCCTCAACATTTTATTTTTTTACTTTAACCCAAATTTTTTAGGGTTAAAAATAATCTTAACATTTTCACTTAATTTAATTTTGGTCATCCCGTTACTATTTTCATTAAAATATGCTGACATGAATTATCCGTCAAATAAGAGACATCTACGTGGACTATAGTTTATCTGACTCATCTAGACCAATTCAATGAAATTAAATGAATTTATTTTTTGCTTAGTAAACCGGTTTAGTCTTAACATAGGCAGAGTCAAATATGTTAAAAGAAAACCGGTTTACTAAAATAAGAGTAAATTCATTTAATTTCATTGAACCGGTTTAGATGAGTCCGACATATTATTGTCGACGTAAATGCCTCTTATTTAGAGGGTAATTCATGTCATCATATTTTAACGGAAACAGTAATGACAAGATCAAAACTGAATTAAGTGAAAAATGTTGAACACTAATTTCAACTTTAAAAAGATGTTTAGGTTAAAGTTGAAAAATGTATTAAAGGTTGAGATCTAAAAATGTTTTTCCCTAAAATAAAACGGAAAGAAGATGAACAACTTGGGCCAAGCTGAATTGACGATAACGCCCTTCTAGTCGTTCGAGTCAAGTTGCTGGGCTTTTTTTATTCGTTTTTTAGGTTGAAATGGTCGGCATCGGGTTAGATAAATCCATCCATTGATGTCTATATCTATCTAGTTGAGCTGCTGACTTTTGAGGTAATTATGTTTCAGAAGCAATTTGATCAACTTTGTCATAAACTTTGTCTAATTCTTTCAATTTTGGAATGGAGGGGTATTATGGTAAACTGGCGATGTAGTTTTCAAGCGAAAGCGATTGGTCAGGAAAAATCAATAATTGCAAGACAATGGTATGTCACGTTCTGAAGGATCTTTCATTGGAGGCCTTTTCTTTGCTTTATAAGCCCTAACCTTTCCAATACAGAAATCTATTGATTCAAAACTTACTCTTATATAATTTAATGAAATTAGATTTTCATATTTGAAATACGCTCTAAGCGAAATTATCATAAACTTGGTACAGTAGTACCACTCTCGATCTGAGGCCAAGGAACCTTAAGCTACGTTCTCACCGTTAGGACTCCTCATGTGCGTTTGTGCCGCCTTCCTTCTATCCCCTTATAAATTTATGTTCCTCTATTTGTACAATAAAAAATTAGGGGGATGAATATGTAAATGATTAAATAAAATTTTAATGTGATTACATTTTAATGAATTTACCGTCTCACCTTTATTTTTTTGATCAATTGGGTATCAAAAATCAAATTTTGTACACCCATTGGTTTGAGAAATTAAAAAATAAACTAAATTCTCCAAATATTTTCAAATATAATTGAGATATACATTGTATATTACAAAACATCTATCACCGGACCACAGCCTCATCTATGCACCGGGTCCACGCAGCTCTCTAGTCAAGGTTAGGTGTGGTGGGCTGTGATCCTGCGTGGCCCTCTTTTGGCGCTATTCTCCGCCTGCCTCCTGCTTTGGTGCTTGGTTAACGCACATGATCGCAATAAATATTATTTTCTTTTCTTTTGTTTTTTTAAATATATTTAAACTGATAATAATTGCCAATATAAAAACCAAACAAATATACATGCCCTTTTCTTTCTTCTTTAGGTTTATTCAAAAACAATATTTTATTAAATCACTTAACTAATTCTACCAAAAAATAAAATTTATTACTAAAAATGTATGAGTTTGTTTGGCCTCCAACGGGGCTTACCGCTAGTTGCAGTAGGCCAAGTTCAGGTTTGACTATCCACCCGGGACTAGTATTTGGAGTTTAATGTTATGTCTAATGACGTATAATATACCGTCTGATGAATTAGTCGGTTGCCACTGAACCAGACACTATCAATTTAAAAAAAAACTCATATTTTTTTTCCTGAAAATCCTAATATTTAGTTTGTGATCTTTGAGAAAAAAAATTATTTTATGAGAATTTGCTATGTCACTGAGTGGCCTCAGCTGCTTCCTACTTTGGCTCTTCAGGCACTCTAAAGCTTGCTCTCCTTGGCGAGAGAGAGAGAGAGAGAGAGAGAGACCGGGAGCTGTCTGTCTTGCGAGAATCTTTCATGGAAAATCTCGTCGCCTGATAATCGTCCGCAGCCTCTGAATCACCTGCGCAGGTACGCTACGCTCTCCTCTGCACTGAGCTTGGAACCACTAGCTTTCGTTTCACGCCAGCGGCCTCCACTTTGTAATGCTTTCTCAAACCCTTTCCTGCTTTGATTGAATTAGGTTACCTCTGTGATTGCAGCATTTTGTCTGTTGGGTACCAGAGTTGAGTCCGTGTTTTACGTTGTTTAGCTGGAAAAGACCGATTTTGTAATGGGTGTCTGATCGAAGTTCGGTTCTTGAGCCGATGGGTCCGAAGTATGTTTCAGCTCTGCAACGTTTCCCGGTGAAAAAAATCTGTTCTTTGTAGCTGGCGTCAGAGTTGATCCAGAAAAATTGCTCCGTGGGCGAAAGTTTATAGGGAAGGAACGTGAAAATTATAATGGCATGAAATTCTATATGAAATTGATGTGAAGTATTTAATGAGTAAATTATGTGCAATTTAATAAAAATATGATAAAATTAAGTAAAATTTATATAAAATGTTATGCACATTTTTGAATTTGGGAAAGATCACCTGCGACCACTAAATCCGTCGCCACTCGCTGTCAACTTCTGTGCCGTTTCAGTCCATGATTGTCTCTTTTCTATGATTTCCTTGTCTGAATCAGCTCGCTCCCTGAGGCGATGGATCTGAAGAGAGCCAAGGAATCGTCGGAATCTGTGGAGTCAATCCGTCCGTCTCCATTCCCTGACGAGGCTCTGGAACGAATCCTCTCGTTACTGGACTCCAACAAGGACCGGAGCTCGGTCTCTCTCGTCTCCAAGGCTTGGTACCACGCCGAGAGGTGGTCCCGCTCCCGCGTCTTCATCGGAAACTGCTACTCAGTCTCCCCGGAGATCGTGGTCCGTCGGTTCCCGAACATCCGGAGCGTAATCCTTAAAGGGAAGCCGAGGTTCTCGGACTTCAACCTTGTCCCGCAGAACTGGGGCGCCGACATCCACTCGTGGCTCCTCGTCTTTGCCGATCACTACCCCTTCCTCGAGGAGCTCAGGCTCAAGAGGATGACTGTGACTGATCAGAGCCTGGAGTTCTTGGCCCTGAAATTTCACAACTTTAAATCCCTTTCGCTGCTGAGCTGCGACGGATTCAGCACCGACGGGCTCGCCGCCGTTGCCACTCACTGCAGGTAAAAGGAAGAACATTCCCCGCACCTTGCCGCCATAATAATCGCATATCTTGTTGATTTCCTTTCTCTGTGGGTAGTTTCGTTTGATTAACCTTGAAAGTCTTCAACTTGCTCGAAGATCTGGCAAATGCGTGATTGAATTTGTTAGCAAATGGGTCCTTTTAGTTTGATTGGTGAAGCACAGAACCTCTGGTGAATCACAGAAAATCTTCATCTGGAATGGATGGCCTGGTATTAAGTTTTACTGGGTTTCCATTTAAATTTCTGCATTGAGGTGCTGTTGATATCCAAAATTTGTAATTGATAGAGTTTTCGTATCTAAAATATGGACAAGGACTTACATTGTAATCAATTTTAATTGAACTTTTTTCTTATTTGTCGAGTAATTCGACCTATTTTCGTGATCACATTTTTAAATCCAGTAATTGAGACTCTGAGAGTACAAAAGTCTGAAGTGGGGTTCCGCTTTTATTTGTCTCCATTCTTTCTTTTCCTTTTCTTCTGTTTCTTTTTATTTTGATGTGACGTCTGACCAGTTAATCGAGCATTTAATGGTTGGACATAATTAAGGTCATCCCACGCAGGAGGATTTATCCTGATATTTTTTTTAGTTTGTGGGTTTTGTGGGATCAAGCAAAGCAGAGCATATGCTAGTTGCTGCTGCCGCTGCTGCCCATCACAATTATTTGACAAAAGGTTCCCCCACCCAGAATGACTGAAAATGGACAAGGTACACCAATTATAAGATGTTGGCGCTATGATTCTCCATGGGGCGGGATATCGAAGATGCAGCAGCATATGTTGACTCTTGATGTCTGATACAGATTTATCCTCTAACTTGATCATGGTGTCATGCTCTCTTCCTGTTTGAACAGGGATCATTACTTCCTCACTCTTTGATCAGTTAAACTAACAAAGAAAGATCTTTACAGTGAAAATGTTATGTACATCTGACTCAATGAGCCGGGGAGTGAGCCGTGATGGCTTTCTATTGAGCGGAAAAGGAACGTGTCTTGTGTCATTCTGTAGATGGGAATGTTTGTGGTGAGAATAGAATGAATCTTCTGAAAATGTTTTGTCTACTAAACTGTGCATATGTATATCACTATTAATGCATGATTAATTTTATGGAGTTCCCGAGAATATAGTGGATCTAAAACCAGAAAGTATTACTCATAAGTTGCAGTGAGCAAGGAAATATCTCAGAGTGAATAGTTGTGTAGTTAATGGAGAGATGGTATGACTACTATGTGAAAGTCGGACTCTTTAACTGGTATATTGCTCCTAAAACTTTCCTATTTCTTTCAAACAGGAACTTAACGGAGCTTGACATTCAAGAAAATGGCATCGATGACATTAGCGGCAACTGGTTGAACTGTTTCCCTGATAGCTTCACCTCTTTAGAAGTCCTGAACTTTGCAAGCCTTAACAGCGAGGTCAACTTCAACTCTCTCGAGAGGCTTGTGACCCGCTGCAACTCGCTTAGGATCTTAAAGGTCAATAAGGCCATAAAATTGGATCAGCTGCAGAGGCTCCTTGTTCGAGCTCCACGGTTGACGGAGCTTGGTTCTGGTTCATTCCTGCAAGAGCTTGCACCTCAGCAATATATGGACCTTGAAACAGCATTCAAAGGGTGCCGGAATTTGCAGACACTGTCAGGTTTATCAGAGGCTACATCATTGTATCTCCCTGCGCTTTATCCAGCCTGTGCAAATCTGACTTTCTTGAATCTAAGCTATGCTGCTCTGCAAAGTGAGGAACTTGCTAAGCTTCTGACTCACTGTCCGCTCCTTCGGCGCCTTTGGGTACAGATTCTTATAGAAAGCCCCTTTTATCATTCTTCAAGTTCTCACTGGAATTGTTCAAAGTTTGAATTTGCTTCCAAATGTAGATAACTGTTTGATGTTGTTTGTTCTCTCAAAGTTCCCTGCATGGCATAAAAAGCAGAAGCTTTTGTCCTCTCTGGCCTCTCACTGTCCTCTTCATGTTTCGCCTGATTGTGCAGGGTCTGAAATATTTTTCGATTCTTCAAACTTTTCCTCCTAGAATTAGGAAGTTTCGGGAAAACATGTGTTTCACTTCATCAGATCTCCTAGGGGATTTTAAGTTGCCTGGTGAAGTGTACAACAATGTTGTCTGTCATGATTATTTGTGAGGTTCTTGTAAGAAATTGACTTTTTTCCAGCAATTGAAGTCCTTGGGGGATGGAAATTTTCAGCGATGCCATAAATGACTGAAGATCTTTTCTAGGAGCTGCTTTAATTCACATACAAGTAATGGTGATCGGAGCAAAGTTTCTGCCTAAGAGTGTAACATTTACATGAATCCATAATGCAGGTCCTTGACACCGTGGAAGACAAAGGCCTCGAGGCAGTCGGGCAACACTGCCCTCTCCTTGAGGAGCTCCGGGTCTTCCCTGCTGACCCTTTTGACGAGGAAATCGTCCATGGAGTGACCGAGTCGGGTTTCCTCGCTGTCTCCTACGGGTGTAGGAAACTCCACTACGTCCTCTACTTCTGCCGCCAGATGACAAATGCTGCAGTCATGAAAATCGTTGAGAACTGCCCTGACTTCACTCATTTCCGCCTTTGCATAATGAATCCAGGCCAGCCTGATTACCTAACCAACGAACCCATGGATGAGGCCTTTGGGGCGGTTGTCAAGAATTGCCCTAAGCTCCAGAGGCTCGCTGTTTCGGGCCTACTAACAGACTTAACCTTCGAGTACATTGGAACATATGCAAAGAACTTGGAGATACTTTCTGTGGCTTTTGCCGGGAGTAGCGACTGGGGTATGCAGTGCGTCCTGGAGGGTTGCCCGAAGCTTAGGAAGCTCGAGATAAGGGACTGTCCTTTTGGAAATAAGGCTCTCCTCTCGGGGTTAGAGAAGTACGAGTCGATGAGGTCCCTTTGGATGTCCGCCTGCAAGGTCACGATGAATGGATGTAGATTGCTGGCAAGGGAGATGCCGAGGTTGAATGTGGAGGTGATGAAGGATGAGGAGAGCGATGATGGGCAAGCTTATAAAGTGTATGTTTATCGGTCTGTTGCAGGGCCAAGGAGGGATGCTCCACCGTTCGTTTTGACTCTTTGAACTGAGAATCCATGGTAATCTCTCATCTTCCTCTCTATGTAGCTGTATGAGTTGGCCATGATCATTCAATTCAAAGTTTTGCATGATTTTTAGTGATGCTGCATTGCTCTTGGGTCGCCATTTGAATGGGCATCGAAGCCATAGTTTCTAAGTGCACTAGAACTCCAGATTGCAATTTACCAATTGACAAAGCGGTGGAGAAAGCACCTTTGTGTACATCCATCTGCCGTTGTTATACATATCTGTCAAGGTTTAAGTTCGGTATGAAGAAATGGAAATTAATCATCATATTGATATCTTCTCCACCATGTCAAAATATTTCTGCTTGTTGGATCACTCATTTCTAATACAGGGAACATCTGTTGAGATTTGCATATTCATTCTTCAGAATGTGGGCTTTATCACATCCCATCAAGCAGATTGGAGATGGAAAGGGTTTCAAGGCACCGAATTTTCGCAGCTCAGAAGGTCGAAAATATCGAGAAAAGCAAGAGGGTAGCTTGAAAGCCGAAACCAGATCTTATCGCTTCAAGCACCATCCTGCGGGGATATTACAGGTTGTCCCGTTATAGCAACCTTCAAGAGCAGGATCTGCGAGGACCAGATGCCGGAACAAGCAGCACTCGAGATTGTTCTTGACAGGAAAAGGATCTTTCAGTTCTCATGAAACCGAATGATGCACATCAAAGCTTTATCTTTCGATGCGCTGGGCAGAGTTACCAAATTCACCCAGGAAATTTGAGAGCGAAAAACACCATCCATGGGATGGAGCTGCACTTGCCACTTGAATCGTCTGGTTGTTGACTTCCAAAGTCTGAACCGAGTGAGTTCAACTACCAGGCAGGAAGCGCTGGAGCCAGAAAACGAACCAGTAATGCGTGGAAACGGGTCTGTTCGACGCAGAACTCATCACATCATGAGCTTCACATGATCCGATGACTTCGCTGCCCGATTTTTATACCCAGAGAAGTGCATCTTATCTTTCTTGGAGGTAGAAACCCAGAACTGTATGGGAGGGAGTTACTGCCTCCATTTCATTGACCTTGTTCATATGGCATGTCTGGTTGTTCCAGGGCCTGACCAATTAATTTCAAGACTCTACATTTTGGGTTTTTTCCCACTTCTATTCTCCTCGAGCTTTGCTGTCTCCCATGATAAAATTAAGAGATTCCAAGGTGAATTGAATTTATGAACAACATAGGAAATATTAATAAATTGCTAGAAAAACAAGTAATATAATGCGATATATTAAATAATTAATTAATGTCGGGTTTATAGATGTACGGTAAACTTGACTCACATCAAAGTTTCTAAATAATTAGAGAATGATCTGCTGCATTGGAACGAGTGGAAAATGGAAGAGTTCCATATGACAAATTGGGAAATCTCGTCCTTGGATTTGGCGCGGTAATGTCATTTTAAAATTAAAAAATCTTCTTAAATTAGTATAATTTTATTCTCATCAATGAGATTTATTATACTCGTTTATTTCTCGTTATTCCTACTCCCTTTTAAACTCATGAAACACATTTACAACTGAGGCAATGGGGAATCTCGAGATTCATGAGTAACTTCCTTGACCAAGCGTTCATGGGGATCATCGTTTTGGAGGCAGAGGAACGTGGAGTTGGCTCTGAAAACACTGTTTTTCCGTGTCTTCTTTCTCTCTTTTTTATTCATAAAACCATCGTACTTCGACTATTTCAAATTTAGGTCTCGATGGTTCACTAAATGCTGAAACTCTCTCGATCATTGAGCAATTAGTAGGAAAGAACAAGCAAACCGATCTCAAGAATCTGCACCCGACAAGCCTCTGGCCACTCCTATGACATTCCTGCTCTAGTCAGGTCCTGCTAGACTATCTCGAGAATGATCTCCTTACTCTCTCAAATT
Source organism: Lagerstroemia speciosa (assembly GCA_037672795.1). NCBI lineage: Eukaryota > Viridiplantae > Streptophyta > Magnoliopsida > Myrtales > Lythraceae > Lagerstroemia > Lagerstroemia speciosa. The sequence continues at coordinate 6,277,240 of CM075302.1, read as the reverse complement.
ACCTCAGATCGATCCAAACGGGTTATTTCTCGATGTACGGGATCCTATTATATTCTTAGATCTCTTCGTCCCAGGTCGAGAACTGACGCCAACTATACAAATTCATCTTTCTTGCTTTTGTTAAATATATGTCAAAATCAAATTCTCTCCCAATTATTAATTCATCTCCATTTATAAGACTTGATCCTGAAACATTCACTTAATAGAAAAAAAACATCAAATCATTTTAACTTAGCAAAGATATTAGTATAGCTTCCACAGGTCTACTGTATCGGTGAAATGTCAATTTTTCTGGTCAAATTGGAACGTGGGAGAAGATTCGGGACCATGATGACAACGATGATGATCTACGTTTCCTGCCAACAGTGGTTTCTCCCCAAACCCTAAGACAGACTCATCAGTGGGACTACGAGTCTAATCTACGTAGGATTTGTTTGGTAAGCTGTCACATTCGAAATTTAGGATCAACATTACTAACGTAACAGACCATGTAACATGTCTAGATCTGTTCCAGGTTGTTTTCCACAATATATTCACGTATTACTTAACAAGGTTGTTTTCCACAATATATTCACGTATTACTTAACAAATGTAGTGTCGCTCCGATTTTGCGGCGTGTTCGGATATTAGCGAACATGAACGTTGTCACTCCCATACCAGGGCTGTTCGGTTTCAAGGCACTGGCAAAGTGATCGTGGATTGAGTTTTCCTTGTTACTATTCTATCGATCCACTAGAGTTAAAAGCACGGATATTTGTAAACTCGGAAGGGTGACGGACTACTGAGCTCGATTGATCCACATCATACCCATGTTTTTCATTGTGAAAGGAGATACAAAATTATCTTAATTCTTGAACTTTTTCATCAATAAAATATGAACAACAACAGTGATAACTTTATCATTTATTGCTATAGAATGTTTAAATTTCCGTGTTCAATCACGAATATATCAGATAAATTAAATAATCAGTGCAAATACTGATACGACGAATTGAACGATCTAAATCTTGAACTTGTATTCACTCAACTAATTATTTTCCAGGCTGATCTAAACAGTCATATCAATGCCTGAACTGAGCCGAACGTATACATTGGTGGCAAAGAACTGTCGGATTTTCTTTTAAGAGGTCAATGATTGGTTGACATGATTAGAATTTTTGTATTTTCATTTTCCAGTGCGTACCATATTTCATCCAGAAATTCGACTAACTTAACTAATTCATCTCTGAATTTGATCAAACACGAACACCACTCAAATTCGAAACGTTATTTAACAAGATAAGGTGTCAAACAATCTCACCAACTTGTACGAATTATTATCACGTGTATTTAGATAACTGATCATGTGCATATATATGTTACTATGTAAAATTATAGCCGATCGATCGTCATATTCTGGTAAGTTTAACGTACACTGACTGATTCATATTTGATCAATTCATCAAAAGAAATTTACGCTCGATCTTGATCAATCTCTATTAACTTGTAGCTTTCAATAAATCGTGATTTTTTTCCTCGTGTTAATTTTTATTTTAGAGAAGAGATGTTATACCGTTTCGATCGAGATACAACGGCATTATCAATTCGTATTTAGTTAGTAGATGGTGGATGAGAGATATAATGTAAATATTTGTATTATTTCTCTTCAAAGCTAAGGTATTTTCCAGCCATGTTTTCTCTTCAGAATCTCCCTTCTTTCCTACTCGAACTTCTTCCTCCACCAATCTTTATTTATTTATTTGTTGATAAAAAAAAGATATTTTATTTTTTTTCCTTATTTTCTGAGGCACTGTATAATATTATGGGATTAATTAAATTATGGGGAAAATGTGGAATTGATTAAATTTCTTCCAACCTCTTTGCATTAAACAAAGTCGACACGCCAAGAAGTTTCGATGATTGGCATATTTAGAAAATCATATACGAGCATCTGATCCTCATCATCACATAGCTGTGCAACAGTCAATATTCAGAAACTTAACGAATTTTGACCCATTTAAATTTGAATGTAATCGACTCAATAAAGAATAAAAAGTTTTATTTTTCGTCAAATTTACCCGGGTTAATGATATGTGCATTTACGGAACCTTGCAAGTATTTTCTTAAGAAAATCAATGGAATTCGATCTAACACCATCGATGGGTCAGTTCGTCATATATCACTCTCTCTGTTCATTAGATCTCGAACAATCTCCAATGGTTGTTCGATCTGTGGTGGATCTAGCTAGTTTTATGATCGGTAATAGATACATATCGATGCGTGTACAAGTCTTTCACATTCCGATAATTTGCAATGAATAAAATAACGCGAATTGGTTGCTGTGCTAGTTAATTAATCCATGTACAATGTGGCAATATAGAATTAAGATATCGCATTCGACCGAAGCCCATGTGCACATCCGATCAAATCACGAGGTAGCCAAAATGCCAAAGGACGTGGAATTAATCCTCTCACCAGCTAAAATCTGAAATTGCCATTCAGGGCAAAAATAGAGGGGGAAAAACACAAGCTCTCATTTAAGACAAAGGACAAGGAATTTAGCCGCCTCCGAGGGCAGATCCACTGGCAAGTTGATAGCCTGTTGTATATCAGGTACAAGATTTGACTCCTAGGAGGCCGGTATCTAAAGATTAATGGCGGGCCCCAAACTATATAATACAACATCCGGTAGATTAGTTGGTTGTTACAGTGTTGAATACTATCAATATAAAAAAAAAGAAGGAATTTTCACCGACTTCTTATTCATACTCACTTCATTGCGGCTAATCCTTTTATGGGTTGGCAATTGTTTTAAAATTTAGGATATCCAGAAACTTAATTGATCTTGCTTAATTTGATTTTGACTTAAGCTGGTTTATTTATAGTTAGAGGTCTTTAATTGTTATTCTTCTTTGATCATAGGACTGAGTCGAGAATGTATCAGAGGATGGTAGTTATTTATTTTTAATATAAATGTATTAATAATTATCAAATGAGATTAACTGACTTAAGGCTCTCACGCCCTACAAGGAACATAATGCGATAGTGTTTACGTGATGATATTAACTAATGAAATTGATCTATTGTTAGGGTTTTTTATTTTATAATTTTATAAAATTTTAAAAATAAATAATTTTTATTAGTCGGTGTAACCAAATTTGTAGAAAAAGATTTGTTCCAATGTGAAAAGATCTAGAGTTGTAATAATGATAACCCATCCATAACAAGGAGGATGATATATAAAAAGGGAAAGACTTTTACCGTTCATTTTCCAATTCCAGAATTGAGCCATGTCCCTTCACCTTTTTTTCGGTCGCAAAGGAAGTTCACAAGTCTAATACGTGATAAAGAGAGATGGAAGATAAGGGTGCGAAAAGTATTGCTTGCAAGAATTGAATCGAGGGCTCGTTGATTTCTGTTCGAGTATAATGTTACTGTACCTAACTCCCTGTCGGACGTCGAAACTTCCGACTTGAGAAAAAGAATAAGGATCATGAGGCACGCACAAGGCCTAGCTTGGGACTTTGAATCGGTGTTAGATTGGAGTCGCCACTAAACCGTTTATTAAGGCCGTTTAGGCGCCTAAGTCGCTAAGTGATCATGATACTAACCACCTAGGTTGTTGTTGGTCTTGAAACTGAGATTTGAGTCCGGAGGCCCTGTTACGTATCTTGAAATTCGAAAGCCAAAATACGCCCAAACTTGGTACCCGTCCCTAAGTCTAGGTCGTTTGTTTGCACATTTTAATTTGTCCAATTATTTCCTTGATCGAAGTTCGAATCGATGGTCCAGAGAGAAATTCGATAATTCGTACCACGACCCTAGCATGCCACTAACCGTCCTATTCTAAGTGCGGAAAGTAAAGATTTTCACTATATTCGGGATTACATACATACATCCATCATCATCTCTCTATCTCACACCCACTCAACTACATTGATTCACACAATACATTGATTTTCCCTTCTCACATACAATCGAAACAATATACATGCAAAAAGAGTATTTCAACCAATATTTACATCGATAAATTCAATCACGATATATTTATTCGAATCGAAACAACAAAATTATTTCTGGGTTCTATTACTTAAAATACGAACAAGAGATATTGGGGAATGATATAAAAATTGAGTTAAATCGTTCAGGATCTAAACAAGTCTACCCTTGAAAGACTCAAAAGATATTCCCAAAAATCGATTCGTCTCATTTCAAAATACTCGAACTTGAGCCGAAATGTTTCGAAATTTTTAAGGATCAAACTCTAAGTCTTGGAACGCACTTTAACCCACTTCAAAACACACAAAAATATGGGGAACTGATCAGTAAAATTCGGGTAAGGCTAAAGTGAATTTTTCAAAGCGTGACGAAAACCCCGAATCGATCCGGAATAATTTTAAATTTTCAAGACACGACCCTACACCTTAACAATGCCTAAGAACACTCCTAAACACACAAAATGACATCAGGAACAGATCTGCAAAATTCGGAATCAATCTGGACAGATAAAAAAAAGGGTAAAAGACCTCGAATCGATCCCAAAACGATCCAAAATTTTCAAAATAGACCCTCAAATTTACACAACATCTAAGACCATTCTAAAACACACTAAAAGTATCAGAAACAGAGCTGAAAAAATTTGAAATGATGCTGGGCTGGTTTTTAAAAGACTGATGAAAGACTCCGATTCGATCCGAAAAGACTTGAGACTTCAAAAAAATGACCCCTAAACCTTAGGAAATATTTAGACCCACTTTGAAACATATTTTTACCCCAGAGCTGACCTAAAAGCTTCGAAAAACTAGTCGGGTTAATGAACAAAATTTTGAAACCCGACTTTAAACGATCCTTTTCATCATTACGATTTTTGCGCAATCCATTTCTTAGTCATTCCCCGATTTTCTTATATAAAAAATATTTTTTCTTGATTTTCTTGATTTTTCTATTTTTTCATTTTATCATTTCTTATATTTCCTAAAAAAAATGAGCAATATATATTCATTTTAAAAACCTAACCAACAAGTTTTCATTTTGTTTCAAGGATCCTTTTCCATATTTTCATGAAAACATGAATCCTAGTTTTTTATTTTCTCTTTTTTTTGTATTTTCTATTTTTCGTAAAACATTTTGAAAAGGAGAAAAGAAAATAAAAGAAAACAAAAGAAATTATTTACAAGGATAAGACCTAAATCCCGATCAAGAAGTTATACCTACAACCGACGATGATGATGATGTCGAGGAATGAACAAGACTTCGGCTTGGTTGATGTCGAATTCGAGCACCTTCGGGATTTGAGGAAGACTCGTCGATTCACACGGACCCGGGCTTGGTCTTGATGATTTGCACGGGCTCGGCTCGGATCGATGAAGAACTCCAAGTTGGTGTCGGAATCGGGCTCGGGTTGGCGACGGATCCGAATTTGGAACGGGATGAAGATTCTTGAATTTTTTTTTGTTCAACACATGAGTCTAAGAGTAGATATTCAAGAGAGAGTTCAATGTGTGTTTTTTGATGTGTTTTTTTGATCTCCAAAATCTGTAAATGAATGGCATATTTATAGAGGAAATGCTGTGGGGGCTGAAATGTAACACACCAGAAACTTCAGGGGCTGAAAAGAGAAACGAAAATAGAATAAAATAAAATTTTTAAAAAAGTGACGAACAGAGATGGGATGGACGGGGAAGACGGCAGCCGAACTGCTGGAGGCCGGGATCGGTACGGCTGGAACGGGAGAGGTCCGGGCAAGTCAACAGAGGCGGCCGGGACAGGATGGCGCCGTACGGCCGGTCAGAACGCCGGTGCCGTGCACGGCAGCCGGTGGTACGAATCTCGGCTGTGAGGGGGAGAGAGAGAGAGAGAGCCGGTGTGAAAAGGATCGGGGAGGTCAGGAAGGGCGGCTCATCGATGGCTGACATCGGTGGATGTCAGAGGAGGCGGACACGGCACCGGAACAGACGATTTCGGCGCCGAAAGGTGGAGAGAGAATGAACGGAAGTGACAGGAGAGGGAGAGAGATAGGATCGCGAATGGACGGGGATGGATTCGGGGTGGAGCCAGGAGCTCGACGGGGTCGGCGGTGTGGCCAGAGGTGGCCGAGAAGGCCGTCCGCGGCCGGCGTTGAGGCTGGCCGTAACTCTCTGTAAAATCGCGGGGGAAGGAAGAAGAAGATGCACTGTTCAATCAATCAAAAAAAACTTTTTTTTTTCATTTCAATGCGCAAATTTTTTGGTTGTTTTTTCGTATGAAATAACATAAAACAAAATGAAAAAAATTAAGTTTGAAATAGGATTAAAATATGTGACCCTAGTAGGAACGAAACGGGGTTTGACCGGGTCAAAATCAGGCGTCCACAAACACTGTATTCACTATCCACTTAAAACCCCTTTTTTTTGTATCTTCAGTTTTTATTTAATTGTATGCATGAAATAAAATAAAATAAAAATAATGATAAAAATAGAAAAATTAATATATCGAAATAAAATTTAAAATATGGGATACTAAAAGGAACGAAATGGGATTTGACCGGGTCAAAATCGGGTGTCTACACTCCCTTTTTCGAATGGCACTCCGTTTACTCAACTAACTTCCATAAGTGTGGAAAACTTTACTCTCCTACAATTGCAAGTGCATTGGAGATGGGTAGATGCTCTTTTGTGTGCCTTTTGTTTTGGCTTTTTGGCTAGGCTCCTTTGACCACTAACACTCCACAAGATAGATTGAAAAGAGGGAACCTTTCCTTTTACAACTTGCTCATGAAATTCCTCATCTCTTTTACTATTGGAGTAGTAGTTAATTCAAAAGCTACCTCTAGGGCATCTACTACATTGAGGAGCTTCATATGTTGGAGATGGAGGATCAATATGACATTTTTTTCCAGTACGTCCTATCCAATATCCATAATTCAAAAGGGTTTCCACCGATACAAGATCTAGAAGGGCTACCCACCAGGAGAGAGTGTTGTATGGAATGGATATACCATAAGACAGTACTGATATGTAATCACAAATCAATAAAATTTAATCATTTTAAGGTTTTTTAATCAAATTGTAAAATTTTAAAAAAAAACCTAAAAATAATCGAATTGTATTAGATTGTGACATGATATCAATAATATACCCGTTACATATGAGACTTTCTCGCTCACCAGAGGTTTGTGCTCTCCCGAATACGAATATTCTTTAAGTATTGAATCCTCTCCGCCGTTTTTCCCTTTTATAAATGAGGTGTCCCATATGTAATTGTTCTTGTTCCATAAGGCTCTTCCAGTAAGAACCTTGGCTAGGGAGCTATGTAGTAAATGCGATACAACCATACAGCTCGCTAAACTTCCGATCCCGAATCATATATCGCATGTTACTAGATTATTCATGATCGTTGGTACACTAAAATCACATACTCATTCGACATGTTTTGTACATAGCCCATGAAAATACTTCATGTAATAAATTAGTTATCAAAATTAACTTTGAAGAAAAATGAAACAGAAAAATACAAAATAACTTAATTTATATATAGAGAAAATGAAAAATATTGGGTGAAAAATCTTTGAACAGTGAAGTGGAAGCAAAAGCCACCTTTTTCTCTAGGTATGTTTTTCTCTTCGGGGCCGCCCTTCCATAAATTGTCAACTAAAAAAATACCCATAAAATAATTTTTAAAGCCAAAAAGAAAAAGAAAGGTAATTGTGAATTACAAAAGCGAAAGCGTCCAGAATCAATCCTATCCTTTCTCCTATCGTGGGCATCTTTCAGTTCAACTCGAACTTTACAGAACGTACCGTGCGGATAAAATGAATCGCCGATATCCCTTTTTCTCAAGTAAAATCTCGAGTTTGAGTATTATGCATGGAGAAAATTCACGATTATAGGAACTTTACCCTTATAACGGACCGACATGACTCGAATATAAATTAATAAAAAAAATTGATTGAAATTTTGAATAGGAAGATACTGAAAATAGCTGGTCATTTGATGTCCCTTTTTCTCAACCTTTTCCACTAACATGTACAGTCAACATCTAAGCCGTGCTATGATATTTTTTTAAACCCTAAGGATTCCAAATCACATTATTAAATTATCTTAAAGTCAAAATTTTTCAACTTAATTAAGAAAATAAATTTCTATAAAATTTGGACAGGAAGTAACAGGATGACGTACGTATGACTGGCGATTTAACTAATTAATTGACTAGCTATGGTGCTGTTGAGATATTAACTATAACTACTAACTTCCAATGTTAAACTACCAAATTGCAATGGTTGATAAGTTAACTTTGGTAGGTTTTGTACCTAAAATTGTAAATAACTCCCCGTCGTCTTCTGTGCAACGATATCATCACGTGACAGTAACTATGTGGTAAAAACAGTTAGTAAAATTTAACTATTTTTAACTTTTTTCCATAAAATTGTAAAAAAGAAAACAAATACTGTCATGTAGTGATACCATCACATACAAAACTTTCTCCGGTGTAGAAATTGATAAAGAAAACCAATTGGTATAGTGAGAAAGAATCAACTAAATTATTTTAAATAGTAATAATTATAATAATTATTTGTATGATTAATACTAATTTATTTATTGATCATATTTTGATTGGTATTTTCTCACATTATATGATGAAATTAGATCCCTTAAAAATTTTCCAAGTGTATAGATGTGAGTATATACACAAAAGAAGTTGTATTCCATTAGTTACCAATATAAATTATTGGAATTTTTTTTGGAAAAAGTGCAAGATATTACTATTATTATATATATACACACACACAAAAATCACGAGCTATGCGAACCAAAATCTAACAAGTTATTAGAATATGTTACAATGCAAGCTCGTACCTCACCTTGCCCCGGCTTGAGTAGAGAGGTCATGGTCATGTGCGACTCGTAGTCAGATGCTCGACCATGAAATTGCAAGAATCGTGGTAAGTCGATAACCCAACCGATGTACATTTTACATGGAAAAGAAATTGTAAAATCCACTTACCATGCTCATTATTAAATTTTTTGTGAATAAAGAATTAGAAATTGATTAAGGAGTTATGAAAAATGAGTTTCGGGAAAAGGAAATCTAGTAGAGACAATGGCAGGCCAGGCACTGCCATATCTTCAACTTGTGTTAATATCCCTCTCTCTCTCTCTCATGCAGAGGTTAGAGAGAGAAGCTTGGACAGAGAGAGAAGCTTGGGGGAGAGGCCTTTATTCATTCATCCATCTTCTTCTGCTTGTTCATCTTCATCTTCCTCCTCAGCCATTGAAACAAAGCTTTTACCTCAACCACCTCCTCCTTTAGCTTTAAGATCTGCTTCCAACCCCCACCATACCCAAACCCCAGTAGTCTCACCTCCATAATTACACGGATGCCCCCACTTGCCCCCATCCCTCTCCTCCTCCACTGACCCATCACGGTCCTCCCTCTCTCTCTTTCTCTCACTTTTCTTCCCCTAACCCACCCAAATGCCCGTTCTCGTGATTCCCCAAGAAGCACAGTGAAAGAGCCCAAAATCCCCAAGCTTTCTCAAGAAAATGGTGTAATCTCGCCCTTTCTTGACCGTCGACGATGAGACAAGAAGCCATCTTCGTTCAAGATTCAAGAAACCCCCCGGAGCCGAAGCCGAAGCCGACCCTGAAGCAGACCATCGAGAGCTTATCCTCCCTCATCTCGCTCACCCACTCCATCAGGGTCTTCCATGTGAAATGGCAGCTCATAAGGAACAAGCTCGAGGAGCTCAACTCGGGGCTCATCTCCGTGGAGAACTCGGACCAGAACCCCGCGGTCTTGGGGCTAATCAGGGCGGTGATGGCGACGGTTGCCGAAAGCTTCGATCTTGCTCGGCGGTGTGTGGATCTCTCCTACAGCGGGAAGCTCCTGATGCAGAGCGACCTCGACATTGTGCTCGCGAAGTTCGACCTCCATGGGAAGAGCCTCAACGAAATCTACTGCTCAGGCATGTTGACTCCCGGGCACGCGCTTGTAGTGTCGAAGCCCGGGATCGCCGCTTGCAAGGATGATATGAGGTTCTATGTTAGGGATTTGCTCACTAGGATGAGGATTGGTGATACTGATATGAAGAGACACGCTTTAGTCAGTTTGCTTGAAGTTGTCAGGGAGGACGAGAAGTATGTGAAGATAGTTGTTGAAATTGGGGACATTGTGGGTGTGCTAGTAGGCTTTCTCGACATTCCTGATCCCAGGATGCAAGAGCTGTCCGCCAAGGTGATCTCAGTGATCGCAGGGTTCGATTCTTACAAGGGGACCCTGGTCTGTTCTGGGATTATTGCTCCTTTGGTACGGGTTCTTGAGAGTGGGTCCCCGGATGGAAGGAAATGGGCATCAAGGTGTTTGATGAAATTGACCCAGAATGCCAACAATGCATGGTCGGTGTCAGCCCATGGAGGCGTAACGGCTCTGTTGCAGATATGCTCGAGCGAGTGTTCCACAGCTGAGCTGATCGGACCTTGCTGTGGGGTCCTGAGAAATGTCGCCGGGGTGGAGGAGATAAAGCGGTTCATTGTTGAGGAAGGAGCGGTATCGATATTCATCAAGCTCCTGAGGTCGAAGGACGATGTAGTACAGATGAACTCGATGGAGTTCCTCCAAGCAATGGCTTCAGGTGATGACATTACTCGGCAAATGGTCATCAAAGAAGGAGGAATCCGAGCCCTCCTGAGGATCCTGGATCCAGTCATGACTCAGTCATCTAAGTCCCGGGAGGTTGCCCTTAGAGTGATCGAGAATCTGTTCTTCTCTTCACCAAGTTGTGTAGAGATGCTAGTGAATTTCGGGTTCTTGGAGCTTTTACTGCATTATCTTCGTAATGGCGAGGCTTCAGTCCAAGAAATAGCACTCAAAGTGACCGCAAGGCTCTGTTCAACTTCCGAGGAGACAAAGAAATCGCTGGGAGATGCAGGTTTCATGTCCGAGTTCATGAAGTTCCTTGAAGCGAAGTCGTTTGAGGTCCGTGAGATCGCAGCAGAGGCTCTCTCCAGCATGGTCACAGTCCCGAAGAACAGGAAGCGGTTTGTTCAAGAGGACCAGAACATCGGGTCCCTCCTGCAGTTGCTCGACCCCGAGGAAGGGAACCCGAGCTACAAGAAGTTCTTGCTGTCCACTCTAATGACAATCACCAGCTGCAACAATGGGAGGAGAAAGATTGTAAATTCTGGGTATGCCAAGAACATTGAGAAGCTGGCGGCTGCAGAGGTTTCCGATGCGAAGAAGCTCGTCAGGAAGCTCTCAACTAACAGGCTCAGGAGCATGTTGAGTGGGATGTGGCATCCTTAGTCCTTGTTCTTGTCTTTTTTGTTACCCTTGTCCGTGTCTATTCCATGTATATGTTTACAAGAGTGAATTCCTAGTTTTGTTAAAAAATGCAAAATGCTTACTTTCCTTCTCATTTCGTTCTCTCTGCATCGCTCTGTTGGAGGAGAAAGTCTTTTGTGGAATGGTGGTACCACGTGGCATCGCCCACGTGGTACAGCCGCCCACTAAAGCGCTGACATGTGTCAGCGTTGCTGATGTGGCCGCCCGCATGGTGACGCAGTACTGACACATGTCAGCGCTTCAGTGGACGGTTGTACCACGTGGCGCTGCCACGTGGTACCACTGTTCCACCCAAAAGTTTCTCCCGTTGGAGGCAGCTGCTTCAGAAACAGCTCTCTTGCTTCTGTTTTGTTCACAAGAATGTACGGACTGCAGCAGATTAGCAGTTGCAGAGGTAATAAAGAAGGCTGCCGGGGCATTCGTACATTGCTTTCAAGACATGCTAACCTAGGAATTGGTGTGATGATGCCGTTTCAGTTGAATGAACAAAGTGGATATGAGAAGAGACAAAAAGGCACATTCATATGTATATGCATTCATTTTAAGAAATTCTTAAATAAATCTAGTTTATTATGAACTATTCGGATTCAGTACCAGTACTTTATTTTATTTGAACACGAGGATGCCAAAGCAACATGCTTTCTCTTAATGGTTTACGATGGACCGTGTTCGCCTAAAAATCTCTATTTTATTTGCATTTTATTTAAGTCCAGTAGGGGTCAGTAGTTGCTCAATTCACGATTGAATATAAAAAATCCGAATACGGTGTAAACTTTATATCCGAGGAGGAAAAAGTAAATTGAATCATATAGTAAAAGTGGGTCTATAACTTTCCCATGAAGAGTTTGGCAAGGATATCAAGTTTTTCATAAATGAAGAAAACTCGAACTAGGAGAGTTCTACTCTTTAAATGGGCTGACCCGGTTCGAACTAGATTAATCAGTAGCCCAATAGGTTTCTGGATACTAGTATAAAAAAAAGAGTTTGGCAACGATACTAATGTTGCTGCCTCCTTTTTAACTATCAGAGTAGAAGTTCTTCCGATAAGAATTGAATTAAGTTATCTTGATTCAAGTCAAATCTAGGATCATTAGATTGTTGATCAAAAGTGAGTATGAGTATATTGAATCCCCTTTTCTTTAGATATGTATCGGAGAAATAGTTCCTTTTACTAAAAGGATTGATATTACGATATCGCACTCTATTTGAGATAAGAAATTTTGATTTTGATTCTTACCAGTGATATTTTCCTTTATTGCCCTCCACCTTTTATTCTATTCTACTTTCATGTGAACTCTGGGTATGCCAAGAACATCGAGAAGCTGGCAGCAGCAGAGGTTTCCGATGCCAAGAAGCTCATCAGGAAGCTCTCAACGAACAGGTTCAGGAGCATGCTGAATGGGATGTGGCATCCTTAATCCTTGTTCTTGTTTTTTTCTTCCCTATGTCTGTTCGATGTATATGTTTACAAGAGCCAATTCCTAGTTTTGTTAGAAAATGCAAAATGCTTACTTCCTTCTCATTTCGTTTTCCTGTGCATTTTTCTCGCTTCAGAAACAACTCGCTTTCTTCTGTTTTGTTCACAAGAATGTACGGACTACAGCAGATTAGCAGTTGCAGAGGCAATAAAGAGGCTGCCGGAGCATTCGTACATTGCTTTCAAGACATGCCATCCTCGGAATTGCTGTGATGATGCCATTACAGTTGAATGAACAAAGTGGATTGGAAGAAGAGACAAAAAGGCATATAATATGTACTTGCATTCATTTCAAGAAATTTTTAGATTAATTCAGTTCACTATAAACTATTGGGATTCAGTGCCGGTACTATAATTTTCTTTGAACATGGGGATGCCAAAGGAGCATACCTTTTCTTAGTGACTTACAGTGGACTGAATTTACTTAAAAATATCTATTTTACTTGAGTCCAGAAGGGGGTCCGTGTTTGCTCTGTTCACGGTTGAATATGAAAATTCCAATAGGGTGGAACCTTAATGTCCGAGAAGGGGAAAGTAAATCGAATCGTAGTAAAAAAGGGGCCCACCACTTTTCCATGAAGAGTTTGGTAAGGTTGTTACTGTTGATGCATTCTTTCTAACTAATAGAATAAAAGTTCTATCGATAAATCTCTTGATTTAAGTCAAATCTAGGATCACTAGAATGCTAACCAAAGGTGAGTATGAGTATATCCAATCCTCTTTTTCTCGAGATACGTTAAAAGGGATTAATACTGTGACACACTCTCCATTTGAGATAAGAAATTCTGATCTTGATTCTCGCTAGTGTCATTTTTCTTATTGACTTCTATTTCTCATTCGATTCTACTTTCATGTGTTTTCCCTGTAATCAAGAAAATATGTTTTCTTTTTCTTTTTTGGGTGTGATTTTACAGTGAAAATCAGTTGGGAAGTGTTTGCTTGTTTGGATGTACATAGAGGAGAGCACATGGGCATGGAAAAGGGCATGTGAAGTGTAGACATCAAGGCTTTTGTCCAATCTCACATTTGGGAATTGAGGAGGAGAACGGGACACAGATGGGCGAAGGTTCCCTTTCTGTATTTTGCTTGTCCATTTCTCTTGGCACTATCTCCCCCCTGTCTAAAGCTCTAGCTATGTTTTCATTTGTCTCCTTATCATGGTACTTTGTTAACAAGATAATTTCTTCTATCATCCTATTTAATCATGTGGCACGACGTGAGAAAAGTATCAATCGGATTACAGTAATAAACTCGTATGATTTCAGGAAATCTAGAGAATCATAAGGATAACATTACTGTTATAATTTACTAGTATCAGGTTCCTTTCTTCACAATGACCAATTTTTTTGCCCAAATCCATGAATATCATGCAAATAGGTGGATTCGGGTAATTTCATGTGCAGATAAGTGTCAATGGTTTCACTGGCGTCTATACCCTCCAGTGGATCCAAACTTACAAAATTACGAGCGGCTCACAAAACACACTCATTTTATTGACTTGAGCTAACTTTTTATGGTTTTACAACAATGCTATTTGGGAAAGAGTTCTAACTATCACCCATTTACTTTCAGATCAAAAACTCTTGTACACTTAGACTAAGACTAATGTCTCTATCCATTTGTAGATGGAGCTCCGACGGCAGCTAGGTTGGACTCACGAGCATTACATAGACGTGCCGAGGTTAGCACGGTTGGTAATATGAGCAAAAGTAGTAATTGCACGACGTTGACAATCGACTACAGATTGGTAGAAATCAAAGCCGTTTAGGTTGAAAGCTATAGTTGTTATCATCAGCCAGCCCACCCTACCCTAAGAAGCTCACCGTCAGTTTAGGAATTCAAGACCCATCAAGTCGACTCGAAGGACCTATCACACTGATCGCTCGAAGCCTTCCTGTAGCTCAGTCGGTGTCAGGCAAGGTACGTCTTACACGGCCTCCATTGCTTATTCCCTTCGAAACATCATTGGAGATTGTCCTTTCGGAATCACATCAGATCTTCCCACAACAGCAAAGGCATTAAACATGCGAATTAATGAGCAGTACCGTGTGTATTGATGTGTTTGCCATTGTCTTTCAGTACTGAGAATAACAACAAAGCCAGCCCAATGGAGCTAGTCGAACTATTCCGGACCCATTAGGACCAAATTATAATTAATCTTTTATTGGGCCCATCTTAGCAAAGAAATCTGTGGGGGCCCAGACTTCATTGGATTACAATAGACTGGCAAGTGGGCCGTCTAAGTTCAATTGAAGCAAGTATATCTCTACGTTCAGATACAACTGGTATTAGGGATAGCAAAACTGACCCGACTCATTGAGTCGACCCACTAGGACTGGTGTGCAGGGTGGGGTGAGTCTGGGTCTGTTAGCAAACCCGCCCGACCCATCTCGTTATGTTATGCAATTTAATTACATATTTTTAAATTAAATTTTATTTGATTCACGAATATTTTATCTTAATAAATTGAATAAAAATTACTTTATTTAGCTAAACTTATATAAATTCTAACCATTTCTCATTTATTTAATCATATTACTATATATAATTTATTCTATATTTTGGATTATATTTTATGCTATATAAAAATATTTTTAAATTAAACGGGTCAACCCTTGCCCCACCCCACCCGGCCCCATTGCCATCTCCAGTTGGTACCGCTCTTTTCCTTTGACCTAGAATTACTGAATTCGATCTCACCAATTGGACTTCAACTATTGATTCAAATCCTGCCCCGATGAATTCATGGATCCTACTTTGAACTCGCATTATACCACATGTCACAAACATCCTATTGAAATATGTACATCCCTTTCTTCCTATCATACTGATAATTCCATGAAACAAAGTTATGTTTAATTACAGTTAAATAATTAATTCTAATATAAATTTTCATCATTATATTTTATTTTTTATTAGTTTTGTATAATTGTTTTATAAAATGTAGTAAATTTTAGTTACCTTAGGTAAATTTTTTTAATATTTTACTGTTGTTGATTATCAATTCCTGGTTTTTGTGATATTTTGAGCACGATAAATTTAAAAAATATGCATGATTACTTTGTCAATTAAAAAGCTTTTTGAGTTCAAATCTAATGGTACGTATAATAAAATGATTGAAATTTGAACGGGAACGTTGTGATTTATCAAATTTAATTAAGTGAATCAGTTTTCTTTTATATATTCAGTTTCAAGCACTCTATGTTAAAATCGGAACTAGAAGGGGTTATAAGCAATACTTTAATTCCTTACTCGGAGTCCACTAAAATTTCATTATATGATCGATCGAAACCTGCCTTGTTAATAAGATTTCTTGCTCGTTCTCAATATCCGATACCCATGCATACCCCTACTATCACAAATGCGACCGAACTAGGGTAAATAAGTTTTTTTTTTTGGGTAGAAAATTGGGAGAAATTTCGGTTATGTAATTCAAAAGCACCTTCAAGTTGTCATTTTTTGAAAGATGACATCTTGACGTTGAAGCTACAGCGAGAGTTCACTCTAGCCCGTGTTCAGTTAAGGGACTGGTGAATCAGAACCATCATCTCCCATTTCGAGTTTCCTCACGATTTTAGGCCGATTGATGTAACTCGTTCGGTTCGGTTAAGGTTCATCATTGGCACCATGTCAGCGTACGGCACGAGATCGATATCGATTGAGTTTCGACTCACTCCAGTCAGGAATGGACACAGCCTAGATATAAAGTTGATCAAACACTGTGCTTTAATCATGGATTGGACTCGTCCTTTTGACGTATTGGCTCTAAATAATTGCATAGCCCATATATGTTATTATGTAATGTACGCATCAACTCATGGTTGGAAGAGTCTTAACCCTTAGTCAAACGACTCGACTCGAATCTGAATTAGTTTGAACCCATTGGAATGTAGATGCATACTGGATTGTTTACACCAAAACAGGGAAAAAGAATCTCGGGTGGTCCTATCTCACAGTAACATTTGTGAGGGAGAACCAATTAAATTATTTCGCTTAGAAATAACTAAGACAACTATTTAGATTATTACTGTTAATTTATCCGTCTGTCACAATCTGATCAGTATTTTCACTCATAAGAATTTCTCCTGGAGGAGAGTCTTATGGAAGACCGAAGTCAAAGACTGGCCATTCATTAGACCAACTAGTGTCTCACCTGTGTAGACATTAGTACGGCTCTGTGATTAATAGAGGCTAATGGAATCAAAGATGGTCGATATCGTTCAACAGCCAAGTCTTGGGTTCAAATCTTATACCCGAAGATAGTTTTATGATTGAGAGACGTTCATGCCTCTGTAAATCGAGCCGATTCGAATTTAAATATAGGCCGACCCGACTTCCGATTAGTAGATGGTAGAGCATAAAGGTAAATGGTAAGAAATTGGTTGGGCGGCAATAATTGTTACACAGGTAGAGTTGATAGGCTAAATTATTGGGGAAGTGAGTGGAAAATTCTCAGTGGGCCTCTGCAGTACCTTAACAGTAAGTTACGATATCTCGGGGTGTTACGTATGGGTGTTATGGCACGCCGTGACACCATGATTGAACCACGTTCAAGGCGCACGGTACTTTCAGGGTTTAATTTTTTTTTTTGAAAACGCGAATAACCTCTCGCCGATCTAGATTCTAGTTAGATGGTCCACGATAAAGTTTTTCTGACTACGAATATTCTCGATTTATGAAACTTGGATACAAAACCTCAGTTAAAAGGAAAAATGCATTGAACCTCCCGACCAATCCGTGTCGGCTGATGTATCTTGTTCTTTATGTGCATTTTTCGTAAGTCCAGTCACTAAAAGTACTAAATGTTTATCCTTCCAATTGATAGAATTTCTACTTTCTATTACTTCCACCGCAAAAGGAAAAGGTATTATATGTAATTAGTATATTATATAATAGCATTGATATTATATTTTAAATTAATGAAATTAAATTATTTTTAACGTTATTTTTTATTTTATGATTTTATTTAAAAAATAAAAAATAATTAAAATTTATTAATTTATAATATTATGTTAGTACGTTTAAGTCAGTTGCACACAATAGTCTCCCCGCAAAGAGAAATGAAGTAGAAGAGAAAACGGTGTGAAAGCAACCTCAAGAAGAAACATGAACGTCCGCATCAGAGCTACCGACTTTGTGGTAGATGTGATGGAATCACAGCTACCAATTCAGTTCTCTAGACAAGGCAGGAAATCATTGAGTTTTTCATTACCGTATTTCCGGATTTTTTATGTTAATTTTCCAACGTAGAGTTATAACATTTTGTACAGTGCTAATTCCCTCCTGTATAGATCTGTAATCAAATCCGGTAGTCACTATCCAGGGTGCCCTGCGAACAAGGGTTTTGGGGATCTAATCCGGTAGACCACAAGTTGAGCGTATACCGCGGCCGGTGTTCGATTGATGGAGTCCTCGGGTTGGGTTCTTGTGGCTAACTCTCGCTCTGGCATTTGCCTATTCTCGGGCACAGGTCGTCTCTAATGAATTTTAAATCTGTGCACTGCAGTTAAATCAGTTCACTGTAAACTAAACATGCACGACATCACTGAAGTGCAAAAAAGCTAAGCTCGGTCGGGCACGGATCGCAATGGTATACGCCTGACCGGAGTGCCCGGGTAAAATTCACTAGACAATCTGGACAAGTATTCGCTCGAGGTAACATTCGTATGTAAGGTATTATGCATATGAACTTCGCCTATGTATACTAGCGGTGGCCGCGAGCCAGTTTGGACATGGAACTGGCTTTGTCAGAACCAGCCCAAAATTAATCAAAACTAGAAGAGGTCTCGAACAGTGATGTCTTATGTTTAGGGCTGGCTCCACTGGTTTCAGAAATCGTAACTGTTAGTTTCGAATCAGAACTTGAACTGGTCCGGAACAGAAAGAAAAGTAAAAAGAAAAAAAAAGAGGCATTTTAAATTACAATCGACAGCCACCTGTCACTCGCTGTCAGGGCTGCACGCCTGCAGCCACAGGGCCCCCCCAACGGCCTACCCCATCCCCCCAGTTTTCCTACCCTACCGCTTTCACTTTTCAGTTTTCTTTGTTTTTTCGAGCACTTCAATTTTCACGGCTATCTGCACTTCTCATCGGGAATATATATTTATTTTCTGATACAAAGTATAAATAAATTAATTATATAAATTATCGTTTAAATTTTAATGTGTATAAAATTAATTGTTAGTAATTGTAAAGGTTTTTATACTTGTTAAGAATTTAACCGTGATTTACACAATGAATTCATTATACAAATTAAATTTTATTTAATTTTAATAGAAATGAACCAGTTGATTGGGAACCGGGCTGAACTGTAATTCTACACTGAAATCGTCCGGTTCCAAATCACTCCTAACCGTCTAAAGGAAGGTTTAAGACCGGTTTCAAGGAACCATAGAACGAGAACCGTCCGGTTTTAAAACCGTGATCAGGACTATTGTAGACGCCATCCATGACTCCTGCAAAGGAGAGATTGAATTTGCTGATGAAATCTGTTTTTTTTAATAGTAATTTGCCGATGAAATCATTAGACAATTACAGCATGGAAAGACTTGATCTGGCAACCCCATTCTATCCCAATTGAGGATTCATTGAAATAAGCTCGGGAATTCCGACTATCTCATCTGACCAAGCTAAACACTTTCAACGAGAAAGTCTTATATATAACGAGTACATTATGTGACAGTTTTGATATGATATCATGGACAAATCAAATCAAGTTATTTTTAAGATTATTTTTTCTCTTTTAAAATTTACTTTTTTCCATTTAAATTTTATTAAAATCATTTTAAAAATAACTGAATTTTAATAATTCATAATAATACGTCAATATTATCATATTATATATCTATTACGAACTATACTCTCCACTTTGACCGTCCATCCTCAATAATTTAACAATATAAAAGTTTTCCAAAATTGAAAATGTTCCAAGTCTTGCAGATGATAATGTTGGAGAAGACTCACGGAACTGGCAAGGTGGACAAGACATGACAGAGCGCCGGTCAACTCGATGCCCAATTAAAATATAATTTGACTATTCTACGAACGGCCAGTAGCTATCGGCTGACGCGCTTTGTGTTATGTTGTACTGTCTCATTCATAGTCGACAGACATTGCAATGCCACGAAAAAACATTCGCTTTTTCCTAAATATGATGTATAAAAACTCAACAAATCATATTCCGAATTCGAACTGTATCAGTTCACCGAGATTTAAACCTCTTGTAAAAAACCATGGATTTTCTTGTCAAATCTCGAACTTAAACTTTATTCGAGTAACAAAAGTTCTTAAATAGATCAACACGAACATCCGCTTTTTTTGTATATGAAGTAAAATACTCAAAAGGGGTACGTACACGTGTTTGATACGGCTAGTGTCATTAGTAAAATAAAACTATCCAATCATAAATCTGTTCGACTTTAAAATTACAGTTTATAAATAAATAATAGACTATGGAAATTTCTTGACCGAGAGATGGTCACAGTTCATCTACTAGTGATGAAGTCTGCTGGGTTCTCAGCCAGGAGTATGCAAGAGCTCTCTATGTGATATTAATTAGGGGTCTCCTACCTCAATTTGATGAGTTCAAAACCTGGCATACTGCATGATAGTGAAGCCCATAGCTTAGGGCAACTTGGCATTAGATGCCATCTAAAACTCCTAGGGATGCTTGATTCAATAAATCCAAGATCTCATGTTCAAATCCTCTCTGTGCATTTGTGTTGAAACATCCGTCAAAAGTGGTTCATTTGGCTTGAACTCGGAGGACACGAACTTCTTAAACTATATTAGACTTTTGGTAGTGTTACTTTGATGGAATTATGTGTTGGGTGCAGATTGTTTGGTAAGTTTCATGTGTTCATTTTTGAACAAGTAAACTCAAACATTATATAATAGAGTAGTTGTTGGGTCATCGCTATTTAGGGCGTGTGGGTGGATATTTTACGTAGTATCAGAGCAGCCGTGTAGGCTCATATTGCGTCAGGGCAAAGTACAAAAAATCGTGGTCAGTAAAAAAAAAAAAGGTGGAGATCGAGGGGAAAGTTACTTGACTCGCACTTAGTTGTACCCCTCGCCCAAGTGCAAAAGGGAAAGCACCAGGTTCGAGATCGGTTGTCGAAGGCAGATGTTTAAAGGCCGAGTCAGTGTGAACACGTTGTCATGTGAGGGATTGCGTTGTGAAATAAATCACATATCGAAAAATCAAGTAAATAAAACATGATTTATAAGAGAATTATATATTATCATTCAATAGATTACACTTTTAGGCTGAAACGGTTTCTATCTCTTATAACTTCTGTGGATATTTTCCTCGTCGTTTCGCTTTATTTTTTTTACGTAAAAAAATGCAGTGGGAAATGCGGGGATATAATTTCCAAAGTGAACGAGCACGTGCGAGGAAAGTCGCGGTGCGCGGGGCCCAGTTGACGTCAGAAAAATGGACAGAGAAGGGTGAGAATGGCGAGAAGATATCGTCCGATAATCAATGGAGATGGGCCGCAAAAGCCGGATCCACACCGTGCCTGTGCGCCCGGATATCAAGTCCGTTGACTTTCTTGGTCAACCATTCCGTTCATGGAAAAATTTGAAACTCCGCCACCCCAACGGTAAGAATTCGGCGGGGCATAACGGAATCAGGAACTTATATATTGCATTACATGAACATCAACAAGAAAGTGTAATATAAGCTAACGGATTTTTTTTTTTAAAGTAAATCACGTGATCCATCCAGCTGGAAGGTAACTAACCGTCCTTATTATCGTGGAGTGCGCTTTTGACCCCGACACAATTGTACCGATGTGGCCAGAGTCAAGGCTCCACCGCCTCCCATCCTCGTTTGCTTCTGTAATCGGCGTACGCCGATGGGTGAGAGATGGCGAGTACTAGTGGGGCGAAGAAGGCATTCCAGTAAAGGACGGGAGAGAGCTTTCACAAGCGATGGACAGATCGAACGGCTCGACACAAGGAAACGGCCATTTGCGAGTTCACATCTTTTTTTTTTTTTACGGAAAATGGAGAATATGATAAATACAGCAAAAAATACAATAGTCCATGATAGATTTGTAAAAGTCGTAAATTTCATCAATAAGTGAAACATTTGTCTGTATTGTAACTGTGATAGTGAAGTATATCTTATGAATATCTTTGGAAGTGAAAAGGGTAAAAAGCACATTCTCATCGGTAGCCTGTACCATGAACGAGTCGGCCCACTAGTAATTCCGCGTGGTCTCGGTTTACAGGAAGATGATTCAATCGATCCTTCAAGTTGATGGTCTGATTAATGGGGACCGCCGGTGACCTATTGTATAGATGGAGCCAGCCAGCCAGCAAGCAATTGGATGAGTCCACGGGAGATTTGGACTCTCATGGCGGCAGAGCACATCTCGCAATAATTGTAAAAGAACAAAAATCTCTCTGCACCAAATATCTCTCGTCTCTTCTACTAAACAATTATGGAGGCAAATAGTTAAAACAAACCCTATGAAAGCAACGACGGTGAAAGCAAAATCCATAGAATAGTGCCCATTAAAAAAAAAAAAACCCTAACTTGATCCTGATGACACAAATAGGTACCCTTTACCATCCCTTAAATAGGTCGTTCATTAACCCGATCGACCACCACTGGGAGGAGAAAGTTTTCGGTGCATCGAATATAGTACATGACAATGATGATGTAATATATTTATCTAATCTGGGTTTGACACAGAATTAATACATATGTAGCTATAATTAAACCGTAAAAAATCTAAGAAAATATTAAAAAAGCCTAATGAATAGTGAAATATAGTTGGACGGATATAACAATCATTATTGTCATGTATTGTATCCGATACACTGAAAAATTTCTTCATTGGAAGGGGTGTGATGGTGAAATGTTGGATACATAGATACATTTTAGAGGGGCAATTATACCCTGAAGTCATAAAAATCTATGAAATATAATGTAAATTCTATTTGACTTTGTATGTTTTTATTTGGTCATCTTATTTCATCTTTTTTGAACTCATTCTTTTACTCTCTTTTTTTTTAAATTAATTTTCGACCCATTTGATAGATTCCCTAAATTCATCCTTAGTTAGATACCTGCACGGCAGAAGTGCTTGAAGCTCTTGTTTGTATCATAGGGTTTGGAATTATTGGAAGGACATGGATACCGATACAAGAAGGCGGACATCGACCTGACCCGGGCAAGTCGATGGACTACCAAGGCTACTCTTCTCTTCTCCAATAAACTTAGTTGCCTTTTCGCTTTCCTCTCTCCTTTCTTTTTCGTTAATGGAAACGAAGCTTCAAAGAAGGACACTCCCTTCTCTTTGGAAAAAGAAAGATAATGACACCCTTTTAGGATCCTATTGCCTAGAAGAGAACAACATCATGGGAAAATTGCAAAAATTACGACATGAAATCGGGAGATTCTGTAACTCTTGTCACCGGTAAGATTTCTAAACATGTAACTTGATGGGACTAATCTCACATTGGAAAGGTAAGAGTAAAATGAGTTCCTTATAAGTTCATGCGTACTTGTCTTCTCTCGAGAGATGTCTTTTTTAAGACAAAATTATGGAAGCCAAGCCGTCCCATTGCTGCCTAAAGCAGACAATACCTCTCGACGGGGCCCTCCATATCTGCATTTCCGGTCCCATCCGTATACCCTCCTTCAATTTCTGTTAAATTTAAGAATGAATCTATCTTATAACCTGAGAAGATAACATACATAAATTCAATACCCAAAGTTTAGTTTATTTAAAAGTGAATGTGAAGTTGTAGTTTTCCATGAACTTAGACGACCGGACCACTCGGCAAGTAGGAGATGGAGGGTTCCTTTAAAGGCAAAAGGGGACACAGGAGGGCCCGATCCTTAGACTTTTTGGCTATTTTTTCACCCTTTATTGAAGACATTTTCTGAGAATCTTACTAATAAAAGAACTCTATAATTAATTAAGAGGTTTGTTCTTCATTAGATTAATTGTATTAGTCTTTTTGCTTGAAATTAATTATATTAGTTAGGGTTTGTGGAGTTTTGAAATATCAAATTATAAAAAAAAAATAAATAAAAAGGAAGAAAAAGAAAAATAAATTACTGTGCATCAAATTGCTTATACTCCCTTGCTTTCGGGCAGTAGAAAACCACTCTGCTGGATTAGTGCAACTCATTTTGTCCGAATAGGACATGGTTCGGCTATTGTTTTACGCACCAACTTACACGAATTTATGAATTTGTAGGATGTTCAAAAAAATTACTTAAATAAAAAATTAGTCCCAATGTGATATAATATTTTTTTATTTAAGCAATCAACTCTGATAGAAATTATAAAAAAAAAGGGTCAATTTTGATAAGGTATTACTCATTTGAGAAATTCTTAAATGATCCTACCTCACCACATAGCGTCAGAAAATATCAATCAGATTTTGATAATCGAGCAAATTTGTATTAATCACTCGAACAGTTGTCTTAACTGTTACTAATGAGAATAATTTAGTCAGTTCTTCTGATCACGTCATTGAAAATCATTTTTACTTATTTATAATAAATAATATTCACCAAATATTCAATATTTAATCGTGAAGAAGAGTTGCTTCCCCTTATAAATAATTCCCACGCGCATTCTTCGTGTAATAAAATAATTAATTTCCATATGGTCGGTCAACGTGTGACTCCAAGTTGGATGTAACAATTGCAAAGCAATTTCCGCACACAGCTCAGCTAAATCTGAAAATGCTCTGGGACCATTGAGCTGGACCATATCATTAACAATCTAAAAAATTCGATTATTGGAGAGAATGAACTCCGTCTAGTGGTATTGTCTTCAGTTCTCGACCTGGGAGAAAGAGAGGTCATGTGTTCCATTCTCGTAAATAGGAGTTCCCTTTTTATTCTCTCTTCCTTTTGCAATCTTTCGAGGTCTGCATAGGTCTTTCGTGCACCGGAAAAAATTCAATTACGATCAGTACGGCTTCTATACATAAAAAAATATTTGCTCGATCGTGTTGATAGCAAGTAGGCCACCCTTATTCAATGCGAAGGCGTCACCATTAATTTTATAGAATACAATGCTTGACTAGAGAAATAGAAATTGACCGGAACTATTATATATATATATATATATATATAAAGCAAAAATGCTAATGTTGAGGAAGTGGTCGTAGTGCAAGTAAAAATGATAAGGTCGAGGAAGTGGTTATCGTGCAATGACGCGAGATAATAACTTATAACTTAGAGGTTCTGAGTTCGATTTTCACTATCACTATGAAATTTATGTGTCACTTGTTTATCTTTTTATATTAAAAGTATCATAGCAGTAGTAGTAACTCTGTCACCATTATCTTGCCCGAACTTTCATATTTAATCGCGAACATACTAGATAGATGAAGAACTAGTGCAGGCAAAGACCGAGCACATGACACCACCAAAGTGGTAGTGTAATTTACAGAAGCCGGTGTCCTTCGAGCGTAGGCCGGATCCAACATTTAAAAACCGTTCTTATATGAAATAGTGTTTGACACAATTAAAAATACGTAGTATTCGGTCTATATCACCCCTAAATGAGCAACAATTCGATTTTTGACAGTGGAACTCTCTGTAATTTTTTTAATTTCTCTTTATATCTTTTTAATTCTATTGACTTTCTTCAAATGTGAAGCCTGAGCTGTACAGATATTTCCTCAAGGGAGCGATAACTTGTTTTGTGAATATGTCCCAGCTGGAAATGTCCGGCCGGGTCACGCATCTCCGCCGCTAATCTCCAGAATCTGCGGGCAATCCCTGCCGTCCAAAAATCTACCGCAGCAATTCCGGTCCCAACGTTATCCAAAAACGTAGATAAGACCAAAACAAATAAATAAATAAAAAGAAAAATTAGGTAATGGAGAAAAAATTGGTTGACTTTCTTTGCATGCACGCTGTTGAATTCGTGTGTGAACTTCATAATTTTCCGGCCAATTCGTACGTGTGAACTTGTTGTTCCGACGTCCGAGCTTCTCTGATTACCATCTGACGTGTGCATTTGAGATTATCCGAATTTCCCTCACCCAACGCCATTCTCAGATAATCGAGAATTAGTTCAGACAATTCGGTGCTTGCTATCTTCAATTAAGATCTTGGATTGTGCGTTGTAAATGGAGGAGTGGGCCGATTCGACCCGGTTTTAATCAGTCGGACCGACAGCTTTATAGTCATATCGACGAGCTCGGATCTACCGGTCTCATCTTGTCGTTGGCCGCATTTTTTAGGATGAGATGTCTGCACACAATGCGTGTCGGTTTCATAGCTCGGGTACCACTGTGCTCAGATAACGATGATCGGGACGTTAATGCAACGAGGTTCGGATCGTCTCGATGACGGCACGATGAGGTGAACAAGTTCAAGTTGATACTTAAAAATGATCCATCCAACGGTTATGGGCATCCCCTCTAGGGAGACTTTTATAGGACAAGGACAACGGCTTGTTTGATGATTGATACATGTTGAATCCTACCAAAAAAATAATATAATATAATTAAACTAATCCAAAATTAATCGGATTTTTTTTTTTATAATTGATGTATCCGAACACCTTCTGCACTGACCAGTAGAGGCTACGACATCTTTCTCCTCAAGTCATATCCAATAGCTCACAAATCACGTGTATCAGGTAAGTTTAACGAACTTGACAGATTCGATGGGTATAAAGTCCCTACCTTCAAGAAAACATCCCCTGGCATGCATCTTCCGTGAGTCGAACTTAGGTGATTTGGGACTCCCCAAGGGCATGAAACAGATCTGAGTTACTTGAAATAATTAGTACCTTTTCGTCTAAAAATATTTTCAAAAACTGGAGTCTTATGAGAGAAAATTCATTGAAAAAATTTTATCTCTTAATGGTGAATTTTAAACCTAAATTATTCAGGTCTATTTTACTTTTAAATTTTAGACAATATGTATTAAAAAATTAATCTCAATACATTATTATAAAAATTAATAATGACGCCGGGAACTACGAGCTCATGCTTTTATTTTTTTGCAATGGAATTTTTTATACCTTTTTAATTTCTAGTTTTTATATATTTTATTTTACATTTATTTTTCTAAAGTTGGACTGTTGGTGATGGGATTACTTCGTTGGAATAAATTAATTAGTTAAAGGGCAATTTTTCTCTTTCACCTTCTTCCACTTGCTCTATATAAACACTGCCAATCCTTTGCCTCGAACCTCTGCGTCTTCATCCTCCTCCTTTTAGATCTGTTCATTTCGTCTCTTGTTCTCTGTATTGTGGAGTCTCTTCTTTGGCTGTTTGTCTGTGAGAGTGAGACGAGAAGAGAGCCAAGATGCCGGCGGTCGGAGGGATAGTCACCGACAGCAAGAAGGAGTATCCGGGGAAACTCACGTCCTTCGTGACGGTGACGTGCGTCGTCGCCGCCATGGGAGGTCTCATCTTCGGCTACGACATCGGGATTTCCGGTAAGCAGTCCGAGCCCTGAGAACATTCGTTTGCCCGTGAATGAAAAATCCCATTTTTTTCCTCCGAAAACAAGAGAAAAGATCCCATTTGTACGGTTTCCTAGCTGAGGCTCAACTTGGAAAACGTTTTCACAGGTGGGGTCACGACGATGCCCGCATTCCTGCAGAAGTTCTTCCCGTCAGTGTACCGGAAGAAGCTAGCTGCTTCCAAGACCAACCAGTACTGCCAGTACGACAGTCAAAAGTTGACCACGTTCACGTCGTCCCTTTACTTGGCCGCCCTGTTGGCTTCGCTGGTCGCCTCCACCGTGACCCGGAAGTTCGGGCGGAGGCTGTCCATGCTCTTCGGTGGGATCCTCTTCTGCGCAGGAGCCATCATCAACGGCTTCGCACAGGCTGTCTGGATGCTCATACTCGGCCGTATGTTGCTCGGTTTCGGAATCGGGTTCGCTAATCAGGTACTCATCGATTCGACCTCGCCCTGTTCCTCGATTCAGATTTTGGGTTCTTCGTTTCTTACAATGAGTTTCCTGAGAGCCTGCTGTGGAAAATATGAGACAGTTCTCCGTTTGCTTCTAAAATGAACCCACACACACACAAAAACAAGACAATCAGAAAATAAATACGTACTACAAAAATGGGATGGCTTATGTTCATCTTACTTCTAAACAATCTCAAATTTAAATTTTATAAATGGAGAAAATTTACGGTTTGAATAATGTTACCCTTAATAGATCTGGGTTAGTGGGGACAAGCGGATCTCCTAATAGCAAAATACTGTGCTTATGGTTCCTTACATGTTGGATCTGGTTATAATTGAGAAGTGGAAACTCTGAAAAAGGCTCATTCTTCTTCCTTTTCTGATTTGGGCTAACAATTACTAAAAAATGGGATAAATAAAAGAGGCAAAAAATGAAGAATGATGAATTTTCCGTAAGTAAAATGAGCTGTAATTATTTAGTTCCCTCCGAGAAAAATCAATTCTCCTGTTTGTATGACTCTCTATGGAGATTTCCGGGTTTTGCCTGTTTTCATGAAAGCCGTGTGAAGATTTAACTGGCTTTTGAAATTCCTTCCTCTGTCTCATTTAGTAAGTAAATAGCCCAGAAAATAACTGTTTTCCTTTTTTCTTGATTACAATAAGAGTCGGACCAGAATCTCTTAATCTTAAACGATAGCAAAGGGCTCTCTTTCTCTACAAAATTTCTGTACTGATTTTTCTTGTCTTGGTGTTTCCTGTCGGGTTTAAGTTGCCGCTCACGAAAGAACTTCGTTTTAAGCAGCACGTCTATTAGAAACGCTAGAAATATGACAAAAGATGGCTTTTCCTGTAAAGCTCTCCCTGCTCAAACAGAAGCCAATCGTCTGCAAATCTCTGATTTTCCGTTCTTTTTGTTGTTATACCCCGTAAAATTTCCACCGGACATTGGGATCCTAAGTTTATAGGTGATGGAATTTAAATTTTCTTATATTCACTGTCCGGCGACGGCTTTTCTCTTTCTTTTGGGTGTTCTGCCCGGTATTTAGAAAACTAGCAGATCTAAACTGGCCAGCCTTTTCTTCTTTTGTATGTGGAATTGTTGGACAAGGCCGCCGGGGCCCGTTTGGCCGCCGGAAAAGCTTCATGAAAGAAAAGGACAGACACTAAGATAAAACAGCTTCAATTTTCTCAGTAACCAGACAAATGTATCTGGTCACAGTGCTGGGGTCCAAATTTTCTTCGTCCATGTTGTCATGTGCCCTGTTTTTCTTTGGTTTCATCAAGCGTTTACTCGCAAGTGCAACGGCGTTGCTTAGAAAAATTAAAAATCGGATATTGACAGCAACATTTATATTATAAAACAAAAGGTATACAAATCCATTGATTTCAAACAATTACAGCGTAGAAATTGGAGCCTTTCACTTTCACTCTGTTCGGCTTATTCATCGGTCTCTAAAGCTATAACAAAAAACTCGCATCTTCCACATTCCCACAATGAGCATGACTTCTTGACAAGACCTTATGGTCCCCTGGAGTGATGCTCTTGATTCTTCGATGAAAATCGAAGGCTTTTCTGTAGGATCCCAATCGCTTATTTTCCCTGGAAGGACTTCCCTGCACTCGGAAGGAACCAACCGCATCTGACTATGGGGAAATTGAATCCCATTGTTGAACCAACTCAATCTTATTCAACCCGCAATTTGCCCAGAAATGGGCTTTGACAAGAAAGTTCAGAACTTAATCGATGTTGGTTAATTCTTGTTGTTAAAAGATTGGTTGGAAAAATGATTTTTGATGGTGATTTCTGATTGGGGAAACTTTGTTCACAGTCTGTGCCGCTGTACCTCTCCGAGATGGCACCATACAAGTACAGAGGAGCTCTCAACATCGGGTTCCAATTATCGATCACGATCGGCATCCTCGTGGCCAATATACTGAACTACTTCTTTGCCAAGATCAAGCACAGCTTAGGCTGGAGACTGAGCTTGGGAGGGGCCGTGGTCCCTGCCCTCATCATCACCATCGGATCTCTCGTCCTCCCCGACACGCCCAACTCGATGATTGAGCGTGGCCAGAAGGAGGAGGCCAGGGAGAAGCTCAAGAGGATTCGTGGGATCGATGATGTGAGCGAGGAGTTTGACGACCTCATCATAGCCAGCGAGGCCTCGAAGCAAGTCGAGCATCCGTGGAGGAATCTTCTCCAGAGGAAGTACAGGCCTCATCTATGCATGGCAATCATGATCCCGTTCTTCCAGCAGCTCACTGGGATCAACGTGATCATGTTCTACTCACCTGTCCTCTTCGAGACGATCGGGTTCAAGAACGACTCTGCCCTCATGTCCGCCGTGGTAACTGGCTCGGTTAATGTTGTTGCCACCTTGGTTTCCATCTATGGAGTCGACAAGTGGGGAAGGAGATTCCTTTTCCTCGAGGGTGGGACTCAGATGTTGATTTGTCAGGTAAAAAAGTCTGCTTTCACTTGTGATCCGGTCCAGATCCTTGTTACAATATGCATTTGGAGTTGCTGAGGTTGTCTGGTCTTATTCTGTTGCAGATACTTGTCACAATATGCATTGCTGCCAAATTCGGCGTTGACGGCCACCCAGGAGACCTCCCTAAGTGGTACGCGATCCTCGTGGTGCTCTTCATATGCATATACGTTGCGGGTTTTGCCTGGTCATGGGGCCCCCTCGGGTGGCTCGTGCCCAGTGAGATCTTCCCGCTGGAGATCCGATCGGCCGCCCAGAGCATCAACGTCTCTGTCAACATGCTCTTCACCTTCGCGGTCGCACAAGTCTTCCTAACCATGCTCTGCAACCTCAAGTTCGGGCTCTTCATCTTCTTCGCCTTCTTCGTCCTGGTCATGTCCATCTTCGTGTACTTCTTCCTTCCCGAGACGAAGGGCATCCCAATCGAGGAGATGGGCATGGTCTGGAGGTCGCACTGGTACTGGTCGAGGTTCGTGTCGGACGAGGGCGTGCCGTACGGACGGATCGAGATGGGCAAGAACGGACACGTAGCAAAGGAAGTTTAAGATTATTGATATGCGAGTACATAGTATTTATGTTTCCAACGTCAAAGTTTAAATATGTAGATTGGTCTTGAATTGTATTGCCGGCTTTGTGTCCACGTTGTTTAAATTAGAAGCAAAACTCCCACTTAATGAAGAAAATGATTATATCCATTTATGCATAAAAAAGGATTATTTCCCAATTACTTCTCAAATTGTTTTTTCTTTTGTAAGAAAGATTTCTAAGCCTAAAAAGAGTAAGAGGAAGAGAGGTATAAGGGATGCTTGAAATTTTATTGATGATAATTGGATACTGGGTTGATGGTATTAAATGATTCCACATTACTATGACGTGGTGAAGAAGAATCAATTAAATTATTTTGATTAATAATAAATTAAGGAAATTATCAACGTGATTAACAACAATTTTACTCGTTTATTGCAATCTGATCAGTAGGTAATATTTCATGCCACGTAATGCGATCGGATAATTTAAAAAATTTACAGGTTGATGGATTCTAAATTAAAAGTGATAGTATCGTATCAAATTTTATATTTGTAGTTTAATTAGAAGCAAAATTCCTCCAAAAATTGTGTCATAATTGCTTCTCTCCAAAGTTTTTTCGATTATGAGGAAGATTTATAGAAGTAAAATGGATAAAAGCAAAAAGAAAATATGACGTGTATAAAATTTCACTAATAAAAATCAAAACTAGGACAGATTGATAATATTTTCACTGTATAAAATTCTATTTCTCGATACTTTTCAATAAGTTATTTGATTAAGGAGCTGGGGGAAGGAATTGCTGCAATAAGTCAATTTACAAGAGACAGATATGCCGACTTTCACGAAGAATGTACACCGCACAATTAGGGACTTGGAAACCGCGTAGGAGAAATCGAGGTCGTGGCATGTACTGATCCATCAATCAATCGAATTAAGGTCGAGTTTCATTGTCGTGCTAAGCAACCAAACGTAATCTAGCATGCTAACTGCGACCGCGAGTCACTTGCGACATGCCCCTAAAAACATCGGCATGACAACGCAGCATAGTATGGTAGTTGCCCGTAGCCATCATGGAAATTTTCCAGTGGACACTCTAGAAAGTGCCTCCTGCATTTCGCAGTGCAGCCATACGAATTGAGAGGGAAAAGAGAAAAGGTAAAATTAATTGCAAGTGAATGAATCAGATCACATGATTTTTGGTGGGTAAATGGATTTGGTGGGCACCTTCTCTTATTCTGATGTGAAGAACAATCAGATAATTTAATAAAAGGACATATGAAATTAATAAAGTCTAAATAAAATTTTAAAGATTTTTCGAATTTTAAGTGGAATCGTCCCCACCATGACCCTGTAAATCTGTTACTCTCCTCAGGTTACTGGAACATTACTCCTCCAACCTTTCCCCAGTTTTTCAAATAATAATTTTATAAATTTAATTCATCCTAACTAATTTAAATTCAAGTAGAGTTAAGCAAATGAAGGATAAATTCGACCAGTTGCAAATTTTCCCTATTGATAAGATTTAAACTCGTAAGTTTTCTTAAAGGGAACAAAAATGCTGGACTACTTCAACCAACGTACGTTGAAAATTTAGCATAATTCAGTTCAAATTATATTGTGACCGGTTTCACATCTCATCATATTTAGATGCGGAAGAGCAAACCTGTTTCGTGGTTATTTCACCCAATTATAGAAGTAAAATGCCTACTCCTAATCAATTGTTGAGCATAGATGTTCAAGGGCAGGTGCCAAATGTGAAACATTGTTGTGGAGAGTCTTGTACTTAATAGGTATTCCATACAACAGTACTTACATGATGTCACGGTCCAATAAGATTCAGTCATTTTAAATTTTTCATAAAACCTTAAAATAAAAAATAACCCAATAAATAACTGAATTTTGTTAATTTGCGATACAATGTAAATACTGTTATGTGATATACTCGTTACATGTAAGAGTTTCTCCTTGTTTTTGAATTGAAGAGAGGGTGCCAGGAGTTATAACAACATCACATCGAAAGACTAATGAGAAAATCTAAAGAATGCAAGAGAGTTGGATACCACGATCATAAGTTTTTCAGCACATACCAACTTTGTATGGCCTATGAAGTTTCCAAAGGAAAAGGGAACGTTTTAAGCCACTTCCAGTCACGGATTTGACACAATTTGTGAAAAAGGAATCGCATAAATGCGATTTTGGTGGGCTTTTGGGCATTTGCACTTAGGGCATGTCCCATCGTTATGGATATGTTTGGGGGATAGGATGCCAAATGGATAAGCCACAAAATTAAGCACTCTCACATGGAAGAACGAAAGGGCATAAGAATCACATGATGCTTTCCCTTGCCCTTTTCCCCCCTCGACACATCCGTTGCAATCTCGTGGCACTTATCCTCTCCCAATCCTTTTACACCCAGCAGCTTGTACAACACACATCTCGAAGATAAGATCGATTACAAGCTCCGACATTTAAAGGACACGCATGATCTTTTAAAGAAAAAAAATGAGGTTTTGTGCGGCTGGTATTGGTTTCGATATGAAATTAAGAGGTCTCGTATTTAACTCTTATCAGCTCGTACTCTCGCTGAGATGGAACCTTGCCTTTGTCACGTGGATAAACACTAATATTCAATCTCATATCGGAAAGAAGAAGGGTCGTGACTCTAGAGATTTATGTAAGATCCAAGAGCGTCCGACGTTCCCAAGAGGTGCTGTTCAGAGGCATAACCTATGCTCAGTAAGGGCAGTATTTCTAATAGGGATGCAAGTTAAAAATCGAAAACCCGAAAAATCGAAAAATCCAACCGAACTGGAGCTAAAAAACCTGATTTATGGGTCCCGAGATAAATTCAAAATGGTTTTTGATATGGAAAAAACTGGACCGGGAAATTCGAGTCTCGCTCGAAAAACCTGGCAGGGCCCAATACCGAACTGGAAATTATGTTAAATTTATATTATATATAATAAACTATTTTATTATTAGATTTTGACAATACAAATAATATATTTAATATTTTTAAACTTGAATCTTGATTCATATTTATGTATTTTATTTTCTTAATACACTAATATATATTATTAGTGTTTCTCATTTATTGTAATGAATTTTATTTTATTATTTTTATATTTAATATATTATTATAATAACGAAACCCAAAAGAAAGTCCAAAAAACCCGAGCTTGAAGTAGGTGGTCTTCATAACCCCTAAATGGTTCTCGGTACTTGAAAAAATTGGACTGAAAACAACCGGAACCCGATAATTTTCGAAAAAACTAACCCGAACCGCCTGTTTACCCTCCTAATTTCTAGAGTGGACCTTTTCATGTTACAGTCTCTGAATCCATTGCCTTGAATCGATCTTAATCAATTCCCATGTTCCTCAAGTGCCGGGATAGAAACAATGGCCATTGTATGACTTTTATTATTTTCCTAAACTCAAGTATTACTCAGAGCTATGTGTATATATATTTTTTGGTGTATGAAAGAAATTATAAGCTTAGAAGTGGGAGAAGGAAGAAGGGATAAGGAGTACGGGAAGTCCCACTGGTTTGACCAAATTTAGAATTTCTAGGTCATAGAGCGAGAAGGTTACGAAATTGTAACAAATTATCTTGCTACTATGCACTTTTTTTTTGTGTGCACCACCGGTATCCAAAAGTATTTGGACTATTGACTAATCCAGTTCGAGCATGGTCGGCCTTTTAAGGAATAAAACTTCCATAGCATGAGTTTTCTCCATTCACAAATATTCGAACGCGAGATCTTTGCTTAAAAAAAACAAGTCTTTTATTGCTTAAACCAATTCATATTTGTTACTATCTACATGTTTTACTTCTATGATTAGCACACACGTTGTAATGAGTCTCCATCATTTGCAACTAACAGGAACTTAAGCAGTCGATAAATTCCTGTTTAGATCTTCAGCAACCTACGAAGCTGATTTCACAATTATCGTCTTTCCCGACGGAT
Organism: Lagerstroemia speciosa; assembly: GCA_037672795.1. Taxonomy (NCBI): domain Eukaryota; kingdom Viridiplantae; phylum Streptophyta; class Magnoliopsida; order Myrtales; family Lythraceae; genus Lagerstroemia; species Lagerstroemia speciosa. Next base: position 6,242,560 of record CM075302.1, on the reverse strand, counting down.
AGTATGTATGTGACACAACGAGAATTGCATTAGAAGAGAACACCAAATGCAACGAGGACCATCCTAGCATAATCTTGGATTACAGTGATCCGAGGAATAACGTGCCAGATCAGACTTGTGATACATACCCGGGAAAACAACTAAATCGAAAGGGCTGTTCCCGAGCCCGTTGTTCAGGTTAGGCTGTCGAGCTCAGGCTACTACAGCAGTAGCCGCTACGCGGTCTGTCTCCAGCCACATTGTTATCAGCTGAAGCATGGAGGCCAATGTGTAAACTTCATGAACAGAAAACAATGAGACCCGCTTCAAAGCCTAGGCATCCTGGCTATGTCCCGGCCTGCGGTCGGGAAATCCTCGGGCCCTAAGAATCTAGACCAGTACCTGTGCGACTTCCACACTTGGTCCATGTCATCGATCGGGATCCCATTGGTCTCTGGGAGGAAGTAATAAACAAAGCAAGACATAACGAGCACAAAGGCTCCGAAGAAGATGAACAACCCGAACTTGAGGTGGCAGAGCATGGCTGGGAACGCTTGAGCCACCGCAAGCGTGAAGACCATGTTGGCTGAGACGCTGATGCTCTGAGCGGCAGAGCGGACTTCCAATGGGAAAATCTCGCTCGGCAAGAGCCAGCCCAGAGGGCCCCATGACCATGCGAATCCTGCAACATAGATGCAGATAAAGAGGACCACTACGATCGCGTACCACTTTATAAGCATCAAATGGAGCTTGGCCACTGAACGCAGCTCCACCAGACCAATGGCTACTGTGATGATCACCTGCAAGATGTACACAATCTCCTTACCATGGATGAGGAAAAGCAAAGACCGTGAATTGTTAGGATAAAGTACCGATACTTTACTTGAGGATTTACATTTAACAGCAAAGTACCGGTGCTCTGTCCTGTGTGTCTTAGTTCACCTAAGAATTTCCCGGAAAGGCATAATTACTTGGTGTTCATCAATAGGGCAACCCATACTCTTACCTGGCAAATAAACATTTGGGCTCCGCCCTTGAGGAGGAGCGGTCGCCTTCCCCACCGGTCAACTCCATAGATCGAGACCAATGTGGCCAAAGCATTGACAGACCCGGTAATGATGGCAGATATAAGGGCAGAATCTTCCTTAAACCCGATCATACCGAACAGAAGTGAAGAATAAAACAGCATAGCGCCAATCCCTGTTAACTGCTGGAAGAACGGAACCATAATGGCCATTGTTATGTGGGGCCTGAACTTCCTTTGCAAGAACAAGTCCTTCCAAGGCTGTCTCACCCTCTTGGATGCTTCCCCGGCTGCAACTAACCTTCTGAATTCCTCATCCACAGTCTCGGGGTGTCGGATCCTCTTGAGTTCCCGTTTCGCCTCAGGGGCTAGACCACGCTGAATGAGCGATGTTGGTGTTTCTGGGATGAAAAAGGACCCGATGATTGTGACTACAGAAGGAAACATGGCTCCTCCCAAGCTCAATCTCCATTCCATATCACCCTTTATCTTTACAGAGAATAAATGGCTGAGTAAATTCCCGAGAAGAATGCCAACAGTGATCGATAACTGGAACCCGATGTTGAGTGCTCCTCTGTGCCTGTGAGGTGCCATCTCCGAGAGGTATATTGGTGCAGACTGAAGCGAGGAAATTCAATTTGTGTTATCAGTAGGAAGTAGAAGCAAATTATCGGTATTTCGAGCATAATTTCAGCCCGCAATTGATCCAAAAACAGGTTGGAAACAGGTAAGTGGCTGTCTACTTTGTCCTGGAAGGCTCTCGGAACTCAAAGACTGCTTCCAAAACCATGTTTTTGAATAGAAATTCCGGAAAACAGTTTTCAGCAACTTTGAGAAGGGAAACTCTATGGCTTCCACCGGACCCCAGTCTCCTCCCATCTCCAATTATCATTTGGAGAAAAGAAAACTATTGCCAGTAACATCATGCGATTCTGTTGTTTTCTAAACTCGCTTGGAGCTTTCGGATTTCTGGTGTCCTGGAAGCTGTTATGATCGTATGGTCTTACTTCCGTTTCATGGTTTCTTCAAGCCCACTTTTACAGGCATCTTATCAACCGGAAATCTGAAAGCACATCAATGTCCCTTAAGACTCATTAAGTTTGCATCTCGAAAACAAGGAGGCTATAGATCGGAATAGAATGACAGTATGAGAATCACCTGATTGATAAATCTGATGCCAAATCCAAGCAAGATCCAACCCAAAACTAGTGCCCAAATCGTGTTAGCACATGCAGAGAGAATAGCACCAGAAAGAGATAGGGCTCCTCCAAGAATCATGGAGACCCTCCTTCCAAATTCCCGGGTCACCTTAGATGCTAAAATTGATGCCACCGCCGAGGCCATGAACAAGGAAGACTTGAAGGCGGTCAGTTTCTCGCTACTGTGAAAGCAGTACTGATTTGAATCTGGTGATGATGAGGATGGGGAGTTCTGCATATCTTCTTGCAGTTGTTGGAGCACATCAGGGAAAAACCTCTCCAAGAATGACGACAGAACCGTGAGCTTGCCTAGTCAATCAAAGAAAAAAGTCATTTGCCCAGAAAAACAAAGGAATTCCAGATCAAGTTGTTTTCCCAGTTTTGAAATTTTCAATTTCCACAGCATGTTCATTTATGTATTGCACAAGCTTTTATCCATAAAAACATCAACTTAATATGTTTCTGACAAAGTGTTGAAACGTGGAAAACAATCCTCTGCTGCTAAAATGGGAAGAAAGTAATCTTCAAGCTGGTCCAGAGATCCGAGAAGTGTTTCTCGAGTTGGTTTTCCATTTAGAGTATACTTGACTTTGACAGATACCCCTAAAGAGACCATGGAAAACCATGAGACCATGAGATGATTGCCGGAAAAGTAGCTAGCTGTCTTACCGGACATTCCAATCGCATATCCGAACATCAATCCCCCCATAGACGCAATAACACATATCAGCAGCACAAAGGGAGTGACATCACTTGACGACCTGCTCATGTCGTTCGTGGCGATGCCTGGTGATGCAGTAGGCATGTTTTGATCTGCTCAGAATTTAGCTGTTGAGAGAAGCCGATCATTGTATGAGATTCAATGATTGATTTCTGGTCTAACGTTCTCCATTTGTTGGCTGCCACGGAGAACGGTGACAACGTTGTCATTGGAGAAGAAAAGGTGGACCGGATGGAAGAGAAAGAAATGAATTGTTTGACTTTACTGGCATTTCGAAGTCTTTCTTGCCGTGGGTTCAAAGTCATGCATGACAATGAAATAAGGCTAGAAATGAGTTCAGGGAAAACGAAACCATAAATTTTATATACTTGCTATTTTTAACAGTTAAATCACATAAGTTCAAAAATAATAGTTCAATTCTATAAGATCAATTTTATCACACTTTCAATACAAATCGTCATTGTTTCATTAAACATTATGTTAAGTATGTAAAATTCACGTCAGCAAAATAGTAACAATTCAAACTAAGAGTATAATGAAACTGATCTTATATGACTAAATTAATTATTTTTAAGTCATATTTAAACTTACCAGACACAACTATAAAAAATGCTAGATATATGTAACTTCTATAATTAATTCACATTGTCCACAAAACAACGTCACGTTACGTCCTTCTCAAGTCTCTTTTGTCAAGAGGGAAAACAACCATGGACGCCAGGAAGAGGAGATGTTGTCTTAGATGGCAAAAGAGTTTGCTCCTCTTTTGTACATCCATTTCTGACAGGATAACGTACAACACCAAAACACATTTATCTACAGAGGGTGGGTCTTGTTTCGGACCTTAACTCAAGAACACAAGGCAAAATATCACGGAACAGCGACATCTCGACTTACCAAACAAGAATTAACCTCAATACATACATTTTACAACAGAAGGGAATAATGTTTTTCCTGCACAATTTTCTGAGACATCACACTCCAAGGTTCTGAGGGGCAAAAATTTCTACCAACAGAATACATAAACTCTTCAGACAAGGATCCAGCAGGAATTGTGCATGACAAGGCAGCAGCAGAGCCAAAGTCATACCGAGTCCACGCCCTCGACCTGCTGACGAGCAAGGTATCTTTCCCTCCGCTCTTTCTGTAATATACAAGTAAGAGTAAGAGACCAGAAGATAAGAGTATGAAGTCTCGGAGCTGCTTTGCAGTTCTTCCTTTCCATTCTGTAAATTCCCATGGAAACCCTCCGAGAACAAGTTGCACGTTTAACTGTTTGATAGCTCCGGAGACTCTCTGGTGGTTATGATCCATGAAATAGAAAGGAAAAATCTTGTTGGGTTGAAAATTATGGGAAAAGTTTGAGGGACTCACCCATTCATCAATCACAAGTCCTTCACCGATAATTCTAGGACCTGTATCCTCAGGAGGCTTCTTTCGGGCCTCTACTGCGGCATCAGCCTCAGCCAATTGGCGCTTCAATTTGTCAAGAGCCTAATAAGAGAAATTCAAGATGAAACTAGCCCAAGCTCGTGAATACAGTATGAAAGTTCATTTTTCTTAACCATTAATCCATGCAGGATGCACTGGATGGCAATATGTAACTTACTGGACTAGGACGCTCAGGGTCGAGGAAAACAACACGCAGTATCTGTTCCACTGCAACTTGGTCCTTCTGTTCATCAAACTACATGAATAAAACATTTGAAATCAGTTATCTGGAGAGATATATAGGGAATTGGTGTATAAGATTTTTGAACTTCAGCTATATGATATTGAGTGCAATAAGAGATGTTTGAATTTACCAGCTCAGGCACATATTCCATTGGTCCCTTCACCTTCAGAGACATTATCTTGAACTTAACCTTGCTCTTCTGATTCATCGATTTTTCATTGTTTTCCGGGTGCTCTACAAACTTGAACACTAAGCAACCAATCCAGAACCGATCAGATCATTGGAGTCAGATTAGCTCACTAGAACATATGAACATGGACAAGCATATAAGAAAAATTATCTATATATGCAAAGAAATGACTTGTTACCTGTTGCAATGATACTTTCACCAGGTGCAAGAATGGCCCCAGGTGGGCGCATGAAGCAGCTCTTTGGTGCAGTTGTTTGAAACTACAAGATTAAAAGTTATGCGATAAATCAGCGACAGGTTTCAAATAATTAATATATTCTTAATGGAAAGCGGCAGAAAATACAATGTGCTTCTCAGTACCTTGAAAGCAACGTGGGACTTGCTAATGTTTTTAATCTTGATGGCGCTCCTGACCTGCTTCCCCGGTTCATCTGAAAATTTACAATCACATAAAATTCTATGAGTGCATCTAAAAATGTGTGCAACATGGCCATCAATAATGCAAACAGGCCTGATCAATTTTTTTCTCCCCATAATTTGACCATTTCCCCATGTATCCATAAAGAAAGTACTGACACGAGTTTAGGTTGAATCACCATCTCAGCTTGTTTCTGTGGGAGAAAACCCCTTTCACCACTGTTCCATATTAATATCAGGCCAAGCTGCTGAAATGAAAACTGATGGATTGGACTTCTTGACTCTTCCCTCCCAAATGAACATAAAACTGAGAACAGAAACTTGAGGGGTTTTGGATAGAAATTGTTCGCAGTACTTAACGGAAGATACAAAGGTGGTTTACTTCAACTTCATCAAGGACACGGCTTTTGCTAAGCTTCACTATTAATGAAAAATCACCCAATCTCAACAGATAACTGTTCCCAGCAGTAAGGCAAAGGTCAATTCTCCAAACTTGGTAAAGCTATCAACTAGACCTGTTCACTCACAGTTCACAGCAGGGCTTTGGTATGATATGGGTATGCTACAATCAGAGCATTTTCAACCGATTCTACAATATCTATATAGGAAATTTGAAACAGAATATACTGTCGCACGCAAAAAGCAAGGATACGGACACGACAAGAACCACAAAACCAACAAAAGCAGGAACTAAATATCATCTCATGAAGACAAACCACAGCAAGAAACACCAAAAGTCCTCTGTCTTTGTCCCAGTAGGGCTCTTTCTTCCGTTTCTTTTGGCACTTTTTGGAAGGATGCTAAAAGTGACTGATTAGCAATCACCTACCTTAAATTTCTAAATAACGAAAGAACACGGCTTTAGCTATAAATCGCACAAAAAATCATCAATTAAGGGGCAAAAATTAATACTTGCAACGAATCTCGAAGTATCAAACACAGGAGAAGAAGATCACAAATAGCAATGGACGAAATGAAGAGTGTCGAGAAAGGAAGTAAAAGAGGAACTTTACATGGAAAGTAGAGTTTGGTGGAGGGATCGAGCTTGAGCCGGCGGCGCGTGGGAAGCAGCGACTTCGCCACCGACGACACCGAGTTAGCGCCCTGGGGTTGCGATCCGTCCGGGATCGGAGGGTTGCCGCCGTGGTGATGAATGTTCATCGAAGACGACGAAGACGAGGCCGTCGACCCGTTCCGAAACGCCGACTTGAAGAATCCCCAGACCTTGCCTTCCCCGGCAGCCGGTCGCGTCTGTTCATCTACCGCCATCGCCAGAATTCAGTAGAATCTCCCAACGTACACCCGCCGCCGCCTTCCAAGACCATAAAAGAGGCAGAGGCGCCCTTCTAGCTTAAACGACGGCGTTTCCGACCTTCTGAGTTGACTTGCTGAAGGGGTCTCCGACGGTAATCTTCCTTCTTCAGATTGGCAAGATCTCGCTCGGTCTGGGTCTGGGGAAGCACGTTGGAGCCGAGCTGAAATGGTGCGAGCAAATCGGATCTGAGGAGGAGAACCGAAGTGGATTTAATAAGCAGGGTTCACATCCGCCATTTGCTGAGTAATAATCGGCGATGTCCCCCTCAAATTAAATACGATAAATTTTTAGATGAATCCATTATATATATATATTTTTTAAAAAATTATGCTTAATTTTTTTTCTATAAAGCTGTAAAGTACGGACTTTTTTTTAAATAATTCGAGTAAATTAGATTTATTCAAGAATCTCTTATTACATATAAAAAAATTTGTTGGAATATTAAATACGCGTGTGAATTATTATTGAGTGATGTGATAAATTAAATTCAAATTATTTCATGCATAAAATCACATTTTTGTATTTATTTTTGTCAATAATATTTATTCTGTAAATATATTTTCTATTCGCATGTCAGATAATTATTAATCGAATATATAGATGACACAGTAACTCTGGATCGGTCATGAGGTTGTAAAACCGATTCAGCTCTTATATGTAGTTCTTAATACGATCATTCACATACTATCGGGGATGTTCATTTTTGCATATAGTAAATACTGACATGTACTATATATTGAATTATCAATTATATTTTCGTTTATAAAGTTGTACACACACGAAGAATACGCTTCTTATTACAAAAATATAATACAGATCCCTTTTTAGATAAATAAAATTTTCCTAATAATTATAAAAAAAATTCTTATATATAAAAATAATTAAATATTATTATCTATAAATTTATATTTTTAGATATATATATATATATATATATATGAGTTTATCTTTTACAGTACTAGTGGAAATTAATTTCGATGCTGAGAAAAGTGCTTAAACTTGAAGGTACTTCAACAAATAATTGAAATTTTGTTGGCTTTTCGCAGGTACGAAATTTCAACTTATTCCTTTTACCTAATTAGCCACGTGGCACTCTGGGTTGTTTAAGTGGAAAGATTTGTTTCCATTATAAATTTAGAAAATTTATATGTAGACATATATATACATATATATTTATATGAGCAATTTCAGTAAGTATAAGCATAAAAAAAAATTACATCAATTTATAATCTCGGTAATTATTCGAGAATCGTACGCACATTTTATTCACGTGAACTGATACAAAAAATTGTGTCTTACGTTTTTTTTCTCTGCTAGTATAACCTCAAAATAAAACAATATATTCACATAAAAATGTTTTTTAAAAAAGTAATTCGTGGGTATGATCGATTGGTGTGTTTTATACGGTTCGATTTATTTTATTTTATTTTTTCTAATTTTCTTATGTTATATTAAGTTCGAAGAATAATCTCAAGTAGATAGATGCTGGAAAATATTCAGAGCACCGTATGCCGAGGAATTTCGAAATTGCAGAGCACGTGCATAATAAAAAGCTTTTCTTCTTTTTATTTTTTTCTTTATTATTATTTATTTTTTTAAAAAAATCAATTTGGATAGGATTCTTTTCTCTCTCTTTTTTTCCATCTATTTTAAAAAAAAAAATTAGTGGTGACAATAACTGGCGGAGGGAACTGTGCCAGATTGCGCAGGAGGTGGAGGTCCAGGAGGAAACGACATCGTGAGATGGGTTCCACAAGAACTACTTCATTGACCTCATTTTAATATTATTTGGAAATTTCTGATTCTTCCACCATTACAGACAAATAAAAAGACAAACAAATAGTTTCCTTGGGAAAAAAAAAGGGGAAATTTGGTGGCAGTACTATTAATATCAATTTCTACTAGAAAAAGAACCCGCGCCACGCTGCGGTTCGATATATCTTTTATAACGAACTGAATGAATTATATTAAAGTATAGAGATATTTAAAAAATGATTACGTCATTTAAGTCACACTCAAATATCTTTTTTACAAACAAATGTCGTTTATTTAAAAAGAGTTATGTTATTATTCGTATGTTTATAATATGAATATTTTTTAATTTTTTAATTACCAGTGCAGAAATAATATACATTAAAAATTAATACATAAATGTAATATTCATCTCTTTCCCACAACAATATATTAATGATATATTATATTCATGTCTAATCACTTATATTAATAGATTATTTATTTTTTGTATAGGTTAATAAATAATTTCATTTTATTTCTAAATAGGGGACTCGATTTTCCTAAATGAAAGAAACTTATTCTCTTGATATACTCATAAAATTAAATCCGGAATAAAAATAAAATGCATAAGTTCTATTCTTGTATTCAAAAAAAAATTTTTAATAATAAATTATATATTAATATTTTTTTAGATAAATATTGATTATATTTATTGGTGATATTTATTTATTTTTAATAATATATTATATTATTTATTAATATAAAATATAAAATAAATTAAGAAAGGAAAAAAAGAAAGAAAGAAAAAAAAAAACAGCCTATCCACGTGGATAGGCTGGGAGAGCCCCCTTGGGGCTCTCCTTTAGTCTATTAAATATAGATCTCAGATTAATAAATTCTAGTTTAATTTTTATCGGTAAAACTCACTGTGATACTTTATCGTTCACCATCCTCCCAATTAATTTAAAAAAAAAAACTTAAGAAAACAATCTAAAAGAGTTATGGTTTAACGGTCCAACATTTACTATTGTGGGGTTTGTGAGATTGAGTTCTGAGGTTCGAGTTCTTCTCTGAACAAAATTACTAGAAGTAACTCTTTGAGTTTGATGCTTGCTGGACACTGACTTCCCACACTATATTAGGTTTTTGGTGGCCTTACTTTGACAAGATCAGTATTATAGTATTTATTGTTCGGTGTGTCTAATATATTTAGCAATGCATGAAAATTCTAATATTATGTAGCGGGGTGGTTATGTTACAACTACACTGTCGTCCTTTCCTATAAAAATATAGAAAATGGGTTTGGTACAGTGGTAATATTACTGGACCTGGAAGGCTCTGATTCTCATATACGAAACTCACTATACCCTTTATTTTCTGAATTTTATAAATTTTCTTCTATATTTATATATCTGCTTAAAAAAATAAGAAGAGGATAACCTTTCCTTCCTCGGTTGTTGACTTTCGAGAAAAAGGTAGTTGAAATTTTAGGTAAATGTTTATTATTTTAGTTTATTTTCCCTAATGGGTGTTGATTAGTTGATGATGATTTATGAAATCTATCAGTTTTCTATTGGCTAACTAATTGACAGGAAGCTCACTGCCATTAATGGGGCAAGTCGACTTCCACTGACGTGTTCAATGTGCCGTGGAATATAGGGAGAAAAAAAGGGACCCGATGTTAGGTGAATTCGAGATACGTGGTCCGAAACCGATAGAGTACAACACACTGTAAATAGTCTGATAAGATTCGATTAGGGGGTCGGTTAACTTTATTAGGTCAGCTCTTGCGGAAATTATAGAATGAAGCCATAGCATATGCATTTTGAAATTCGAAGCTCAAAGTTACCGGCAATAAAAGACAGTCGGGTCCTAGTCTTGATGATCTTTAATGCATTGGCTTGCACAAACAAGTGATTGCTTATTTGAAGTCTTCTTCGGGATTCCATAAAGACGAGTATGACGACGGCATTCAAGTTCAACGGTCAATGCAAAGCTAAAGAATCCTATGGCGGGTTTCGGACTTTTAATTGACATTGTAGCTGAACCATCGAGCGTGTCCCGTAAAAAAGGGATTGTTGTTGAATATTTTCCCCGATGCTAAATTAGTTGATGATACGAATTAGAACACCAGAGTGTCACGGACAGGTATTCATGCCACTTTCCAAGGGCAAGGGTAGGGATTCTGCATGTTGTATGTCGATTTCCCTTGATGTACGTGAATTTATATCAGTTTCTATTTACAGATACATGTTTCAAGTGTTGTTCCCTGAACCTTGCTGAATGTGCGTGTGATTTGTCAATTTGTGAGGAAAACTTGTCAAGAGAGTTCTGAAATATGCATAGAACACAGATAGGGTTCCTTAGGAATAGAGGGGAGACTCCATACTTGGATGTCAGCATCCATTGGTCCCCATTTCCGGTGCTAGTTGTGGTATCCTCCTAGAAACGATCCCATGCTGTTGACAAGCTCCGCACGTCGCATTGGTCGATGCATCGAATGGGGTGAAGTAGTGGTGATACAGTGCAGGCTGACTGCGACCGGTGAAGTTCATCGGAATGTTGCACGGGTGTCCCACATCGAGGATGTTTACGAATTTGGTAGGGGAGAATGTCTCGAGCCAATATTCTCATTCCTCTTCAAGGCCGACCACTGGGATTCTTTGCACGAGCTCATGTCAGTGTCTATCTACAAGTACTTAGTTTTTTCTGACCCTCGTTGAATAAGTGTTTAGCTGATCAACCATGGGAAAAACTCGCCCGAGAGATCTGAAACTTGTACACGAGTTTCGGAGTCCGAACCCATGGCATGAGTCCAATTGCTTGGCTGGACCACTAGGATATCGATGGGCTAGTAAGACCTCGATGGGTTTGGGCACGTAGTCCTGTCTAGAGGGAGGTGAAGTTGATTAGATAAAAATTATTGAAGCCTAAAGCAAAGACAAAATGGAAAAGCAAGTCAGCTTGTTCTTTCCAATCACGTAAATATCATATAAGCTCGTGAATTTAGATAAGTTTAACTGCAGTGGGGTAATTTCATCGTGGACTATGCCCTCCGAGAAGGGGTTTCATGCCAACAATTTCGTAAACTATTCAAGATCTCACATCTCGTATTTTGTGTATGAAAATATCATTGCTAATTAAGTTAATCCAAAGAATCATCTAACGAGCTCGTGAACAGTTAAGCTTTGAAATGAATCGATCTTGTAACCCGACCTCAGGATCTCGATGAGGTCCCGATCAAGTATTGTCATATCTCTTTTATGAAGGCATAACGTTGTTTAAACCTAAACCTGGCAAACTGTGTCATGTTGCATTTAAAGGTATCGTATCTAAAAATGTTTGGGTTAGAAATCCCGATAATCTGGACATAACACATTCATTTTTCCTGTTTAAACAGATTCATGTCTAAATGGTCTTGTCTAAACCGTCTCTAAACTAGGTTGACTTATTTAATGTGAAATGTCGATGATATATAATTATACTCTAATAATATATGATATGATTACTAAAATAATAATATTTATTGATAATTAGTATAATAAATAAGTAAGATCAATTAATTATTGATCATATAACATCATTTTCAACAATAATGATACATGTAATGCATGTAATATTTTATATATTATAAAAATTTCATATATAAATGTATTAAATAAGTCAATATATATAAATAGTTAATATATTTAATAAGCGTGTTTAAACGTGTCGTATCATGTTATATAGGTTCAAACCTAATTAAACATGCATGTTTATTTATTGTGTCTGTACAGATTCATATCTAAACGAGTCTGTGTCTAAATAAACTTGATCTAAACCTGTCTAATTTTGTGTCCTATCGTATCGGGTTATCATGTCATGTCAAAAATTGGCAAGCTTATTCAAGCCACTATTTGGTGAATCAAATCTAAATATTCATATGCATTAACACAGGTATAAAACATGATTCCGTACTTTTTCTCTTAAGTAGAGTTTTATGTTCGATTTTTTTTAAATAGTAAAAATTTATTATTGATGAAATTTTATCTCTCGATGCGCCAAAACTGCTTGAGCTTAAATTAATTAAGTTTATTTTTTTACTATCGGCTGATGTAAATGTATAGGATACAAGGATGTGTCGACACATTTTTCAAGAGGAATCAGTAATTTTTCTAATTCAAAAGTGAAAACGCGTGCGTTTTTGAAACGGCATTAATAGTTCAAAATTTACCATTTTCTTGTGCTACTATTATCCATTAATTGGAAAACTACACCAAGCATGTGACTGTAACAGGAACCGGTACCCATCGGATCACCGATATGAACAAACCTATCCCAATGAATACAGAGTTCAATTCATTCCCTTAAAAGCTACCATTGCCAATAATCCACAGCCAGTCGAGGGCAACGCCAGAGAATATCCCTCCCAGGAGGAACAGCACCAGCAAGTTCCCTAGCGCATTCTGCTCGGGTCCCTGCAGACAAACCCAGCATCCATCCCACCATTAAAATTAGAAAAACCACTCAACCGACCCGAAAGTAGACTGAAAATGTACTATGCAATCGGATTTCATGGACCTTGTAGCCTTTTGGTGCAACCGTCATGACACAGACAGTGAGATAACCATTTGTCAGTCCCAGGAATGAGATAAGCATGATCATCCATCCTTGGTCACCGTACTTGGCTGTAAAGTAGAAGGCCGGGATGAGCAGGAACCTCGCGAGAATCGCGACCATGAGGCCCTTCCGGGACTCGAGCTTTAAGCAGTCCACCAGGGGAATGTACCTCGATATCAGGTCCCAAACATTGTACATTGCAATGAGAACTAGCGGATACCTGAAAAGGGGCATCGGGTTAGTAAGACAAGTATTCCATCCAGTGTCAAAGAGATTCCATGCTTTTCTTGGAATGTAGATCTTTCTACAGTTCGATCAGAACCTTGCTCTGTGCTATGAAAGAAAGAGAGGAGACAAACCAAACAGATTCTCAGCATCGTCTTTTATGTACCATGAGCCTAGTTTATGTTCTCCAGTATTCTCGTACAAGAATCCCGGGAAGATGGAGAGTGTCAGAACATATATCAGATACAGGTCGATGGCATAATCTATGTTCTCTCGCAACAGTTGCTTGTTATTGAGTCGTGCTTGCTCCTTGGCATAATCACCCTGCAAAATAGGACTCCAAATATGTTAATCTTTTTTCAAGATACAGATATGAAGAACACAAACATTGTCTGGTTTTGGAGAAGAATTGCAGTTTCAGTTTCCTACTTGATTTGTTTGAATACCAACAGCAGCAAGATCTGCATTGACAGTCATCGATCCTTCAGATGCTGCCTTGGTGCGGTAGTACTTCACTATCGGAAGCTTTGGGAACACAATAGCATAGAGGAGAATGCACAGGAACTCGAAAAATGTGGAGATTGCAAGGAATAACACTGGGGAAGGAAAAATGCACACCTTGTTATTTACTTGAAATCAGAAATAGTCTATTTGGTAGGAAGATTTGTCCAAGTAACAAGACACTGATGAAAAACGGAACTTCAGGCAAGAATGCTGCGATCTGAAGCGCTTCTGTAAATCAGACAAATTTGTTGCTAGCAAAATGAGTATGAGACAATCACATACTCGTCCCCTTGCGAAGACCGCTGCTGGCATCCTCAAAGGCTGCTTTAGTGACAAGCCTCAGACCAGATGTTACAGCTCCTGATGCAGCCAAACCAGCAAAAAACGACTGCATACAATTCAATGTTCAATGTCAAATGGAAAGAGAAAACTGAGAATGGAAAAATAAGTTCAAAAAGATATAAAGTGAAGTAACCTGCATGAATTCAGGGCACATGAATGACAGGTCCCCCACCATTCCACCTTGAACATGAGCATCGGCTACTCCAAAGCAAGCCACAAGGGCACATATTCCGATGTACGGTCCAATCCCTCCTTTCCCAGAAGTTGCCAAGTCCAACTGCCATAGTAGATGTTACATAGAATTCCGAAAATACAATGTAATTAGGAGAGTTGATGAAATTTATGTACTTTTGAAGCTTACAACTATAAGGAAGAGGGTGCTGAGGAAGAAAAGGATGTATCCAGCTATGTTTCTCTTCCGGGTATCGACCTTTGCTTCTTTGTACGCTAGGAGGGCCATGGTTCCAAGTGCAAAGGGTTGGTAGACAAGAGTGAGGACTCTAGAGGGATGGTAATTCTACAGAAAGATGAAAACGGTTCTCCAATGAATCAGCTTATCAAGAAATCGTGCTCACAATGATGCTGTCCTGACGAAACTCATTCTCTTTGCTCAGATGAACCAGTTAATCCGATGAACAGCAACACTATAAACAACATGCCTATAGGCACAAAACTTATCCTTGATATAGATACGGGGCAGGAATTAAGATTCTTCTTTTTTCCTTGAAAGAAACCAACTGGATACAAAGAAAAGCTGACGGAGATAATAGAAGGCATGACCATTCATTAAACAATGGAAAAGAGATAATTTTCGACTAATGCCATGTTGAGATTCTTTTTCTCTTACCGGGAAGAGATTATAGTAGTAATCTCCAATAGTCAGCATACTGTTCCAAGCAACAAGCGACCCAAATCCCAGAATCCAGCACACGATCGTTGCTTTGAATTTCCCCTGATCATCAATATAAGAAAAATCAAGACAAGGAAGAAGAGGAGGAGGACGACGACGACGAAGAAGAAGAAAGCAATGACAACGAGCAACTACCTCAAGCCTTGTCGGGGACCCAACTTCACCTGCACTCGCCATTGCAGGTTCACTGGCAAATAACACAGGATGGACACAACTCACGAGGTGAAGGCTTTGATTTACAACGAAGGGAAAGTGAAACTGGAACCAACCAGTGGGGGCTTTTGCAGGTAGTTGAATATCCTCTGCGAGACCCTTCAGAGGAGTGTCTCAGCAACAAAGAATGCTCGAAAGAATCGAAGAACCCAGCAGGAGAGGGGGCAAGGAAATGGGAATCGTGAGCTAATCGGGACCATTTTCCTTATTTTCACCATACCAAAAAGGGACGGAGTGGGCTGTGAATGAGATGGCTTTTTCTGGCAGAAGCGGGAAAAATAGATTCTTTCCCTTTATAGACATCGGTTGGCGATCAATGAGATGATTGTTGCAGGTTAGAGACATTATTGCCTTTGGTTGCGAAGAGAGATTGGAATCAATGGGGGGAAGCAAGGCAGGAGAGGAGGAATCTCCGGTTTGACTTCGTACTTCGCGGAAGAATCTCCGATTCTGGTTCCAGCCTTATTGGGCGGGGAAGAACTGAGACTTCTCATTTTTCCATTCTGCACCCCCATATTTTTGAAAAAAATCTTAGATGGTCCTAACTCACAATGACGTAATAAGAAAGAGCCAATCAAATTAGTTTAATTAGTATTAATTATGCCAACTACTCAACTAATTAACAGGAATTTGCTTATTTATCACATGTCAAGCGACGGAGTATGATCACTTAAGAATTTCTCTTTTGGATTAACACTAATTTCTCATATTTTTAGTCATTTCGATTTGTCATCGAGAATTTTTTAGTATGATCTAGAAAATGTCAACTCTTACGTAACATTAGAAAATATCAATTAGATTGTGATAAATGATCAAATTAGGGTTAATCGTCCTAGCAATTTTCTTCATTGTTACTAATTATAGGAATTTAATTAATTTTTCCTAATCACTTCGCTACAAGAAATAAGATTTTTTCGATGTGCATGGAGCCAAAATCTTCTCACCTATGTGTGCATAGGTACTAGGTAAAAGTGGAACAGGTGGAAACCTACCAACAAATTAAGTCATAGGTAGATCCCAATAAAATTCAAGTAGGATTGGGGTAATAAATTAAGAAAATAGAAAGCTTATTAGAATTAGTTCTGGCTCTGCTCGGATTTCGGTTTCAACCACAAGTTTCTGAATTCAGTACCAGAAGTATAAAGGAAAATTAATTTTGCGCAACTAATTTAAATCATCGATTATCTCCTTATTCGAACTCCAATTCCCATGCCTTTTATATCATCGAATTTTTAATTTACCTTTTCTTTAATATAGTAACAATCACGTATATTTAATAAGTTTATCACACCCAAAACATCAATAAAGTTAAGACACCAATAATTGATAATTTGAAATATATGAATTATTTGAATAAAATTAACAAAATCTAGTGAATCCTAATAATACGATTTTCTCAAATTAATAAAATTCAAATTAATTATGAAAATATATAATAAACTCCATTATTTGAAGGTAATTAAATTTATAAATAATATTAAATAGCCATAAATTTCTAAAATTATCAATGTGATGAGAGGGAAAGAATATGTTTCAATACGGTGCCTGAAACCTTTACCGTTATATAGGTTTCGAGCAAGATCCAGACCCTAAATTCAACAAAATAGAGTCCGCATCTAAAACGTGAATTTGGTCATATATAGTATATGAGCCACATATTATATAAATATAGAATATTCGAACTTGATCATCCCTATTTTCATGAACTATACATATATATATATACCCACACACTAAACATGAACTTGAGCTACTAATGCATTTTATTATTTAATAAAATTGATTAAAAAGTGAATATGTAAAATAAATTATTAAGCAAGATTATAATTATATATAGCATTATAATTGGTAATTTTTTGGTAAATAAAATGTGAAGAATATGCAATAAATTTAGTAAAAAAAATTGAGTATCAATGTAAAATTGAGTTGCAATGAAAAGGGTAGAGAAAAAGTGAGAAAGAAAGATTGCCTTAGGGTTTTTTATTTTTAGAATTTTATTTAAAATTTTTTAAATAATTAAATTTTATCGATTTGTGACGTCATTTCAACACTGTGATGAAGTTCATTGGAGTGATCTTTTCCTCCAATTTTAATATAATATTTTATTAAATATATATGAGAAAAGGATATTAGAGAAATATTACTCATCTATACTGTAGATAATGTGGAGTCGATTGTTATTTATAGAAAATCCACACAACTAAATATGAAATAACAGTCATAGCACTTAACACTTTATTGGACAATGATATTACGAGGTTAAATATTTGATCGAATTCAAAAAAATCTAATCTATGAATATTCTTATTTACTTGAGCATGGAAGTTTTTTGAATGTGATTCGATAAATATATAAAGACATACGTGTAGAACGCTTTTATTGTTCAATGGTTGAATTCTAAATTTAAAAAAATACCAAAAATAAAAGAAAGAGGAAAGCAAGGAAGACAAAAAGACCGTGTGGATGGTGTTTCGGTTGTAACATACTTAGCATGTAATCAGTGTGTTGAGATGTGATCTTGATTAAAACGAATAATTTTTCTGCTATGTATATAAATGTGGGTATGCAAGTGGATGTGTGAAGAAAGGTTTCTCGATCTCTATGACTGGATATAAGGTCAACATCGTGAAGGGCATGTACGTGTGTGTTCATTATTGAAAAGTCCGATCCCGGAAGCGAGATTCATGATCGTAGTATCTGGCTTGTAGGTGTTGTGGGACGTTCACAGTTTGAGGGTTATAGCCTATAGGCACAAACACTGTTCGGAGGTCTACCCAGGTCCCAGACCCACTGGTCAGGCGCTGGAGTTCGAATTTCAGGAGGGGTATTTCTTCGTGAGTGGGGGCTTTATAACCCTCGAGTCCGTCAGGTTCGCCTGACTTACCCATGGTTTGTGGGTTATTGCGTGTGCCCCGAGGAGGAAGTGTCGCAACCATGCTAGTTGGCCTCAGAAGGTACTCAGATACCTCGATTATTAAAAAAAAAAAATGCAGTTCGGAGTCTGTACAAGTATATCCTCTCAAATCCTATGATTTATGGTTCCTAAATTTTATAAAGCCTTGAAACCATGGTAATCTGCTTCAAAACTCGTAGTATCGTTTTAAAGAGTTGTAAAATTTAAATAATCCGTTAGATATCCTTGATCTAGCTTACAACTCTTTGAATTGAGATTACAATTTTTTGAGAAATTGACGTTATAACTCACGGTGTCATACCGTGAATGTTTTATAGAGTCTTCCCCCGAACTTGCATACGAGGATGAATTTAAGGTGCAGTAACCCTTTTCTAAATAGAAAATTCAACGAAGTATTATATAATTTTTTTAGTAATTTGGACTTCTTCCCATTGTCTCTGTACGAGAATAAAATTTTCAAAGCGTGTAGGACGTGTATATTCCTTATTGAATAGTGTTCCATGACATCACAGATCAGATTCTCTTCCCTTGCACTCGTGCACTTGCAGACGAACTTACCTGATGAGCGCACGGGTACACGAGTGTCCGAGTATTAACTTTTCATATAATTTAATTTTTTCCCGTAATCTAATATTTTCCGAACCAAACTCGCTCCTTTAGGATGAGCGAGTACATGTTCCTCGTACATTATTATAGTACTAAGATCTCGTCCACTTGGACCCACACTCTACCATGTTGAATATAGAAACCGGGTCTTATTCGGAGCACGTAATTTTTTAGGGGTAAAGTGTAATAAACCAAAAATTTGGGACTAAATTAAAATCTTTAAAAGGACAGATCTTTAGCAAAAGAAAATAGGTGCACCAAACTGAGATAAAAGTTTTTTTAATAACTTCCATCCCTCAAATCTGTTAACGAGATATGTGGGAGGATATTTTGATACGCCAAGCCATCGGATGAGCTTTGAAATCTCGAGATATTGACAAAATAAAATTAGAATTTTGAAGATTTCGAATGAACATAAGAGGAAGCGCGACCGAGAGAACGTGGAGACACTAACAAAGGCTTAGTAGGAGGCTCATCGATTCGGTCAAGTCGTCTCGTACTCTTACTCATCGTCCAATATGTGAGTTAGCCGGTCCACTCGATTTCTTAGCGGTCTTTTTACACCCAAAATCCTTATGCAGCATAGCTCTGATCCTTAGGAGCTCGCAAAATTTTACGGGGCCCGATTTGATCGGACTCGCTCGAAAGTTACTGCGTTTTCGAGTTTTTGAAGGTGTAACGTTTGCAGTGTCAAGTGAGATTTTTGACGTGCTTGGCCTAAGTGTTACATCTTTTTTTTAATTGAAAATGTTGGTTGATCGAAATTTTAGCGTATTTGATTCGAGAAATTGTCTCATCAAATTATTGAATTGATTTTATCAATTTATTGATGATACCGTAGAAGTGAGTCGTGTCTATTATTTAAGAAAATCCAAAATATTTTTCAAACCCAAGAAATACCCTTAATTAAATTTTATTTATAATCGATCAAATTTAATTTAAAATAAAAAATAGAAAACATGAAAAGGATTTTTCTCATATTCTATTAATGTTTTCGTGATTCTCTCACTATTTCCACGAATCTCTCAACCGTATAATGTCATTCATTCTTTTATAATTGTGTTCGCAACTTCCAACAAAATCTTATTAGATTAATCCATTTAGTTTTTTCTTTTTCGGTGTGCAGAAGATGTATACAGGACTGAAAAAGAGCGGATAAAAAGGGTACGGAAAGTCCCACCGGTGAGATCGAACCTGAATTTATGGGTGAGAGCGATATCAACTGTAACCACCTCTATCCTATTCGGGTTTTCACTTTTACAATGGAGAATACAGGTGAAGTCGGGTGTCCTAGGAGGCCCAAGGTATTCCTTCCTTCATCAGTATTTTTTGAGACAGTTCCGTGGCCAGTCAATTGAAATCTTTCCTGATACTGATTTCCAGGATAAATTCAAAGCAATGGCGGTGTGCTGGATCCTGGGATTCGGGTCCCTTGTCGCTTGGAACGTTATTCTGACCATCGGAGATTACTACTACAACATTTTCCCGGTATTAGTCTGAAGATATCAGCTTTATCTTTGCTCTTAGTGTTGCTGTTCGCAGGATTGAATGGTTCCTTAATGCATTCGATCTCGACCCTGTTCGTATTTTTGTAGAAATACCATCCTTCCCGGGTCCTCACCGTCGTCCACCAACTCTTTGCACTCGGAAACATGATCCTCCTAGTGTACCATGAAGCGAAGGTCGATACTTGGAAGAGGAACGTAGCTGGATACATCCTTTTCTGCTTCAGCACCTTCTTCCTCTTAGTTGTAAGCACCAAAAGCACATAAATTTACGTACTTTTTTTCTGGAATTTGGCCTAACTTTGTTCTTCTGTGGCAGTTGGACTTGGCAACTTCCGGGAAAGGATCGACCGGACTGTTCGTAGGAATATGCGCCCTTGTGGCTTGCTCCGGCGTAGCCAACTCCCTTGTTCAAGGTGGTATGGTCGGCGAGCTGTCGTTCATGTGCCCCGAATTGATGCAGGTGAGTTGCTCTTACTCAGCCCTTTAAGCCTTTTTGCCTATTGATCTCGAACACTGGTTCTGTGCAGTCTTACTTCGCGGGTTTAGCTGCATCAGGAGCTCTGACATCCGGTCTTCGACTTGCCACCAAAGCAGCCTTTGAGAAAGCCAGCAGCGGTCTTCGCAAGGGAGCAAGTATGTGACCGTCTCGTTTCATTAGCAAACAATTTGTTCAATCTAACAGAACCGCCACGGTTCGTATTCTTGCACGATCGATGCATTCCAAGCTTCCATTTCTCCCATCAGTACAATTTTTTCCACCTCGCAGTTTTGTTCCTTGCCATCTCAACATTTATCGAGATCCTGTGCATTCTCCTGTACGCCATAGTGTTCCCTAAGCTTCCGGTAGTGAAGTATTACCGATCCAAGGCAGCTTCTGAAGGATCCAAGACCGTCAATGCCGATCTTGCTGCTGCCGGGATTCAAACAAATCAAGTAGGAAACAGCCACTCTTTTCCGAGACCACACATAATGTCTTATGTTCTTCATGTTTTTATGTCGGAAATAAAATATGTTTGGAGTCTTATTTTGCAGGGAGATGATGCTGAGGGGCAAGGAAGACTCAGCACCAAGCAACTGCTGCACAAGAACATGGATTATGCTGCTGGCCTATTTCTGATATATGCCCTTACGCTGTCGATCTTCCCGGGATTCTTGTATGAGAATACCGGAGAGCATAAACTAGGAACATGGTACGTGAAAAATAAGATGCTGTGTATCCGGTTTGGTTTGTTCCTCTTTTCTTCCATAATGCAGGAAAAGGTAAGCAACTGTCTAGTTGAACTGATATCCTTTCCAGGAAAAGGAAAAAAATTGAAGGAAAAAAAGAAGAGAGATGTAATCATTCTTCGGCATCAGTTGGAACACTCTGAATCATTCCGAGTTAGTGAAAGTTTGCCTGGTGTAAGGTCATCTTACTAATCCGATATGCCTGTGTTCAGGTATCCGCTTTTTCTCATCACGATGCACAATGTGTGCGACCTGATATCGAGGTACATTCCCCTGGTGGACCGCCTGAAGATCGAGTCCCGGAAGGGCCTTGTAGTTGCGATCCTTGCCAGGCTCCTGCTTGTCCCGGCCTTCTACTTCACAGCCAAATACGGAGACCAAGGATGGATGATCGTGCTGGTCTCATTCCTGGGACTGACCAACGGTTATCTCATTGTCTGCGTCATGACAGCTGCACCGAAAGGCTACAAGGTCCGTGGAACTCGACTTAATTTATAGTTCATTTTCTAATCTGATTTCGGTCGAGCGGTTTTTTGATTGCTAATGTTGTGTCGGTTTTTGGGCTTTGTCTGCAGGGACCCGAGCAGAATGCGCTAGGGAACTTGCTGGTGCTGTTCCTCCAGGGTGGGATACTCTCCGGCGTTGCACTCGGCTGGCTGTGGATCATTGGCAATGGAAGCTTCTAGGGACATGAATAGAACTACATTCAGGGTGATAGAATTGCTCATATCGGTGACGCGACCGGAATCTGGTTCCTGTTACGGTTACGGACTTGGAGTGGTTTCCGTGTCGGACAGTGGAAGTACAATTTGTTGTAGTTGAAATCTCTTGGTTAAGCTCCTTTTTTTGGGTGGGATTCAATTAGGGTTGGGAATACAGCCAACGGTGAACATATCAGATAAACTGAACAACTAATATAAATACTATCAAAGGATCACAATATTCTTCTACATTTTGATCCATGGTCAGTCTTCGATTCGAGGGACCTTGAGGAGGACCTTCGGGCACTTCTCTCGAGCCCCGTCGTTCTCCTGAACAGTTATCTTAAGGATCCCTTATAGAATAGTCTGTTACGTAACGAAATAATCTACTGATGGAGTTAATGTTTTGAGATTGATTTAGTCAAAGTTAAATGCATGTATTACAGAAGATATTAGCATGTCTGCCCAAATCAAAACAACATTCTCTATATCTCTTCCATATCACCAAGATATCTCCGACTGATTACATGAGTTATATGTAAAATATTCTATCACCCATAATAATTACCTAGGTAACTTGTGTGTGTGTGTATATATATATATATATATATATATTTTTTTTTCCCTACTCAATTGTAATGAAGATTAACATTTCATTCTTGATCTTTTTCGTAAATTTCTCTATAATTTATCTGGTAGTAGAGCGACACTCCTGAGATCATCTCGAGAAAGGAAAAGAGAGCCCTAGAAACAGTCGACAGTTCAAGAATGACCTTGATTTCATGTCTACTCAACGAAAACAACCATTTCATTTGATCACGAGTCATGCATAATACACTTCGAGCCAAGAGCAAAGTTGGCTTCGTAAATGGGACAATCCAAAATTCGAAGGGATGCGATCCTCTCTATGAGCAATGGGCAACATGCAATTCCATGTTTATGGTGTGGATATTCAATTCTTTAGAGAAGGACCTCATTTGTGCAACCCAGCCAGGTCCCTGATGTACAATTCCATTGCATGGGGATTTGGCTTGAGTGTGGTTAGATCATGGAGAATTTTAGAATAAACTATCAAATTGGCCATCAGATTTGTAGTGAGCTACAAGATTTAGTTCTTAAAATTTCAAAATCATCAATTTGGTCCTCATTATTTAATTCCGTCAGTCAATTTGGTCCAGACATTATAACGTCATTTACGAATGCTGACGTGGGCAGTAGCTGCTACATCAGCGCCCCCACCTGCCATGTGGCAATCAATATGTTGATAAAATTATATTTTACTTTATAATTTCAACCATTCATAACTGGCCAGTAGCATATGGACCCACTGACACAGCAGTCACCATCCACGTTAGTATTCATAAACAGTGTTATAATGCGTAGACCAAATTAATTGACGAAAGTGAACAGTGAGGACCAAATTAATGGTTTTCAAACTTTGAGAACCAAACTAATGGTTTGATAAAATTTTGATGACCAATTTAACGGTTTACTCAGAATTTTAAGATTGTATAGAAAATTTGTAACAGCCGAGAAATTTTTTGGTATATTATATATTTAAGTTTGAGATTATTGCATTTGTAAAAAATATAAAATTAGATGTGAAGTTTAGAAATTATTGATAAATAATTATAAAATTGATCATATAAAAAAATTACGTGATTTCAGCATAAATACCTTTTCTAAGTATTTTGTAAAAAAACTAAAAACGGCAATAACTTAATTAAAATTGTGTTGTATCTTTCTCCTTAAACAACATTTCACGTTCAAATCCTATTAACGGAGGAAATTTATACTAGAAAAATTTTACCTATTAATGTACTGACGCCACTTAAAATTAAATTAGTCAGAGCTGGGCTTTTGATAGGAGATGACTAGATACTTACCAGTGTTATACATGAAAGAAAATAAAAATAAATAATTGTGAAATGCTAGGATGAACAACTATAATTAGATTGCTTAATTATAATGTATTATAATTTAATTTATTTTATGGTAGCAGGCAAAACGATTTCAGTTATCATTAATATGCGATATCAATTTTACTATTTTCAAGTTTATAATTTTAAATCAGTCATTAAAAAGTGTTAAATTTTTAATTTTTGTTGATAAAATTGTGAATATTTAGTGATATGGAGTGTGAATGAAGAATTTGAATAATTAATAAAAGATTATTACTTTTAAGATCATAGATATGAAATAAGAAAGAAATGACTGAAATTACTATTTTACTCTTAATCTGAAGGATTTCATAAAATACATGCATATTATAAATTTTAATATTTAAATAACATTAGAGATAAATATGGAAAACGAAAAAATGTATCAAATTTCTAAAAAATTTACATATAATAGTATAGATGATGTGAAAAAAATGTTTGATAATTTAACAAATGTAATTTGTTATAGCAAAAAAAATTTACAATCGAATAGTATAATTCTTTTGTAAGATCCCATTATCAAACGATATTATAATAAAGTTAACACCAAAACAAACATCACCTGAATTTTATTTTACTTTCCAACAACGGTCTGATTAAAATATTGAAGGATAGTTCACCACGTGAATAATTCAAAAGCAGTCGCAATCACTTTTTTTCTTTTTGCTGTGGGCCCTTGACACGTGTGATCGAGCAAAAACCAAAAACATCCGTATCTCTCATATCATTGGGCCGTCGCCCTTTTCAAAGGATAGGAAATGGTCACACCGTGGAAAATAAAATATAAAAAAACAAGGGGGCAATCTGTGATTTAACAATCCCGGGATGGACTAACGACAAAGAAAAGTGATTGGGAGCCACGTCGAATTATCACTCTCAGCCACCGGCGCGTGGACCCACGTCATGCCCCATTTCGCTTAAAGCCGGTCTACGTACCAAAGCCGAGCCATCAGCTCGAGAAGAAAGGGATTTCTGGTTCTGAACCCGCAAAAAAAAAAAAAAAACTGAAAATTTCTATATAAATTTTATTAATTCTATTAATACCTTTGATAAATTACCTTATTTTTGTGCGATTTTGATCTTCTTTTCGTATTTCAAAAATGACATTCATCAAATTTTATTTGTAATAAAATAATAAAACAATAGAATACATGAAAAAATATTTTTTCAACATATTCGTAATTTGAATGTACTTTTTTTGCTAATTTTTAATATACTTATTAATTTTATTAACTCCTCATATCCACTTAGCTAATCTCACGATTCTTTTGACCATTCCTCGGAATTATCTCAACAGTTCCATGTCCTTTCACTTACTTAAAACCATCCGTCTCCTCTCAACTTTCACAAATAAATCTCTCTTAAATATTACCGACCTTCAAAAAGTTAGTTCATAGAAATTTCTACCAAATATCATCGGTTTCAACAACTTTGTTTTCACTGGAAACTCTCCCAAGCATTACTGGTGTTCGCAATAACGGTTTTTTTTAATATCGATAGTGTTCGATACCGTAACAACTGATTAGTCCACCGGACGGTATATTATACAGTTTAAGGCCCTCCATTAATCCCCAGACACCGGCTCCATGGGGAGTCGATTTGCAATGGCGATTGTTGGTAAGGATACTTGCAGTGGGTAATCAAATCATCGTCCTCCTCGTTTTTATGTTCAAGCAATTTGCAGCAATTTCTGTACCATCGAAAAATTAACACTTTAAAGTAAAATCCTTTATAATTTATCGTATAATTAACAATATCGTGTGCAGTATTTGCTAAAGTAAGATCCCATTTCCTATTTTTGACGCTCTGTCAAAGACAAATATCATTCAAATCTTAATTCATCGTTCAATGCATCGACACTAATAATTTCGTCATATGCATTTCGATTTTCAACGATTAAGGTGTCTTGGGAGCTCATCCACCTCGAGGAAATTAAGGATGAGAACATGGGAGTGTGCTTATGTCGATCGATCTTGATGGGAATGAAATTTTCCGGAGAATCCCTTGAAAAATCCGCTGTCGTTGTCGTAGTCATCGTCTTCGTAGTAGTCCGAGCTGCAGGGAACTTCTTGCTGTGTCGATCATCGGGGGTCAACTTTGAATGCAATGAACTTCCCTCTACGGCACTTAAAAGTCTAACTTTGATCACGTATTAACATCTGTTATAAATATCTTGAATTTTTGTGATGTAACCCGATGTAAAACAAGAATCCGGTTAAAGTTTTGTGCCACCCCTGTTGTTTTCGCATGTCTGTGACAGAAGCGAATTGCTTGGGCCTACCCTACAATATGGATTACATATTTTTCGGGACTGAGAACAAAAAAGCTCTATACGTCGAGTTAGAATTCAGGTTCTAGACTTGTGCTACACTTGTGCTCCACCATTATTGAGCTCTATTGAAAATCGCCACCTACCGTTTGTTCGTAGGCGTGCAGATAGCATACTGCCATCCCGAACCACGTGTACCGGGTATCAATTTCTCTTAGTTTTTCGTTGATTATTTTGCTCGGGTCAATTTCCAACAATGTGAACTCCCCAACGGTATGCATTTTGAAGTATTAAAATGGACAAGTAGGTGGCAAACATCCTCAGCCACATGTTTTTCCTAATCTAGAATTCAAATTTGCAACGTTTGAAAGGACGAATATATGCTTAAACTGGTGCCGCCCATGAATATGAAATTCTTGCTCAGATAGCATCACCTGCCCCGAATTGATCCTGTAGTTGGTTAATAGTTGACCCCCTGACACAGGGACAAAAACTAAAAAGATATGATCTTTTAACTGGTAATTAAATTATATTATCAAATATAAAAATTAAACACGAATTTTAAGGATGACTGAATCATATCACCAATTGCAAAAATCACCCTAAAAACACAAATTTCACTTTTGTTACCATAGCTTGTTACGTAATGTAGGTAAATTTTGGTTCCTCTCCTGAATGTTAGGTCTGGACTATGATAATATGTGTCATACGAGGTCTAGCGATATCCAATTCATCTGTTAATTTCTATCCGAATATCATGTGTAAGAGGATATCGACAAGAATTTTCGATCAGTGATGGGCTCCAAAAACCATTAGTGATGCGCAACTTTCCTATGTGACGGATGGTGCTCACAAAAGTCAAGCTTGTATTTTTTACATGTAATCTTTATATTTTGTGATATAATTCGATCATCCATAGAAATTTCGTGTTTTTTGGATGATTCTTCAAATTGGTATTATAATGTGGTTATGCACCGAAAGTTTGTGCCTTCTACGCTTTTATCCCCGATAAATATGCATTATTTTTTAGATTACAAATGAGTCTGAGAATACATGAATTTTATTAGTTATCTTTACCATATTCATACTGTTACTTGGCAATGCCGTTTTATAAAATACTTTCTCGTGATTAACACTCATTTATTCATCTGTTAACAAGGTGTTTCTTCATTCCGCTTGACGTTCGCGAGTACAGAAAAATTCCTTGGAATTCCTAAGTGATAAGGTTGGATTATTAAAGAATTTCTGTTGGTGAAACTGTTCTGTTTGATTGCTGCTGTCTCCTAGGGGAGTATTTTCAAAATGATTTTTCCAAGGTTACCATTCAATTTGCAATGTTTGGATGACGAATATATGCTAAACTAATGCCGACCACTACTATAAAAAATCATGCTTAAATTACCCTACCTTCCCCCAAATGAGCCAATAGATGGTGAAAGCTAAGCCACCTTTTAATATATATTACTTTACAGACAAAAATTAAATTCAAAATCTCTTGACAAGTAAAATATAAACTATACTTATTCTATCAACCAATGTCAAATGATGGTAACTGGTTTGCTGGATTATACTAAATTTTTGGTAATACTACGTTGATGAGGTCGGTGTTAGCACTGCTGTCCAGTTTGTCTGCTCTATTTACAATCGAACATGAAAGTCTGAATATTTCACGGGATGGTTGAATCACCACCACTGCGACCTCTTTTTATTCAACGAAAAATTCAAATTATGATAAGATAAATGGAGTTTGGTACACTGATATAACCCTCGATTTAAGACTCTCCGTCTGATGTTCAAATTTTGTTGATGGACCTACTCTGTATTCAGTGAAAAATTCAAATGATTTGATTGTTGCGTTCGATGTGAAGGAAGGAAATGAATGGAATAGAATATAATAGAATGGAGAGAATGACGGCGGGAGTCCTATATGTTTATTGTTTCTTGCTAGTGAGTCCTATATGTTTGTTGTTTCTTACTAGTGAGTCCTATATGTTTTAAAATGAAACATCAAGTCTTATTTCTTATCCGCCGTCACAACATCCAGTTCGCCGTCTGACCTCCGTTACTCAGAGGCTAACGTGGCAGTTACACCGTTAATTTTATCATGAGTGTCAATTTTAGTACTGATGTGGACATTTTCTTAATTCCATGTGTACAAAATGATTAAATAAATTATTTTTTTAATTGTCAAACTAGATACAATTACTCATTTGCCCTTCGATGCGTTGTGTTGAATTTGATTTGCATTTGCCTTGTTCTTCCGTCGAAG
Organism: Lagerstroemia speciosa; assembly: GCA_037672795.1. Taxonomy (NCBI): domain Eukaryota; kingdom Viridiplantae; phylum Streptophyta; class Magnoliopsida; order Myrtales; family Lythraceae; genus Lagerstroemia; species Lagerstroemia speciosa. The sequence goes on along the minus strand of CM075302.1, from coordinate 6,214,079 downwards.
AATCGATCTTCTGATGCTGTCTAAGCAGATCCAGAAGAATTAGATACTCGTGACAGAGAGAGATGGGCAAATGAGTAATTATATCGGTTTGAGAATAAAAAAAAAATTTATTTAATCATTTTGTATACTTGGGATTAAGAAAATGTTCACATCAGCACTAAAACTGACACTCAGGATAAAACTAACGATGTTACTGCCACATCAGCCTCGGAGTAACGGGAGGTCAGACGGCGGACTGGATGTTGTAACGACGGATAAGAAATAGGACTTGATATTTTATTTTGAAACATATAGGACTCACTCGCAAGAAACGACAAACATATCGGACTCCTGCTGTCATTTTCTCGAATAGAATGAGTAATGCGACCTTATTATTTTTTCGTATTTCTTACTTGATTATACTCATAAAATTTATTATGTTCATTTGACTAATATAAACTTTTCCCTCAAGTTGAGCGAATGATTGTCACATGAGACAATAAGACTACCTAAGAATTTCTCATAGGCCAATAGGACCAGAAAAAAACAATAGAAGAATGTATAAAATTTTATTGATGAGATTGAAAACTATTTTTTTAAAAAAATTCTAGTATAGATTTCTTCCAATCTTTTATACAATTAAAGAACCGCGCACATTAGGACTACATAAAATCTTGGATTCAAGTGTTATAAACGAAAAAAATTTATATTATGAGACTTTCATATCCTTAGTAAGGTGACTTGTCTAGAACATAAATTAATTAGGACTGTTAAAATTTTGAATTAATAATACATTAATATAATATCTATAATTCATCGAATATTTTATAATTATTTTCACTGATATATTAAATTTATACTATTATATGTAAATATTTAAGAGATTTGATATCTTTTTCATTTTTTATATTTGCCATTGATCTAGTTTACATATTAAAATTTATTATATGTATTTTATTTTCACATTAAGGGCAAAATAATAATTTCAGTGATTTTTCTCTCATCCACTATTTACTATCCTAACAGTAAAGATTTTTCGTTGACTATTCTTATTCTCTTATCTCACTACATAACTATAATTGTAACAGTAAAAATACATCACTTTTTAGGACAAATTATTTGAAATTATGAAAATTAAAAATTAAAATTGATATAGTACACTGATGAAAATTGATAAGACTTATTGTAAATTAACAAATTTTAAATAAATTAAATTATAATAATTTATAAATAAGTGATATGATTATACAAAATCACTCAAGTATTTTACATTTATTTATTTATTATGTATAGGACGGGTTCCTGTCTGGCATTAAATATGACAGGCTAATTTCGTATAATATTTTTTTCCCGGTCCACAGTAAACGAGACAATGCGTGCGCCCAAATAATAGAAAAAAAAAAGAAAATTAAAAAACTTTGTAGCTTTCTGTTCTTTTACTAAACGGAACAGAGGCAGAGCACCTCTGCCAGCGTAAAGCCAACCCCCTCACCAAACTCAATCTTCTCCTCTCCTTCACTTGGTCCCCTACTGTTTGATTCCACCCAGATGGCCTCCCTCCACCCGCCGGAGCTCGACTCCTCCTCCACCGCCGCCGACTCGGTCGCCTCCTCCCCCCGCTCCGACCACAACCCCCACGACGGCATCCTCCCCCGGGTCCGCTTCATGTGCAGCTTCGGCGGCAAGATTCTTCCCCGCCCCCACGACAATCAGCTCCGATACGTCGGCGGCGACACCAGGATCGTCGCCGTCCACCGATCCACCACCTTCTCTGCCCTCCTCTCCAAGCTGTCCAAGCTCTCCGGTAAGACTTCTTATTCCCTCTCTGCTCTACATGATCGCTGCTTCTCTGGTTACAATCTCGATTCGATTTCTCATCAAGTTTCGGAAATTCTACAATTCGGATGCAATTTCTCGCTAATGTTGAAATGATGATGACCATGATGATCAATCCGTGGAAGTTTGGGAGTTGAGAGGAGGGTTTTTGCGAAAATTTTCGTCGGAATTTTGAGTCTGAAGTGGAATTCTGTTGAATTTGGGGGGACGCAGGGATAAATAACTTGACTGTGAAGTACCAGCTTCCGAATGAGGACCTGGACGCGTTGATCTCCGTGACGACGGACGAGGATGTGGAGAACATGATGGAGGAATACGACCGGCTCTCCGTCAACCAAAACCCGAGATCAGCCCGGCTCCGCCTCTTCCTCTTCGACAAGGGCGAAGACTCCCGGTCCAGCAGCATCAGCTCGATCCTCGACGGCTCATCGAACCGTGAGCAGTGGTTCCTAGACGCGCTCAATGGCGGGACCTCGGCCTCGGTTGGCCTCGAGCGTGGGCGTTCGGAAGCCTCCTCGATTGTATCCGAGGTGCCAGACTACCTCTTCGGGCTGGATAACTCTGACGAGAACCCGCCCCGTGAGCCCAGGCCAAAGTCCCGGCCCATCTTGCCGGAGAACGTGTCAGTCTCCGACCCTGGCTCACCGGCTCCAGTCGCTTCGTCCCCATTCTCCTCCAGCTTATCGGCTGCCATTCCTGATCTCCCGCCGGTCAGGACCAAGCCTGATATCCCAATGCTAAGCACTGAGCTTAAGGAAGCTACCATTGAGAGTTCTGTGGAGACCGGCGGGACCATAGTTACCCAACCGAGCGGCGGGTACCCAACATGGCACTACGCCCCGAATTCTCACTACCCAGGTCCTCCCCCAGTTCAGCCCGTACCGGTCTATTACGTCCCTGGCCCGGTTCCTCCAGGTACGGTCCCGGTTCAACCAATACAGATCCGCGCGCCGTATGTTCCACAGTATCCGGCCACTGGTGGAGTAACTCAGGTGCCGATTGGCTACCAACAGCCAATTCCCAGCTCTGGTCATGTTTATGGTGGTCCCTTAAGGCCCGCATCGGTTCCAGAGGGTATAAATCCACAGGTGTATTACGGGATCACAAACCCTGGCCTGGTACCGGGGACTTACCCGGGGATTGTAGTCTCTGCTGGTGGTGAAGATATACAGATTGCAGGGATGGAGGCGAAGATGGGTCGAGTTTCCCAGTAGTCCCGGCCCAGATTTCATCATCTGCCCACAAAATTAGTACTTTCTGCTGCCTGCTGTTTGCAATTTTTTACATGAGTGGATAGATTGTGATAAGTGTTGATTGGGATCATAATTTGCTATTTCTGGGTATAATATTTCTGTGGTGACACCGAAATTGTTCATATGTTTTCTGCCAGAATTTTGTATAGAACCTTATGGAAAGCTCGATATTGTATTTGTGAATACATGTGTAGAACATCTTGAAGTGTGCAAATATCTGTGTCTCTTGCGTTAAACCTGTAAACCCGATATGAATTTACAGTAAATGTTTTGATATGACCACAAGTAGCACAATTGGAACCTGCTAGAACTGCCTTTTACTCTGTTGAGTGTCCTAGCTTGACCTGCTGCATTTATGCCACATATGGCACAGAAGAACCCCTCTTGTGGCACGGCGGTTCCCTTCCGGGACTAAAACTTATTCTGTTCCAACATGTTTCCATTTGAATTTGTTACACAATGGACACACACTAGAAATTCATCAGTTGTAGCATTTCCCTGTATTCAACATCAAGATGAGCCGAGCTATCTTCCTTCATCTAGTCTGTTTGCTGCATCCATGTTTCCCAGGTAAAGACTGATTCTGCAGCTCATGGCAATAAAGCTTTCTCGTTTTCCCTGATTTCACCTTCAAGCTATGTCTATCTACCTTCATCTGGCCACTTTGCTGTACCTGTGTTTTCCTGGCAATGACCGATCCTGTGGCTCGTGAAATGTACAATACTAGAGATCCCGACGTAAAAGGGTCATGCCGATGCTCATCATCCCATCAAGAATTTCCAGGAGATGTGAATTACCAGGAAGAGGAAGACAATTTTATCGACGAGGAGGATGTCGAGTGCTTGATTTGTGATGCGCGCCAAATGCATCGACATTGGGTGTGCGGGTTGGATACTGTTTCCTTGGTTTCCAACTAGATTGGCTACCTTCAGTCTCCAGTCCTCTGCTTTATATTATGTTTGGATTGAGAGATTTGGAGGTATTTGGAGAGGAGGGGAGGGCATTTGAATGGATAATTTATTCCTCCAAATCACTTGTTTGAATATTATTATTAGAGGAGGAATTTGGAGGGATAATCGTTTTACCCTTTTAATTTGAAAAACTGATCAAACAGGAAAAAAGGTGTAAGAGAGGTACAATAATTTCATAATAATCTTGAAACTCAAATAAAATTGTGTTTTCGTGATAGTTTTGGGAGATTTAGTAGTTACGACCTGGTGGTCGAGTAAGGGAAAATGTATTGTAGTCGTGGCCTAGTGATGATCGAGAAAGGAAAGACGGGTGTGGTTGTGTAATGATATCATAAGGAATTATGGTATGCAAAAAGTTTTTTTTTAAGAAGTTAGAATGCATATTTTTATCTAAAAATTTATTATCCCTCCAAATTATCTAAATAAAAGGAATTAAAAAAAGTGAGGTTTGGATGGATTACGAATCCCTATATATCATGCGGCTATTTTTGAATGATTTGCTAGCAACCATGACGTCGTCACATCAGATGTAAACAGAGAAGGATCGAGTCAGATCATACTTACGAATGCCCTGCACTACTCCAGCAACCAATCGTATAAGAGTTCTCGGTAACTTACAGCGCATGTACAGCATTCCACGGACAAATTGCAGTAAGGCAGCCGAGACTTGCCGGCTTTCCGGATTGAATATTCTTTGTATGGCAAACTGAAATTTCAAAGGCTGGAAAGCAGCCAAGAAGACCGAGAAGGAAGGAAACTCGAGGAAGTGTTTCTCGCAGTGGTCGGGAAATCTCCGGTCACTGGTCAGGGAATCAAGCGAGTATCGACCGGAAGATGGGCTGTGCGGCTCTCAAAACATTAGAATAGTTCATGAATAATATCAATCTTATTTGATTCCACATCAATCTTATAAGATGACTATAATATATTTAATTTTAATTTTTGATAAAAACGGATTCAATCTTTTAAAAAATTTATTAATAATAATATAGTACGTGAATGTTTCATTAGGATAATTTCAAATGTAAACTGGACCCGCTCGTGATGTAAGCCAACAAATCATGATGTGCTTGGCGTGGGCCCCTTCGGTGTCCAGATCTTCAGATATTTTATTACAGGAGTCCTCTGTTCAAACCAGGCGCCTTATGTTTGACCATGCGCGAAGGCCAAAAGCCAACAAAATCTTCAACCATACACATCCATCTTTGACTTTTCATCTCCCAGCACACACACAAATGAACTAAACGGAGAGAAGTTTGTCTCTGACTTTGAAACAGTTTTCTCTGAGTCGTTCATCTGGAGAGATCACCATCGCTCCCCATTTTCCACCGCCAAGCAAAAAACAATGGGGTTTCCTTTCCCCCTGTTTCTCGTCCACTGTTCCATTCTTCTGATCTCACCCGCTTTAGCTGAAGAAACCTCGGACACTCTATCAGCGAACCAAACTCTAAGCGATGGACAGACTTTGGTTTCACCGGGACAGATCTTCGAGCTCGGGTTCTTCAGCCCTGAAACTTCTGGGAATAGATATCTTGGGATTTGGTACAGGAACTTGACCCCGACGTATGCTTGGGTTGCCAACAGGGACAACCCGATCACCAACTCCACAGCCGAGTTATCACTGACCGGAGACGGATCACTCTCTCTTCGCAACGGTTCGGTTACTTACTGGTCCGTGAATTCAACAGGAGGCGCTTCGCTGCAGATCTTGGACAATGGAAACCTCGTGCTGAAAGATGGTTCGGGAAATTACCTGTGGCAGAGTTATGACAACATAACTGATACTCTGCTGCCGGGGATGAAGCTCGGGTGGAATCTCGAGACAGGATTGGTTCGGAAAATGACTTCTTGGGCGTCGGCTACTGACCCATCTACAGGTGAATTCACCTTCAGCCTCGACCCACCCGATGCCCCTCAGCTGGTCCTAAGGAAAGGGTCGGAGAAGCTTTACCGGTGGGGCCCATGGGATGGGGTGAGATTCAGCGGGAGCGAGGAGCTGAGGGCAAACCCGGTATTCGCCCCCATGTTCAATTCGAGCCCTGAGGAAGTCTACTACACTTTCAAGGTCATGAACGTCTCGGCCGGGCTGGTTCTGTCGCGCTTCTTACTGACCTGGGATGGCCTGATTCAGTACCTTCAATGGAGGAACAGTGGCCAGTGGGCCTTGATGGTGACTCTACAAAGAGATGAGTGCGATAACTACGGGAAGTGTGGGCCGTATGGAGTTTGCTATAGCGGTGGCACAATCTGCAAGTGCTTGAAGGGCTTCGAGCCGCAGTCGCCTCAGAATTGGAACTCTCTTGATTGGACTGCTGGTTGCATGAGAAAACGGGAGCTAGATTGCGGGAACCATGACGGGTTCGTGAAGTATGAAAGTCTGAAATTGCCTGATGAGTCCCAGCTCTATTCGAAGCCCAACTTGAGCGTCAGCCGCCAGCAATGTGAGCTGGAGTGTCTCAATAATTGCTCCTGCACGGCATTTGCTATGATCAATATTCACGGGAACGGGGGCGATTGTCTGCTTTGGTTTGATGAATTGGTTGATATGAAGGATTATCCCAGTGGCGGGGATGTCTTGTACATAAGAATGGGTCGGGCTGAACTCGGTAAGAAACATATGCATAAAGATTTGATGCTTAAAATCGATTGATCACTAGTGTTTTGATCTGATATTCTGATTCATGAAAAGATGTGATTGTCGAATGATCAGATGCAATAGCTGATGGTAAGAGGAAACGGCGTATAAGAGTGGCTGTCAGCATAGTGATTTCAGTATTATGTGGATTGATTTCTCTGGGTTTCATCATCCAGTACATTCGCCGGAAGAGGAGAGCAAAGATGAGAGGTACGAAAGCTTAGCGAAATATTTCTTTTTTCTGCCATATTCTCACTGTTGATTGGATGTAGAAGAGTGTATAATATGGTGACAATGATGGAATGTTCATTTCGTTCTTTCAGCAAAATTCGAAAGAGAAAGAATGCAGAGCCAAAGTCTGGCCGATCAGAGGAAAGAGGAAGACTTAGAACTGCCGCTTTTCGACCTCGATACCATCAACTCTGCCACTGATCATTTTTCCCCCGAGAACAAGATCGGTCATGGAGGTTTCGGTTATGTCTACAAGGTTGTTGCTTCTCCGATGTTTTTTCTTGCTTTGCGACATCTCATATGTGCACTGCTGATAAACAGAATTTCCTGATATGGTATGCATCTGTCAGGGTATGCTGTCATCAGGGCAAGAAATCGCAGTCAAGAGGCTATCCGCAGACTCAGGGCAGGGCATTCAGGAGTTCAAGAACGAGGTTATTCTGATTGCGAAACTCCAGCACCGGAACCTTGTCAAGCTCTTGGGATGCTGTATTCACGGCGAAGAGAGGATGCTGATATACGAGTTCCTGCCCAACAAAAGCTTGGACCACCACCTCTTCGGTACGACCTTCAGAACGCAATTTTAACATAACATATGATTGAACTATTTCAAGCATATTACAGACACTTGATGTGGCAAACTGAAGTTGTTTTTCTTCTAATCAGACAAGACGAGAAGCAAGCTGCTGTCTTGGAACAAAAGGTTTGACATCATTGTGGGTATTGCACGAGGGCTTCTCTACCTTCACCAAGACTCGAGGCTGAGAATCATCCACCGGGATCTCAAGCCGAGCAACATATTGCTGGACAGCCAGATGAACCCCAAGATCTCGGACTTTGGCATCGCAAGGATTTTCCAGGGGGAGCAGACGGGGGAAATAACCAAGAGAGTTTTCGGTACATAGTAAGTAGTCCCTCTGGTGCAACTCAATGGGCCATTCTTGTTGTCCTGAAAATTTATCCACATGCTCCTGAACATGTAATTCTTGTTTTCTTTACAATGCAGTGGATATATCGCTCCCGAGTATGCACTGAGAGGCCATATATCGGTAAAATCGGACGTCTTCAGCTTCGGGGTACTGGTACTAGAGATCGTGAGCGGGAAGAAAATCATGGGGTTTTCTCAACCCGACAACGATCTCAACCTCCTGGGTTATGTAAGTATACCGGTTGAACCACTTCGACACGGTTTCAAATTGTATTTCATCATTCCCAGTCCTTTCTTCTGCATTAACGATTTCGATTTGTTTTAGGCGTGGAAGCTGTGGACTGAAGGGAATCCACTTGAGCTCATCGACGAGGCAATCAAGGAACCCTTTCCTTCAAAGGAAGTGGTGAGGTGTATCCAGACAGGACTGCTCTGTGCTCAGTTACGGGCTGAGGACAGGCCGATGATGTCCACCGTGGTGCTTATGCTAGGGAATGAGAATTTTGAGGTTCCCCAGCCAAAGGAACCGGGATTCAAGAACGAGAGCGTCTTTATCGGTTCGGAGTCTTCGTCTAGCTGCAACAATAACCCTTACACTCATAATGAAATTACTGTCACAAAGTTAGAAGGAAGATAGCAGAGACTGTTTTCCTGCAAATATGTACAGATACTTGTTTTTTTTAGAGTTTATAAACCGATGTTGCGTCGCATTTTGTGCATCTTATATTCATTATGGACTCATTTCCGCTCGAGAAAATTGCACGAGGCTTTGAATTTTCTCGATTGACAGTAACATTCTCACGTGCAAGAGGAGGCTGGAGCCCGTCTTCTAAGGCAGCAGACAAGTATTGACTCTTCTGAATCAGTCAGCTAATGTCATCTTCAGGCTGCTTTCACAACCGATTTCGGTGGAAGGACGGTACAACCTGAAGCCAACCACAGCCCATTAAATGACCTAGAAACTCAATATTTGGGCTAAAGTGGCAATATCAGTAAGCGTATATGGATGGTGTCTGATGGTATTCCGGGACATCCTTCACTTTTTTCAGAACAAGGGGCCTATCTGGGAGCTGTCAAATGCTGTTTCAAAGTTAAAACCGAGCATTAACATAAACTGAGAAGGGTCGATGCTTGTCATTCAAGTGCAATCAACAGTTACTTGCGGTCTTTCTCCAGAGCCAGGATCTGCGCACCGTATGTTCCACTGTATCCAGCCACGGGTGGGTGGGGTAACCCAGGTGCCGATTGGCCACAAACAGCCAATTCCCAGCTCCGGTCAGGTTTATGGTGGTCTCATAAGGCCTGCATCGGTTCCAGAGGGTATAAATCCACAGGTGTATTATGGGATCACAAACCCTGGTCTGGTACTGGGGACTTACCCGGGATTGTAGTCTCTGCTGGTGGCGAAGATATACGGGTTGCAGGGATGGAGGCGAAGATGGGTTGAGTTTCCCAGTAGTCCCGGCCCAGATTTCATCATCTGCCCACAAAATTAGTACTTTCTGATGCCTGCTGTTTGCAAATTTTTACATAAGTGGGTAGATTGTGATAAGTGTTGAGTGGCATGATAATTTGCTATTTCTGGGTCAAATATTTCTGTGGTGAAACTGAAACTGTTCATATGTTTTCCGCCAGAATTTTGTATAGAACCTTATGGAAAGCTCGATATTGTATTTGTGAATACATGGGTAGAACGTCTTGAAGTGTGCAAGTATCTGTGTCTCTTGCTTTAAACTAGTAACCTGATATGAATTTATAGCAAATGTTTTGATGTGACGACTAAAAGAAGCACAATTGGAACCTGCTAAACTGCCTTTTACTCTGTTGAGTGTCCTAGCTTGACCTGCTGCATTTATGCCACATATGGCACAGGAGAACCCCTCTGGTGGCACGGTGGTTCCATTCCGGGACTAAAAATTATTCTGTTCCAGAATGTTTCCATTTGAATTTGTTACACAACGTATACTTTACAGAAATTCATAAGTTGTAACATTTCCCTGTATTCAACTTCAAGATGAGCCAAACTATCCTCATTCGTCTAGTCTGTTTGCTGCATCCATGTTTCCCAGGCAATCACTGATTTTGTAGCTCATGGCAATAAAGCTATCTTGGTTTCCCTGATTTCACCTTCATCTGGCCTCTTTGCTGGACCTGTGTTTTCCTGGCAACGACCGATCCTGTAGCTCATGAGATATACGATACTAAAGATCCCGACATAAAAGGTGTTGGGATATGTCTCGGCATAAACCGGATCTCGAAGACCGGAAGACCTGAATAACGAGTTGAAGATCAGATTCAAGATACGAGATATGTGCAGACAATGATCTACGATTGAGATTGCGGTTGAAAGTATATAATATTCTGGACAGAATCTTGGTTGATAGTTGAAAGATTTTGTGGATATTGTTTCCTCATTTGAATAGGATATTCTGGAGCTCGTAATCTGTTTGATTTAAAAAATATACTTAGATGATATTTTCTAGGATATCAAATAGGATACGGTTTTGTGCTATAAATAAGGTCTTGCACGAGTTATGAAGGCTGTGCCTCGGTGTCGTGAAACCTCGGGGGACTTGGGGCCTGGGTGAGAGACTCTGGTGAGAGATCTTTCTCATAGATTTCTCTGTAACGCTAGGGTGTGAGAACTTGAGAGATCAGATTGAGACTTAAAAACTTTTTTTAAGTGGAGTTTGTAACGGGGATTGGAATTAGTGGTATTGCTGAAGACTGTAATCTCCTGATTTGATATAGTGGAATCTCTTACTTTGTCCATGGCTGTTTCCTGGTTTTTCCACGTATATCTGGTGTAAAGTTTATGAATTTCTTGTTTCATCATCCCGTTCGGGACACCCTAAGACCCAACGGGCGGTATCGGAGAGATCATCGATCCCAACAAAAGGGTTCATGGCGAAGCTCATCATTCCATCAAGAATTTCGAGGAGACGTGAATTACCAGGGAGAGAGAGATGGTTTGATCGACGAGGAGGATGTCGAGTGCTTGATTTGTGATGCGCCAAATGTATCGACGTTGAATGTGGGAGTTGGAAATTGTTCCCTTGGTTTCCAACTCGATTGGCCCCCTTCATTCTCCACTCCTCTGCTTCAGTGCAGAGACCTTTTACATAAGAAACCTTTCTCTCCCTGACAACTGATGCAGTTAAAATCGTTTGAATTTATGCAAAGAATACATAGACTTGCAGTTCACGTAGGATGTAAAAAGAGAAGGAAAATTACGGTTTAAGTCTCCATCAATTTGAGGAAGTTAATATCGAAAGCGTGTCAGATTATACATATGTATGTCCTGCACTACAACAGTAGCCAATAGTATATGAGTTCTCGACAACTGACAGCACATGCACGGCATTCCATGGAGAAATTGCGGTGAGGCAGCCAAGACTTTCCGGATTGAATATTTCTCTGTGTAGCGAGCTGAAAATTTCGAAGGCTGGAAAGCAGTCAAGAAGAATGAGAAGGAACGAAACTCGAGGAAATGTTCCTCATAGAGGTTGGGAAAGCTCCGGTTAGGGAATCGAGCGAGAAGAACAGGCTCTCCGTGCATCAGAGTATCGACCCCGGAGGATGGGTTGTGTAGCTCAAAACATTAGAATAGTTCATGAATCTTTGAACTTTCCTCCTTGATCATCCAATGGATGTGCTTGGGAGGGGCCCTGTCGGTGCTCAAAACCTTCGTATATTCTATTACAGAGTTCTCTGTTCAAACCAGGCGTGTTACATTTCACCATGTGCGCCGCCTAAAGCCACAAACTTTTCAACCGCCCCCATCCATCTTTGACTTTTCATCTCCCAGCACAGACACAACAGAAATTAAACAAAGAAAAGTTGGTCCCTGACTTTGAAACAATTTTCTATGAATTGTTCATCGGGAGAGCACCGTCGTTCCTCATTTTCCACCAACAACAAGCAAATAACAATGGGGTTTCCTTTCCCCCTGTTCCTGGTCCACTGTTCCATTCTTCTGATCTCACCCGCTTTAGCTGAAGAAACCTCGGACACACTATCAGCGAACCAAACTCTGAGCGATGGACAGACTCTGGTTTCAGCGGCGCGGGTCTTCGAGCTTGGGTTCTTCAGCCCCGGAACTTCTGGGAAGAGATATCTTGGGATTTGGTACAGGAACTTGACCCCGACTTATGCTTGGGTTGCCAACAGGGACAACCCGATCACCAACTCCACAGCTGAGTTGTCGCTGACCCGAGATGGATCACTCTCTCTTCGTAATGGTTCGAATACTTACTGGTTGGTGAATTCAACGGGCGGTGCTTCGCTGCAGCTCCTAGACAACGGAAACCTTGTGCTGAAAGATGGTTTGGGAAATTACCAGTGGCAGAGTTATGACAACATAACTGATACTCTGCTGCCGGAGATGAAGCTCGGGTGGAATCTCGAGATGGGATTGATCTGGAAAATGACTTCTTGGGTGTCAACTACTGACCCGTCTTCAGGTCAATTCACCTTCAGCCTTGACCCACCCGATGCCCCTCAGCTGGTCCTGAGAAAAGGGTCCGAGAAGCTGTACCGTTGGGGCCCATGGAACGGGGTACGATTCAGCGGGAGCAATGAGCTGAGCACAAACCCGGTATTCGATCCCATGTTCAATTCGAGCCCTGAGGAAGTCTACTACTCCTTCAAGGTCACGAACAACACTGTCGAGTCGGTTCTGTCACGGTTCTTACTGACCTGGGATGGCCTGATTCAGTACCTTCAATGGAGGAACAATGGCCAGTGGGTCTTGATGGTGACTCTACAAAGAGATGAGTGCGATAACTACAGGAAGTGTGGACCGTATGGAGTTTGCTATAGCGGTGACACAATCTGCAAATGCTTGAAGGGCTTTGAGCCGCAGTCGCCTCAGAATTGGAACTCTCTTGATTGGACTGCTGGCTGCACGAGAAAATGGGAGCTAGATTGTGGGAACCGTGACGGGTTCGTGAAATATGAAAGTCTGAAGTTGCCCGACAATTCCCGGCTCAATCAAAAGTCGAACTCAACCCTCAGCCGCCAGCAATGTGAGCTGGAGTGTCGAAATAACTGTTCCTGCATGGCATTCGCTATGATCAACGTTCATGGGAATGGGGATGATTGTCTGCTTTGGTTTGGAGAACTGGTTGATATGAAGGATTATCCCAGTGGCGGGGATGTCTTGTATATAAGAATGGCTCGGGCTGAACTCGGTAAGATACGTATGCATAAAGATTAGATGATTAAAATCGATCAATTACTACTGTTTTGATATGATATTCCGAGCCTTGAAAAGATTTGACTGTCGATTGATCAGATGCAATAGCTGATGCTGAGAGGAAACGGCGTATCAGAGTGGCTGTCAGCATAGTGATTTCAGTATTATGCGGACTGATTTCTCTTGGTTTCATCATCCGGTACATTCGCCGGAAGAGGAGAGCGAAGATGAGAGGTACGAAAGCTTAGCCAAAATAGTTCTTTTTCTTCCATATCCTCATTGTTGATTGAATGCAGAAGAGTGTATAGTATGGTGACAATGATGGAATGCTCGTTTCATACTCTCAGCAAAATTCGAAAGAGAGAGAATGCAGAAGAAAGAGGAAGACTTAGAACTGCCACTTTTCGATCTCGATACCATCAACGCTGCCACCGATCATTTTTCCCTCGGGAACAAGATTGGTCATGGAGGTTTCGGTTATGTCTACATGGTTGCTGCTTCTCCGATGTTTTTCTTGCTCTGAGACATCAGATTAACTCGTTCATGTATGTACTGCTGATAAATAGAATATCCTGATATGGTTTGCATCTGTCAGGGTATGCTGTCATCGGGGCAAGAAATCGCAGTCAAGAGGCTATCCCCGGACTCGGGGCAGGGCCTTCAGGAGTTCAAGAACGAGGTTATTCTGATTGCGAAACTCCAGCACCGGAACCTCGTCAAGCTCTTAGGATGCTGCATTCACGGTGAAGAGAGAATGCTGATATACGAGTTCCTGCCCAACAAAAGCTTGGACCACCACCTGTTCGGTCTGACCTTCAGAATGCAATTTTAACATAAACATACGATCTATTTCCGGTATACTGCAGACATTTTATGCGGCAAATTGAAGTTGTCCTTCTTCTAATCAGACAAGACGAGAAGCAAGCTGCTGTCTTGGAACAAGAGGTTTGACATCATTGTGGGTATTGCACGAGGGCTTCTCTACCTTCACCAAGACTCAAGGCTCAGAATCATCCACCGGGATCTCAAGCCGAGCAACATATTGCTAGACAGCCAGATGAACCCCAAGATCTCGGACTTTGGCATCGCAAGGATTTTCCAGGGGGAGCAGACGGGGGAAATAACCAAGAGAGTTTTCGGTACATAGTAAGTAGTCCTTCTGGTGCAACGCAATGGGCCATTCTTGTTGTCCTGAAAATTTATCCACATGCTCCTGAACATGTAATTCTTGTTTTCTTTACAATGCAGTGGATATATCGCTCCTGAATATGCACTGAGAGGCCATATATCGGTAAAATCGGACGTCTTCAGCTTCGGTGTACTGGTACTAGAGATTGTGAGCGGGAAGAAAATCATGGGGTTTTCTCAAACCGACAACGATCTCAACCTTCTGGGTTATGTAAGTATACTGGTTGATTCACTTCGACACGGTCTCAGACTCTCAAATCGTACTTCATCATTACCAATCCTTTCTTCTGCATTAAAGATTTCGAGTTACTTTAGGCGTGGAAGCTGTGGACTGAAGGGAATCCACTCAAACTCGTCGACGAAGCAATTGGGGAACCCTTTCCTTCGAAGGAAGTGGTGAGGTGTATCCAGACAGGACTGCTCTGTGCTCAGTTACGAGCCGAGGACAGGCCGATGATGTCCACCGTGGTGCTTATGCTAGGGAATGAGAATTTCGAGATTCCCCAGCCGAAGGAACCGGGATTCAAGAACGAAAGCATCTTCATCGGTTCGGAGGCTTCGTCTAGAGGCAACTATAACCTTTACACTCATAACGAAATTACTGTCACAAAGTTAGAAGGAAGATAGCAGAGACTGTTTTCCTGCAAATATGTACAGATATCTGTTTTTCTTTTAGAGTTTATAAAACCGATGTTGCGTCGCATTTTGTGCGACTTATATTCATTATAGACTCATTTCCGCTCGAGAAAATAGCACGAGGCTTTGAATTTTCTCGATCGACAGTAACGTTTTCACGTGCAAGTGGAGGCGGAGCCCGTCTTCTAAGGCAGCAGACAAGTATTGACTCTTCTGAATTAGTCGGCTAATGTCATGTTCAGGCTGATTTGACAGCCGGCATCGGTGGAAGGACGGTGCAACTTGAAACCAACCACAACCTATTAAATGACCAGAAAATCAATTTTGGGTTAAAGTGGTAATGTCAATAAGTATATACGGTACTGTTTGACCAGTATGGATGGTATCCCGGGACTTCCTTCGCCATTTTCAGAACAAGGGGCCGATCCGGGAGCTGTCAAATGCTGTTTACAAGTTAAAACAGGACGTTTACATAAACCGGGAAGGGTCGACACTTGCCACTCCAAGTGCAATCAACAGTTAGTTGTGGTCTTTCTCCAGGCAGAGGACCCAGTCTTCCGCAGTTGCTCTTCCGTAAGTTCGTGGTATAGTCATTCTGGGTTGTCTGGTCCGTTAATGTCGATGCTTGTCATAGCATTCAATGCTGGGTCCGACTTCTTCAACTGCCGCAGAGGTAGGTTTCCTCTTCAAATTAAAAGGCCTAAAACGCATTCAACATGCTACCTTGGAAGAGCCTGATATCAAATGACAGTAGCATCATGAGTGCTTCCATGCAGATACTGATCTTCTCCTTCCACACTTTACTTCTTCTCCTCCATCGATCGCAATGCAAAACCTTGAACAAGATCACGCCGATCCTTCCCCTTCTCGACGGAGATTTTTTGCACTCAGAGAACGGAAACTTCGTGCTCGGCTTCTTCAGCCCCATAAATTCTACCCACCGCTTCATCGGGATCTGGTACCATTGAACTATATCCTCCCTGAGATAGATACTGACAGCATATCAGTTCAAATTTCTAGAGAATATGCATATGCATCCTACCATGCTGTATATTGTAGGCCATATTGTATCCAGGGTGTTGGAAATTCTTTTTTTCGTACCTCTTTATATATTGTATCCATATTTGCTCAGTGTCATCCTAGGTTCTTGTCTGGAGGCGTTGTCATTCGGTCGACCGTGGAACAAGTTTAGAACAGTATCGGACACTTCATCGGGATATATCCTGCTTTTGATTTCAACAGGTACAAGAGGGTTCCTGAACAGACTGTTTTCTGGGTGGCCAACAGAGAAAGCCCAATCAAAGATACCTCAGGGGTTCTATCAATCAACTCCCTTGGAGACCTTGTTCTCAACTGTTGCAACACTGGAAGCTCACCCCTTTGGTCTACCAGTGTGTTGAAAACATTTTCGGAGAATGCCACCACTGCTCAGCTAACGGACACAGGCAACTTTGTTCTACTTCAAATGCCAAGCGAGCGTGTCCTATGGCAGAGCTTTGATTACCCCACGGATACCATGATGCCTTTCATGAAACTCGGGCTGGACAGAAAAATTGGGGTGGAATGGTTCCTGACTTCCTGGAAATCAAAGGATGATCCAGAACCGGGGAATTTCACCTTCCAAATCAACACAACAGGTTACCCACAACTAATCCTCTACAAGAATGGGGCGCCGCACTGGCGAGCAGGGCCATGGACCGGCGAACGTTGGAGTGGAGTGCCCCAATTGAGCAATAGCAACATCAATAGGAGCTTTGTGAATAACCAAGATGAGGTATCTATATTGTACGGCACAAAGAACAGTTCGGTCTTCTTCAGATTGGCGATCGAGACATCGGGTATAATCCAACGGTCGGTATGGCTTTCTAGAGAACAACAGTGGATGCAGTTCTTTGCCGCCCCAGTGGAGCAGTGTGACTACTACGAGGCCTGTGGACCCAATAGCAACTGCAACCCCAGCAACGTAAGCCAGTTCCCATGTACTTGTCTCCCAGGATTCGAGCCCAGGTCACTAGCAGATTCGTCCCAGAGTAACAGGTCCGGTGGATGCGTAAGGCCCTCTGGGGTATCAACATGCCGAAGTGGGGAGGGGTTTGTGAAGGTGGCCCGTGTGAAGGTCCCTGACACTTCTAGGGCCCGTGCTGACACAAGCTTCAATCTTAGAAAGTGCAAGCAGGAGTGCTTGAAGAACTGTTCCTGCACAGCCTACACGAGTGCAGATGAGAGCGGGGGAGGGTCTGGGTGCTTGGCCTGGTATGATGATGATCTATTGGACATCAGGACATTTCCGGATTTCGGACAGGACTTATATATACGTGTTGATGCAATCACTTTAGGTACTTAATGAATTGAGATTTACTTCAAGCTTCTTTCCCACTCATTATTTTGATAAAAAATTCAGGATTGTATCAAGAAATGGAGATAATCAAAAGCTCTTATGAGAAATATTTCTTGAATGCAGCCCGTTTGACAAAGAAGGAAGATTCTCCCAGGAGAGGGATAATTATAACAACAATATCAGCCAGTGTAACTCTGGTGTTTCTGCTCTTGTTCATCTTGTGTATAATGAAGAAAAGGACAGGTATATGAGCTGAATTCTCTGCTTTCCCTACTCGAGCCCAAGAGAACTTTGTTTTGTTTTACCTATTTGTTCATTTCTTCGGCTTATCGAATCTTTAAAATCAGGGAGAAGGAAGCCTCCTGCTGTCCCAAATGTGGCATTCTTCGACGACAATGAATCTCTGAGCATGCAAGATCTTGAAGAGGACCGCAGGAAATCAGATTTTCCAATCTTCAGTCTCAGCACCATTTCAGCTGCCACGGACAACTTCTCATTTATTAACAAGCTCGGGCAAGGTGGATTTGGTTCCGTTTACAAGGTAATCCCATTCAAAAACTTCTAATGTTCCCTTTGGGTCCCGGTTCCCTGAAAATAAATCTAACGTGCAGGGCGTGTTGGAAAATGGAAGGGAAATAGCAGTTAAGAGATTATCGAAATCTTCGGGACAAGGAATCGAAGAGTTTAAGAATGAGGTCAAGTTGATTGCCAAGCTGCAGCATAGGAACCTCGTGAAAATCTTGGGCTGTTGTATACAGGAAGAGGAGAAAATGTTGATTTATGAGTATTTGCCCAATAAGAGCCTGGACTCGTTTCTTTTCAGTAAATCCTATTCCTAGCCAACAGTTGAACGATTTCGATTTCAATTATATATCTTCATCCAGTATAATCTTAGGACACTTTTTGGTCACTTGATGTACAGATGAGGAGAAGAAGAGAACACTCGACTGGAGGAAACGCTTTGAGATTGCTTCAGGGATAGCCCGAGGGATCCTTTACTTGCACGAGGATTCGAGATTGAGAATCATCCACAGGGATCTGAAAGCAAGCAATGTGCTGCTCGACGCTTCGATGAACCCGAAAATCTCTGATTTCGGCTTGGCTAGGCAGAGCTTTGATCACCCCACAGATACCATGATGCCTTCCATGAAACTCTGGCTGGACCAGAAGACTAGCATGATTTGGTTCTTGACATCGTGGAAGTCCAAGGATGATCCAGGACTGGGGAATTTCACTTTTGGAATTGGCCAGGTAGGTTACCCGCAAGTAATCCTCTTCAAGAATGGGAAACCGCACTGGCGAGAAGGGCCATGGACAAGACTGTATTTTAGTGGATCGCCCCAGGTGGTGAACGACAGTTACCTCATCAAAATTACGTTCGTGAATGACTTGAACCGTCTCTATTTCTTCTATGAGATGAAGAATAGATCGCTCCAGACGTCAATATGGTATGACCAAGAAAGACGGTGGATGCAGTTGTGGTCCCTACCCGAAGAGCAGTGTGACTACTGTGGGTTTTGTGAGGCCCAACAGCAACTGCAACCCCTACAACATAAGCCAGTTTGCATGCACTTGCTTGCCCGGGTTTGAGCCCAAGTTACCAGCACAGTGGTTCCTAAGGGATGGGTCTGGTGGATGCGTGAGATCCCCTAGGGTCTCCACATGCCGAAGTGGGGAGGGGTTTGTCAAGGTGGCCCTAGTGAAGGTTCCTGACACTTCTCGGGCCCATGTCGACATGAGCTTGAGCCTCAAAGAGTGCGAGCAGGAGTGCTTGAAGAATTGTTCCTGCACGGCCTACACGAGCGTTGATTTGAGCAGGGGAGCTTTCGGGTGCTTGGCCTGGTTCGATGATAATCTTTTGGACACGAGAACATTTTCTAATGTTGGACAGGACTTATACATACGTGTTGATGCAGTTACTTTAGGTACTTAAGAATCTACATCTACTTCAAACTTCTTATCTACTCATTATATAAATAGTAATGATGATCCTGCAAGCTCTCGAGATATGGAGATAACCAAGCCCTTATAAGACTATTTTCTTGAATGCCAGCTCGTTTGAGGAAGAGTGAAGTTTCTTTTGGAAAAGGGGTGATAATAGCAGTCACAGTCGGTAGTATGATTCTGGTGCTTCTGGTCTCGTTTGCCTTGTTTTTACTGAAGAAAAGGAGAGGTACGCGAGTTGAATAATTTGCTTTCCTAAGAATTTCTTGCAGGAAACACTTTATATGAAAAAATGCAGATTGACATTGTTCTGTATTAGTGATTCTATTTCTTCAATTGTTTGGCTTATGTACAGTGAAGAGGAGGCCGTCTGTTATTCAATGTGTGGCATACATAAATGATGATGATGATGGTGATGATGAATCTCGGCTCTTGAAAGACCTCAAAAATGACAGGAGAAGATTGGATTTTCGATTCTTTGATCTGAGTACTGTCTCTGCTGCCACGAACAACTTCTCTTTTGTCAACAAACTCGGGAAAGGTGGATTTGGTTCCGTTTATAAGGTACTATTTTTTAAAAAATTCTGATTTTCCTCTCGAATCCTATTTCCCGAGCAATATATTTAAATAAATTTAGTTTCCAGGGAGTACTAGAAAATGGAGGGGAAATAGCAGTTGAGATTGTCGAAATGTTCGGGACAAGGAATCCAAGAGTTTAAGAATGAGGTGAAATTGATTGCTAAGTTGCAACATAGGAATCTTGTGAAAATCCTGGGCTGCTGCGTACAAGAAGAGGAGAAAATGCTTATATATGAATATCTTCCCAATAAAAGCTTGGACTCATTTCTTTTCGGTAAGTCCTTTTCGTAGCTAATCGATGAATGATTTTACGCAACTATGCAATTTGATGACACTTTTTTGGTCACACGACGTTTAGATAAAGAGAAGAGGACTATGCTTGACTGGAGGAAACGCTTTGAAATTGCTTATGGTATAGCTCGAGGGATCCTGTACTTGCACGAGGATTCGAGATTGAGAATCATTCACAGGGATCTGAAAGCAAGCAATGTTTTGCTTGATTCTACCATGAACCCGAAAATCTCTGATTTTGGCTTGGCTAGGATATGCGGAGAGGACCAGATCGAAGGAAATACTAGACGAGTTGTAGGAACATAGTAAGTTCTTTAGAAATATACTTGAGATTTTCTCGGTCAAATTTACAAACTTGAAGTCACTGCACTATGTTTCTCACCATGTTGCCACAGCAGTTACATGTCGCCGGAGTACGCAATGCAGGGGCTGTTTTCGACAAAATCCGATGTTTACAGTTTCGGAGTTTTGCTATTGGAGATAGTTTCCGGGAAAAGAAACAGCAGCTTTTACCAGGAGGACTCGCCTTCTAGCCTAATTGGCCATGTAAGGGAACTATATGCAGATCTATTCGCATTGGATACTAATAAACCAAGATTATGCGCATAAATCTCCTAAATCAGTCAGATTAGAATTTTTATTGTTGCAGGTTTGGGAGTTGTGGAAAGAAGGATTATGCTTGAAAATCATCGACCCATCAATAGGCGATACGTATCCCGAGCAGGAGGTTCTGAGATGCATCCAGATCGGGCTGCTATGCGTCCAAGAATTTGCCAAAGAAAGGCCGAGCATGTCGGAAGTTGCGTTCATGCTAGGGAACAAGGTCACACTTCCTTCTCCAAACCATCCTGCATACGTCTTAAAGCAGAAACAAGGGAGGGCCGATGCCTCATCTTCCAGTGAAAGGGCCAACTCAGTTAACAAGATGTCCCTTTCTATTGTTGAAGCTTGTTGAATGGAATTCTTTACCAGCTGTGATTGGTATATTAAGCAGTTTCGTTCGTTCATCCGAACGTGTTAATTAAGGATATGTTTGGATTTGTCTTTCGGTATGTTTGGTTACTCCTAAGCATTTGCTGAAAATAATTGGAAAGCACAAACGCAATTATCTACTATTCTTAATATGCTACCATGCACGTAATTAACTTGCAGCCCGTGGATCAAAATGCCCAGAAAATTAATTTTGGGTAAAGTGGTAGAAATCAGTGTTTGATCGTGTTGGAATTTCTAAATTAATGTTAGATTTAAAACATATAAAAATATCACATAGAAGAAATCCATATTCATGAATATCAAAATAAGAAATTTTCAATTTTGTTTTTGATGTATTTTGAGTATTTTAGGATGGTCTTAGGTGTTGATAGAGTCTAGAGGTCGGTTCTTGAAAATTACAGATTGTTTGGGATCGATTTGGGGTTATTTATTGACTTTCTAAAATATGTCCAACCCTATTCTGAATTTTTTAATTATGTTTCTGATGTGTTTTGTGTGTTTTAGGATAGTCTTAGGTTTTGATAGAGTCTAGGGGTCAGTTCTTGAAAAATTCTAGATCGTTTCATATCTATTAGGATCAGTTATCAACTTTTTAAAATTTGTCCAGCACCTATTTCATTTTTTTCAGTTAGTTCCTGATGTTTTGTGTTTTTTAAGATGATCCTAGGTATTGGTAGAGTTTAGGGGTCGGTTCTTGAAAATTCCAAATTATTTCGGATCGATTTGAGTCATTTTTTATCTTTTAAAATTTGTGTAGCCCATATTCCAAAATTTTCAATCCTATTTGTAATGCATTTTATGCTTTTTAGGATGATCTTAGGTGTTAGTAAAGTTTAGGGGTCGATTTTTGAAAATTCCGAATCATTTCATATCGATTTGGGATGTTTTATTGATTTTTTCAACTCTATCGATTCATATTCCAAATTTTTCACATCAATTCTTTTTTTAATTTTAAAGTGATTTTTTAATTTTATTTTAAAATTCTTTTTTTTATGTATTTACTATTATTATGATTATTATTATTATTATTATTATTATTATTATTATTATTATTATTTAAATTTATTTATGATGCCACATCAACTAAACATACCGTCCACGTCACATTGCCGTATCAATTCAATTAACGATGTTAGTAAAAATTTAACGGTTTATACTGAATTGCTATATTTTAAAAATGTTTTGTAGTATGGAGTTTCAAAAAAAAAGATTTATATTAAAACGTTGTATTGGTGAAAAGTTTTATACCAATAGTGCAATTTTCTAGTTTCACCAGAATCTGATGGTATTCCGGGGCATCCTTTGCCGTTTTCAGAACAAGGAGCCAATCTGGGAGCTGTCAAATGCCTGTTTAAAAAGCTAAAACCGAGCGTTTACACATACCGGGAAGGGATGATGCTTGCCATTCCAAGTGCAAACAACGGTCACCAGCAGTCTTTCTCCCGAAACAGGATCCACATCTTTCGTAATTCGCTTTGCTTTACGTTCGTGTTTTTTGGCTCGTACGGTCTGTCAATGTCAATTCTTGACATAGGATTCAACGCTGGGTCCGACTTCTTAAATTGCCGCAGAGGTAGGTATCCTCTTCAATTAAAAGACCTCGACCCTCATTCGAAATGTTCCAGTTACCATGGAAGAGCCTGGTATCAAATGACAGTAGCATCATGAATGCTTCCGTGCAGATACTAATCTTCTCCGTTAACGCTTTACTTCTCCTCCTCCATCGATCGCAGTGCAAAACCTTGGACACGATCATGCGGATCCTTCCCCTTCTCGACGGCGATGTTTTGCTCTCGGAGGATGGAAACTTCGCACTCGGCTTCTTCAGCCCCAGAAATTCTACCCACCGCTTCTTCGGGACCTGGTACCATCAAACTATGTCCTCCCCGAGATAGATACTGACAGCATATCAGTTTAAACTTCCAAGGGATATGCTTATGCATCCTAGCATGCTATATGTTGTATGCCATATTGTATCCAGGGTGTCGGAAACTCTCCGTTTCATACCTCTTTATATACTGTTTCCATATACTGTTTCCATATTTGCTCGGTGTCCTCCAAGGTTCTTGTCTGAAGGTGCCAGTGTTATGACCCGAAAATTTGGCAGAGAAAGCAATCAATCAATTATATTGAATCTCATATTCAACAACTAATACAATACAATTGATATATTACAATTCAAGAACGTCATTATGACGTAGTTAGAAAAAAAATTCGTATATTTATATATCGAACCATGTCTCAGAAGAATCCACCAATCATACTTGAGTCACATACTCTGCTACTTACCATACCACACATCATATACTCACATAGTACCATCTTCTTAGTGCCTGCCTGACAACTAAGGCAAAATAAGATAATCATGTTGTATAATAAAATCATCATGCTTGTTGTCTAGTTATTCAGTGGAAGCAAATCCTTCAAACTCAACTCAAAATTTATGAACCCAAGTGGCTTCCAATCTACTTTTATTTGATGGAAAAATAATAATGATGAACAACTTATCAATTAATTTTCAATAGGAAAAATTAGAAAGACCTCCAAAAGTTAGTGGTATAATTACAAATAAATCTTTGGCACTATACCAATTCTGTCATCTTCCATTTTCTCATAATTTCCATGATTATTAATTAAAGCATGCTACCATTTTGAGTCACCTCTTGATTATCTATCTTATAAGCCACCAAATTCTTGAATAAATCCTAATAAAATCTTAAATCATTTTCAATCTATTTATTATTTAAAACCTTATATTAGCTTATAAACCCACTTTAATCTGTAGAGACAAAGCTATTTTTTTTTTTATATTCTAAATACTACTAGTAAGAGGAATTGAGCAATACCACAACCCAAATGTACCAAAAGGAAAATGTAAGTAATTAGTAAAGCAACCACTCTCTTAAAATTATTCAAGTAAACTCAAATAGGAACAAATTTCTTCAACATACGTACGAGATCATCAAGTCACCACAAAAAAACTAATATATCACTCTTTCTTCCTTTTATAATAAGACATGAAGAAAAATATCGAAAGAATAGAGGACAAAGGAGAGAAGAAAACCGTTGGATTCATGACCACATCTCATGCAATGAGCTCTTGAACCCAAACTTCCCGAGCTCTCCTTCTCTCTCTGCTTGTCTTCTTTTGTTTTTACAAGTAAATTAACAATTTTGCTCCCGAGAGATAGGTTTATCATCAGTTGGGTCCGTCGGTGATTTTTTTTACCTCATTTAACTCCCTGAGATGCATTTTCCATCAGACGGGTCATTGAATGTCAATTAGATCCGTCATGATATCAATTTGGTCCTTGATGGTATTAATTAGGTTCATGAGAAATCTTCCGTTAGCTTTTCCGTCAATTTTAATGGAAATAACATTAATTTTGTCCATGAAAGATGTGTTTTATATCATTTGGGTCCTTAAATAATTGTTTGCCCCATATATATGAGTGTTGATGTGATGTTTTTATATACTTTTTAAAATGAAAATTTATAACTACAAAAAGAATTTTTAAATTTCATAAAATAGAAAGAAATTGCAAAAAAATATAGAAAATTTTTTGAAAAAATCCTAAAATTTTCAAAGAAATCTTAAAATAATAATGATTTAAAAAAATTAAAATTTTTAAAAAATAGAAAATGGAAAAAATTTACAAAGAAATTTCTAATAATTTCTAAAAAATTAGAAAATTTTTAGATATTTCAAAATATGAAAGAAATTAGGGACTTGTTCAAAAATTAAAAATTTTAAAAACATCTATTTGTAATTTAGAAAAATTCAAAAACGACAAAAAAATTTTGTAAAATTCCAAAAAATTCAAGAAATAAATTTTAAAAATAAGAAAAAATTAAAATTTTAGAAAAATTCAATAGATTCTTGAAAATATAAGAATTTTTAAAGAATTTTGAAAATTTTCATAAGTTTGAAAAATTTTTAATTCTTTTTATCATATGAAAGTTTTCCAAAATTTTTATGCCAAATTTTTATTAATTTTTAACTTTTCCTCATTAACATAAAAATCATATAGTTTAAACATATAATTTTTAATTTATATTTAAATTATTGAAAGTTTTTATATTTTTTTAAATTATTTTACATTTTTTGTATTTTCTATATTTCTTTATTCTTATAAAATATATAAACATTTCCAAATTTTCATATTTTTCACAAATTTTAAAAAATTTTCAAGCTCTACATATTTTTATATATTTTGAATAATTTTATTTTTTTGAGTTTTCCTATATTTTATGATTTTTTTACAACTTTTCCTAAATTTTTTGAATTTTTTTCTTTAGAAAATTTTAGATTTTTATTTTTTAAATTTTTATTCAAAAATTTTATTTGGATATGCCACGTTATTTAAAAATGTTTTCTAAAAATTTTTATTTTTTTAAAAATAAGAGATTGATGAGGACCTAATTGATAAAAAATGGATTAAGATGAGGATCTAATAGGTAAAAAAGAAATTAAGATTGAGACATAATTGATAGTACAATAACACCATTAGCAGAAGGATCAAATTGAAAAAAAATAAACAGAGAGGGACCCAATTAATAGTATAATTACGCCGTTAGTGTTCATTTTAATGGATGGACCTAATTGAAGTTCAGAGAGATCTAATTGATGCCATAAGGGATCTAACTGAATTGAAGTCATGACGGATCCAATTGAAGTCATGGGGGATCCGATTGAAGCCATGAGCGACCCCAAAGTTATGAGGGACTCAATTGGTACACTAAAAGGGTATATTTGATGCAAAATACGCACTTGACGGACAAATTGATGTAAAATGCATTTTTAAGGGAGCTAAATGAGGTAAAAATCTCTCAGGAACCTAAGTGAAGCCAAATTCATTTGACGAATTTGTTAATTTACTCTTCTTTTTACTGTTCTCTCTCTCTATAACTCTCGGTTATTCTACAAACTTCCCAAGCAGAAGACCAAATCTGCAAGTTTTTATGGCGTGGAGGAAATTTAAAAACCATTGGGTCTAAGAGGCTCTAAGGGCTTTGTGGGCTTTAGGCCTATGGGCTTAATGGGACTAATTGGGCTTCGTTTAATGGATTTTTTACATGTCTTCTATGGATTGGCCCAAATCTTTAATATACACGTAGTTATGTACTATATTCATGGGTGTGAATAAAATGAAAATTTACGGTACTCACACAAACCTATTCGTTGTTCCGTCGACCGTTGAACAAGTTTAGAATTGTATCAGACAATTCATCAGGATTTGTTCTGCTTTTGATTTCAACAGGTACAAGAGGGTTTCTGAGCTGATAGTTTTCAGGTGGCGAACAGAGAGTCCGATCAATGATACCTCAGGGGTTCTATCAATCAACTTCCATGCAGACCTTGTTATCCAGCGTTGCAACACTGGAAGCTCATGCCACTAATGTGTCAACAACACTGTCGGAGAATGCCATCGCTGCTCAGCTAACGGACGTAGGCGACTTCATTTTGCTTTAAATGCTAGGCAAGCGTCTCCTATAGTAGAGCTTTGATTACCACACGGATACCTTGATGTCTTTCATGAAACTTGGGCTCGACCGGAGGACCGGGATGGAATGGTTCCTGACTTCCTGGAAATCCAAGGATGATCCAGAACCGGGGAATTTCACCTTCCAGATCAACACATCAGGTTACCCACAAATGATCCTCTACGAGAACGGGGAACCGCTCTGGCGAGCAGGGCCATGGTCCGGCAAATGTTGGAGTGGAGTGACCCAGTTGAGCAATAGCAACATCAACAGGAGCTTCGTGAATGACCAGGATGAGGTACCTATATTGTATGGCGCAAAGAACACCTCTGTCTTCTTCAGACTGGCTATCGAGACATCCAACGGTCGGCATGGTTTTCCAGAGAAGAGTAGCGGAAGCAGTTCTTTGCCGCCCCAGTGGAGCAGTGTGACTGCTACAGGGCTTGTGGGCCTAACAGCAACTGCAACCCCAGCAACACAAGCCAAGTCCCATATACATGTCTCCCAGGATTCGAGCCCAGGTCACCGGCGGATTCGTCCAGGAGTAACGGGTCCGGCGGATGCGTTAGGCCCTCTAGGGTCTCAACATGCCGAAGTGGGGAGGGGTTCGTGAAGGTGGCCCGTGTGAAGTTCCTGACACTTCTCCTACCCGTGCCGACATGACCTTCAGTCTTAGAAAGTGCGAGCAGTAGTGATTGAAGAACTGCTCCTACACAGCCTACACAAGTGCAGCTGAGAGCGGGGAGGGTCTGGGTGCTTGGCTTGGTACGATGACGATTTATTGGACACCAGGACATTTCCGGATTTCGGATAGGACTTATATATACGTGTTGATGTGGTTACCATAGGTACTTGATGAATCGAGATTTACTTCAAACTTCTTTTCCACTCATTATATTGATCGAAAATTCAGGATCACATCAAGAAATGGAAATAATCAAAAGCCCCCTATGAAACTTTCTTCTTGAATGCAGCCAATTTGACGAAGAAGGAAGAAGGTTCTCCTAGGAAAAGGATCATTATAACAACTATACAGCCAGTGTAACTCTGGTGCTTCTGCTCTTGTTCATCTTTTGTATAATGAAGAAAAGGACAGGTACATGAGCTGAATTCTCCGCTTTCCTTGTCCGAACTCGAGAAAACGTTGTTTTGTTTTTCGTATCGTGTTTGTTCGTTTGTCCGGCTTATCGAAGCTTTAAAATCAGGGAGAAGGGAGCCTCCTGCTGTCCCAAAGGTGGCATTCTTCGACGACAATGAATCTTTGAGCATGCAAGATCTCCAAGAGGACCACAAGAAATCAGATTTTCCAATCTTCAGTCTCAGCACCATCTCAGCTGCCACGGACAACTTCTCGTTTATTAACAAGCTCGGGCAAGGTGGATTTGGTTCTGTTTACAAGGTATCCCCATTCAGAAACTTCTCATATTCCTTTTAGGTCCTGGTTCCCTGAAAATAACTTTAATAATGGTGCAGGGCGTGTTGGAAAATGGAAGGGAAATAGCAGTGAAGAGATTGTCGAAATATTCGGGACAAGGAATCGAAGAGTTTAAGAATGAGGTCAAGTTGATTGCCAAGCTGCAACATAGGAATCTTATGAAAATCTTGGGCTGTTGTATACAAGAAGGGGAGAAAATGCTGATCTATGAGTATCTACCCAATAAGAGCCTAGACTCGTTTCTTTTTGGTAAATCCTATTCCTAGCCAACTGTTGAACAATTTTGATTTCAATTATATATCTTCATCCAGTATAATCTTGCGACAGTTTCCGGTTCCTCGATGTATAGATGAAGAGAAGAAGAGAACGCTTGACTGGAGGAAACGCTTTGAGATTGCTTCAAGGATAGCTCGAGGGATCCAGTACTTGCACGGGGACTCGAGATTGAGAATCATCCACAGGGATCTGAAAGCAAGCAATGTGTTGCTCGATGCTTCGATGAACCGGAAAATCCTTGATTTTGGCTTGGCTAGGATACGCGGAGAGTTCCAAATCGAAGGAAATACGAGACAGGTTGTAGGGACTAGTAAGTTCTTACTCGAAAATTTCTGAAGCAAAATTATGGACTTGAATTCACTGCTCTAAGTTTATCGCCGTGCTACTACAGTGGTTACATGTCTCCAGAGTATGCGAAGGAGGGGTTGTTTTCAATAAAATCCGACGTTTACAGTTTTAGAGTTTTACTGTTGGAGATCATTTATGGTAAAAGAAACAGTAGCTTTTACAAGAACACGTCTTCCAACCTAATTGGGCAAGTAAGTGATCCACATTACGAATGCTTCCAACCTTCCTAGCAAGGTTACGAAGGTTTAAGCATATGTTGGAGTGTCTTTTTTCCTTCATAAAAGTAATGCTTGTTTGGATGTTTTTAGGAAGTGCTGAAAGTAATAGGAAACATACATGTAATTGCCTAGTAATTTCAATATGCTATTGTGTATACAAGTAAATGAATCTGAATGAGTTGCAGTAAATACCAGGATTAGTAAGACCTTTCGTTATCTTCATGCTTGGCATGGACAAATCCATCAAAGTATGGTCAGAGACTTGTTTGATCCATTAGGACAACGGGGTTTAGGACATTTGATGACCAGAGTCTTGTTTGGTCCATTAGGACAACGAGGTTTCCATCCTTGACAGTTTCATGATCCTGGAGGAATCTTTTAGGGATCTGGACTTGGAGGATAGTGGAACCATGAACAATATCGTATTATAGCATTTAGTTTGGAGGGCTCGGAAATATAGCTAGAACAAACTGTCGTTGAAGATCATCACTTCCATGTCACTATACGAATGGGATCTAATGCAGAATCAGGCGCTGGTTTCACCTTGAGATAAAGATCAGGAACATGAAGTTGGATCTTGGAAGCCCTTCATGATTCTGTTGAGACCAAGAAGAATGAGAAGCAGAGAAAGACAGACAGAAACAGAAACTTCAAGAGGAGGAGGAGAAGAAGACAGAGGAAGAAAAAGGTCCAAGAGAGAACGAGAGAGAGTCGGAGGGTGAGGAGATTCATCTATTCCACTTCCCTTCCAAGATCATTGAGTGTACTGTGCTTTACATGGTGTTCTCTGATCTGTTTAGCAGAACAGGGCAATGTTTCGACCGACTTAACAACTCTGGTTACAGAGAAGATAACCGAAGAACTTTTCAGAGAAGATCACACAATCAACAACCAACTCAAAGCATGGTTTCGACCTCATACAAGACCAAGACACAAAACCTTCCATTATTTGAATCCTATAAAATATTATTGGTAGCTCTCAAAAGTACTTTCTAAATAAATAGATACGAGATTACATGAAATCTCACGGCACAAAGATTTTATCCTGGATGTTTTGTGCTTCAAACCTCAATCTCAGCAGCTGTTCATGATTAGATTGAGTTTCAGACGTGTAAAATTCCACATCTTGGCTAAATCAGAAAACAGTTTCCAGAAACTTATCAGAATATCACTCTCTGGAGAGATTTCCCATAGCCAAGGGTAACCTTCCCTTTTTCAGTGAAAGGGAAAAATTTATCTTCGTCACTGAAACCATATTCCATAATTCATGACGGAGTAAGTTAAATCCAGCTGACTCCATGAAACCCCTTATAAGGTATGATGATTGATCAAACATGTCCAAGTCAGAGAGGGGAAAAGTCATATAATTGCTCCAAATAACAGTGCAGCTCCTATGATGATTCAAATGACTTAGAACTGCCGCGTTTTGATCTCGATACCATCAACTATGCCACCGACCCTTTTTCCCCCGAGAACATGACCAGTCAAGGAGGTTTCGGCTTTGTCTACAATGTTGTTACTTTTCCGATGTTTTTTCTTGCTGTGAGACATCAGATGAACTCATTCATATATGCAGTGCTGATAAACAGAATTTCCTGATATGGTATGCATCTGTCAGGGTATGCTGTCATCGGGGCAAGAAATTGTAGTCAAGAGGTTATCCCTGGACCTGGGGCAGGGCCTTCAGGACTTCAAGAACTAGGCTATTCTGATCGCGAAACTCCAGCACCGGAACCTTGTCAAGCTCTTGGGATCCTGCATTCATGGCAAAGAGAGGATGCTGATATACGAGTTCCTGCCCAACAAAAGCTTGGACCACCACCTCTTCGGTCCGACCTTCAGAACGCAATTTTAACATAACATATGATTGATCTATTTCAAGCATATTGCAGACATTTGATGTGGCAAACTGAAGTTGCTCATCTTCTAATCAGACAAGATGAGAAACAAGCTGCTGTCTTGGAATAAAAGGTTTGACATCATTGTGGCTCTTGCACGAGGGCTTCTTTACCTTCACCAAGACTTGAGGCTGAGAATCATCCACCGGGATCTCAAGCCGAGCAACATATTGCTGGACAGGCAGATGGACCGCACGATCTCAGACTTTGGCATCGCAAGGATTTTCCAGGGGGAACAGACAGGAGAAATAACCAAGAGTGTTTTCGGTACATAGTAAGTAGCCCCTCTGGTTCAACTGAAAAGGCCATGCTTCTCGTCCTGAAAATTTATCCATATGCTCCTGGACATGTAATTCTTGTTTTCTTAACAATGCAGTGGATATATCACTTCCGAATATGCACTGAGAGGCGATATATCGGTAAAATCAGATGTCTGCAGCTTCGGGGTACTTGCGCTAGAGATCATGAGCGGGAAGGAAATCATGGGGTTTTCTCGACCCGACAACAATCTCAACCTTCTGGGTTATGTAAGTTTACCAGTTGATTCACTTCAACACGGTCTCAAACTCTCAAATCGTACTTCATCATTACCAGTCCTTTCTTCTGCATTAATGATTTTGAGTTGCTTTAGGCGTGGAAGCTGTGGACTGAAGGGAATCCACTCAAACTCGTTGAGAAGCAATTGAGGAACCCTTTCCTTCGAAGGAAGTGATGAGGTGTATCCAGACAGGACTGCTCTGTGCTCAGTTACGAGCTGAGGACAGGCCGATGATGTCCACCGTGGTGCTTATGCTAGGGAATGAGAATTTCGAGGTTCCCCGGCCAAAGGAATTGGGATTCAAGAGCGAGAGCGTCATTATCAGTTTGGAGTCTTCGTCTAGCGGCAAGCCAGCAACAGTAACCTTTACACTATCACGAAATTACCGTCACAAAGAAGGAAGTTAGCATACATTGTTTTCCTGCTAATATGTACAGATATATGTTTTTTTTAGAGTTTATAAACCGTTGTTGCATCGCATTTTGTACATCTTATATTCATTATAGATTCATTTCCCGCTTGAGAAAATTGCACGAGGCTTTGAATTTTCTCGATCGACAGTAACGTTCTCATGTGCAAGTGGAGGCCAGAACCCGTCTTCCGAGTTATCAGACAAGTATTGACTCCGCTGAATTGGTCGGCTAATGTCAACCATCGGGCCGCTTTCACAGCAGACTTCGGTGGAAGGACGGTACAACTTGAGGCCAACCACAACCCATTAATGACCCAGAAAATCAATTTTGGGTTCAAGTGGTAATGTCAAATAAGTGTATTCAATACTGTTTGATCGGTATCTGATCGTACTCCGGGAAATCCTTCGCCATTTTCAGAACAAGGGGCCAATCCAGGAGCTGTCAAATGCTGTTTAAAAGATAAAACCGAGCGTTTACGTATAACGGGAAGGATTGATGCTTGCCATTCCAAGTGCAATCAACAGTCACTTGTGGTCTTTCTCCCGAACCAGGATCCAAGCCTTTCGTAATTCAATTTTCCGTAAGTTTGTCGTATAGTCATTTGGGTTGCACGGTCTGTTAATGTCAATGCTTGTCATAGGATTCAACACTGGGTCCGACTTCTTAAATTGCCGTAGAGGTTGGTTTCCTCTTCAATTAAAAGTCCTCGACCTCATTCAACATTTTCCCGTGGGCTACCTTGGAAGAAGAGCCTGATGTCAAATGACAGTAGCATCATGAATACTGCTTCCGCGTGGATACT
Source organism: Lagerstroemia speciosa (assembly GCA_037672795.1). Classification (NCBI taxonomy): domain Eukaryota; kingdom Viridiplantae; phylum Streptophyta; class Magnoliopsida; order Myrtales; family Lythraceae; genus Lagerstroemia; species Lagerstroemia speciosa. The sequence continues at coordinate 6,181,668 of CM075302.1, read as the reverse complement.
GATCTTCTCCCTCCACACTTTGCTTCTCCTCCTCCGCCAATCGCAATGCAAAACCTTGAGCACGATCACGCCGATCCTTCCCCTTCTCGACAGTGATGTTTTGCTCTCGGAGGACGGAAATTTCGCGCTCGGCTTCTTCAGCCCCAGAAATTCTACCCACCGCTTCATCGGGATCTGGTACCATCGAATTGTCTCCTCCCCGAGATACTGACAGCATATAAGTTTACATTTCCAGAGAATACGCATATGCATCCTTACATGCTATACATTGTATGCCATATTGTATCCGGGGTGTTGGAAACTCTTCGTTTCGTACCTCTATATATATTGTATCCATATTTGCTTGGTGTTATCCAAGGTTCTTGTCTGGAGGCGACAAACCTGATTCATTGTTCAGTCGATCATCAAACAAGTTTAGAACTGTATCGGACACTTCATCGGGATTTGTTCTACTTTTGATTTCAACAGGTACGGGAGGGTTCCTGGGCAGATAGTCTTCTGGGTGGCCAACAGAGAAAGCCCAATCAATGACTCCTCGGGGGTTCTATCAATCAACTCCCATGGAGACCTTGTTCTCCATTGTTGCAACACTGAAAGCTCACCCCTTTGGTCTACCAATGTGCTGACAACGTTGTCGGAAAATCGCACCACTGCTCAGCTGACGGACACAGGCAACTTTGTTCTGCTTCAAATGCCAAGCGCGCGCGTCCTATGGCAGAGCTTTAATTACCCCACCGATACCATGATGCCTTTCATGAAACTCGGGCTGTACCAGAAGACCAGGATGGAATGGTTCCTTACTTCCTGGAAATCCAAGGATGATCCAGAACCAGGGAATTTCACCTTGCGGATCAACACAACAGGATACCCACAATTAATCCTCTACAAGGACGATGGACCACACTGGCGGGCAGGGCCATGGACAGGACAACGTTGGAGTGGAGGGGCCCAGTTTAACAATAGCTACATCAACAGGAGCTTCGTGAATGACCAGGATGAGGTATCTATATTGTACGGCACAAAGGTCAGTTCAGTCTTCTTCAGACTGGCAATCGAGACATCTGGTATAATCCAATGGTCAGTATGGCTTTCCAAAGAAGAGCAGTGGATGCAGTTCTTTGCCGCCCCGGTGGAGCAGTGTGACTATTACAGGGCTTGTGGGCCTAACAGCAACTGCAACCCCATCAACATAAGCCAGTTCCCATGTACTTGTCTCCCAGGATTTGAGCCCAGGTCACAGGCAGATTGGTCCCAGAGAAACGGGTCCGGTGGATGCGTGAGGCCCTCTGGGGTCTCAACATGCCGTAGTGGAGAGGGGTTCGTGAAGGTGGCCCGTGTGAAGGTCCCCGACACTTCTCGGGCACGTGCCGACATGACCTTCAGTCTCAGAAAGTGCCGGCAGGAGTGCTTGAAGAACTGTTCCTGCACAGCCTACACGAGCGCAGATGAGAGCGGGGGAGGGTCCGGGTGCTTGGCCTGGTATGATGATGATCTATTGGACATCAGGACGTTTCCGGATTTCGGACAGGACTTATATATACGTGTTGATGCAGCCACCTTAGGTACTTAATGAATCGAGATTTAATTCAAGCTTCTTTCCCACTCATTATATTGATCGAAAATTCAGGATCATATCAATAAATGGAGATAATCAAGCCCTTATGAGACTATTTTCTTGAATGCAGCCAATTTCACCAAAAAGGAAGAAGGTTCTCCCAGGAAGAGGATCATTATAACAACTATATCAGCCAGTGTAACTCTGGTGCTTCTATTCTTGTTCATGTTGTGGATAATAAAGAAAAGGACAGGTATATAAGCTGAATTCTCTGCTTTCCCTGCTGGAGCTCAAGAGAACGTCATTCTGTTTTTTGTGTAGTGTTTGTTCGTTCGATCTGCTTATCTAATCTCTAAAATCAGGAAGAAGGAAGCCTCCTGCTATCTCGAAGGTGGCATTTTTCGACGACAATGAATCTCTGAGCATGCAAGATCTTGAAGAGGACCGCATCAAATCAGATTTTCCAATCTTAAGTCTCAGCACCATCTCAGCTGCCACGGACAATTTCTCGTTTATTAACAAGCTCGGGCAAGGTGGATTTGGTTCCGTTTACAAGGTATTCCCATTCAAAAACTTCTAATATTCCTTGTAGGTCCTGGTTCCCTGAAAATAAATTTAATAATGGTGCAGGGTGTGCTGGAAAATGGAAGGGAAATAGCAATTAAGAGATTGTCGAAATCTTCGGGACAAGGAATCGAAGAGTTTAAGAATGAGGTCAAGTTGACTGCCAAGCTGCAGCATAGGAATCTTGTGAAAATCCTGGGCTGTTGTATACAGGAAGAGGAGAAAATGTTGATTTATGAGTATCTGCCCAATAAGAGTCTGGACTCGTTTCTTTTTGGTAAATGCTATTCACAGATAATTGATGAACACTTTCTTTTTCTTTTTTTTTTTTTTGGTAAATGTAATTCATTCATTGATCATAGGGTTGTATACACAAAATGTACAATGAGTACTCAAAATGTACACACCAAATGCCTATCCTCCATGTCTAAATAGCAAGCCTCTGAGCGTAGAATTTTCTATGCTAATTTTAAGAGAAGGAATAGAGAGAATGCGGAGCCTTATCATACTAAAAATAGATCTGACAATGCTCTCACATGGAGACCTAAGGTTATCAAAAATTCTACGATTTCTTTCCTTCCACACATGATAAATGTAACTTGTTAGAGCAAGCTTGTAGATGGTGGCTGAAGGGGACTTACTTTCAATTTCAATTACATATATTCTTCCAGTATAATCTTACAGCACTTTCCGGTTACTCGATGTGCAGATGAAGAGAAGAAGGGAACGCTTGACTGGAGGAAACGCTTTGAGATTGCTTCAGGGATAGCCCGAGGGATCCTGTACTTACACGAGGATTCGAGATTGAGAATCATCCACAGGGATTTGAAAGCAAGCAACGTGCTGCTCGATGCTTCGATGAACCCGAAAATCTCTGATTTCGGCTTGGCTAGGATATGCGGAGAGGGCCAGATCGAAGGAAACACAAGACGAGTTGTAGGGACATAGTAAGTTCTTAATTTTCTGAAGCAAAGTTATGGACTTGAATTAACTGCTCTAAGTTTCTGACCGTGCTACTGCAGCGGTTACATGTCTCCAGAGTATGCGATGGAGGGGCTGTTTTCGATAAAATCCGATGTTTACAGTTTCGGAGTTTTGCTGTTGGAGATCATTTCTGGTAAAAGAAACAGCAGCTTTGGCAAGGAGAATGCATCTTTCAACCTAATTGGCCAAGTAAGTGAGCCCTATTCCGATCAATCGGCATTAGAACTAATCAACCGTAATCTATGCGCCTTAGTTTCTTCCAAGTTTTGTCTCTGAGACCTTTACATTGTTACAGGTTTGGGATCTGTGGAGAGAAGGATCTTGCTTGGACATTGTTGACCCATCAATAGGCTACATGTATCCCAAGCGCGAGGCCTTAAGATGCATTCAGGTCGGGTTGTTATGTGTGCAAGAGTTTGCCATAGACAGGCCAACCATGTCAGGAGTTGTGTTCATGCTGGGAAACAAGGTGAGAGTTCCTCCTCCGAAGCAGCCTGCTTCTGCTTTCATGAGGATACAGAGACGAGAGGACACCTCACTTCCTGGTGAATGGCCCGACTCAGTAAATGAGGTTTCCCTTACTACTATCGAAGCTCGTTAATGAGAATTCCCTTCTAGCAAGGTTAGGAAGGTTTAAGCATATGTTGGTGTGTTTTTTCTTCCTTAATAAAAGTAATGCTTGTTTGGATGTTTTTAGGAAGTGCTGAAAGTAACAGGAAACATACATGTAATTGCCTATTAATTTCGATATGCTATTGTGTATACAAGTAAATGAATCTAAAGGAGCTACAGTAAATTCCGGGATTACTAAGACCTTTCGTTTCTTCATGCTTGGCATGGACCAATCCATCAAAATATGATCAGAGAATTGTTTGATCCATTAGGACAACAAGGTTTCCATCCTGGACAGTTTCATGATCCTAGAGGAATCTTTTAGGGGTCTAGAAGGATAGTGGAACCATGAACAACATCTTATTATTGTATAATTTTGATGGAGTTTGGAGGGCTCGAAAACATAGCTGGAAGAATCTGTCGTTCAAGACTGTCACTTCCAGGTCACTGTACGAATGGGATCTAATGCAGAATTGCACACTGGTTTGACCTTGAGAGGAAAATTCAGGAGCATGAGGTTGGATCTTGGAAGCACTTCATGATTCTGTCTGAGACAAAGAAAGAATGAGAAGCAGAGAAAGAGAGACAGAAACAGAAACTTCAAGAGGAGAGGAAGAAGAAGACACAGAGGAAGATAAAGGACCGGGAGAGAACCAGAGAGAGTCAAAGGGAAAGGAGATTCATCTACTCCACTCCCCTGCCAAGATCATCTGAGTGTACAGCCGTTTATATGGTGTTCTCTGATCTGTTTAGCAGAACAGAGGAATGCTTTGACCGACTAAACAAGTCTGGTTACAGGCCCAATATATTATTCAATCCCACAGTTCATCATAGATCCACACAGATAAGAGTCCAAAACCCGCCTCTGCATTTGTAATGCTTCAGTTGATGCCAAGCTTGATGAAACATCCAAGGAATTGTTGGGAGGAAGCTGAAATTGTTGACTGGATCATATATCCCTGTACACAACTCCCTTTGGTCCATACTATATCCGAAAGATTAGGACAAAATTAAGGATACGGAAAAATCTATGCGAGGCATTGAATTTTCTCGAACGAACAGTAACATGTTTACGTAAGTACTGTTGCCCAGAACCCATCCCCTTAAGGCATCATTGTGCATGGACTGAAGCAGTATTAGTGCAGGTGGCAATATTGACCTTGTGCGCCAATATGTCATCTTCAGGGTACTTTGATCACTAACCTCGGTGGAAGGAATAATATCAATTCAATTGGTGACTTTAACCTTGTACTTTGATCACTAACCTCGGTGGAAGGAATAATATCAATTCAATTGGCGACTTTAACCTTGTCCGTTGACTGAAAAAAATACTTCTTTATGACGGTGATGTGATGAGCTTTGAACGAACGACTGCCACAAACAGCTGATATCAGGAAGACATAACTTGAACACTTTCACAACCCGTTAAACAGCCTAGAAAATTAATTTTTGGGTTAGAGTAATAGAGTTAAAAAACTAATGATCCAACAAATGACTGTGGCATGCACACATGTACTGATCTTCTCCCTTCATACTTTACTTTTCCTCCTCCACCGATCCCAATGCAAAACCTTAAATAAGATTGAAAAGGACCTTCCCCTTCATGACCGTGATGTGATGTTTTGCTCTCAGAGGACAGAAACTTCGTGCTTGGATTCCTCAGCCCTGGAATTTCTACCCGCCGCTACACCAGGATTTGGTACCATCAAAATATCTATTTTCCATGATAATAACTATACATCAGTGTAATTTTCCAGAGAGTCTGCATCCTGGCATGGTATTAGAGTTTGGAAACTCTTCTTCTCATACCTATTTATCCATTATGTCCATATACGCTCATTGTAATCCAGTGTCCTAGCCTTTAGGCATCAAACCTGATTCATTGTGGATGGAGTGTTCTCCAAGTTTAGAAAGTTTGTTTTATCAGGATTTGTGTTTCTTCTGATTTCAATGGGTACAATCGAATTACCGAGTAGACAGTTATTTGGGTGGCTAACAGAGACACCCCAATCAATGACTCCTCTAGAGTTCTATCAATCAACTCCCATGGAGACCTTGTTGTCCACTGTTGTAGCAATGGAAGCTCACCGCTCTAGTCAATTGATGTGTCAACATTTTCATAAAATGCCACCACTGTTGAGCTACAGAACATAGGCAACTTCATTCTGTTCCAAACTGAGAGCAAGCGTGTATTGTGGTAGAGCTTTGATAACCCAATAGATATCGTGGTGCCTTTCTTGAAACTTGGGCTGGACAGGAAGAGCGGCATGGACCGATGTTGGACTTACTGGAACTCCAAGGATGATCCAGGACCGGGGAATTTCACTCATTGGTGAGAAGAAAGGAATAATTGTGAATTGAACAATTTGTAATTTTCTTATCTTTCATTCTATATGAACAAGGCTACATATACATGTTTCTCAATGAATAAATAAAGCAAGAAGTATAAAGAGGTAATTGAAACTATCCTAAAATGATAAGATATGAAATTTTGTAATGGTACAAAAATCAAAATAAATGATTCTCAAATCATGAGAGATTATTCCCTAAAACTCCCCCTCAAGTTGAAGTATGAATGTCATGAATGCCTAACTTGCATAATAGAAAATGAAAACGATCGTGACCCAATGCCTTTGTAAATATGTCTTCTAGCTAAAATCTAGTTGGAATATGAGCTATTGTTAGCTCATCCGACTGAACATGCTCTCGAATAAAGTAGCAATCTATTTCTATATGTTTAGTGCGCTCATGAAATACATGATAGCTGATATATGCAGAGCAGATTGATTATCACAATGTAGCTGCATAGGTCCCTCGTGCGAAACCCCAAGTGATAATAAAAGATTGCACAACCATATTAGCTCACTTGTAGTGATTGCCATAGATTGATACTCTGCCTTAGTTGAAGATCTAGATACAATAGTTGCTTCTTAGTCTTCCATGATAGAGGGCAACCTCCAAAAGTGATAAAATAACCACTTATGGATCAGCGCATTATAGCACAACTGGCCCAGTTTGAATGGCAATAGGTCAGCAAATACAATGTACTAGGAGCTTTTAGGAAAACACCTTGGCCAGGGCCATGTTTTAAGTATCGCAACACACAAACAACAATATCCCAATGATGTTCTGTGAGCACTGAGAATTTTTACCTTCTTTTCATTAGCATTATATTATGCACATATATATAACTATCTAAGATCTGGCAATTCAATAGGGAAATAAACCCATTGGGCTGAAGCCCATCTAACTAAATGAGCTCATGAAGTACGTGGCCCATAGACTAAGTCTACTTGCTTTTTTTTTTTCCACCGCCTTAGCCTTATATCTCTCCATTGTCTGCCACTTCCATTTCCGAGCATTACACGTCAGAGAGAGAGAGAGAGAGAGAGAGAGAGAGAGAGGGAGAGAGAGTTGACTGAAAAAAAATGGAGAAGAAGAGGTCGGGCAGAGTCGGGAAGCTTGGGTTCGGAAGCTCACTACATGAGATGGGGTAATGATATCTTCTCTTCTTTGTCCACTGTTGTTTGGGTATTGCTCTTCTTGGTCCTGTCCTATTACTATCCTCTACCCGACCATCCTCTACTTGTCTGTGACATACCATGAATTAGATGATATACTTAATCTAGCTCTAAAAGGAAGAAAAAGTTCTATGTTAGTTATTTTGATGACTTGATGATCTTGTATATTGAAGGAATTTGTCCCTATTTGAGTTTACTTGAATAAATTTTAAGAGAATGGTTGCTTTACTAATTGATTACATTCCCTTTTGGTGCATTGACATCTAAGAGACCTAGATGAGTCAACTTGTCAGATTATGAATCGGGGCCTTCGTAATTATTCAATTCCTCTTACTAGTAGTATTTAGAATATTAAAAGTTTGCTTTGTCTATCCAGCTTAAAGTGGGCTTATAAGCTTTGATATAGTCATTTAGTTGATTTTTGGTGAAAAGGAGGCAAGCACTCCCTTATATAGTTAAGCACAAGATTTAGATTGAAAATGATTTGGAATTTTATGCAGATCTATTCAAGAATTTAGTGGCTTATAAGATAATCAAGAGGTAATTGAAAATGGAAACATACCATGATTAATAATTATGGAAATTATGAGAAAATGGAAAATGACAGAATTGCTCTAGTGCTAAAGATTTATCTGTAATTAGACCACTAATTTTTGGAAGTCTTTCTAATTATTCTAGTAGCTTGAATTGAGTGATTATGGAAATTCTATTTCATGCATTATTTGTTATGTGTGTTGAACTATAATATTTTATGATGTTGACTTAGTCCATTTTAATTAAACTGAATTATTTTCTTAAATGATATGAATGTGTTTGTTAAGGGTAAAGTCTAAAGTTTATATTGGTTTTTGATGTTGAAGTCAGCTGAATCTGTTTCATTTTCCTGTCATGGGAGAGGTCACTCACGTGGTTTATAGTATATTTTCCTTGTATGATTATAATGGACAGGAGCTGAGGAGACTGGATCTAGATATTTCGAGGATTAATCCGGGGAAGTTGTTCAGGAACAATGAGTATTTCATTCTATTATAAAATGGAACTATGTGTTAAATGTGCTATAGAACTATATATTGAATATGCTATATAACTATTATATTAGTATAATTGTTATGAGATGTTGAAATTTACGGATATATATAAATTGAATTGGTGAGTAAGAAACTATGATATATATATATATATATATATGGATGGGGAAGATATGGAACATAATTAGTAATATGTGCTATGATTGTTTGGTTGATGTAGCCATGAGTGTTAAATCGCTGATTCAGTGAAATATAAAACGAGCGACCGACTACTAATCCTATAGGTTATAAAACGGACGACATTCCGCTGATCTGGCGGGTTATAAAACGGACGACCGAGTGCTGATCCAGCGGGATACAAAATGGACGACCATTCACGATACTGTCATAATTCTCCACTAGGTTAATGTAGCCCTATGACTACTTATTGTTTGTATTGGACTCTTGTATGTGTATTCATGAGTATGAGGTATGAGACATGATGTATATAGATATGTGTGGGTACATACAAGAGAAAAATATGAGGAATGATGTGATGACAAGAACAAAAATCCAGTGTAAATTACCCAACTAAAATTTTTAAATGTTTAATATATAGAAGTCATTTTATTTTAGAATAATTGCTCACTAAGATGGTGTCTCACTCCTTTTATATACTAATTTTTACAGATGAGGTTCATGTCAACAAGATTGACACGGCGAGCGAAGATAGTTTAGCGGGAATCGACGTAAGATTTTGGTTAGCTAAATTCTGTAGTTTATAGAAATTAATTTAAATATTTTTGGTTTTGTAAACATAGTTTACGACCCGGAAATTATGGCACAGTTTTTATAATAGTTATGTTGGATATTTTCTGAGGTTATTTTACAAGTGTTTGTTTTTCTGATTTTGAGATATCAAAGTTTTAGGGGAACCTCTGCCGAATTTTCGGGTCGTGACATATTCTTCTGGCTCTTGCATGAATTGTGCTAGCATGTGAACTGAATAACATAACTCTGGTCTTGTAATGGTTAGATATAGAAGTCGTCCAACCAGTTGGCGATATCTTCTTGGATTTTTCAACAACAGGCTTGTCGATGTGGTGAGATTATGGCATTGTTTCATAGGAAAGGAAGCTGGTTTAGCTGCGAAGACTCCACAGTCTAGGAGAATGTCAAGCGTATACTTCCTTTGCGATAGAAAAAGATCCAAAGTCGTACAAGTGACCTCAATCCCAAGGAAATATTTTAATGGACCCAAATCCTTAATTTGGAAGCATCTGTCAAGATATTGTTTGAAGGTAGTGCATTGCTTGGTATCAACACCCGTCAATATCAAGTCACAACATAAACAAGAATAGCCAAAAACTTATCACCATTCAGTAGGTGAAAAGTAAATAGTCAGCCACTGACTGTTTGAAGCCATAATCCTGCAATGCTCTCGCAAATTTTGAAAACCAATTTCGAGAGGCTTGACACAACCCATACAATGACTTGCATAGTTGGCATACTTTATTATTTTGATGGGAACTAACGCCGGGAGGAAGCTGCATGTACACTTCTTCATTTAAATCACCATAAAGAAATGCATCGTTGATGTCCATTTGATATAGTTCCCATTCACGAGTGAGGGCATCATTTTAGCAACTGGTGCAAATATCTATGGAAGTCCTCTCCTTCTACTTGTGTGAAACCTTTAGCGACGAGTCTGGCCTTATACTGCTCAATGCTCCCATCTGCCCTCCTTTTAACCTTAGAAGCCCATTTGCAACCAATGGGTTTCTTCCCTGCAGGTAATTGTTCGATCGTCCATGTCCCATTTTCCTGTAGAGCTTGGATTTCTGCCGCCATTGCTTCCCTCCAAGGAGCATCTTTTAAAGCTTACATGTATGATTTGGGCTCATGATCAACATCAAGTGCAGCTAGAAAAGTTTTATGGGACTTTGGAAATTTTTGATATGAAATGAACTTCTCTATAGGATATATCATACCCGGGGTCCTCTATGGAGTTGCGGATGCTGAGGAGGTGCTGTTATGTTGAGCATTGAAACAAATGAAGTCGTTCGAATGGGTGGGCAGTCTGCGATCTCGTTGAGGACGTTCATCTCTATGCTGGAAATTATTACCTTCAGCTTCGTTTGATGAATCAAGACATTCGGATCAATCTTGCCGTCCAAATGATGATTGTGGGTCATGATTGCCTGCACTTTGTTACATGGAGGCTTCATTAATCAAATTCTGCTCATGCCCATCTCCTACTGAGCATTCTTCAATTTGAGTGGGCCCAATCCAATCCAGCTCCACTCCCACATTGGAGATTAAAGTAGGCCCACCCAAAGATTGTGGCTGCTTATTTTGGGGCTCATTTTATTGCTGATCTTGAGAAAAAGGGAAGATGTGCACATAAAAAAAAATAACATCACGTGAGATAAAAACTTCTTCCGTTTCTAAATCTAGGACTTTTCAACCTTTTTGCCCATAAGGATGTCATATAAACACATCGATGAGCTCGTTTAGGAAACTTGTCAGTACTCCTCAGTAATATTTGAGCATAGCATAAATAGCCAAACATCCGAAGGTGATAATAACAAGGTGGTTTGTCATACATGACCTCAAGTGGTGTCTTTCCCGATAATAAAGGGGTAGGCATGTGATTTATTAAATGCGCTGCAATCAAGATGCACTCTCCCCAAAATTTTATCGGTAAGTGAAACTGAAATCATAAAGCCCGGACAGCATTAAGTATATTTCCATGTTTCCTTTCAATGTGTCCATTCTATTGAGGAGTGTACGTACGCGAGGTTTGATGTATAATGCCATTCTCATGGAAGAATTTAGTCAAAACTCCAGTAAAAAATTCTCCTCCATTATCACTTCTAATAAATTTAATAACTTGTCCAAAATGTGTCTTCATCATTCTACAAAAATTTATTAGAAGTTAGCAAGTTTCTAATTTCTGTCCCATTAAGAAAACCCATATGCCTCGACTTCGATCATCAAAGATTGTTAGAAAGTAGTGGCCAGCAGATAGAGAGGAAGTTTTATACGGTTCCCAAATATCAAAATGCAGTAGTTCAAAGCAACGATCCACTTTATTGACACTAGTAGAAAAAGTAGATCGCGTTTGTTTTGCTAGATGACAAGCATCACAAGCATTATTATTGTTATTATCAATAGAAATACCAAGAACCATTTCTAGAACATGCCGAGAAGGATGACCAAACCATTGATGCCAAGGTACCATGTCTACCTTGACCAACCGAGAAGTCGCATACGCACCATCAAGACCAATGCAGTAGACCCCCTTGGAGTTCACCCACTCCAATCGATCTCCTCAAAGTTAGGTCCGGTAAAATACAATGGGATGAGAAGAATATCATAGAGCAGTTCAATGCTATCGTCAATCTTCCAATTGAGATGACGTTGCATGTAAACTTTAGAACAAATAAGACATTAGAAATAACGAAATTAGGCCCAAACTTCACATGGCCTATCTGAGTTGCATAAGTCACTTTCTTGTCAGGCATAGTAATAGGATAAGGCCCATGAATTTTCTTAGGATTGCTCAAATAATTGAGTCGCCCGGTCATATGTTCCGAGGCTCCCTATGCCAGAATCCATGCCCCATTTTGCTCTTCAATCTTACCCTTGCTCCTCAATACTCTCAGGAGGCTTTAGGGAGCCCATAAGGTCAATTAGTTGCTGATATTTCACCTTTGAAATGGCTTGGACAGGCCCTTTCGATTGCTGGTGCGTGCTACTAAGATTGGCCTGAGCAGCATGAACAACGGGCAAATTTTCAGCCCCGCTCTTCTCTTGTTTTGATTGGTTGTTGCTGCCTTTGGAATCACTACCTTTGCACACTGAAGTTGTATACTTTGGCCCCCGATTTAATGGATATCCGATCAGCTCCCAGCAACGCAATTTATCATGCCCAAGTTTACTGCAAAGTTCGCATTTTATCATGCCCAAGTTTACTGCAAAGTTCGCATTGTGGTTTCGTGTATTGTTTGTTCTTGGCTCCACCTCTTCCATTACTCCCAGCAAAGAAAGCTGTCACCGTTGCCTCACTTTTTAATTCCCTTCCACAAGCAATATTCCTCTATCTTTCTGCTTGAGTAATTACGCTTTGTTTGAATTGAGGGATTCAGAAGGATTTGGAGGGGAGGGATTCGGAGGAATAGCATAATTTCTTGTTTGTGTAAATTGTTATGAGGGATTTGGAGGAATTTGGAGGGATTCGCAATCCCTCCAAACCTCACTTTTTTAATTCCTCCAATTTGGGGGAATTTGGAGGGATAACGAATTTTTAGACGAAAATACTCATTGTAATTTTTTAAGAAAACTCTTTGCACGCCATAATTTCTCATTATATAATTACACAATCACACTCATCTTCCCTTTCTTGATCACCATTAAGCCACGACTACAACACGTTTTCCCTTACTTGACCACCACTAGGTCACAACCACCGAGTCTTCCAAGATTATCACAAAATCACAACTTTGTTTGAGTTTTAAGATTATCATGAAATTACTGTACCACTTTTACGTCTTTCTCTCATTTGATCGATCTTCCAAATTAAAAGGATAAAATAGTCAAATTAACTTTTCTATCCCTCTAAATACTTCCTCTAATAATAATATCCAAATGAGTGATTTGAAGGGATATGATTTGGAGGAATAAGTTATCCCTTCAAATCCCTCCCATCCCCTCCCCTCCAAATCCCTCCAAATACCCCCAAATCCCTCCCCTCCAAATCCCTTAATTCAAACATAGTGTTAGAGAATATATCTTATGCATGGTCGGTAATGGCTCCATGGTTAATAATTGCAATCGCATTGTGCCAAAAGTCTCGCTATTGAGACCCATAAGAAAATGATGAATTTCCTCGGCCTCCTTCTCATTGGCGTATTTTGCAGCTGCTGCACATGTGCAATCTGGGATCTCTGAGTAGTCATCAAGTTTATCCCATAAGCACTTCAATTGCGTATAATAATCAGCCACACTATGTCCTTGTCGAAGAAGGCTCAATTTTGTTTTGATTCGGTGAACCCACGGTGCATTCCCTTGTGAGAATCTTTCCTTCAGTTCATCCCACATGGTTTTTGCATCCTCCGCGAAGGCAACACTTCCATGCAATGCCTTGTCCAAGGAGTTAAACATCCATGATGTTATCATATTATTACAAATATCCACCAATCAAATTTCGGATCAGTCTTGCCCGGCTTTCTAATAGTACCGTCCACGAACCCTAGTTTGTTCTTGGCCCTCAATGCACGTCTTGTAGCCCTTGCCCACATCGGGTAATTATCACCGGTTAGAATGCATGAGATAAGTGTATTCCCTAGATTGTCTGAAGGATTGACATAGTATGGGGATGACAAATCCAGAAACTTTGGTTGGCTTACAGATATGGCTTCTGTTGTTGAGAGTTGACTAGTATCTCTGGATTTTGGCTCTGGGCTCTGATACCATGAGAAGAAAAGGAATAATGGTGAATTGAACAATTTTTTTCTTATCTTTCATTCTGTATGGACAAGGCTACATATACATGTTTCTCAGTGAATAAATAAAGTAAGAAGTATAAAAGAGGTAATTGAAACTATCCTAAAATGATAAGATATGAAATTTTGTAATGGTACAAATAATCAAAATAAATTATTCTCAAATAACAGGAGATTATTCCCTAAAAAATGGACCGATCAAACGGGTTACCCACGACCATTCATCTACAAGGATGGGGTGCCACACTGGTGAGCAGGGCGATGGACGGGCCTGTATTTTGGTGGAATGCCACAGGCTATGAACAACTACTACATCAACAATGTCACCTTCATGAATGAATTGAACGAGCTCTCTGGATTCTACGAGATGGAGAAAAGATCGCTCTTCTCCAAAGTGGTGCTTGATCCATCTGGTTTCATCCAGCCGTCAATATGGCATGACCAAGAAGGACAGTGGATGTAGTTGTGGTCGTTACTCGCTGAGCAGTGAGACTAATATGGGGCTTGTGGGACCAACATCAACTACAACCCCAACAACATAAGCCAGTTCGCGTGCACTTGTCTCTCCGGGTTTGAGCCCAAGTCACCAACAGATTGGTTCCTAAGGGATGGGTCTGGTGGATGCGTGAGGTCCCCTGGGGTCTCCACATGCCGAAGTGGGGAGGGGTTCGTCAAGGTGGCCTTTGTGAAGGTCCCTGACACTTCTCAGGCCCGTGTCGACATGAGCTTGAGCCTCGAAGAGTGCGAGCAGGAGTGCTTGAAGAACTGTTCTTGCACAGCCTACAAGAGTGCTGATTTGAGCAGGGGAGGGTTCGGGTGGTTGGCCTAGTACGATGATAATCTTTTGGACACGAGAACATATTCTGATGTCGGACAGGACTTATACGTACATGTTGATGCGGTTACTTTAGGTACTTGAGAATCTAGATCTACTTCAAACTTCTTAGCCGCTCATTATATAAATAGTAAATGATGATCCAGCAAGCTCTCGAGATAAGGAGATAATCAAGCCCTTATGACACTATTTTCTTGAATCCCAGCTCGTTTTAGGATAATAATAGCAATCACAGCAGGTAGTATGATTCTGGTGCTTCTGGTCTTGTTCGCCTTGTCTTTACTCAAGAAAAGGAGAGGTTATAAGATTTGACTTCTTTGCTTTCCTAAGAAACAATTTTCCCACAGGGAAGAGGTTATATAAAAAAAAACGCAGATTGACATTTTTCTGTATTAGCGATTCTGTTTCTTCAATCATTCGGCTTGTCTACAGTGAAGAGGAGGCTGCCTGGTATTCAAAGTGTGGCATACATCAATGATGATGATGACGACGATGATGAATCTCGGCTCTTGAAAGACCTTAAAGATGACAGGAGAAGATTGGATTTGCGATTCTTTGATCGAAGCACTGTCTCCGCCGCCACAAACAACTTCTGTTTTATCAATAAGCTCGGGAAAGGTGGATTTGGTTCCGTTTATAAGGTGCTATCTTTTAAAAACTTCTGATTTCAAAAATCCTATTTCCCGAGCAATATGTTTAGATAAATTTAATTTGCAGGGAGTACTGGAGAATAGAACAGGGAATAGCAGTTAAGAGATTGTCAAAATCTTTAGGACAAGGAATCCAAGAGTTTAACAATGAGGTGAAATTGATTGCTAAGTTGCAGCATAGGAATCTTGTGAAAATACTGGGCTACTGCGTACAAGAAGAGGAGAAAATGCTTATATATGAATATCTTCCCAATTTGGACTCATTTCTTTTCGATAAGTCCTTTTTGTAGCTAATTGATGAATGATTTTAAGCAACTTTACAATTTGATGAAACTTTTTGGTCACTCGACATTTAGATGAAGAGAAGAGGACTATGCTTGACTGAAGGAAATGCTTTGAAATTGCTTTGGTATAGCTCAAGGGATCCTGTACTTGCACGGGGATTCGAGATTGAGAATCATCCACAGGGATCTGAAAGCAAGTAATGTTTTGCTCAATGCTACCATGAACCCAAAAATCTCTGATTTCAGCTTGGCTAGGATATGCGGAGAGGACCAGATCGAAGGAAATAATACTAGATGGGTTGTAGGGACATAGTAAGTTCTTTAGAAATGTACTTGAGATTTTATCGATCCAATTTACAAACTTGAAGTCACTGCACTATGTTTGTCACCATGCTGCCACAGCAATTACATGTCACCGGAGTACGCGATGCAGGGTCTGTTTTCGACAAAATCTGATGTTTACAGCTTCGGAGTTTTGCTGTTGGAGATAGTTTCCGGGAAAAGAAACAACAGCTTTTACCAGGAGGACTCGCCTTCTAGCCTAATTGGCCATGTAAGGGAACCATATACAGACCTATTTGAATTGAATGCTAATAAACCAAGATCATGCGCATTAATCTCCTAATTCCGTCGCATAAGAATTTTTATTGTTGCAGGTTTGGGAGCTATGGAAAGAAGGATTATGCTTGAAAATCATCGACCCATTAATAGGTGATACGTATCCCGAGTAGGAGGTCCTGAGATGCATCCAAATCGGGTTGCTATGCGTCCAAGAATTTGCCAGAGAAAGGCCAAGCATGTCGGAAGTTAATGCTGGGGAACAAGGTCACCCTTCCTTCTCCAAACCATCCTGCGTACGTCTTAAAGCGGAAACAGGGGAGAGCTGATGCTTCATCTTCCAGTGAAAGGGCCAACTCAGTTAACAAGATGCCCCTTTTTTATTGTTGAAGCTTGTTGAATGGAATTTATTATCAGCTGTGATTGGTATATTAAGCACTTTCATTCGTTCATCCGAAGGTGTTAATTAAGGATACGTTTGGATTTGTCTTTGGTTATGTTTGGTTACTCCTAAGAATTTGCTGAAAACAATAGGAAAACACAAACACAATTATCTAGTATTCTTAATATGCTAACTTTACATAATGAAATGAATCCAAAGGGCTTGCTGCCCGTGGATTAAAATTCCCAGAAAATTAATTTTGGGTTATTCACGCATATCAAAATACCGAGATGGGTTGTCGGCATGCCTTTAAGTATTCAAGATCGTTGTGCGGGATTGAACCATATTCCGATTGATCAGCATTAGAACTAATCACCACAATCATGCGCCTTAGTTTCTTCCAAATTTCGTCCCTGAGAGCTTTACACTATTACAGGTTTGGGAGCTGTGGAAAGAAGGATCTTGCTTAAACATTGTCGACCCATCAATAGGTAGCATGTATCCCGAGCACGAGGCTCTGAAATGCATCCAGATTGGGTTGTTGTGCATGTAAGACTTCGCCATGGGCAGGCCGACCATGTCGGGAGTCATGTTCATGCTGGGAAACAAGGTGGCAGTTCCTTCTCCGAATCAGCCCGCTTCTGCTTTCATGAGGATACAGAGAAGAGGAGACACGTCACTTCCTGGTGAATGGCCCGACTCAGTAAACGAGGTGTTCCTTAGTACTGGCGAAGCTCTTTGAATGAAACTCCCTTTGAAGCAAGGCTAGGAAGTTTAAGAAAACGTTGGAATGTTTTTTCCTTCATAAAAGTATTGCTTGTTTGGATGTTTTAAGGAAGTGCTGAAGGTAACAGAAAACGTACATGTAATTGCCTATTAATTTTGATATGCTATTGTGTATACAAGTATATGAATCTGAAGGAGTTGCAGTAAATTCCAGGATTACTAAGACCTTTCGTATCTTCATGCTTGGCATGAACCAATCCATCAAAGTATGATCAGAGACTTGTTTGATCATTACAACAATGAGGTTTTCATCCTCGGACATTTCCATGATCCTAGAGGAATCTTTTAGGGGTTTAGACTCGGAGGATGGTAGTAGAACCATGAACAACATCGTATTATAGCATTTGGTGGAGTTTGGAGGGCTCGGCGCCATGGCTGGAATAAACTATCGTTCAGGACTGTCACTTCCAGGTCACTATATGAATGGGATCTAATGCAAAGCTGCACACTGGTTTGACCTTGAGAGGAAAAATCAGGAGCATGAGGTTGGATGTTGGAAACACTTCATGATTCTGTCTGAGACAAAGAAGAATGAGAAGCAGAAACAGAAGCTTCAAGAGGAGAAGAAGATGATACAGAGGAAGAAAAAGAACGAAGAGAGAATGAGAGAGAGCCAAAGGCAAGGAGATTCATCTATTCCTCTTCCCTTCCAGGATCGCAGAGCGTATGTCCCTTTATATATTGTTCTCTGATCTGTTTAGCATAACAGTGGAATGTTTCGACCGACTTAACAACTGTTACAGAGAAGATAAACCGAAAAACTTTTCAGAGAAGATCACACAATCTCCAACTGTGAGCCCATTAAATTTAACCTGAGCCCACTAAGACAAGCTTAAGACCCATAAGCCCATTTACATAGTTTAAAGCCCATGAGTATTTTTTTTAATTCTTTTTTTCTTGTCCACCGGCTTAAAATCCACGTATATATCTCTTCTGTTTCTATTTAAAAGGAAAAAAAAAGCATTGAGCCATTTCTCCCCAAAGCACCTCACAGAGACTGAGGGAGAGATAGCAACAGAGAGGGACAGAAAGAAAATTGATTGAAGAAGAAGAAGAAGGGAGATGAAGAGCTCAAGAGGAGAACTGGGTAAGGAAAATAGGTGTAAATGAGAATTATTTCAAGTTTTTTTAATTTTATTACTTGATGGTATATCATAGTTAATATGATTTGGGTAGAGAAATATGATTAATAAGATATGTGAAGGTTATGGGACGATTAAGGTAGGGTAGATAATTTTTTAAAAATTATTTTTAGAGTCATTTTTTACTTGGAGGAATAATGTAAATTATTGTGACTGTTTTTTAATTAATTGTGTGGCTTTAGGAATTTGAAGGCGTAGGAATCATTTTAAATCGGAACATAGACGTACTATTTGCTATTTTATAATATTAGTTAGTTGAGTGTAAGTGGCTAATGTTAATGAGATGGTTGTTTTACTTGTGATTCAAAATTCTAAACAGTGATAATATGAATTAACCTCTTAAATCTTAAGCTAAATCTGTGAATTAAGAAGCATATAAAACTCTTCAATTTGTAAGTAGGATAATGTTGTACAAGTAATTTTTTCTAAATTATTAAACTGAACAGTTTAGATTTGTATTAGAGGGGTTCTAGATAAGTAAAGTAGCTAACTACGTGTGAGCTTCAGTGATGTTGTTCAATGACATGAAATAGAGTTGAAATTTATTTTAGGTATATTGAACTGCTAATTTGGTGTAAAGGAATTATTAATAGATTATATTTGTGTTAGTGCATAATTATAAATTGATTGGATAAACAATTTATATGACAATAAATAGAAGAAAGTTTCGAGTGCAACATAAACCCTTAAGTATTATTACATGTAACATATTATTGTTACCTTTCTTATAATTGTTAGATAGGAACTGAGGAGATTGAGACCATATATTTAGATGCTCAATGACACAAACAATTAATTGAGATATGAGTATTCTTTTCTATCGTAAAATAATATAAATAAATATAGTATAAAAATGTTATATGCTAGGTGGAATAGTAAATGATTGAATATCTAAATTTGTTGTGAGTGGATAACTTGGCTTGGTTGTGTGTCAATTTTGGGCATATGTACTATTGTTCTGATTGCATTGCCGATTGTATTACATTGATGTGAATTGATTGAGTGTGGCCATGATGACCGTTAAGCTAGTGGAATAGAAATGGATCCAAAAAAAGAGAAAAACAAAAAGAAAAGAAAGACGAGATCTGGGTCCGACTCTTACTGCTAGAGGATCATCGCGCTTGTGGTGGTGTAGGTGAAGTGCACCGGGAGGTTATATAAAAAAATGATTGATATTGATTTGGACCCGGAGTTGCAGTATCATCGAAGAGCGGAGCGTTGATATAGTTAGAGCTCTGTCACAGACAAAATGTGAACCCATGGCTATATTAATTGTTTGTTAAGTATGGTGCATTGGCTTGTTTGAGGTCTTTAGTTTGAATTGTACTTGTTGTAAAATATGTTGTCTATATTGATTGTAAATTTGTGTTATAGTCTTACTTGATTGAATTGATGCGATATATTTGTGATTGAGATTTGTATGTGAATATGTACTGTGTGTTGAGCTGTGGAGGGTTGAATTTCTCCTGTTGACTACAAAAAGATTGTCAAAGTACGTGTAAGTATAGTTATATCTAATTTATTGTATATAGTGGTAATGTAAATAAGAAGAATATAAGTGAATTATATTGTTAATTAACTAATGATATATAAATTTATTTTGCTTTAGAACTGAATATTCACTGAGATGCGACTCACGCCTTTCGTATATTATTTTTACAGATAAGGTTCAAGTCATATTGTTGGACACGATGAACAGAGTTAGTTTAGCAGGGATAGAAAAAGATATTGGTTAGCTGGTTTCTATACTTTATAGGAATTAGTTTAAATACTAGTAATTTGTAAACATATGTTGCGATCCGAAAATTTTGGTGTAGTTTTATAATGTTTATTTTAAAAATTTTCTGATGTGCTATAACAGGTTAATATTTTATGAATTGAAAATTTGATAAAATAGGGAAAACTCTACTGAATTTCGGGTTGTGACACGACCCACTCAAAGCATGGTTCCGACTCATACAAGATCCAAATACAAAACCTTCCGTTATTTGAATCCTACAAAATATTATTGGTAGCTCTCAAGAGTACTTTCTGAATAAATAGATATGAGATAATGTGAAATTTCTAGGCATAAAAGATTTTTATCCCCGGTATTTCGTGCTTCAATCCTATGTCACGGTAGTTGTTCATGATTAAATTGCTCCAAATAACACTGTAGCTCCTAGATAATTCAGCGGTAGCAGCTGTTGAGGTTGCTTTGGCGAATAACTTACCGACCGCGTTCAGGAAGCTCGGGCCGGTGGGACCCATGGGAGGAGCTGAGCATTACCCAACTGATGCGTAGGGGTAGAGTGGTGATAATATTCCAGAGCCTCGAGAGGAACTCAACCTTGCCAAGGCCAGGACAAATGCTGATGTCACGACCTAAAAATTTAGTAGAATTTCTCTTGTTTTTATAACATTCCATATCGAATACAAATCTGCTTCAATATCTATCAAGATAATATCTACTCCAGCATTACATTCACAACTATAACTCATCCTTCCACCATCCAAAATAAATAATCAATCAAAAGTTCAAATCATAATATTATATATAGAACTATTATTCTTCTAGTTTACATACCCTTAAAATCTACCTACAAGAAGTTTGACGCTGATCCTCAAAAACAAAATGGAAATTCCGGGCAGCTCCGTACTTTGTCTACTTAGCTGAAAAGAAAATATCGCAAAGTCTGAGTGGTGGGTTCAGTGAGTACAATTTTCTAATATAGAATAATATTATAAATAAAATTATTAACGCTCAATATATATATATGTATATCCACACCACAACAAGAACATCAACCACTATGCTCAACAATAGCATATCTACAATGCAAAGAATCAATCATATCAAACAATAGTCATGGGTCGCATTTCCTTTGTGACAGAGTTATGACGGCATTGATACTCCGCTCTCTAACGATACCATGACTCTGTGACTCAATTAATATCAAGTTTTCCTCACCAAATCTTCTAGTGCCCTTCATTTACACACCACACTCTAGTGGGATCGTCCATTATCCTCCGACCGTAAGAGTATTTTCTCATTATCTTAATTTTGTATCCTATTGGAGACTAATGGTAATTTAAATTTTCCACTTTCATTTATCTTATCTTTTTATTTAGGCCATTTCTAATCCATAGGCTTAACAGTCACTATGGCTATTTAAAAACATAATCATCATCAATAATATATAATGCAAAGTCACATGTAATGATGCATTAATACAAAATCACCAATAATAACACACATTTACTTATCCATTACCATGCACAATATATTTCTATATATCTATGTATTTCCTAGATATAATATACTAAGTATATTATACTTGTGAGACATTAAACTACATAAACATTTATGTAGATTATTCTACAATGAAAAAGAGTTCTCACTATCACCCTTTAGTTGATCTTTCATCGATCTTGGTATCCAAGAGGTTTATCTTGAGTCTCCTCAATCCCTATCATATTAATCATAGTAAAAATCAACATATATAATATACTCACATATGTATTCAAATAAGAATGACCCTGGATATGCTTAACTTAATTTATTCTACCATGATTAACCTTATAACCTTCATGTATCCTATTAACTATACTTATTTACCCAAATCATACTAACTATAATATACTATTAAGTAATAAACTTGAAATAAATCTTATTTATATCTTATTTCCCTACCTCTCCCATCCTCTTTGTCTCTCTTTTATGACTTTCTTCCTCAAACTTTTTTTTTCCTCTCCGTCTATGTTCGGTGGGTTTGGGGGGCAGTTTGCCATGAAATGATGGGAGTTGGCTGACAATGATGGGGAAAAAAACAATAAAATAGCTATTGGGCTTTTGAAAATCTTCATGGGCTGAAGTGAGCTTGGGTTCCTAAGCCATGGGCTGAAAGATGAGCAATTAGGTGGAAGCTAGAAGAGGCAATTTTTACTATGTCAGGGCACCTGATGGGAAAGAGATTTGCGTTTGTCATGTTTCAGTTGAGGCCCGGCTCGATGAAACATTCAAGGAATTGTTGGAGGAAGCCCAGATTGTTGAATGGGTCATACATCCCTGTACACAACTCACTTTGGTCCATACTATATCCGAACGATTAGGAAAAAATTAAAGATATGGGAAACTCGCGCGAGACTGAATTTTCTTGAGCAGCAGTGTCACTCTCGCACGTAAGTCTAGCCTAGAAGTCGTCCTCCAAGGCATTAGAAGAGTGACGCTAATGTCATCTTCAGGGTAACTTCACGATTGACCATGGTGGAAGAAATACCATCAATTCCAGTGGCCACTTTGACCTTTATGCATGATGAGCTTTGGACAAACGGCCACCTTAAACGGCTGATATGAGGAAGACATAACAATCAATACAACCACAGCCCATTCAATCGACCATAAAATTACTTTTTTTGGGTAGAGCGGTAGAGCTAACAAGGTGGTGATCCAACAAATGGCACCAGCATCCCCACATACACTGATCTTCTCCCTTCGTACTTGTCCCCCTCCACCGATCCCAATGCAAAACCTTACACAAGATCTAGCAGCACCTTTCCCTTGATGACGGCGATGTTTTGTGCTCCAACGACAGAAACTTCGCACTCGGATTCGTCAGCACTGGAAATTCTACCCGTCGCTTCATCGGGACTTGGTACCCTCAAAATATCCCTTCTCCCATGGAACAACTACACATCAGTTTCATTTTTCGAAGAACCTATATCCTGAAATGGAATTAGAGCACAAACTACTTATCTACCCATCAATTTAATTCTGCTTCATTGGGACATTGTATTAGATTTTAGAAGCTCTTCTTCTCATATATGTTATCCATTAGGTTCATATATGCCCAGTGTGATCCAGTATCCTTGACTTAAGGTGTCAAACCTGATTCATTCTCTAATTTTAGAGATATATTTATCGTGATCGGTGCTTCCTTTGATTACAAAAGGTACAACTGAGTTCCTGAGCAAACAGTTTTTTGGGTAGCCAACAGAGACAAAAAAATCGATGACAACTCTAGGGTTCTATCAATCAACTCCTGTGGAGACCTTGTTCTCAATTGTTGCAACCATGGAAGCTCACCCTTTTGGTCCACTAATGTGTGAACAGTATTTTCAGAAAATGCTATCACTGCTCATCTACGAGACACGGGCAACTTTATTATGCTTCAAAGTCCAAGCAAAACCAATTCCTGTGGTAGAGCTTTGATTGCCCCACAGATAACATGATGCTCTTTATGAAAGAGGGGCTAGATTGGAAGACAGGCATGGACCAATTCCCGACTTCTTGGAAGTCCAAGGATGATACAGGACCAGGAAATTTTACTTTCCCGATCAGCCTAGCAGGTTACACACAGCCATTCACATACAAGAATGGGGCACCGTACTAGCGGGCAGGGCCATGGACAGGCTTGCGGTGGAGTGGAGTACCCCATATGGTTACCCCCTTCATCTTGAACGTGAGCTTCGTGAATGACCATAATGAGCTCTCAATCTTGTACGAGATAAAGAACTTATTGATCTTCTCCACACTAACATTTGAACCATCAGGTTTGATGTAGCGGTCGACATGGCCGGAGAAAGAAGAACAGTGGTTATAGTTCTCGAGAGTCCCCAAGGATCAGTGTGGCTTGTACAGGGCTTGTGGACCTAACAATACCTACAACCCCAACAACATAAGCCAATTAGCATGCGCTTGTCTCCCCGGGTTTGAGCCCAAGTCACCAACAGATTGGTTCCTAAGGGACGGGTCTGGTGGATGCGTGAAGTCCCTTGGGGTCTCCTGTAATATTCCAATGTTTCAGGGGCGAAACATAAAATTAGAGGGACCAAATTTTGAAGATATGCTTGTGTCAGGACTATATGGCAAAGTCACCATCTTGCTTATCAATTAACGTAAACAAATAGAAGAACAGAGGAGTGATGGCTCACGACTACAGCCACGATCTTGAACAGTTCGCACCCCAACAGAAACACCTCAACATCTTTGACATCACATAACAAAGGATCGGAGTTTATATGAGTGTTGTTCCTTGTTTTGAATAGCACAAAGAGGAGTAGAGGTGGAACGAAGAACTGTCGACGAAGTCAGAACCGAAGTTTGATCCCGTCTTTCTCAGCCAAAGTGATCCCTTCAGCATCTAAGTAATCTGAAAAACTCTTTCCCATTATTTTGTTCTTAGTTGCAATTTAGAGATAGAGAGAGAAAGTTTCAATAGGTCGTTAATGACAAATTCTCTTAGAGAGCTTAAATGGCCGAAATGCTTACATCATTAGGTTGCTCATAACCTCAGGAAATTAGGGCATTTTATAGAATTCAATTCCGTTGAGCTGTTTGAGAGAAATCATGTTTCTAAGTATTGTGATGAATTGAGAATTTGAAACAAGATTTTCGGGTTAGTTTCCACACCTTTTTGCGTTCCGTTTGATTCTAAACCGTAGATTACGCTTCAAAGTTTCTACAAAACAAAAATCACTGGATTTGAATGTTTGTAATTTGAGATATGAGTCCATGAAGTTGGCCTCTCAAGATGTCAGAAACTATCCTTTTTTACCTCAACCAACAGCCGATTTTGACCAAAATTTTTGAACTAATTTCTTCATTGTTTAGTGTTCCATTTGTGTCTAAACTGTAGTTCGTGGTTTGTGCTTTCTAGGGACACCAAGAACTCCCAATTTGAAGATTTGTGGATCGAGATATGAGTTTTCGAAGTTGGCCTCCAAAACCACCCGATTTTATTCTGTGATGAAAATCCAATTTTGAGCCACATTTTCGTATCAAATTGTCCATCGTTTGAGCTATAATTTATTTCTAAATTGTAGTTCGTGACATGAGCTTTTCATAGAAACCAAGAACACTAGATTTGGTGGCTCGAGGAGGGAGAATCAACCCTTTAAAGTTGATTGATCGTGCAGTCCAGTACGATAAAAAATTCGAAAGCACAGAAATTTTGAAAGGCCCGTTTGGCCTGATACGAACTCTGATTTCAATGATTTTTGCACCATTGATCTCGTAATTGAATTTACTATTTTCTGTGATTTTTGGGATTTTTCTGAAATATTTTATTTTTTCTCGAATTTTTTGAAAATAATGAATTTTATCAATCTTAGACATTATAAAGTTATTACTGAGTGCTAAATACTTTATGGTAATAATTTATGGAAATTTATAAATCAAGGTACAAAACATACCATTTAGAAATTGATTTGAGGGTGGGTTAGATATTTTATTAGTTGAGGATTTTTTAGGACCCCTAAGATATTTTAAAATATTTGTACAATAATGTATAATTTCAATTATAGGTTCTTCTGATTTAGATCGAGACCGTGAGCTCTAGATTACTGGATAGTTAAGGTAAGTGACTTGGAACTCACTTCTATTGTATGAGAAATTATGAAATGTTATTTTGTGCATATCATGATTACTATTTTGAAACTGTTATATTTAATGAAATGAGCATGAAATATAATTTATGATTTTTTAAAATGAGGATCAAGTATCGAAAAATTATTGAAGTGCAATGTCATTGAAAAATGCATAAGTTGTTTTATGATTGAATTATTGATTTTATGTAATGTGAAAGATAAGTTATTTCTGTGAAAATATGTGAATTCACTGAATTAAGAAAATTGATTTAGATTTGAATGATATCAGATTTTTGATTTGGGGTTCATCTGTCTGCTACATACTGAGTATTGTAATATGTTGAACGCGCTGGCTAGCGAATTATCTGGGTTGAACTGGCGACGCAACCGGCAGAATCTCTGGGTCGGACCGGTGACTATACTAGCGGGTCTATGTGACAGGATGAAGTGTCACCGTAGTTTCAAAGACAATGAGTGTAAAATGTCTGAAATTGATTATTGTAACTTCTAATTATTGAAAGTCTCTGAATGAGCTATATGACTTGAAGTTATTATCCCAATGATTTATGAATTTCTGAAAATACTTAGAAATGCATCTTTTTCTTAAGGATGAAACCTTGAGTTTTAAGATATACGAAGGATTATTTCAAACTAATTGTTATAAATAAGAAAATATTTACATGGATGATTGATATAGTAAAGGTGAGAACTGGTTACTTACTAAGTATGTGGAGCTCATCCCATTTTCTCATTATCTTTTTCAGATCCAAAATCAGAAGAAACTTAGGAGAGTAACATCTAGCAGGGTCACCCAGGGATCGGGTGCCTGGAATATCATTTGGATTTATTCATAGTATTCTTTCATTTTTCTTAGTATTGGAAACTTTGATATTTGAACAATTTCAAGATTTTCAAGTGTGAATCTTCTGTTTAATATTGAATTGTATTATTAGACATGTTAATTATTGATTCTTATGAAGAGGAAAATTTGAAAATACTATGAATTAAAAGTGTGTTTGTTGGCTTCATTTACTATGAGACCAAGTTAAGTATATTAGTGAATGGCCAGTCACGAGCCCATTTCTTGTACCGAAAATGGGGCGTGACATCTCCACATGTCGAAGTGGGGAGGGGTTCGTCAAGGTGGCCGTTGTGAAGGTCCCAAACATTTCTTGGGCCATTGTAGACATGAGCTTGAGCCTCAAAGAGTTCGAGCAGGAGTGCCTGAAGAACTGTTCCTGCAGCCTACACAAGCACCGATGAGAGGAGGGGAGGGCCTGGGTGCTTGGCCTGGCATGATGATAATCTTTTGGACATGAGGATTGACGACATTTTCTAATGTCAGGCAAGACTTATATGTACGTGTTGATGCAGCTACCTTAGGTGCTTATGAATTTAAAACTGCTTCAAACTTCTCATCCACTCATGAATTTATGATTATGAACTTGCAAGCATATTGAGAAATGGGAATAATCTATCTCTTAAGAGATAGCTTTCTCGAATAAGAGCTCGTTTTAGGAAGAAGGAAGGTTCATCTAGAAAAAGGATAATAATAGCAACCATAGTAGGTAGTATGATTTTGGTGCTTCTGCTCTCGTTCGCCTTGTTTGTCTTGAAGAAAAGGAGAGGTCCGTGAGTTGAATTCTTTTCTTTCCTATGAAAAAATTACCAGTAGCAGAGAGATTGTCTAAAAGATTCAGATTAACATCATTCTATATTTTTCTGTTCCATTTCTTCATTCGTTTGGCTTGTATATCCTTTCAAATCAGGGAAGAGAAGGCCTTCTGCCATCCCAAGTTTATATACTTCGATGATGATGAATCTAGGTGCCTGCAAGATCTCAAAAATGACATGAGAAAATTGGATTTAAGGTTCTTTGATCCGAGCACTATCTCCACTGCGACGAACAACTTCTCCTTTACCAACAAGCTTGGGAAAGGTGGATTTGGTTCCATTAACAAGGTACTCACTTTCAAAAACTTATGTGTTCTTCTCAATTCCTATTTCACTAAAAATATGTTGAGATACATTTAATTTGCAGGGAGTACTTGAAAGTAGAAAGCAAATAGCAGTTAAGAGATTGTCAAAATCTTCGGGACAAGGAATCCAAGAGTTAAAAAATGAGGTGAAATTGATTGTGAAGCTGCAGCATAGGAATCTCGTGAAAATCCTTGGTTGCTGCATACAAGAAGAGGAGAAAATGTTGATTTATGAATATCTGCCTAATAATAGCCAGGACTCATTTCTTTTCGGTAAATCCTACTCTTAGCTAATTAATGAATGACTTTGATTAGCAATGCACATGACCATCTAGTCTAAGATGTTGACACTTTTTGGTCACTCGACGTTCAGATGAAAGAAGAGGACTATGCTCGACCAGAGGAAGCGCTTTGAAATTGCTTGTTGTATAGCTTGAGGGATCTTGTACTTGCACGAGAATTCGAGATTGAGAATCATCCATAGGGATCTGAAAGCAAGCAATGTCTTGCTCAATGCTTCGGTGAACCCAAAAATCTCTGATTTTGGCACGGCTAGGATTGCGGAGAGGACCAGATCGAAGGAAATACTAGACAAGTTGTAGGGACATAGTAAGTTCTTTAGAAATATACTTGGGATTTTCTCAATCAAACTCATGAGCTTGAATTCACTACTTTAAATTTCTCACTGTGCTGTCATAGCGGTTACATGTTGCTGGATTATGAAATTTAGGGGCTATTTTCGATAAATTCTTATGTTTACAGTTGCGGAGTTTTGCTATTGGAGATCATTTCCGGGAAAAGAAACAGTAGCTTTTACCATGAGAAGTCATCTTCCAGCCTAATTGGCCATGTAAGGGAACCATATACAGATCGATTCACATTGGAACTAATAAGCCAAAATCATGCTCATTAATCTCCTAATTCAGTCACATAATTTTTTTCTTCGTGTTACAGGTTTGGGAGTTGTGGAAAGAAGGATTATGCTTGGACATCCTGAGATGCATCTAGATTGGGTTGTTGTGAGGCGCAAGAATTCGTAAAAGACAGGCCGACTCAGTTAACGTGATGCATTTCTATTGTTGAAGCTCGTTGAATGAAAGTCTCTGCTTGCTATGCTTGGTACATTCAGCACATGTGTTTGTTCATCTGAACGTGCGAATTAAGGATACGTTGGATTGTTTTTGGGTATACTTGATAGGAAAACACAAATACAATTATCTACTTTTCTTAAATATGCTAACTTATACATATAGAAATGAATCCAAAGTACTTGTCGGCTAGTTTTTGCAAGTTCCCTTCGCCAAAGAAAGGGAAAATGCTTGAGTGGGTCCCTGTATCCCATCCCCCTCCCCCCCCCCCCAACGAAAGGGGAAATGTTTCTCTGTGCCACCGAAACCATATTCCGCAATTCACTTGACTCCCTAAGTTAACTCTAGCCGGCCATGTTCGGGTAGCTCGGGTCTCGTTAGGACTCATGGAGGAGCGAGGACTAAATTCTGCCTACTGATGTGTAGGGACAGAGTGGCGATCATGCTCGAGAACCACAAGAAGAACTCGGTCTTGCTAGGGGTAGGGGCAAATGATGAGCAACGAGGACATTCGGTGGCTTCTCAATGAGGCAACTTTTCTGATGTTGGAGCACCGGATGGGAAGGAGCTTTGCGTTAGTAATGTTTCGGCGAAGCCTTGGCTCATGGAAGTTACAAGGAATTGTTGGAGGAAGCCAAAATCGTTGAATGGGTCATATATCCCTTGTACACAACTCGCTCGGGTCCATGCTATCTGAACGATGGGGACAAAGTTAAAAGATCTGGGAAAATTGCGCGAGACTCTTGAGTTTTCTCGAGCAGCAGTAGAATAATGACACGTAGGAGGACCCCGTCCTCTAAGGCATTAGAGACGTATTGACTGTGCTGGATTTTGACACTAATGGCATCTTCATCTGGTGACTTTGACCATGTAAATTGACTTCAGCAATATCTCTCTTCTCCGTCAAAGTGATAAGCTTTGACCGAAAGACAATCACAAACGACCACAAGTCATTAAATCTCCCAGAAAACTAGTTTATGGGTGGACTTAACAACGTGATCGTCCAATAGATGACGAATATGGTGAACATCTTCCTTCATATATTGCTTCTCCTCCTACACCAATCCCAATGCAAAACCTTAAACAAGATCGAACGCAACCTTCCCCTTCATGACGGTGATGTTTTGCTCTCCGAGGATGAAAACTTCGCACTAGGATTCTTCAGCCCCGGAAATTCTACCCGCCGCTTCATTGGGACTTGGTACTATCAAGATATCTCTTCTCCCTTATAATAACTATATATCACTTTAATTTTCTAGGGAGAATCTGCATCGTGGCATGGTATTAGATTTTGGAAACGCTTCTCGTACCTATTTATCTATCATGTCTATATATGCTCATCGTGATGCAGTGTCCTAGCCTTTGGACATCAAATCTAATTTAGAATGGATGGAGCATTCTCCAAGTTGCTTATGGGATTAATTTCTTTTGATTACATGTAACGAACCAAAAATTTGACAGATTTTTCCTAAAATTTGAACATTCCAAATTAAAAAACAAAGACTTGTTATATAACTTCAAAAAATAAAAAATAGATAATATTAAATAGTACTAGAATTCCTGGGTCGCAACATTTGTATTTGTTATGAAACTGTACAATTATTAATCAAAATCACCATCTACAATAACTTTCAACTACCAAGCCTTCTATCAATCCCAAACTACCTCTGCTCGCCATGTAGATCACCCTAACCTAAACTTTATCTGAAAAATAATATGCGGAAGGTGCGAGCTGCATTTCATTAAGTAAATCATTCCAAAATAAAATGACTTTTATATGATAAACATTTAAATATTTTAGTTGTATAATTTGCACTGGATTCTGCTCTTACCATTATATTATTCCCCATGTTATTCTCCTATATATACACACACACACACATATACAAACATATCCATATCCTTGATACCTCATACTTGTAAATATACATACAAGAATCTAGTATAAATAATAAGTAGCCACAAGGCCGCATTAACCTCGCGGAGAATTGTGACGATACTGTGATCGATCATCCGTTTTGTATCTTGCCAAATCAGCGATCGATTGCCTCGTTTTCTATTTCGCTGGATAAGCGGTTGGTCAACCGTTTTGTATCTTGTCGAATCAGCGATCAGTTGCCTATTTTATATCTCGCTGGGTTAGTCATCTGTTTATATCCTGCGCGGATCAGTTGTTTAACACCCATGACTATAGCAACCAAGCAATCATAATATATCTTATTAACTATATTTCTTTCCTTCTAATATATAGATCTCACATTTCAATAATCTCATAACAACTATAATATTATAAAAGTCATATTGCATGTTTAATATATATTACTCCATTTTAAAATGGAATAAAATACTCACAGACAATCCTTACGGTAGCTCACGAAGTTGAGTCCTCCTGGACGTATAAGTCTAGCCATCATCCACTCCAAGCAATTAATGAACATGAGAAGATCTTAAATTACATCGCTGAATATACCCTAATCAAAAACTAGATCAAAATATCACATAACCTTGAAAGCATAAAATCATTCATAACATGCCTTAAAATTATACACTCCCTCCCTAGAAGTCAAAATATGCCCATCAGATTCATATCAAGGAAATTATATAAAATGAATCAATTCCTCCTTAACTATTCCATTAATCTAGCTCCAAACGTAGCATACTTATAAGTATGACTTTTACTTTAGAAACAATCGGGGTTCTATTAATCAACCAAAAGTCCACTTCCACTAAAATAGAAATGGATGCCAATAAGTATATAAATTCAATGTAACTATCATTTCTAAGTAAACAGATCATAAGTGGACAATATACATCTTCATGCCAATTTCCAAACGATCCTATCTTAGCAATAGAGGCATATCTATATTAATTGAAAAAAAATCGTTAAAAGTCTTATATCCCACTTAAACTGCAAAAATAGAGAAGATTATGTTCTAAACACCACGAAAACAAAGAAATTCACTAAATACATCTAAAACCTCGCTGGACATCCCACTCAAGCTTGTTTGTTCACTCCTTTACATAATTGTCCAGCTAATTCACCAAAACGAGAACATAACATAAAGCATGAACGAAAATTGAAACGATCAAATTAGAACCGAATTAAACTATACGTACCCATAACCCAATCCAATTAGTTTGTCTCCATCAAGGACCAAGCTTGCAGTTTTATAAATAAAAATCCTAGCCCCCAAGATTCCCGAACTCCCTGGACAGGAACCCCAGCTTCCCTCTATCTCTCCCCCCAATTCCCTTCTCTTCTATTTCCATCACTCTCCTTCTGTTCTTCCTCTTCATTCTTTTCTTTTTTCGAGCAGCTATAAAGAGAAACAAACATAGCAGCAGAGTAAATTGGCTTTAGGAAGTTTGGTGGGCTTTTGTCCAATGGGCTTGTTTATATGTATTTGTTTTTTATGGGCCCAAAACATATATGTTTAATGTGAAAATTCACAGTGCTCACATTACAACAGGTACAACCGAGTTACTGAGCAGACAGTTTTCTGGGTGGCTAACAGAGACAGGCCAATCGATGACACATCTGGGGTTCTATCGATCAACTCCTGTGGAGACCTTATTCTCAACTGTTGCAACAATGGAAGCTTGCCCATTTGGTCCACTAATTTATCGACAACACTTCCAGAATATGCCAGTACTGCTCAGCTACAAGACACAGGCAACTTGATTCTGTTTCAAAGCCCGGGCAACCGAGTCCTGTGGCAGAGCTTCGATCACCCCACAGATACCATGATGCCTTATATGAAAATTGGGCTAGATCGGAAGACGGGCATGCAGCGGTTCCTGACTTCCTGGAAGTCCAAGGATGATCCAGGACTAGGGAATTTCACTCGTCGGATCGACCCAACCGGGTACCCACAGTTATTCATGTATGACAATGGAGTACCGTACTGGCGAGGAGGGCCATGGACAGGTATACGCTGGAGTGGAGTACCCCAGGCGGTCTGCCCCTCTATCAGGAACACAAGCTTTGTGAATGACCAGAACGAGCTCTCTATCTCGTACAAGTTAGAGAACAAATCGCTTATCTCTAGACTGGTGATTGAGCCATCAGGTTTGATGCAGCGGACCACATGGCAAGACAAGTATGGGCGATGGATAGAGGTATTAATTGCCCCCATGGAGCATTGTGACCACTACGGGGTTTGCGGGCCTAACAGCAACTGCAACCCCTACAACATGAACCAGTTCGAATGTACTTGCCTCCCTGGATTTGTGCCCAAGTCACCGACAGATTGGTTACTAAGGGATGGATCTGGTGGATGCGTGAGGCCAGCTGAGGTCTCCACATGCCAAAGTGGGGAGGGATTCATCAAGGTGGCCTTTGTGAAGGTCCCTGACACTTCCCGGGCCAGTGTCGACATGAGCTTGAGCCTCAAAGATTGCAAACAGGAGTGCTTGAAGAACTGTTCCTGCACAGCCTACACCAGTGCTGATGAGAGTAGGGGAGGGTTCGGTTGCTTGTCCTGGTACGGTGATGATCTACTAGACACAAGGACGTTTTCTGACATTGGACAGGACTTATATGTACGCGTTGATGCAATTACCTTAGGTACTTATGAATTAGCATTTACTTCAAACTCCTTATCAATTCATTATATCAATAGTTCAGGATGATATGGAGATAAGCAAGCACTTATGAGACTGTTTTGTTGAATGGCAGCTCGTTTTGGGAAGAATGAAGGCTCTCCAAGAAAATGGATAATCACAGCAATAATAGTAGTCAGTATGACTATGCTGCTCTTGCTCACGTTCACCTTGTCTGCATTGAAGAAAAGGAGAGGTACGTCTGTTGAATTCTAATACTACCTGCACCGAGATATTATGGAAGTGATGCAGACCAACATTGTTCTGTTTTTTCGATTTTGGTTCTTCATTCATTTGGCTTACATATCTTTCAAAATTAGGGAAGAGGAGGCCTTCTGTAATACCAGGTGTGGCGTACTTCAACGATGATGAATCTCAAAGCTTGCAAGATATCAAAGTTGACAGTGGAAATTTGGATTTGCCACTTTTTGATCTAAGCACCATAGCTGCTGCTACAAACAACTTCTCTTTTACCAACAAGCTTGGGAAAGGTGGATTTGGTTCTGTTTATAAGGTATTCCCATTCAAAAGCTTCTGATATTCCTCTCAAATCCTCTTTCCCTGACAATATGCTTAGATCCATTTAATATGCAGGGAGTACTAGGAAATGGGAAGGAAATAGCAGTTAAGAGATTATCAAAATATTCCCAACAAGGAATCGAAGAGTTCAAGAATGAAGTTAGATTGATTGCTAAGCTGCAACACAGGAATCTTGTGAAAATCCTGGGTTGTTGTATACAGGAAGAGGAGAAGATGTTGATTTATGAGTATCTACCCAATAAAAGCCTGGACTCATTTCTTTTTGGTAAATCCTATTCCTTGCTAATCGATGAATGATTTTGAGTAGCATTACATATATACATTCAGTCTAATTTGATGAAACTTTTTGGCTACTCAACACTTAGATGAAGAGAAGAGGACTATGCTTGACTGGAGGAAACGCCTTGAAATTGCTTATGGTATAGCTCGAGGGATCCTGTACTTGCACGAGGATTCAAGATTGAGAATCATCCACAGGGATTTGAAAGCAAGCAATGTTTTGCTGGATGCTTCGATGAATGCAAAAATCTCTGACTTTGGCTTGGCTAGGATATGTGGAGAGGGTCAGATCGATGGAAATACAAGACGAGTTGTAGGGACATAGTAAGTTCTTTAGAAATATGCTTGAAATTTTCTCAAGCAAATTTATGGACCTGAATTTACTGCTTTAATTTTCTCATTGTGCTGCTACAGTGGTTACATGTCACCGGAATATGTGATGGAGGGGCTATTTTCAATAAAATCCGATGTTTATAGTTTTGGAGTTTTGCTTTTGGAGATCATTTCTGGCAAAAGAAATGGCAGCTTTTACAAGGAGAACTCTTCTACCAACCTAATTGGCCAAGTAAGGAAACCGTATCCTGATCGATTAGCATTGGAACTAATCAACCACAATCCTCCACCTCAATTTCCAAAGTTCATCCATTTCTGACAACTTTACAACGTTACAGGTTTGGGGGTTGTGGAAAGAAGGTTCGTGCTTGGACATTGTCGACCCAACAATTGATGGCACGTATCCCGAGCAAGAGGTTCTGAGATGCATCCAGATTGGGTTGTTGTGCGTACAGGATTTCACCACAGACAGGCCGAGCATGTCAGGGGTTGTGTTCATGCTGGGTAACAATGTGACAATTCCTTCTCCCAAGCAGCCTGCTTCTGCTTTCATGAGGATACAGGGCAGAGTGGATCCGTTGTCCACTGGTGAAATGCCCGACTCAGTAAACGGGGTGTCCATTACCACTGTAGAAGCTCGTTGAATGAAATTCCCTTCTTGCAAGGTTAGGTAGGCTAAGCATATCTTTTTTGGATTTTCTTTTTCCCGTACTAGTGATGCTTGTCTGCTTGTTTTTAGGAAGTGCTGAAAGCAACAGAAAACTTACATATAATTGTCTATTCATTTCAATATTCCCCGGCCGGGATGCCGAGATCATTAGGACCTTTCATTATCTTCATGCCCGGCAGGGACGAGTCCGCCTGAGTCTTGAAACTTCAACACCAGGTTCCGGGATCTGAAATCCTGGCAGCGCTACTGTTCTCTCTGATGTTTAGGACAATTGATGACCAGAGTCCCCTTTTGGTCCAGTAGGAGAACGATTTCCCTCCTTGGACAGTTTCGTGATAGCGAGGAATCTTTTATGGATATGGTGGATAGAGGAAGCATGAACAGCATGGTACCATAGCGTTTTTCGGAGATTGGAGGGCTGGGAAACATAGATGGAAGAAACGAGAATTGGGCAAAAATACCATCCGCTGTATAACAAATTCTTGAAATGTAATTTCCAAAACCGCCGCTCCTTACTGTTACTTCTAGGTTACTATATGAACGGGATTTGTTGGATTTCCAACATAGAATGCATTTCGCGCTCTCTCCTTTTTTAGTTTCATTTTTACTCTATTATTATTCCATTGGTCGTTGTCTTCAAAAGTCATGCAGCTTGACTTATTGACTTTTCTAGATCCTCTTCTTTTACTTTTTCTAAAGTATCGAACGGCAAGCGAATTCCTCTTCTGTTTTATAATTAAGTAACCATTTTTAATTTGTTTAATTATTATTAACAAATATAATTTATTTAGTGTGGAGGAGCAGAATCCGCAAATTTTCCGGGACAAAAAGATCAACTACAGTATGCCATACTCGAATTTCGTATATGATTGGGAGCAAATAAGCATCTATACATGATATTGGCTTGAAACTCAAAAACAAACAACTCTCTTCAGTTGCTGAGCTGAGAGAACTTCTGTAAATGCCCAAAGCTACTACTGAATGAAATACCAATTACTTCTTCAAAACAAAAACATATGTAATTTATTGAAAGAGAAGGCCCGTTACCAGACCAAGAGATCATGAGTTTAAATCTTGTCAATGGGACTCTCCTTTTACCTTTAGTTTATCTCCCTTCTGTCCTTTTAGACTTATGTGTGTTCTTTGAATATTGAAAAGATATGTAATATACTTGAGATACGGGCCAAAATACCGTTCGTTTTGAAAGTATTTTTTTAAAAAAGATATATTTGTAGATCGTTCCGATTCTACTATTTTTAAAACGCATTATTAATTTGCATGTGGTGATATTTTATGCTTTTCTTCATTTTATTTTCACAAGAAACTTATTTTAAAATTGTGTTTTGCAGTTTTATTTTCACAAGAAAATTCTGTTCGAAAAGAATTTTATAGTTCAAACATAAAACGAAGTCGTTTTATACGTAAAGAGTATTATTAAAATGCATTTTTTCGGTGTACAAATGAGGCACGTAAACTTAGAAATGGTGGATGGAAGATGAGATAAAAGGGACATGGGAAGTCCCATGAGTGAGATCGAACCCAAGATCTCTAGGTCACATGATGAGAGCGGTGACAACTATACTAACTCTCTTTCTCTATTAAAATGCATTCTTTATTACAAGATAAAGGGTGTTTTCAAAATGAGTTTTTAATATGATTGAAAGCGCATTATTAACAACCCAGAGAGCAAGATAAGATTGTGTTTAGTTTATAAGCAAAGCACGAATAATGTGTTTTAGATATGGTAGAGCCGGAAATAGTTGCAAATGTGCCATTTTTTAAGAGATACTTTCAAAACCAACGGTGTTTTAGCCAATTTCTCTAATATACGCCGCGGCAACATGTTTTGACTCGAGTAAAGTCTAGAGGAAACAGGAACAACATCGTAAAACACCCTTATAGGACTTTGAATACACAAAAGACGAGGATAGGAATAAAAGATCAGGAGAAATACTGTGGGCCATTGGATTTTCTCGAGCAGCAGTGGCATACTCACAGCGTCGGTGTAGCCCAGGTCTTCTAAAGCCCTAGGGAATAATATTGGCTCTGCTGAATTAGTTGCATGATGTGGAGTCTTCAGGCTACAATTACAGCAGACCCCATGTGGAAAGAACATCCTAGTCTTGAGCCAGCAACTTTGACGTTGTGCATTGACTGAAAGAATGTCTGTTTTCTCCATCAAAATAGTGAGCTTTGAAAAAATGACCACCCCAAAAGGCTGATAAGAGGAAGAGTTAACAGGTGTATACATGGCAATGTTTGATCTGTATCGATGTTATTCCTTAGGTGTTTTCAGAGCGTGGAATCCCCACGCACACACACATAAATATATAAAGACACGTGAGGTTACGAAACATCATTGATACAGAACAAGGGTCATTCCAAGAGCTGTCAATGGAAATTTCCAATTCCATGGGCAAACAGAGGGTTAAAAATACAAGGTGACAATCCTCACCTGACTTCTTAACTTGCCTCAACAAGGTGGGGATGTAGCATCATGGATGCATCCACACAGAAACTGATCTTGTCCCTTCATACTTTGCTACTCCTCCTCCAACGGTCCCAGTGCAAAACCTTGAAAACGATCACACAGATCACTCCGCTTCACGATGGCGATATTTTGCTCTCCGAAGACGGAAACTTTGCGCTCGGATTCTTCAGCCCAGGAAATTCTACCCGCCGCTTCGTCGGGACTTGGTACCATCAAGATATCTCCTCTCCCTTATAATAACTATGTATCACGTTAATTATCTGGTGAAGAATATGCATACTGAAATGGTATCACTGCACTAGCTCAGATGTCAGATTTTGGAAACTCTTCCTCTCATCGGGAAATTGCACCAATGGTATAAAGAATTTTGAAAAAGCTTTTAATTGGCATAAAAAGAAATTTTTGTACTTAATTGGTACAAAATGTTTCAAAATTATTCCCACAAAGTACATTCAGTTAATTTTCAC
Organism: Lagerstroemia speciosa; assembly: GCA_037672795.1. Classification (NCBI taxonomy): domain Eukaryota; kingdom Viridiplantae; phylum Streptophyta; class Magnoliopsida; order Myrtales; family Lythraceae; genus Lagerstroemia; species Lagerstroemia speciosa. The sequence goes on along the minus strand of CM075302.1, from coordinate 6,143,485 downwards.
TTAACGCCATTAATTTTTAATGACGTGGCAGGTGATATGGATGCCATGAGTACTTATTTGTTGATGTGGCGAACCATTTAATATTTCCATTGAAATAGCTTAAAAATTTTTTGAATATACAAAATTTCCATATAAATATGAAAAATTCAAAGAATATTTAAAAATTTCTAAAAATGGATAAAAATTTAAAAATTAACAAATACATGTAAAATATTTTTTAAAAATTAGAAAATTATATAAAAATTCATAAAAATTCTTTAAAAAATTTTTCAAAATTAATTTTTTATACAATTTAAAAAAGAATTAAAAATTAAAAATTTTACAAAATTGGTCATAAATTTTTCCAATAAGTGAATGACACGCATCATAATAGGTTCATTTAGGTAGGAAAAACCATTGTAAAAACGAATTTTTTTCTACCAAAGCCGTGAAATGACAAGAAAATCTAAAATAAGCAATATTTTTTATTTATTTTAATTATTTATCAAATGTTATAAGGAAATTTAAACTTTAGAATGTTTTTTTAAATATTTTTCATAATTTTTTATATATTTTATATACTTTTGTTAAATTTTAAAATTTTTGTATTTTTCTCGCTGCCATGTTAGTAAAAATTAACGATATTAAGTGAAAGTTAGCGGAATGTACCTTCAAGGAACAATTTTGAAACATTTTGAACCAATTAGGTAAAAAAATTTCTTTTTATACCAATTAGAAACTTTTTTGAAACTTTCTGTATCATTGGTGCAATTTCCCCTAATCTATCATGTCCATATAGGCTCTGTGTGATCCAATTATATTCATTGGGATTTGTCCTCCTTTTGATTTCAACAGGTACAATCGAGTTACCGAGCAGACAGTTTTTTGGGTTGCTAACAGGGACAAGCCAATCAATGACACCTCTGGGGCTCTATCAATCAACTCCCGTGGAGACCTTGTTCTCATCTGTTGCAGCAACGGAAGCTCACCCCTTTGGTCAACTAATGTGTCAACTACATTTTCAGAAAATACTACCGCTGCTCAGCTACAGGACACAGGCAACTTCATTCTACTTCAAAGTCCGAGCAACCAAGTCCTATGGCAAAGCTACGATCACCCCACAGATACCATGATGCCTTTTATGAAAACCGGGCTAGATCGGAAGACGGGCATGGAGATATTCCTGAGTTCCTGGATGTCCAAGGATGATCCAGGACATGGGAATTTCACGCTACGGTTCAGCCCAGTAGGTTACCCGCAGCAATTTGTCTACGAGAATGGGGTGCCATACTGGCGTGGAGGGCCATGGACAGGCATAAGTTGGAGTGGGGTACCCCAGATGGTCCACCCCTACATCTTCAACTGGAGCTTTGTGAATGACCAGAACGAGCTCTCTATCTTGTACGGGATAAAGAATAGTTCAATCTTCTCCAAACTGGTGATCGAACCACAGGGTTTGCTCGAGTGGACCATATGGCACGACAAGGATGGCCGGTGGATACAGATCTGGGCCAGCCCTGTTGAGCAGTGTGACTACTACGGGGCTTGTGGGCCTAACGGCAACTGCAACCCCTACAATGTAAGCCAGTTCGCATGCACCTGTCTCCCCGGGTTTGAGCCCAAGTCACCAACAGATTGGTTCCTAAGGGACGGGTCTGATGGATGCGTGAGGTCTCCTGGGGTCTCCACATGCCGAAGTGGGGAGGGGTTCGTCAAGGTGGCACCTGTCAAGGTCCCCGACACTTCTCGGGCCAGTGTCAACATGAGCTTGAGCCTCAAAGAGTGCGAGCAGGAGTGCTTGAAGAACTGTTCCTGCACAGCCTACACGAGCGTCGATGAGAGGAGGGGAGGGACTGGATGCTTGGCATGGCACGATGATAATCTTTTGGACATGAGGACATTTTCTAACGTTGGGCAAGAATTATATGTACGCGTTGATGCAGATACCTTAGGTACCTATGAATTAAAACTGCTTCAAACTTCTTATCCACTCATTACACAGATAGTTCATGATGATTCTGCAAGCATATCGATAAATGGAAATAATCAATCTCTTAAGAGGTAGCTTTCTCGAATGATAGCTCATTTTAGGAAGAAGGCAGGTTCTCCTGGAAAAAGGATAATAATAGCAATCTCAGTAAGCAGTACGATTCTGGTGCTTCTGCTCCCATTCGCATTGTCTTTCCTGAAGAAGCAGAGAGGTACATGAGATGAAAGATTCAAATTAACATTATTCTATATTTTTTTGGTGTTCTGTTTCTACATTCGTTCGGCTTGTATATGCTTTAAAATCAGGGAAGAGGAGGCCTTATCCTGTTCCAAGTACAGCATATTTCAATGATGATGAATCTCGATGCTTGCAAGACCTCAAAGATGACAGGAGAAGATTGGATTTGCGATTCTTTGATCTGAGCACTGTCTCTGCTGCCACGAATAACTTCTCTTTTATCAACAAGCTCGGGAAAGGTGGATTTGGGTCTGTTTATAAGGTACTATCTTTTAAAAAATTATGATGTTTCTCTCGAATCCTATTTCCTGAACAATATGTTGAGATCAATTCAATTCGCAGGGAGTGCTAGAAAATGGAAAGGAAATAGCAGTTAAGAGATTGTCAAAATCTTCAGGACAAGGAATCCAAGAGTTTAAGAATGAGGTGAAATTGATTGCTAAGCTGCAGCATAGGAATCTTGTGAAAATCCTTGGCTACTGCATACAAGAAGAGGAGAAAATATTGATTTATGAATATCTGCCCAATAAAAGCTTGGATTCGTTTCTTTTCGGTATATCCTATTCTTAGCTAATCAATGAATGACTTTGAGTAGTGGTGCACATATTCGTCTAGTATAATTTGATGACACTTTAGTCACTGGCGTGTAGATGAAGAGAGGAGGACTATGCTCGACTGGAGGAAACGCTTTGAAATTGCTTGTGGTATAGCTCAAGGAATCCTGTACTTGCACGAGCATTCGAGATTGAGAATCATCCACAGGGATTTGAAAGCCAGTAATGTTTTGCTCGATGCTTCGTTGAACCCGAAAATCTCTGATTTTGGCATGGCTAGGATATGCGGTGAGGACCAGATTGAAGGAAATACTAGACGAGTTGTGGGGACATAGTAAGCTCTTTTCATGGACTTTCTCAATAAAATTCACAAACTTGAAGTCACTGGACAATGTTTCTCACTCTATTGCTGCAGCGGTTACATGTCGCCGGAGTATGCTATGCGGGGGCTATTTTCAATAAAATCTGATGTCTATAGTTTCGGAGTTTTGCTTTTGGAGATCATTTCTGGCAAAAGAAATGGCAGCTTTTACAAGGAGAACTCTTCTACCAACCTAATTGGCCAAGTAAGGAAACCATATCCTGATCGATTAGCATTGGAACTAATCAACCACAATCCTGTTACAGGTTTGCTTTAGTTTCAAAATAACATCACTCAGAACTTCACACTATTACAGGTTTTTTGGGAGCTGTGGAGAGCAGGATCTTGCTTGGACATTGTTGACCCATCAATAGGTGTTACGTATCCTGAGCACGAGGTCTGGAGATGCATCCAGATCGGGTTATTGTGCGTGCAAGAATTCGCCAAAGACAGGCCGACCATTTCAGAAGTTGTCTTCATGCTAGCAAACAAGGTGACACTTCCTTCTCCGAACCAGCCCGCGTACACTTTAAAGAGGGAACAGGGCAGGGGCGATAAGTCATCTTCTGGTGAAAAGGCCAACTCAATTAACAACATGTCCCTTTCTATCATCGAAGCTCGTTGAATGAAATTCATTGCTAGCTATGATTGGTACATTAACCATGTCTTCGTTTCGATGAACCTCCTAATTAAGGACATGCTTGAATTTTTTTTGGACCTCATAGTCCAATTGTAGCACCTGCTAAACCTGGTATATAAGAAATTTTGGGTTTTAGCTAGATTTGCTCCCAACCTTCTAATTGGCCCTGTGGATATTTTAGAGCAGTTAAGTTGCTGTCCACGACTACTTCCTGACTATAACTTGTACAGCAAGCACATGCTTGAGCTTAGATTGTTACGACCCGAAAATTTGGTAGAGTTTCCCATTATTTTTACGATATTCCAGATCAAACAAAAACATGTTCTAATAACTATCAAGATAATATATACTCCCCAGTATCATATTCATGACCATAATCCATCTTTCTTCCAAACAAAAACCATCTCTACTAAAAATTCAGGTCATAATATTATACACAGAACTATTATACATCTAGCTTACATGTCCGATATCTATCTACAAGAGGCTTTCGTTGATCCCCTAGCCAAAATGCTAATTCCAACAGCTCGACCTTCTCCTATTTAGCTGAAAAGGAAAATTTCGCAGGAATGGGCTGCGAGTTTACTGAGTACAAATTTCTAGAGTAGAATAACAGTATAAATATAATTTCTTACAAATCACATATATTATACAATCATGGCAAGAATATTAATGAAAAACTTAACCCTAACAATGATGCAATGCATAAAATCAATCAATACAAATAATAGCCATGAGGTCGCATCCCCTCTACGACAGAGTTATGACGGTATCGATACTCCGCTCTTTGACGGTATCGATACTCCGCTCTTTGACGGTATCGATACTCCGCTCTTCGACGGTATCGATACTCCGCTCTTCGACGGTATCGATACTCCGCTCTTCGACGGTATCGATACTCCGCTCTTCGACGGTATCGATATTGTCCTTCGTCTACACACCTCACACCAGGGGGAGTCACCCATTATCCTTCGACAGTAAGAGTAATTTTAATTTATCTTATTTTTAAATTCCACTGGATACCGGCAATAAATTAAATCCCACTCTCTTTCCACTTTCATTTATATTTTCTTTTCATTCATTATTTTGGCCCCTTTTTAGTCCACTAGCGTTGTGGTCACTATGGTTATTGACAATCACAATTAATAATACAAAATACGTATGATAATGCACATATTGACATATAAGTTTCGTAACAATAAAAGAATTCTCACTCCTATGTATCGATTTTAATATAATTAATAAAATCTACGACATTTACAATATATATATATATATATATATGCATGCAATTAGCATGCAACCATGCATTGAAATTATTATACATATATATATGCATGCAATGGCATGCAACCATGCATTATATATATACCTATATACGAGGTAATTATATATCATAATATAAATTATTCTACAATGAAAAATAATGCTCACAACCCCTTCAGTCGATCTACCGGTCTTGGTCTCCCAAAGATCTATTTTCGGTCTCTTCAAGTCCTATAATATAATTCACAACAAATTAAAATATATCATACATATTTATATAAAAAATGACCCCAAAATTTATTCAAGGACATTATTCATTGTACTTTTATTGATCCTATAACTTTCACCTATCAAGTTAAAATTCATGGGACTACGTCAATCTAACTAAATTCTACTAAATTATATATATATATAACATTGAGTAATATAATTTATTTAATTCGAACCGGACCTCAATTAGCTCCAATTTTTTTCTCCAATTTCTTCGTCTCTGCAAATTTTCTCCCTTGCTCTCTGTGTTTTCTCTATATATATATATATATACATGTTTATGGAGTTTAATATAATCTACAATGATCAACCTTATTACCTCCACATATCCTATTATCCATATTTTTATACCCAAATCATTCTAAATACAATCTACTATCAAATAATAAAATCTACTAAATTTGAAACAAGTCTCCTTTACATTCCATTTTATTTTTTTCTTACCTTCCCTGAGCTCTCTGTCTCCCAACTTCTTTTTCCTCTTTTCTCTCTATCTAACTCTCTGTTTTGGTGGGTTTTGGGGAAGAATGGCAGTACAATGGGAAAAAGTTGATTGAGTTTTAGATAAATATGTGGTTTTTTTTTGGTTGACCGGTGCATTAAAAAATGATTGAGATGGAAATTGGCCTAAGTCCAATGGGCTGGCTCTATGGGCTCACATAGATGAACCAATTAATTTAAGGATTTGCTTTTGGATTTTTTTCCTTGGTATGTTTTTGATGTGCTACCGTGTACATAAACAAATGAACCCAAAGGGCTTGTGATAATATGTCTAGTATGTACGCATTTAGTGTGACTCAACAGGACATATAAGACATTTTCAGGAAGATGTAAGAATGGCAAGTACTGTTGTGGAGACTTGGCCGTCCCATGGCCCATTTCTCCAGTAGGAACCTGTACATGAAGATCGTGGGAATGTCAAGATCACCAAGACCTTCTGTTACCTTCAAGCGTGGCAGGAACGAGTCTGTTAGAGTCCTGAAACTCTCCAGGAAAAAGCCTCCTGTAGTTCGGCCCTTAAAGACTGACTATGAGGCAACAGTTGGTCGAGGTAGATAAGATCTATCCCCTCATTTGCCCTGCTTCTTTATTTTCCTATGAATACGATTCAACAAAAATGGTCAAAACCTCAGAGCCACAGAGAAGATAATCAAAGAACTTTTCAGGGAAGGTCACACAATCATCAAACCATGGATTTAAATTGCGGTCGCGGGTCGCGTAACGGTTGTAACGGTTTCGGGTCGTCACGGCGTTACATAACGGCATTTCGGGTGTCGCAGTCTGAATTTTTTTAGCATCCAAAATCGTATCAACATGTTTTCCGATAAAATAAGGTGTCAAATATACATAATTTCGATAAATTTGAAATAAAAAAATGTAAATGTGTATAAAAATATGAATAACAGTATAAAAGTGAAGGAAAACGGCCGTCGCGGCCGTTACGGCCGATTTTTGGCCTGTTACGCCGTTACGTAATGCCACGACAGCCGCGACGGCCAGCGTTTTTCTTTCCGGCCACGATATCGGCCCGTAACTGTATCGGAAGGCTCCGATACCATTACGTAACAGCCGCGACGGCAGCGATGTGCTGTTTTTTAAAACCATGCATCAAACCGCTCGAAGCATGGTTCCAACTCATACAAGACATAGATACAAAACCTTCCATTATTTGAATCCTGCAAAATATTATTGGTAGCACTCAAATGTACTTTCTAAATAAATAGATACGATATTACATGAAATCTCACAATGCACAAAGATTTTATCCCGGATATTTCATGCTTCAATCATGCTTCAACCCTCAATCTCAGCAGCTGAATCAGATTTGTTTCAGACTAATGATAAATTGTAAAATTCCGTACCCTGGCTAAATCAGAAAAGAGTTTCCAGAAACTTATCCGAATATCACTCTCTGGATAGATTTCCCATAACCAAGGGCAGCCTCTCTTTTTCCCAGTGAAAGGGAAAAACGTTGATCTTTGTTACTGAAGCCATATACCATAATTCACTTGACATCCTAAGGTAAATCCGGCAGGCTTCATGAAAACCCTTATAAGGTATAATGAGTAGTCAGACATGTACAAATCAGAGAGGGGAAAAATCATACGATTTGCTCCAAATAACAGTGTGGCTCCTAGATAATTCAACAGTAGCAGCTGACTTGAGGTTGTTTTGGAGGATAACTACCCCAACATGTTCAGGAAGCTCGAGCCAGTAGGACTCATGGGAGGAGCTGAGCGTTGAATTCCACCTGCTGATGGCTTGGGACAGAGCGGTGATCATGTTCGAGAGCCTCGGGAAGAACTCGGCATTTCGAGGCCTAGGGCGAATGGTGAGCAACAAGGACATAAGGTGGATTCTTAGATATGCAATTTTTACAATGTTGGAGAGCCCCGGAAGGGAAGGGGTTTTGAATTTGTAATGTTTCAGTTGGCCGGTGTAACACTAGGTGCTCATCATCCAAAAATACTATCTGTTAGTGCTCTTGGGATTATTGGGGAGTCTCCTTGCACAACTAATACTCTCCCCTATTGATGTGGGATTGTGGCGTGACATCCGGCTCTATGAAACATCCAAGGAATTGTTGGAGGAAGCCAAAATTGTTGAATGGATGGTACGTCCTATACACAACTCAATTTGGTCCGTACTATGTCTGAACGATTAGGACAAAATTAAAGATCTGGAAAAACCTGCCTGAGGCTTTGAATTTTCTTGAGCAGCAGTATCACTCTCACACGTAAGTCTAGCCTAGAACTCGTCTTCTAAGGCATTCGAAGAGTATTTATTGACTCTGCTGAATGGTGACACTGTTGAAAAAGTAATTTGCAATTTACTTCATGGTGAAGTATTTATCCCACTCAAGAAGAGAAGTTTGAATTGAACTCTTCCTACACACTTCTTGATGAAGATTCCTTCTTGATTAAGTTAATCTAGAATTATCTCTTAGTTTAGAGATAATCTTAGAGATAATGTCAAAAAAAAAAAACAAATGTGAGGCGGTGGAATGTTGCCACCATAGAGCTTCTATAAATATAGGGTAGCACATATGCTTGTACATGAGATTGGAGAGTGAAAATGCAATGTGCATGGAGGGTATGCACAAAATAGATGTGAGCAAGAGAGATTGAAAGAAACATTTTCTTTGAGTGGTATGTATATGTATTTTTCATGTTAGTAATATAAAACTCTTTTTACTTCGTATTGCCTTCACATTCTCGAAATCACACCACTAATTTCCCGTGAGCACCCATAAAATTCCAACATCTTGGTATCAGAGCCAGTTCCCCCATCGATTCAGCTCCAACAACGATGGCCTCGTCAAGCAACGATATGGCTTTCAGCTACACCCAACACAGCGTTCCAATCTTCGTTGGGGAGAAATATGAAATGTGGAGCATTCTCATGAAGACATTATTCATCTCCCAAGACCTATGAGATATTGTGGAGAATGGATACGAAACAACAAGTGTGAGTTCGGAGGAAATAGCAACGCAGTCCGCACAACAACAGAAGAAACATAAAGAAAATAGAATGAAAGATTCAAAAGCATTGTCTGTCATTCATCAGGGGGTAAGAAATCTATCATTCCTCAAATTATGGGTGCAATTACATCAAAAAATGCATGGGAGATATTGAAAAAGCAGTTTGGAGGCTATGAAGCAGTAATCTCCATCAAGTTACAAAACTTATGGAGAGATTTTGATAACTTAGCAATGAAGGGAAATGAAGATATTCAAGAATTTTCCTCCAAAGTTTTTGTAATAGTTAATCAGATTCGAAGTTATGGAGATACCATAGAGGACAAGAAGGTTGTCCAAAAAATTCTGAGAAGCTTGCCAACCAGATTTGAGCATGTGGTCGCTGCCATCGAGGTATCAAAAGATTTATCGATACTCTCCATGGATAAGTTGATGAGTTCTCTCGAGGCAAGTGAGAACAGAATAAGCAAATTTTAAAGCCAACGTTTGGAGCAAACCTTCCATTCAAAGGCAAGTATCAGCAAGTAGAAATATAAAGATAATGATAGTCAAGCTGGCAAAGAAAGCAGCTCAATGTAAAGCTACACCTCTCGAGGTAGAGGAAACCAAAATAGAGGATGTGGAAGAAGAACCAATCCTCCATGAAAAAATTAAAACAATTATCAAGATTCAACATGCAAAATTTGCAGAAGGTAAGGGCATTGACAAATGATTGTCGATTCAAGTGCAAGAGATGTAGAAATCCAACTCATTCAAAAAGAGATTGTCGGTACAAAGAGAAGCAAGAGAATCATGAAGCTAATTATACATAAGGAAATGATGATGCTGGAAATATATTCTATAGCTGTCTCAATGCTCAACAAGATTCAAAAGATATTTGGTATGTAGACAATGGTTGCAGCAATCATATGACACGAAACAAAGACACGTTCATGAAGTTGGATGAGAATTTCATATCAGAAGTCAAGCTTGGAGACAGAAAGCAACATAAGATAGCTGGAAAAGGATCAGTAGCTGTCAAAACCAAGGCAGGTAATTCTAAAGTTATTGGTGATGTTTTCTTTGTGCCTGGTTTAGCAACAAATTTATTAAGTGTTGGTCAGTTAGTGCACAAAGGATACAAGCTTAATTTTGACGATGGTCACTGCATCATTACTGATAAGAAGAATAATACAAAGATAGCCACAATCAAGATGAGTTTGAATAGAGTTTTTCCTCTAAGCATAGCATTGAATGAGAAATTAGCATTTAAGAGTATAAAGGGCGATGAGTCGCATTTGTGGCACTTAAGATATGGGCACTTAAATTACAAAGATCTGCAATTGTTGAAGAATAAAAATATGGTAGTTGGTTTACCACAAATTTTATCTCACGATAAAGTTTGTGAAGGATGTATATATGTGAAAATGCATAGACTCCCATTCCCAAAGACATCATGGAGAGCAAGAGCTCCGTTGGAATTGGCACATGCAGATATTTGTGGTCCCACAAGAACACCATCACTTGGAGGAAGCAGGTACTTTATATTGTTCATTGGTGATTATACAAGGATGATGTGTATATATCCTCTCAAAGAGAAGTCAGAAACTTTCTCCACATTTGTTAAATTCAAAGCCTTAATAGAGAAGCGATGTGGCAAGAAGCTGAAAATTCTCAGAACAGATCGTGGTGGTGAATTTACATCGAATGAATTTAAAAATTATTGCAAGGAGTAAGGAATCATAAGACAGCTCACAGTTTGCTATACACCTCAGCAAAATGGTGTAGTAGAAAGAAAGAATTGCACAATTGTGGAAATGGCTCGCAGTATGATAAAAGATAAAGTTTTACCAAATGATTATTGAGCTGAAGTAGTTGTAACTGCAGTTTATATTTTGAATAGATCTCCTACAAAGGCAGTTATGAATAAGACGCCTTATCAAGCATGGCATGGAAGGAAACCTCAAGTGGATTTCCTCAAGGTATTTCGATGCGTTGCATACTCATTAACTCCATCACAGCAAAGAGAGAAGTTTGATGAAAAATGTGAGAAATATATATTATTGGCTACAGTGATGAGTCCAAGGGATATCGCCTCTATAATCAAAATACCAAGGAGTTTGTGATTGCTCGTGATGTAATCTTCATGAGATGCTTCATGGGATTTCATCGGAAAAGCAGTAGAGAAAGGAAAAACAATATATCAACCAATGCAAGAGGGATCCAAAATAGAGATCCTTATCAACCAAGCACATGTACAAACTCAAGCCCAAGTTCATCATCAAGTTCTGAATCTGAATCTCCTCCAAAAAAGTTCCATCCAATAAGAGAACTTTATGAAACAAGTGATGTAGCATTACATGTGACTGAGTCACAGAATTTTCATGAAGCAGTCAAAGATGAAGTCTGGATAGAAACTCGAGAAGTTCAAGGAGGCTACACAAATTGCAAATTAAGAGGGGATGTTGAAAAAGTAATTTGCAATTTACTTGATGGTGAAGTATTCATCCCGCTCAAGAAGAGAAGTTTGAATTGAACTCTTCCTACACAATTCTTGATGAAGATCCCTTCTTGATTAAGTTAATCTAGAATTATCTCTTAGCTTAGAGATAATCTCAGAGATAATGCCAAAAAAAAACACAAATGTAAGGCGGTGGAATGTTGCCGCCATAGAGCTTCTATAAATATAGGGTAGCACATATGCTTGTACATGAGATTGGAGAGTGAAAATGCAATATACATGTAGGGTATGTACAAAATAGACGTGAGCAAGAGAGATTGAAAGAAACATTTTCTTTGAGTGGTATGTATATGTATTTTTCATGTTAGTAATATAAAGCTTTTTTTACTTCGTATTGCCTCCATATTCTCAAAATCACACCACTAATTTCCCGGAGCACCCATAAAATTCCAACAGACACTAATGCCATCTTCCAGGTAGCTTCACGGCCGACCACGGTGGAAGAAATACTATCAGTTCCAGTGGCGACTTTGACCTTTATGCATGATGCATAAGATTTCGACGAACGGCCACCTTAGACGGCCGATGGGAGGAAGACATAACAATCACCAAAACCATAGCCCATTAAATCGACCAGAAAATTATTTTCTGGGTAGAGTGGTTGAGCTAACAAGGTGGTGATCCAACAAATGGCAGCAGCATCCACACATATACTGATATTCTCCCTTCACACTTTACTTTTCCTCCTCCACCGATCCCCATGCAAAACTTTATACAAGATCCAGCTGAACCTTCCCCTTCATGATGGCGATGTTTTGCTCTCCGATGACAAAAACTTTGCACTCGGATTCTTCAGCCCCGGAGATTCTGCAGGTTGCTTCATCAGGACTTGGTACCATCAAAATATCTCTTCTCCCATAGAAAAACTACACATCAGTTTCATTTTTTGGAGAATCTGCATCCTGAAATGGAATTAGAGCACAAATTATTTATCTACCCATCAGTTTAATTCCGCTTTGCTGGACATGGTATTAGATTTTGAAAACTCTTCTTCTCATATCTATTAGCTATTAGGTTCATATATGGTCAGTGTGATCCAGCATCCTCGACTTTAGGTGTCAAACCCAATTCATGGTGGATGGAGCATTCTCCAATGTTAGAGAGATATTTATCATGATAAGTGCTTCTTTTGATTACAACAGGTACAATCGAGTTACTTAGCAGACAATGTTCTGGGTGGCCAACAGAGATAGGCAAATCGATGACACCTCTAGGTTCTATCAATCAACTCCGGTGGAAACTTTGTTCTCAATTTTTTCAACAACAGAAGCTCACCCCTTTGGTCCACTAATGTGTCAATGACATTTTTAGAAAATGCTATCACTGCTCGCTATGAGACACGGGCAACTTTATTCTGCTTTGAAGTCCGAACAACCAAGTCCTGTGGCAGAGCTTTGATCAACCTATAAATACAGTGATGCATTTCATGAAACTTCGGCTGATTCCATCCAGGACCAGGGAATTTCACTCAAATGGATTGACCCCACAGGTTACTCACAGCTATTCATATGCAAGAATGTGGCACGATACTGGTGGGGAGGGCCATGGACAGGCCCGTGTTGGAGTGGTGTACCCCAGATGGCTACCCCCTTTACCTCTTGGAGCTTTGTGAATGCCTAGAATGAGCTGTCAATCTTTTACGAGATAAAGAACTTATCAATCTTCTCCAGAATAACAATTGAACCATCAGGTTTGATGCAACGGCCCACATGGCAGGATACAAAAGAACGGTGGATACAGTTCTCAAGAGCCCCCATGGATCAGTGTGACTTGTGCGGGGCTTGTGGACCTAACAGCAACTACAACCCCTACAACATAACCTAGCTCGCATGCACTTGTCTCCCTGGCTCTGAGCCCAAGTGACCAACAGATTGGTTCCTAAGGGACGGATCTGGTGGATGTGTGAGGTCCCCTTGGGTATCCACATGCTGAAGTGGGGAGGGGTTTATCAAGGTGGCCCAAGTGAAGGTCCTTGATACTTCTCGGGCCCATGTAGACATGAGCTTGAGCCACAAAGAATGCGAGCAGGAGTGTTTGAAGAACTGTTCCTGCACAGCCTACATGAGCATTGATGAGAGGAGGGGAGGGCTCGGGAGCTTGGCCTAGAATGACAATAATCTTATGGACACGAGGTGATTTTTTTATAGGCAAGACATATATGTACATGTTCATGCAGCTACCTTAGGTACCTATGAATTTAAAACTGCTTCAAACTTCATATCTGCTCATTATACAGATAGTTCAGGATGATTCTGCAAGCATATTGAGAAATGGAAATAATCAATCTCTTAAGAGATAACTTTCTTGAATGCCAGTGCATTTTAGGAAGAAGGAAGGTTCTCCTGGAAAAAGGGTAATAATAGCAACTCTGGTAGGCAGTACAATCCTGGTGCTTCTGCTTTCATTCGCCTTGTCTTTCCTGAAGAAACAGAAAGGTACGTGAGCTCAATTATTTGCTTACATATGAAAAATGACTAGTAGCTAAGAGATTGTATCAAAAATTCATATTAACATCATTCTATATTTTCTGGCTCTGTTTCTTCATTCGTTTGGCTTGTATATCCTTCAAAATCAAGGAAAAGGAGGCCTTCTGCTATCCCAAGTGTAGCATACTTTGATGATGATGAATCTTGGTGCTTGCAAGATCTAAAAGATGACAAGAGAAAATTGATTTATGGTTCTTTGATCTGAGCACTGTCTTCGCTGCCACAAACAACTTCTCTTTTACCAACAAGCTTGCGAAATGTGGATTTGGTTTTGTTTACAAGGTACTCACCTTTCAAAAACTTCTAGAAAAGGAACAGAAATAGCAGTTAAGAGATTGTCGAAATCTTTAGAGCAAGGAATCCAAGAATTCAAGAATGAGGTGAAATTGATTGCCGAGCTACAGTGTGGGAATCTTGTGAAAATCCTTGGCTGCTGCATACAAGAAGAGGAGAAAATGTTGATTTATGAATATCTGCCCAATAAAAGCTTGGATTTATTTCTTTTCGGTAAATCCTATTTTTAGCTAATCGATAATGACTTTGAGTAGTGGTAAATGCATATATTCATCTAGTATAATATGTTGTCACTTTTTGGTCACTCGACGTTTAGATGAAGAGAAGAGGACTTTGCTTGACCGGAGGAAACGCTTTGAAATTGCTTGTGGTATAGCCCAAGGAATCCTGTACTTGCACAAGCATTCAAGATTGAGAATTATCCGCAGGGATTTGAAAGCTAGCATTGTTTCGCTCAATGCTTTAATGAACCCAAAAATATCTGATTTTGGGATGGCTAGGATATGTGGAGAGGACCAAATTAAAGGAAACACTAGACGAGTTGTGGGTACATAGTAAGTTCTTATATGGATTTTCTCAATAAAATTCATAAACTTGAAATCACTGCACAATGTTTTTTTCTCACTATGCTGCTATGTGGGGGCTATTTTCAATAAAATCTAATATTTACCGTTTCGGAGTTTTGCTGTTTGAGATCATTTCTGGGAAAAGAAACAGTAGCTTTCACCAGGAGAACTCATCTTCTGGCCTAGTTGGTCATGTAAGGGAACCATACACTGATCCATTGACATTGGAAACTAATTAACTACAACCATGTGCATTAATCTCCAAATTCATCACTTAAAAATTTTTATTTTTACAGGTTTGGGAGTTGTGGAGAGAAGGACCTTGCTTGGACAATGTTGACCTATCAATAGGTGATACGTATTCCAAGCAGGAGGTCCGCAGATGCATCCAGATTGGGTTGTTGTGTGCACAAGAATTTGCCAAAGACTGGCCGACCATGTCTATGGTTGTGTTCATGCTAGGAAACAAGGTGGCACTTCCTTCTCCAAACCATCCAGCATACTCTTTGAAGATGGATTAGAGCAGAGGGGACAACTCATCTTCTGGTGAAACACCAACTCAGTTAACAACGTTTCCCTTTCTATTGTTGAAGCTCGCTGAACCAAATTCTTTACTAGCTATACATTTGGTACATTAAGCATATGTGTTTGGTCAGATGAACCAGCTTTTAAAGGATAAGTTTGGAATTTTTTTGGGGTACAATTGGATATTCCTAAGGATGAAAGCAAGGTATGTTTATCAACCTTGGAGAATTGGGTAACGTTTGTTGAGATCATATAATCCTTCTCTTATATTCGTGCCTAGGATACAAGTTATGTTTATCAACCTTGGAGAAACTCGACTAATGCACAAGACATCTTACAGAATTTCAGCTCTAAGGAGCATAAAACAAATTGGTAATCTCAAGGACTATCAATTCTTTTGAGTCCCTGTTACTCAGGTTGAGACTAAAAGGACAGTTCACCGGTTCCAGCTGCAATCCTTATGCGAGGCTTATATCTTAGCTTGACTTAAGGATGTTGTTCAAGCCCAAAGGAAATTGTAAAGATCAAGTCATCTAATGAGAAACATGGGAGCACTGATGACCATCCAGATGAGTTCAATGGCAATCCCTATGCTGATGCCAAAGATGACAGCTGCCCAGAGCAGCCACACAATCCTCTGTTTTCTCCGGTGGGAAGGCCCTTAGAGCGGTCAATGAAGTCAACATCAAGCTGATGGAGCTCGGGTAAAAACCTCCTGCAGTTCGGCCCTTGAAGACCAACTACGAGGCAACAGTTGGTCGAGGTAGATAAGATCTATCCCTTCATTTGCCCTACTTCTTCAATTTTCTACGAATATGATTCAACAAAAACGGTCCAAACAATGCTATTGGCTTGTTGAATGTGTTGGGGCTTTTAAAGCAAATTGAGGCAAGAGCATTGCTCGGTTCAACCTTTGGAGCTCTACGGAGACATACTTGTGCATTTCCAGAGAAAAGCTATTGCGAAAATGAGAAATCAATTGGAACGAAGAGGCAAAAGAATATTTGGTTCCTTCATCACATCCGCTTCAGATTTCTCGATTGAACCTTGAGGGCAAGATTTCTTAGGGAGGGTTTATTTTTATGGACAGATTCATTTAGAGTAGGGGAGCAATTTGGGAATTGGTGTTCGAGTTGTTATGGACTGAAGTTGTTGTTAAGTCAGTTAAAGCATTCCTCTGTTCTGTTAAAACAGATCAGCAAAACACCGTGCATATAAAGGTTTGAACACTCGATGATCCTTCTTCTTCTCCTCCAAGTTTAATTTCTGTCTCTCTTTCTCTTCTTCTATAGATTTACATATAACAGTTTCATATATCTCAGTCCATGCAGAATCGTGAAGTGTTTTCAAGATCCAAATTCATGTTCCTGATTTTTTTTTTTATCAAGGTCAAACCAGTATGCAATTCTACGCTAGCAAGTATACAATCAGTTAGATCCCGTTGGCATAGTGACCTGGAAGTAACAGTCTTGAGCGACCGTTTCTTCCAGCTACGTGTTCAAGTCCTCCAAACTCCACCAAAATGCTAAGGTATGGTGTTGTTCAAGTTTCCTCTATCCTCTTAAGCCTAGACCCGTAGAAGATTACTCTGAGGTCATGAAACTGTCAAAGGATGGAAAGAACATTGGAAAGAACAGCAGCATTGCCCAAACTTCAAATCCTGGAACTTTGTGTTGCAACCGATAACGACAGGTCTTAATGATCTTGGCATCCCAGAGATCATTTGTGGGTTCCCATTGGAGGGCTGATCCGTGGAATGGCCAACTCCATTCGTGTGCCCGCCATTTTCACATCTGCTTGTTAATGACTTATACGTTTTGTTGAGTTAATGCTTAATACTAGAAAAATTACCGCAAATCCTTTGGATTCATTTATTTGTATACACGATACCATATTAAAATTAGTAGACTTATATGGATGTTTTCTATTACTTTGAGCTCTTCGGGAAAACATCAAGACAGACATCACCACTATGAAGAAAAAATATTCAATCATATGCTAGAAGGGAATTTCATTCAACGAGCTTCGATGTTGTAAGGGACACCTCATTTACTAAGTTGGGCCATTCACCAGGAAACGGCACGTCTGCTCTTGCCTGTCTCCTCATGAAAATGGAAGCGGCCTGCTTCAGAGAAGGAACTGTCACCTTGTTTCCCAGAATGAACACAACTCCTGACATGGTCGGCCTGTCTATGGCGAATTCCTCAACGCACAGCAACCTAATTTGGATGCATCTCAGGATCTCTTGGCGTGATACGTGTTGCGTAATGATGGGTCGACGATGTCCAAGCATGATCCTTGTTTCCAAAACTCCCAAACCTACAACAATGTGAAGTTCTCAGAGACGGAATTTCAAAAATAAGCCTCAAGATTGCAGTTGATGAGTTGCAATGCTGATCGATCAGAATATAGATCCCTTACTTGGCCAATTAGGTTGGAAGACAAGTTCTGTTGGTAAAAACTTCAAAACGGTAAACATCAAATTTTATCGAAAACAACCCATGCATTGCACACTCCGGTAACATGTAACCGCCGTGGCAGCATATGGGAAACATAGTTCAGTTACTTCTAGTTCGAAAATTTCATTGAGAAGATCTCGAGTATATCTCTAAAGAACTTACTATATTCCAACAACTCATCTAGTATTTCCTTCGATTTGGTCCTCTCCACATATCCTAGCCATGCTGAAATCAGAGATTTTTAAAGAGCCTTCCTTCTTTGTAGAATGAGCTGGCATTCAAGAAAACAATCTCATGTGGGCTTGATTGATATTCTCCATATAATCCTGAGCTATTGATATAATGAGTGGATAAGAAGTTTGAAGTAAATGTTGACCCATAAATACCTTAGGTAGTGCATCAGCGCGTACATATAAGTCTTGTCCAATATCAAAATATATCCTTGTGTCTGTCAAATTATCGTCATACCAGGCCAAGCACCCAGACCCTCCCTGGCTCTCATCGGCACTCATGTAGGCAGTGCAGGAACAGTTCTTCAAGCACTCATGTTCGCACTCTTTGAGGCTCAAGCTCATGTCAACATTGAGGAGTGTCGGGGACCTTCACACCAGCCACCTTGATGAAACCCTCCCCTGTTTGACATGTCGAGACTCCAAGGGGCCTCACGCATCCGCCAGACCCATCCCCCATGGACCAATCTGCTGGTGACTCGGGCACAAGTCCTGGGAGGCAAGTGCATGTGAACCGGTTCATGTTGTAGGGTTGCAGTTGCTGTTAGGCCCGCAAACCCCATAGTAGTCACAATGCTCCATGGGGGCGACTAAGACCTCTATCCACTGCCTGTATTTGCCCTGCCACGTGATCCACTGCATAGAACTCGATTGCTCAATCACCAGTCTAGAGATGAGAGATTTGTTCTCTAACTCGTACAAGACAGAGAACTCGTTTAGGTCATTCACGAAGCTCAGTTGAAGAAGTAGGAGCTCACCGCCTAGGGCACTCCACTCCAAGCATATGCCTGTCCATGGCCCTCCCTGCTAGTATGGTACGCCATTGTCTTAGACGAATAATTGTGGGTACCTTGTTGGGTCGATCCGACTAGTGAAATTCCCTAGTCCTGGATTGTCCTTGGACTTCCAAGATGTTAGGAACTGTTCCATGCTTGTCTTTTGATCCACCCCCAGTTTCATAAAAGGCATCATGGTATCTATGGGGTGATCAAAGCTCTGCCATAGGACAGGCTTGGCTGGCATTTGAAGCAGAACAAAGTTGCTGGTGTCCAGTAGCTGAGCAATGGTGGCATTTTCTAGAAGTGTTGTCTAAACATTAGTGGACCAAATGGGCAAGATTCCGTTGTTGCAACAGTTGAGAACGATGTCTCCACTGGAGTTGATTGACAGAACCCCAAAGAAGTCATTGATTAGACTCTCTCTATTAGCCACCCAAAAAACTTTCTGCTCAGTGAACCAATTGTACCTGTTGACAGCAAAAGAAGCACCAATCACGGTACGTATAATTCCAAATTTGGAGAACGCTCCATCCACAACAAATCAGGTGGTTCACAAAGAGCGTACACTGACATAGCTAATAAACAGGTATGTGAAGAAGAGTTTCTAAAATCTAATACCATGCCACGATGCAGATTCTCCCCAGAAAATTAAAGTGATATATAGTTATTATAAGGGAGAAGAGATGTTTTGATGGTATCAAGTCCTAATAAGCAGCAGCTAGAATTTCCGGGGCTGAAGAACCCGAGCGCAAAGTTTCCGTCCTCAGAGAGCAAAAATTCACCGTCATGGAGGGGGAGGTTTTTTTCGATCTTGTTTAAGGTTTTGCATCGGGACCGGTGGATGAGAAGCAAAGAAGTATGAAGGGAGAAGATCAGTATACGTGTGGAAGAGCTCATAACGCTACTTCCATTTGTTGGATCAGATCAGATCACCACTCTGTTAACTCTCCTACTCTGCCCAACCAAAGACTTAATTTTCTGGGCCATTTTAATGGGTTGTGGTTGTATTCGTGTTATGGGATGGTCGCTCATCCAAAGCTCATCACTTTGAGGGAGAGAAGTGACATAACTTCAAGCATCTATTCATCTTAAGTAAAATCTCAATTCGAGTCTTGCGAATGAAGAGATTTACTGTTTAGTTGGCCTACTTGGTTCTTCGGATTTATGAGTACCATATGGTGTATATGGAGTAAACGAGACAAGAGACCCTACTTCAGTCAATGCACAAGGTCAAAGTCGCCAATCGAATTAACATTATTCCTTCCAATGGGGGATCAGTCGCGAATGGACCCTGAAGATGACATCAGCGGAACTA
Organism: Lagerstroemia speciosa; assembly: GCA_037672795.1. Taxonomy (NCBI): domain Eukaryota; kingdom Viridiplantae; phylum Streptophyta; class Magnoliopsida; order Myrtales; family Lythraceae; genus Lagerstroemia; species Lagerstroemia speciosa. Next base: position 6,123,555 of record CM075302.1, on the reverse strand, counting down.
TGTCAGCAGTGTTAATAAGTTTCCAATGCCTTGGAGGACGGGCTCTGCATGAAAGAAAGAAGAGAAATACTGGTCGTTCATGAACAAATTTTTAAAAATTAGTAAACGTTAAATTGTTGTAGCGAATATCATTTTTTGGCAGAATTTTAGTGAATATCATTTTAAAAATGCATCTTTCTATACAAAATTGAAATTACAGATTTAAAATGTGATTTTTAAAAAGTATTCACGTATATGGCTTAAAATTCACCACTTTTAAAAATTTATTACTTAGAGTGAGGTACCTTTAACTAATTCTCCTTCTGGGTTACACTTGTGTGTGAGGAGTGCTACTTCTGCTTGAGAAAATTATTACGACTCGAAAATTTAGCAGAGTTTTGACTATATTATCATATTTTCAAATCAAAAAATATTAACTTATTATAGTACCTATGAAAATGTGAGCCCATGGCCAGGCCCAAGCCCATTAGATTTACATGAGCCCATTTGCCATTTCATTTTTATCCTTTCATGTGCTGATATAAACCCCACATAATTATCCAAAATCAATCAATACTCTCCCATATTTCTGATAATTGCTATCAGCCACCGAAAGAGAGAGTGAGTGACCAAAAAAAAAATTGAGTAAGAAGGATAGAACGGAGACGAAGAATGGGAGTTGGGAGAAAATAGGGAGAAGGAGAGCGTGAGCTTCGGGTGGTCCATACGGTAAGTTCTCGATCCTTAGGTACGTTTGGTTCTCAAGTTTCTTCATGTGATTTTTTTTTTTTGTCAATGGGATGAGTCTTGAATTAGATATTGGGATTATAAGTAGAACTAAGGCTCTTGATCAAATTTTGACTTCCGTTGAGCTTACTTCTAATTCATTTACTTTGTTAAATTAGTTAGAGTTAACTCCACGTAAAGGCCTATGAATATTCGTGGATTTTATGTTGTCGTTCTTATGGGTACGTGGGTTTTAAAATTGAACATTTGAAGCTAGACTTTGTTGATTAATAGGATTGTAGCTCGGTAGGAAGCTGGCCAAAAAAAAAAAAAACAGAGGGCTTTAATGTGCTTCTATCCTTTAAGTTATGCCTTTATTTACATTTGATTTTTTTTATGTTAATGTAGAGCGAGAAAAAGATAGTTAAAGACAAAGAAGGAAAACGAAAGATTGATTTTAGGGGCGGAAACATGGTAAAAGAAATAAATTCGTTCACATTTGATTACATTTAGAGCTTGCTAAATTAATTTTTGGCTTGTCTGAGTTTTGCTCCCAGTTTATTATTTTAAGATGAATAGGAGAGTGAGAGATAGCTAAGATACTAATTTGAAGGGTAACTTGGTTGAATTAATAAGGTTAGAGAAAAATACAATTGATTGATTGATAAACAAGATGCAGTTATACATGCAATGTTGAACTAAAGATTTTGGGTTCTTATTAAATGAGTTCTAGTTAGGTAAATTAATTAATTATGGGTCAGTATATATCCTTATATAATGCATTCTTGTATTCTCGTTACCTTACTTATAATTGTTAGACAGAAACTAAGGAGATTGAGACCCAATAATCGGATAGCTCAAGCAGCAGAAATAATCATTTTAGGATAATGCTGAGTGTTCTTTTCTATCGTAAAATGATATAAATATATAATGCCAACTTTTTTATGTGATTGGTTGGTTCCTCTGTGATGTGATTTGGTATATAAGTATATGATATGATATTCTTACTTCGTTATAATGATATTTTATAATATATTGATTGTATCATGATGATTGGATTATATTAATATTTATTGAGATTCTACTGATTTTAGTATATTGAGTGATTGAGTGAGATTCAATTATGATTGATTGATTGATTTCTCTATAGTGTAAATGATGTGTATTGCGAAATTAATGTGAATTGATTCAGTGTAGCCATCGTTACTGCTAAGCCAGTAGAGTAGAAATATGCTAGAAAAAGAAAAGATAAAGATAAAGATAAAGAAAAGTGAAAACAGAGCAATACTTAATTTACTACTGATGTCCAATGAGATAATTTACCGTTTGTTTCCAGCAATGTATAAAAACAAGATAATTAAAATTACTCTTATCGTCAGAGGGAATGGGTGGCCCCGTGGAGTGTGGTGTGTAAATGGAGGGTATCGGGAGATGGGAGGAAAATTGACATTGATTATGGCATGGGATCGCAGTATCGTCGGAGAGAGGAGTATCGATGCCACCAGAACCCTATCACAGGGGAAATGTGACCCCCTGATTATACTAATTGTTTGTCAAGTCTAGTGTATCGGCTTGTTGAGTTCTTTGGTTTGAAATTGTACTTGCTATGAGTTATGTGATTTGTGTGTGTGGTTAAGATTGGCTTGTTTGAGGTCTTTGATTTGAAATTATACTTGTTGTAAAATGTGTTGGTTGTATTGATTATGAATTGGTGTTACATGTCTTATTCGATCATAATGATGTGATATACTGGTGATTGAGATATGTATGTGAATGTGTATTGTGTGTTGAGCTATGTAAGATGGAATTTCTCATGTCGATTACATAAACAAGTTGAGGTACGTATAATATAATTATATCAGTATTAAATATAGTAATATTGCACTTCAATAATTTTCTGATACTTGATCTTCATTTTAAAAATCATAAATCATATTTCATACTCATTTTATTAAATGTAATAGTTTTAGAATAATAATCATCATATGCATAAAATAATATTTCATGATTTTGCTAATAATAGAAGTGAGTCGCAAGTTACTTGCCTCAACTATCTCGTAATCAAGAGTTCATAGTCTCAATCCAAATCAAAAGAACCTATAAATGAAGCTATACATCACTATATAAATATTCTAAAATATATTAGACGATTCTAAAAATTTCTCAACTGATAAAATATCTAACCCTTGCTGAAATCAATTTCTAAATAACATGTTTTATATTTTGACCAATAAAATTCCATCAATTATTACAGAAAGTGTTTCAGGCTCAGTAATAATTTTATAATGTCTAATATCGATAAAATTCATTATTTCCCGAAAAATTTGAGGAAAATAAAATAATTCATAAAAATCTTAAAAAAATACAAAAAATAGTAAATTTAATTATGAGATCAATGATGCAAAAATCATTAAAATTAGAGCTCAAATCAAGCCAAATGGGCCTTTCAAAGTTCCAATTCGTTTGGAAATTCCCAATGTTGGGCTACACAACTAGTCAATTTCGAAGAGTCGGTTCCCTCACCTCGAGCCACGAAACCTGGTGTTCTTGGTGTCTATGAAAAGCTTATGTTATGAACTACAACTTAAGTAATAAATAGTGGTTCAAAAGACAGACGATTTGATACAAAATTGTGGCTCAAAACCGGGTTTTCATCACGGGATAGAATCGACTTGTTCGGGAGGCCAACTTCGAAGACTCATATCTCCATCCACAGACCTCCGAATTAGGAGTTCTTGGTGTCCTTGGAAAGCTTAAACCACAAGCTACAGTTTAGAAAAAGTTAGGACATTAAACAGTGAAGAAATCAATTAGAAATCTTGGTCGAAATCCGCTATATGTTAAGATAAAAACATGACAGTTTTAAACATCTTGAGAAGCCAACTTCACGGACTCATATCTTGAGTTACAGACGTTTAAGTCCAGGGATTTTATTTCTATGGAAAGTTTGAAGTGTAATATATTGTTTAGAATCAAATGAAACGCAAAAAGATGGGGAAACGAGCCCGAAAATTGTGTTTCAAAATGGCAATTCATCACAATAATCCAAAATTCGAAACGTGATTTCTTTCAAACCACTCAATGGAATCGAATTCCATAAAATGCTGAGAAAGACAAGATTAAACTTCAATTCCAATTTCATCGATAATTCCTCGTTCCACCTCTTCTCTTCGTTCTATTCAAAACAAGGAACAACACTCACGTAAACTCCAATCCTTTGCTATATGATGTCAAAAATGTTGAGATGTTTTTGTTGGGCTGTGGATTGTCCGGGATCGTGGCTGCAGTTGTGAGCCACCACTCCTCTGTTCTCCTTTTTTTTTTTTGTTTACGTTAATTAATATGGCAAATGGTGACTTTGCCAAATAGTCCCTACACTTTAGCATTCTTCAAAATTTGATCCCTCTAATTTTATGTCTTTGCTCCTGAAACCTTGCAATATTACGGTACGAGAGTTGAATTCTTTGCTTTCCTAAGAAAAAAGTTTACCGTAGGGAAGAGGTTATATAGAAAACCCAGATTGACATTGTTCTATATTAGCGATTCTGCTTCTTCAACCGTTCGGTTTGTGTACAGTGAAGAGGAGGCCGCCTGGTATTCGAAGTGTGGCATAAATCAATGACGATGATGACGATGATGAATCTCAGCTTTTGAAAGACCTCAAAGATGACAGGAGAGAATTGGATTTGTGATTCTTTGATAAGAACACCATCTCTGCTGCCACGAACAACTTCTCTTTTAGCAACAAGCTCGGGAAAGGCGGATTTGGTTCCGTTTATATAAGGCACTATCTTTTAAAAATTTCTGATGTTCCTCTCAAATCCTATTTCCCGAACAATATGTTGAGACAAATTTAATTTGTAGGGAGTCCTAGAAAATGGAGAGGAAATAGCAGTTAAGAGATTGTCAAAATCTTTAAGACAAGGAATCCAAGAGTTTAAGAATGAGGTGAAATTGATTGCTAAGTTGTCGCATAGGAATCTTGTGAAAATCCTGGGCTGCTGCATACAAGACTAGGAGAAAATGCTTATATATGAATATCTTCCCAATAAAAGCTTGGACTCATTTCTTTTCGGTAAGTCCTTGTCATAGCTAATCGATGAATGATAATAAGCAACTATACAATTTGAGGACACTTTTTTGGTCACTCAACGTTTAGATGAAGAGAAGAGGACTATGCTTGACTGGGGGAAATGCTTTGAAATTGTTTATGGTATAGCTCGAGGGAACCTGTACTTGCACGAGGATTCGAGATTGAGAATCATCCACAGGGATCTAAAAGCAAGCAACATTTTACTTGGTGCTACCATGAACTCAAAACCACATGGCTAGGATATGCAGAGAGGACCAAATCGAAGGAAATACTAGACGAGTTGTAGGGACATAGTAAGTTCTTTAGAAATATACTTGATATTTTCTTGATCAAATTAACAAACTTGAAGTCCCTGCACAATGTTTCTCACTGTGCTGCCACAGAGGTTACATGTCGCTAGAGTATGCTATGCAGGGGCGGTTTTTGACAAAATCCTATGTTTACAGCTTTCGAGTTTTGCTGTTGGAGATCATTTTCAGGAAAAGAAACAACAGCTTTTAGCGGGAGGACTTGCCTTCTAGCTCAATTGGCCATGTAAGGGAACCATATATAGATCGACTCGCATTGGAAACTAATAAGCCAAAATCATGCACATTAATCTCCTAATTCAGTCACATAAGAATTTTTTTTTTTCAGGTTTGGGAGTAGTGGAAAGAAGGATTATGCTTGAAAATCATTGACCCATCAATAGGCAAAACGTATCCCGAGTGGGAGGTCCTGAGATGCATCCATATCAGGTTGTTGTGCGCCCAAGAATTTGCCAGAGAAAGGCCCAGGATGTCGGAAGTTGTGTTCATGCTAGGGAAAAAGGTCACACTTCCTTCTCCAAACCATCTTGCATAGTCTTGAAGAGGAAACAGGGCAGAGCCGGTACCTTTTCATCTTCTGGAGAAAGGACTAACGCAGTTAACAAGATGTCCCTTTCTATTGTTGAAGCTCGTTGAATGAAATTCTTTACCAGTATGATTGGTACATTAAGCATATTTATTCGTTCATCTCAACGTGAATTATTGATATGTTTGGATTTGTCTTTGGGTATGTTTGGTTACTCCTAAGGATTTGCTGAAAATAATAGGAAAACACAAATACAATTATCAACTGTTCTTAATATGCTAACTTGTACATGGTGAAATGGAAATATGGAATCCAAGGGACTTGCAGTAATATGTAGTACATGACACGAACATGACCACAATGCTTTAAAATGCCCAGAAAAATTAGTTTTTCGGTGAAGTGGTTGAAATCAGTATCTGAACGTATACTAAAAAATCCTTCACCGTTCGCAGCCCATGGATTTCACCAAACACACGCATGCGTAGACCAGCAATGAGGTTGACGCCTTGTCCGTGATACAAAGCGAAAGGGTCGATCCAGGACCTGTCAAAATGTGACTTTTTGACTCTGCTCCCTCCGATTTGTTAAAGTTGTGTTGCCATAATTATTCTCTCGATTTAACATTTCTTTATTGTATTATTCATTCCATTTGTCGTTGCCTTGAAAATTCATACAGCTTTACTTATGACTTTTCTTATTTCTCCTCTCTCTTTTCCAATAATATATGTCCATTGCAACTCTTGCAATGACATGCGACTTCCTCTTTTCTGATTCATTCCCTGTATGCGACTCAGTTCGGTTCCTCTTGTCCAAAAGACGAGGATAAGAATTATCTCGAGAAATCTTGTGAGGCATTCAATTTTCTCGAGCAGCAGCAGCGTACCAGCCCAGAACTGGCCTTCTAAGGCTTTAGGGAAGCATATTGGCTCTGCTGAATTAGTTGCGCCGTGTCTTTAGCCCAATTTTACAGCCGACCTCTGTGGCAAGAAATCTTTTAAGTCTCAGTTGGAAACTTTGATGTTGTGCATCGACTGAAGCAATATCTGTTTTCTCCATCAAAATGATGGGGCTTTGATGGAAGACCACCACAGAAGGATGATATGAAGAAGTGTTAACAAGTTTATGTGTCTCCACAAAATAATGACGGTAGCGCTATCGTGAATGCTTCCGTTCAGATTCTGATGTTCTCCCTTTACACTTTGCTTCTCCTCCTCCAGCAATCACAGTGCAAAACCTTGAAGACAATCATGCAGATCATTCCGCTTCATGATGGTGACGTTTTGCTATCTGAGGATGGAAACATTGCACTCGGATTCTTCAGCCCTGGAAATTCTACCCACCGTTTCATCAGGAGTTTCTACCATGGAAATATCTCTTGTAAATACATATAAGTTTAGTTTTCCTATGAATGTGCATCCTGATATGAAATTAAAGCACGAACTCTGGTTCAGGTGTTGAAAACTCATTTTCATTCCTGCTCATCAATAGAGTACAAGCTTCAAACTATATCAGACACTTCATCAGCATTTGTAGCTCTTTTGATTCCAACAAGTACAATCATGTTATCAAGCAGACAGTTTTCTGGGTCGCTAACAGAGATAGGCCAATCAACGACACCTCTAGGGTTCTATCCTTCAACTCCCATGGAGACCTTGTTCTCAACTGTTGCAGCAAAGGAAGCTCACCCCTTTGGTCAAACAATGTGTCAACTACATTGTCAGAAAATTCTACCACTACTCAGCTACAGGACACAGGCAACTTCATTCTGCTTCAAAGTCCGAGCGACCAAGTCCCGTTGCCGAGCTTTGATCACCCCACAGATACCATGATGCCTTTTATGAAACTTGGGCTAGATCGGAGGACAGGCATGGACCGATTCCTGACTTCTTGGAAGTCCAACGATGATCCAGGACCATGGAATTTCACTTATCGGATCAACCCCATAGGTTACCCACAACTATTCGTCTACAAGAATGGGGCACCATACTGGCTGGGAGGGCCATGGACAAGCCTGTGTTGGAGTGGAGTACCCCAGATGGTTAACCCTTCATCTTGAACGTGAGCTTCATGAATGACCAGAATGGGCTCTCAATCTTGTACGGGAAGAACCTTTCGATCTTCTCCAGACTAGTGATTGAACCATCAGGTTTATTCCAGTGGTCCACATGGCAGGACAAAGATGAACGGTGGATACATTTCTCGAGAGCCCCCATGATCAGTGTGACATATACGGGGCTTGTGGACCTAACAGCAACTACAACCCCTACAACAGAAGCGAGTTTGCATGCACTTCTCTCCCTGGGTTTGAGCCCAAGTCACCAACAAATTGGTTCCTAAGGGACGGGGCTGGTGGATGCGTGAGGTCCCCTGGGGTCTCCACATGCAGAAGTGGGGAGGGGTTCATCAAGGTGGCCTAACCGAAGGTCCTTGACACTTCTCGAGCCCAATTGACATGAGATTGAGCCCCAAAGAGTGCGAGAAGGAGTGCTTGAAGAACTGTTCTTGCACGGCCTACACGAGCGCCCATGAGAGTAGAGAAGGGATTGGGTGCTTGGCCTGGCATGATGATAATCTTTTGGACACTGGGACATTTTCTTATGCCAGGCAAGACTTACATGTAAGCGTTGATGTAGCTACCATTGGTATTTATGAATTTAAAATCTACATCCACTTAAAACTTCTTATCCACTCATTATGTAAATAGTAAGTGATGATCCTGCAAGCTCTCAAGATATGGAGATAATTAATCTCTTAAGAGATAGCTTTCTCAAATGACAGCTCCTTTTAGGAAGAAGGAAGGTTCTCCTAGAAAAAAGAATAATAATAGCAACCATGGTAGGCAGTATGATTCTAGTTCTTCTGCTCTTGTTCACCCTATTTTTCCTGAAGAAACAGAGAGGTAAGTGAGTTGAATTCTTTGCTTTCGTATGAAAAAGTGACCAGCAGCTGAGAGATTGCATAAAACATTCAGATTAACATCATTATATATTTTTGGGTTCTATTTCTTAATTCGTTCAGGTTGTATATCCATTAAAATCAGGGAAGAGGAGGCCTTCTGCTATCCCAAGTGTAACATACTTCGATGATGATGAATATCAGTCCTTGTATGATCTCAAAGATGACAGGAGAAAATTGGATTCAAGGTTCTTTGATCTAAGCACTATCTCCACTGCCATGAACAAATTCTCTTTGATCAACAAGCTCGAGGAAGGAGGTTGTGGCTCTATTTACAAGGTACTCACCTTTCAAAAACTTCTATTTCACTGAAAATATGTTGAGATACATTTAGTTTGCAGGGAGTACTAGAAAATGGAAAGGACATAGCAATTAAGAGATTGTCGAAATCTTTTGGAGAAGGAATCCAGGAGTTCAAGAATGAGGTGAAATTGATTGCCAAGCTGCAGCATAGGAATCTTGTTAAAATCCTTGGCTGCTTCATACAAGAAGAGGAGAAAATGTTGATTTATGAATATCTACCAATAAAAGCTTGGATTCATTTCTTTTTAGTAAATCCTTTTCAGAGCAAATCAATGAATGCTTTTGAGTAGTTGTACATATATTTGGCCAGCATAATATGTTGTCACTTTTTGGTTACTCGACGTTTAGATGACGAGAAGAGGAATATGCTCGACTGGAGGAAATGCTTTGAAATTGCTTATGGGATAGCTCAAGGATTTCTGTACTTGCATGAGCATTCTAGATTGAGAATCATCCACAGGGATCTGAAAGCAAACAAGATTTTGCTCGATGCTACCATGAACCCAAAAATCTATGATTTTGGCATGGCTAGGATATGCGAAGATGACCAAATCGAAGGAATAATAGAGGAGTCGTAGAGACATAGTAAGTTCTTTATATGTATTTTCTCAATAAAATTCTCAATCTTGAAGTCACTGCACAATGTTTTTCACTAAACTGCTGCAGCGGTTACAAGTCGTCGGATTATGTTATGCGGGGGCTGTTTTTAATAAAATCTGATGTTTACAGTTTTGGAGTTCTGTTGTTGGAGATCATTTCTAGGAAAAGAAATAGCAGCTTTTACAAGGAGAACTCATCTTCCGACTTAGTTGGCCATGAACGGGAACCGTATACAGATATTCATTAACATTGGAAACCAATTAACCACACCCATGTGCATTAATCTCCGAAATTCAATCACTTAAAGACTTTCATTTTTATAGGTTTGGGAGTTGTGGAGAGAAGGATCTTGCCTGGACATTGTCAACTAGTCAATAGGTGATACGTATCCCAAGCAGGAGGTCCAGAGATGTATCCAAATAGGGTTGCTGTGCCTACAAGAATTCACCAAAGACAAGTCGACCATGTCGGAAGTTGTGTTCATGCTAGGAAACAAGGTGACACTTCCTTCTCCAGACCAGCCTACCTACGCTTTGAAGAGGGAACAGAGCAGGGCCGATAACTCATCTTTTGGTGAAAAGGCCAACTCAATTAACATGTCCCTTTCTATTATTGAAGCTCTTTGAATGAAATTCATTACCAGCTATGATTGGTACACTAACCATGTCTTCATTTCGATGAATCTGCTAATTAAGGACATGTTTGAATTTGTTTAACCTCTTAGTCCAACCGTACCACTTGCTAAACCTTCTCCCATGGTAGCTTGAACTTTGCTTGGTAGTGCCTTTGTGAAAATGTCAAGCAACTGTTCTTTAGTCTTGCAATGCTTGATTTCAATCTCTTTTTTGGCTTTAGCATCTCCAATGAAATGGTACTTGATGCTTATATGTTTAGTTCTTGCATGAAATACTAGATTCTTCACCATCACTATAGCTTACTTGCTATCAATAAATCCTTGTTGCTTCAACTTGTTGCACTCCGATATCTTCAAGTATGCGCTTCAACTATATCACTTAACTTATTGCCATTGCTGCTACAATGTATTCTGCTTCAGCTGTTGATTGTGCCGCTATTTCTTGTTTCCATATTGCCCACGAAAATATTCCCGAGCTAAGAGTTAATGCATAGCCCGATGTACTTTTCATGTCATCCACTGAGCTTGCCTAATCACTATCAGTATATCCAAGTAATATTGAGTCAGGAGAGGATTTGTACCTTATGCCATCTCTCTTTGTGCCTTGAAGATATCTCAGCACTCTTTTAGCCACTCCATAATGAACTTGGCTAGGACTTTGCATTAATCTCAATAGCAAACAAGTTGCATACATAATATTAGATCGTGTGGTTGTTGGATAGAGTAAACTCCCAATGAGACTGCTATAGACTGAGCCATTTGCCTTTCATGCACCATCTTCTAGTCTAAGTGCTTTGCTACTGTCAAGCGGAGTTGTCACTGTCTTGCAGTCATTCATCTTGAATATGTTGATGAGACTTTCTACATATTTCTTTTGTGAGATGTAGATTCCATCTTCTTGTTGGTTGATCTCTATCCCCAAGAAGTAATTTGTTAATCCCAAGTCGGTCATTTCAAATGTCTTTATCATGTCTTCCTTGAACGCTTCAATCATCTTCTCTTTGTTTCCTGTATATATAAGATCATCAACATATAGGGAGACAATGGGTGTGTCCTTCATACCTTGAGTCTTCACATAGAATGTTGGCTCACTTTTGCTCCTCCTGAAACCTTGCTCTATGAAGTAGTTATCGATTTTGCTGTAGCAAGCTCATGGAGCTTGTTTAAGCCCGTACAAGGCTTTCTTTAATTTGAGTATCGGTCTTCTTCTCCTTTCAGTACAAAGCCTTGACGGTGCTCCATGTAGATCTCTTCTTCAAGATAGCCATTGAGGAAAGCTGACTTCACATCCAGCTAGTAGATTCTCTATTTTTATTGTCCTTCAAGTACGATCAGTGCCCCTATTGTATCCATGCGGGTAACTAGAGCAAATGTCTCATTGTAGTCAACTCCAAATTGTTGCGCATAGCCTTTTGCCACCAGTCTTGCTTTGTGCTTCTAGATTGATCCGTCAGAGTTACGCTTCATCTTGAAGACCCATTTGACGCCTATGACTTCCTTGTCTTGGGGAGACTTCACCAGCTCCCATGTCTCATTCCTCTCAATCATTTTGATTTCTTCTTCCATAGCCTTTCTCCAAACTTCTTGCTTGGAAGCTTCTTCAAAGTTTTCAGGCTCCATGATGGTGAAGTTGCATCTCTCGTTTATCTCAAATAAGGGCCTCGTTCTCCTTGTGGTGTATCGAAGAGGAATCTTGAGCTTCTGTTGACTCTTTTGCAGTAGCTTGACCTGGTGTGCTAGGTTGAACATTTTCTTCTTCTTTGGCTGTTTGTTGTGGTAATGGGGGCATGTTGATGCCTTTTCTTTCAATTTCTCTAGTCTTCCAATTGTATGCAGAGTCTTCATCGAATTAGACATCTCAACTAATAACAAGTTTCTTTGTTCTTAAGCTATAGACTCAATAGCCTTTAGATTGAGTACAATAGCCCAAGAAAATCCCTTTCTCTAACTTCTCATCAAGTTTGCTCGTTTTTATGTCTAGAATATGAATGTAGTAGATGCAGCCGAAGTGAGATGCTTCGCTGACAGCTTCCAACCACTCCAAGCTTCAATTGGTATCTTATCTAGAATAGCTTAGTTGGGCATCTGTTTAGCAAATAAACTGTTGTGCTTACTGCTTCTGCTCAAAATGCGTTTAGAAGATCTTTCTCCAGCAGCACAGCTCTGGCTGTCTCCATTACAGTCCTGTTCTTGTGCTCGAAAACGCTATTTTGCTCTGGAGTGTATCCAATAGTGAGTTGATGTGCAATGCCTTTACCCTCGCAAAACTTGTTGAATTCTTTGGAGGTATACTCCATACCTCTATCACTCCTTATAGTCCCGATGCGATGACCACTTTGTTTCTAGACATAGATTTTAAATTTCTTAAATATTTCAAAAACTTGTGACCTTTAACGTAGAAAATAAACCCATGTCATTCTGGTAGAATCACCAATGAAAAGCATGAAGTACCTATTTTGGTCATGTGAAGGAGTGTGCACTGGACCGCATACGTCTGTATGCACCAGCTCCGATGGCTCCTTGGCTATCCAAGCTTTTCCAGATGGAAATGGTTGTCGGTGTTGTTTCCCGAGCATGCATCCTTCACAAATACCATCGATCTCCTTTATTTTTGGTAGGCCGGTCATCATGTTCTTTTGATGTAAAATCTTCAATCCATGGAAGTGGAAGTTCCCAAGCCTTTTGTGCCATAACCATGACTTGTCCACTTGTGCAGTCATTATTGCATCTCTTGCATATCTCCATTGAATTGGAAATAATCTATTCTGCACCATCTTTACTTTTGCAATTTGGAGAGACTTGTCTTGCTTGTCATATATTGTGCAAGATTCACCCTCAAAATGCAAGGAGTATCCCTTCTCAACCATCTGGCCTACACTAAGAAGGTTTTGATCTATTCTAGGTACCAAGAGTACTTCATTAATGTATCTCTTACCCTTCTTCATATCAATGGCAATGGTGCCTTTGCCTATTGCCTATTGCCTCCAATATTGCCTCCAAGTAATCTCCATTTCCTATCTTGACTATATTCTTGAATTTTTCAAGATTGCAGAATATGTTTTCATCTTTTATACAACCACTATCAAGATACCATGTATCTTTCTTTTCTTTTGTCGTGACTTGGCCAGTGTAAAAGAGGATGCCTTCGCCATCTTTTTCTTTAGAAAAGTTGGCTGATGATTTTTCTTTAATCAGCAAACCTTTTCAAGATGACCAAACTTTTTGCAATTTTGACATTGTGGTTTTCCTTTTAAACTAGCAATCTTTTTCCAATTGGCTCTTCCTTTTGCATATGCCACAAGGTGAATATTTTCCTCTTTGAGTCTCCTTATTTTTAAAACCTTCATTTGATTAGATTTCTGAGACTGCTTATTGAACTTTGATTGAAAGCCATTTTTAGCAATAATTTCATTACGCCTTTCTAATCTATGTTCATGAGCCTCTAGAGATCCCATTAATTCTACAGCACTCGGCTTTTCTATATCCTTTGACTCTTCAATAGCAATAATAATCGGGTCATATTTTTAAATGCAAGTGAATAATATTTTCCCGACTACCTTTTTTTTTATGGGATCTCATCTTCATAAGTCCTTAGTTGATTCACTATTGAATCTACTCTTATATAATGTCTCTAGCAGTCTCAAAATCTTTTATCTTTTATCTTTTGATTCTCAAAATTTCTCCTCAAAGTTTGAATTTTGGAAACTCGTACCTTTCCATTGCCTTGAAACTCCTCCACAACTTATACCATATTTCTTTGGTAGTTTTGGCTCCCATGATTCTTGGAAAGCGTTCTTCAGCCAAGCTTAACTGAAGAGCGAATAGAGCTTGAGAATCCTTTTGTTGATTCTCTTTGAGTTCCTTCTTTTGTGGAGAAGATAAATTGGATATGTCTTGGAGGATAGTATATCCCTTCCTTACTATATCCCATAAATCTTGAACACAAAAGTAAGTTCTCATCTTGATGACCCAGTAGTTGAAGTTTTCACGTTGAAAGACTGGCACTAGAATGGAAGACCGTAGCATGTACTCGGCCATGATAAGCTTACACCTAGTTGTAGTCAAACATGGCTCTGATACCACTAATGGTTTGTGTTGATGGTTTTAGGATAGTTTGAAGTATGAGGAAGGTGGATGGAGGTTTGTAGGATGATGTTTGGGAGGTGTTTAGAATGACTGGGAGGTGTTTAGAAGGAATGGGAATTAGAGGATTGATGGAAAGAGGTTGAGAGGAGGAGACCCTTAGAGAAGAATGACAATTGTATTTCTTGAAGCATTACATGGACAATGGGGTGCATCACCTATTTATAGTGGTTAATGGAAATCTCTAAAACGCTACTGTCCAACATATTAAAATGTTCTAGAGTTTGAAACATCTAGAAAATTCATTCATTTTGCCAACATCCACAAGGCTCTAGAGAATCAATATTCTAGAGAATTAAGCCTCTAGAATTGTCACCACATATTCTAATCTTTCTAGAATTGTGGACCACAATAATCTAATACTACTACATTTGATGACCAGAGTCTTGTTTCATCCATCAAGAGAATGGGAAATCCATCCTTGGATGGTTACATGATCAAAGAGGAATCGACCCAGCATGTTTGGAGGACTGGGAATGAGAACCTTTCAGAGATGATCACACCATTACCAACACAGTTGGTCCCGGACAGTCTTCACAGCTCGAACACCCCAGTTGACGGGACTGAGGAATTGCTCCAACTCGAGCAAGACCTTATCTATAACTACATGATAATTCTCTATTAAAAGCCTAGACAGTAATTCCCTCGGAAATATTTTTTTAAAAAAGATTGCAACAACCGTGATATTTTGCATTTCCAACCCCGATCTCTATCACTAATCGTTGTTCGCACCATTCCCATAGCCTTTTGCCTTGAGACCGACTTCCAGTATGTTATCTTCAGGTCTAAGAGCTTCAGGATTCCCAGCACATTGTTCTAACTTCATGTTTCTTTGACTGAATATTCAAGTAAAGAAAATAGAGGATATGTTCTGCTGGAACCTCATGGAAGATTCCATGTGCAGCAAGCATATGCTTTCCATCAATGCATCAACCATGGCCTATGCTGATAAGAAAGCCCATTATTATTCTCATGTTCCCAGGCGAAAATAAATTTCACAGTGTAGCTCCTACATTATGGCTGTTCGAGTTGCTTTGAAGGATTACTTCCCGACCATGTTCGAGAGGGCCAGGTTGGGATGGTTCGTGGAGGAATTAAGCAATGAATTCTGCCTACTGATGGATAGGGACGGAGTGGTGATCTGCTCGAGAGCCTCGAATGGATCCCAGCTTTGCTAGGGGTCGGCCAAATGATGAGTAATGAGGACATTATGCAGATTCACGTTGGACCAATATAAAATTTTGCGATGTTGGAGCACCAGGTGGAAAAGTAGTTTTGCCCTGATGAAAGTTGCAAGGAAATGTTGGAGGAAACCAAGATTTTCAACTGACAGCATATCCTTTTGCTTTTCAAAAGGTGAGGATAAGAACTAAAGATCCGGAAAATCACGTCAAGCATTGAATTTTCTCGAGCGGCAGTGCCATACTCACGGCGTAAGTGCAGGTCACAACCCGTGCTCTCTCGGGCATTAGAAAAGTACTAACCCTGCCGGTCTAGTTGTCCTGACTGTGTTTTGTCATCTTCAGGCTACTTTTGCAACTGAACCCTGTGAAAGGAACACTAATGTCAGCTGGCACCTGACTTTGTCCATGTGCATTAATTGAAAATCTTGGTTTTCACCAACTACCACCACTAAAGGCTGACATTTTGCCAACTGATGAGCTTTCTTTTCTCGATCAAAGTGATTAGCCTTTCACCATCTACCGACAAGAGACGCTGATATTTTACCAACTACCAACACGACAGGCTGATATTTTACCAACTACGTTATGAATTTCAATGACATTTGGTGAGGGGAGACAGATATGAAACGACCACAGCACAATAAACTGCCGGGAAAATTGATTTTCGGGTAAAGTGGTACAGTTAACAAGTGTATATGTCACTGTTTCATGAGTATCTGATGGTGTTCTCAAAGACCCTTCACATGTATACATAGACAGTGGTCAGGTTAACATCTTGTCATTGGTACAGAACAATGGCCGACCTTAGAGCTGTCCAAAATTGTTATTTAAGAGTGACTGTTTACACGCCAGAAGGAAGGATTGATGCTTGCAATTCCAGGGGCAGTTAACAGTTCGCTTTCGGTCCTTTCAAGCTCTGGAAAGGCGGATTTGGTTCTGTTTATAAGGTACTATCTTTTAAAAACTTCTGATCTTTCTTTCGAATCCTATTTCTCAAACAATATGTTGAGGTAAATTCAATTTGCAGGGAGTGCTAGAAAATGGAAAAGAAATAGCAGTTAAGAGATTGACGAAATCTTCAAGACAAGGAATCCAAGAGTTTATGAATTAGGTGAAATAGATTGCTGAGTTACAACATAGGAATCTTGTGAAAATCCTTGGCTGCTGCTTACAACAAGGGGAGAAAATGTTGATTTATGAATATCTGCCCAATAAAAGCTTGGATTCATTTCCTTTTGCTAAATCCTTTCCTAGGTAATCGATGAATGCTATAGAGTAGCAATGCATATACTCATCTAGCATAATATGTTGTCACTTTTTGTCACTCGATGTTTAGATGAAGAGAAGAGGACTATTCTCAACCGGAGGAAATGCCTTGAAATTGCTTGTGGTATAGCTCAAGGAATTCTGTACCTGCACGAGCATTCGAGATTGAGAATCATCCATAGGGATTTGAAAGCCAACAATGTTTTGCTCGATGCTACCATGAACCTGAAAGGATATGCGGAGAGGACCAGGTAGAAGGAAATATTAGACAAGTTGTAGGGACATAGTAAGTTCTTTATGTGGAGTTTCTCAATAAAATTCACAAACTTAAAGTCACTGCACACTGTTTTCCACTATGATGTTGCAGCGGTCACAGTTAATATGATGCCTATTTATGTTGTTAAGCTCATTAAACGAAAGTCTCTGCTAGCTATGATTCATATATTACATCCATTCGTTCATCTAAACGTGTGAATTAAGGATATGTTTGGATTTGTTTTTTGGTACGTTTGGTTATTCCTAAGAATTGCTGAAAATAATAGTAAAACACAAATACAATTATCTACTTCCTGTTAAAGACTTATAACAGAAACTTTTCCATGACCAAGGGCAAAACTTTCTCTTCGCCAAAGAAAGGGAAAATGCTTGAGTGGGTCCCTGTCACACCCCAAAGAAAGGGGGAATGTTTCTCTATGCCACTGAAACCATATTCCACAATTCACTTGACTTCCTAAGTTAACTCTCAGGAAGCTTGGGTCGGTAGGACTCTTGGAGGAGCCGAGCAATGAATTTCGCCTACTGATGTGTAGGGATGGAGTGGTGATCATGCTCTAGAACCACAAGAAGAACTCGATCTTGCCAGGGGTAGAGGGAATGATGAGCAACAAGGGCATTAGGTGGATTCTCAAAGAACCAATTTTTACGGTGTTGGAGCACCAGATGGGAAGGGGTTCTACGTTCAATGAAAGATCCAAGGAATTGTTGGAGAAAGCCAAAATCTTGGAATGGGTCATATATC
The DNA here is from genome assembly GCA_037672795.1 of Lagerstroemia speciosa. Lineage (NCBI taxonomy): Eukaryota > Viridiplantae > Streptophyta > Magnoliopsida > Myrtales > Lythraceae > Lagerstroemia > Lagerstroemia speciosa. The sequence continues at coordinate 6,105,820 of CM075302.1, read as the reverse complement.
CCTTGTACACAAGTCACTGGGGTCCATAATATTTGAATGATGAGGGCAAAGTCAAAAGATCTGAAAAAACCACATGAGGCTCTGAATTTTCTCAAGCAGCAGTAGCATAATCACGCGTAAGAGGAACCTAGAACCCATCCTCTAAGGCATTAGAGACGTATTGACTCAGCTGAATCTTGGCACTAATGTCATCTTCAGCTGGTGATTTGACATTGTAAATTGACTTCAGTAATATCTCTCTTGTCCATTAAAGTTATAAGCTTTGAGCGAGAGACCACCACACACGACCACAACTCATTAAATCTCCGAGAAAACTAATTTTTGGGTGGAGTTAACAAGGTGATCGTCCAATAGATGATGGTGGCATCCACCCATATGGTGATTCTCTTCCTTCATACATTACTTCTCCTCCTACACCAATCCCTATGCAAAACCTTAAACAAGATCGAACAGAACCTTCCCCTTCATGACGGTGATGTTTTGCTCTCTGAGGACGGAAACTTCGTGCTTGGATTCTTCAGCCCTGAAAATTCTACCCGCCGTTTCATGGGGACTTGGTACTGTCAAGATATCTCTTCTCCCTCATAATAACTATGTAAAACTTTAATTTTCTGGGGAGAATCTGCATCGTGGCATGGTCTTAGATTTTGGAAACTCTTCTTCTCGTACCTATTTATTATTTCCATAATATATGCTTGCTCATTGTTAACCAGTGTCCTAGCCTTTAGGCATCAAACCTGATTCACAGTGGATGGAGCGTTTCTCCAAGTTGCTAATGGGATTAGCTTCTTTTTGTTACAACAGGTACAACCGAGTTACCGAGCAGACAGTTTTCTGGGTGGCTAACAGAGATAGGCCAATCGATGACACATCTGGGGTTCTATCGATCAACTCCCATGGAGACCTTGTTCTCGACTGTTGCAACAACAGAATCTCAGCCCTTTGGTCCACTAACGGGTCGACAACACTTTCAGAAAATGCCACCACTGCTCAGTTACAGGACACAGGCAACTTCATCCTGCTTCAGAGGCTAAGCAACCGTATCGTGTGGCAGAGCTTTGATCACCCCACAGATACCATGATGCCTTTTATGAAACTTGGGCTGGACTGGAAGACAGGCATGGAGCGGTTGCTGACTTCTTGGAAGTCCAAGGATGATCCAGGACTAGGGAATTTTACTCGTCGCATCGACCCAACAGGGTACCCACAGTTATTCATCTACAACAATGGAGCACCGTACTGGCGGGGAGGGCCATGGACAGGCATACGTTGGAGTGGATTACCAGAGGCGGTCAGCCCCTATGCCTCGAACATGAGCTTCGTGAATGACCAGAATGAGCTCTCTGTCTCATACGAGTTGGCGAACAAATCGCTCATCTCTAGACTGGTAATAGAGCCATCAGGTTCGATGCATTGGTCCATGTGGCAGGACAAAAATAAACAGTGGACACAATTTCGAGGAGTCCCCATCGATCAGTGTGACTTCTATGGGGCTTGCGGACCTAACAGCAACTGCAACCCCTACAATATAGGACAGTTCGCATGCACTTGTCTCCCCGGGTTTGAGCCGAAGTCACCAACAGATTGGCTCCTAAGGGATGGGTCTGGTGGATGCGTGAGGTCCCCTGGGGTCTCCACATGCCGAAGTGGGGAGGGGTTTGTCAAGGTGGCCCTTGTGAAGGTCCCTGACACTTCTCGGGCCCATGTCGACATGAGCTTGAGCCTCAAAGAGTGTGAGCAAGAGTGCTTGAGGAACTGTTCCTGCACAGCCTACACAAGTGCTTATGAGAGGAGGGGAGTGCCTGGGTGCTTGGCCTGGCATGATGATAATCTTTTGGACACAAGGACATTTTCTAATGTTGGGCAAGACTTATATGTACGCGTTGATGTAGCTACCTTAGGTACCTATGAATTTAAAAACTGCATCAAACTTCTTATCCACTCATTCTACAGATAGCTCAGGATGATTATGCAAGCATATTGAGAAATGGAAATAATCATTCTCTTAAGAGATAGCTTTCTTGAATGCCAGCTCGTTTCAGGAAGAAGGAAGGTTCTCCTGGAAAAAGGATAATAATTGCAACCATAGTAGGTAGTACGATTCTGGTGCTTCTACTCTTGTTCGCCTTGTTTTTCCTGAAGAAACAGAGAGGTACGTGAGTTTAATTCTTTGCTTTCATATGAAAAAGTGACCAGCAGCTAAGAGATTGTATAAAAGAATCAGATTAACATCATTATATATTTTTCAGTTCTATTTCTTCATTCGTTCGGCTTGTATATCCATTAAAATCAGGGAAGAGGAGGCCTTCTACTATCCCAAGTGTAACATACTTCGATGATGATGAATCTCAGTGCTTGCAAGATCTGAAAGATGATAGGAGAAAATTGGATTTAAGGTTCTATGATCTGAGCACTATCTCTGCTGCCACAGACCACTTCTCTTTTATCAACAAGCTTGGGCAAGGTGGATTTGGTTCCGTTTACAAGGTAATCACCTTTCAAAAACTTCTATGTTCCTCTATGATGGTTTGTCTTGAGAGTTGTAGGATAGTTTGACGTTTGGGGAAAACAGATGGAGGTTTGTAGGATGATGTTTTTGGGTGTTTAGAAAGAATGGGAATTGTAGGATTGATGAGATGAGTTGAGAAGAGGAGGCTCTTGAGAGGAGAATGGAACTTGTATTTCATTGATCATTTCATTTACAATGGGTACAACCATATTTATAGTGGTTCATGGAAATCCCTAGAAACCTACTTCTAGAGATACTTCTAGAAAAGTTACATCTAAATGTTCTAGAGATTAAAAACTCTAGAAACATTACCCATCATCTACAATGTTCTAGAGGATCAAACTATTGGAAAATTCTACCGCTTAGAAATATTGAATGTTCTAGAATTATCACACATATTCTAAAACTTTCTAGAATTGTACACCACAATAATCTAATACTCTCAATTTCTATTTCACTGAAAATATGTTGAGATACATTTAATTTGCAGGGAGTGCTAGAAAATGGAAAAGAAATAGCAGTTAAGAGATTGTCGAAATCTTCAGGACAAGGAATCCAAGAGTTCAAGAATGAGGTGAAATTGATTGCCAAGTTGCAGCACAGGAATCTTGTGAAAATCCTTGGCTGCTGCATACAAGAAGAGGAGAAAATGTTGATTTATGAATATCTGCCCAATAGAAGCTTGGACTCATTTCTTTTCGGTAAATCCTTTTCAGAGCCAATTGATGAATGCTTTTGAGTAGCTGTACATATATTCATCTAGTATAAAATGTTGTCACTTTTTGGTCACTCGACATTTAGATGAAGAGAAGAGGTCTATGCTCGACTGGAGGAAACGCTTTGAAATTGCTTATGGGATAGCTCAAGGAATTCTGTACTTGCACAAGCATTCGAGATTGAGAATCATCCACAGGGATCTGAAAGCAAGCAACATTTTGCTCGATGCTGCCATGAACCCAAAAATCTCTGATTTTGGCATGGCTAGGATATGCGGAGAGGACCAGATCGAAGGAAATACTAGACGAGTTGTAGGGACATAGTAAGTTCTTTATGTCTATTTTCTCAATAAAATTCACAAGCTTGAAGTCACTACACAATGTTTTTCACTATGCTACTGCAGCGGTTACATGTCGCCGGAATATGCTATGCGGGGGCTGTTTTCAATCAAATCCGATGTTTACCGTTTCGGAGTTCTGCTGTTAGAGATCATTTCTGGGAAAAGAAACAGCAGCTTTTACAAGGAGAACTCATCTTCTGGCCTAATTGGTCATGTAAGGGAACCATATACAAATGTCCATTGACATTGGAAACTAATTAACCGCACCCATGCGCATTAGTCTCCCTAATTCGATCACTTAAAGATTTTTATTTTTACAGGTTTGGGAGTTGTGGAGAGAAGGATCTTGCTTGGACATTGTCGACCTGTCAATAGGTGATACGTATCCCGAGCAGGAGGTCCAGAGATGTATCCAGATCGGGTTGTTGTCCGTGCAAGAATTCGCCAAAGTCAGGCCAACGATGTCAGAAGTTGTGTTCATGCTAGGAAACAAGGTGAAACTTCCTTCCCCGGACCAGCCCGCATATGCTTTGAAGAGGGAACAGAGTAGGGCTGATAACTCATCTTCTGGTGAAAAGGCCAACTCAATTAACAACATGTCCCTTTCTATTATCGAAGCTCGTTGAATGAAATTCATGACCAGCTATGATTGGTACACTAACCACGTCTTCATTTCAATGAACTTGCTAATTAAGGACATGTTTGAATTTTTTTTTAACCTCTTAGTCCAACTGTAGCACCCGCTAAGCCTGGTATATAAGAAATTTTGGGTTTGAGGTGGATTTGACCCAACCTTCTAATTGGTGCGGTGGATATTTAACAGCGGTTAAGGTTGCTGTCCACGACTACTTCCTGGCTATAACTTGTACAGCAAGCATACGTGTGAACTTAGATGAACAAATTAATTTAAGGATTGCTTTTGGATTTTTTTTTTCCTGGTATGTTTTTGATATGCTACCGTGTAAACAAGTGAACCCAAAGGGCTCCTGATAATATGTCTAGTATGTAAGCATTTACTGTGACTTAAAAGAACGTATCAGACATTTTCAGGAAGATGTCAGAATGGCAGGTACAGTTTGGAGACTTGGCCGTTCCATGGCCCCTTTCTCCCGTAGGAACCTGAAAATGAAGATCTTGGGAATGTCATGATCACCTAGACCTTTTGATACCTTCAAGCGTGGCAGGAAAGAGTCCGTCAGAGTCCTGAAACTCTCCAGAATCTAACATCTGGGTGATGCTGCTGTTCATTCTGATGTCTACTACAATTGATGACCAGAGTCTTGTTTCGTCCATCAAGAGAACGGGATCTCCATCCTTGGACGGTTACATGATCGAAGAGGAATCGACCCGGCATGTTTGGAGGACGGGGAATGAGAACATCTTCAGAGATGATTACACCATTACCAACACAGTTGGTCCTAGACACTCTTCTCCAGCTCAAATGCCCCAGTTTCACAGGACTGGAGAATTGCTCCAACTCGAGCAATTCTTCAATCCCTCGGAAATATTTTTTAAATAGATTGCTCCCACTCAAGCATCTCTGAGAACTTTGCCAGGGGTTGTGTTCATGCTAGGAAACAATGTGACAGTTCCTTCTCCAAAACAGCCTGCTTGCGCTTTAGTGAGGATACAGGGCAGAGTGGACCCTTTGTCTACTGGCTAAATGCCCAACTCAGCAAACTGGGTGTCCATTACCACTGTAGAAGCTCGTTGAATGAAATTCCATTCTAGCAAGGTTAGGAGGCAGAGCATATCTTTGTATATTTCCTTTTTCCCATAATAGTGATGCCTGTTTGGATGTTTTTAGGATGTGCTGGCAGTAACAGAAAACATACACATAATTGTCTATTCATTTCAGTATGCCCTTGGAAGCCGAGATCATTAGGAGCTTTCATTATCTTCGAGCCCAGCAGGGATGAGTCTGCCCGAGTCTCAAAACTCTCCCTACGTACCACCATCGCTGCCATCGGTTGCAGCAAAAAGTTCTGGGATCTGAAATCCGGGCACTGTTCTTTCTGATGTTTAGGACATCTGATGACCAGAGTCCTTTTCAGTCCATTACGAGAACGAGGTTTCCATCCTTAGATAGTTTCATGATCCCAAAGGAATCTTTTAGGGATGTAGTGGATAGAGGAAGCATGAACAGCATGGTACCATAGCGTTTTGTGGAGTTTGGACGACTGGGAAACATAGATGGAGGAAACGAGAATTAGGAAAGAATACCATCATCAGTATGAAAAATTCTTGAAAAGTGGTAAACGTGTGTTTTCAATTTTGTATTTTGAAAATGTATTTTCTAAAACTGCCGCTCCATACCGTTACTTCCGGGGTCACTATATGAATGGGATTTTGTTGGATTTATAAGAAAGAGTGCATTTCACGCTCTCTCGATCTTTAGTTTCATTTTTACTCTATTATTTAGTCTATTAGTCGTTTCTTGAAAAGTCATACGCCTTGACTTGTTGACTTTTCTAGATCCTCTTCTTTCACTTTTTGTAAAGAACTTCTTTCACTTTTTGTAAAGAATGGCACCGCATGCGACTTCCTCTTCTGTTTTATAATTAAGTAACCATTTTTAATTTGTTTAATTATTATTAATGAATATAATTTACTTAGCGTGGAGGAACAGAATCGACGAATTTTCCACAACGAGAAAAATCGACTACAGCATGCCATAGTCGAATTTCGTATATGACCAAGATTAAACAAGCATCTATACATGATATTGGCTTGAAACTCCAAAACAAACGACTCTCTTCAGCTTCTAAGCTGAGAGAACTTTCGTAAACTCCTAAAGCTACAAATGAATGAAATACCAATTACTTTATAAAAAAATATATATTGTTTATTGAAAAAGAATGTTTGATACCATTCTTGACTTGGGACCAAGAAATTCCGAGTTTATTAAATTTTATCAATGGACTTTCCTTTCAACTTTATGGGCTGTTTGCATCGTTGTAATGCTCCAGCTTTACATGGAAAGTTGGGTAGTTTACACCTTGTTTTGTAGACGTTCGAGTGTAAAATGGAATGGATTCCTCGCTTGCCCAAGCAACTTTACAGGGTACCTAGAATCCAGGGAAAGTGATTACATAGATGTAACGTGGAAAAGTTGTTTTACATGGGGCCCAAACCTACCATGCCAATTTTGCCCTTTTCTTCTCTCAGATTTCAGATTGCCGATCGCTAATCTCCCTTTCTTCTGTTTTCAATCACTTCCATGCAATATAGCTTTTTAAATATTATAATATTAATTTTTTTCTTTATTTACTTAATTTTTCATCTTATAAATTAGATAGTTATACTATAATTTTGTGTTTAAACCAATAACATACTTTTTTTGTTCACAAGATTTTTACTAGAAAAATGAGGGTATTATTATAAAATTCTATTCATTTCCTATCACATCAAATATTTTAATATTTTATTTTCAACAACTTTTTCAACTATCTAAAATACTTATCAAATACAACAATTTCTATTATAATTTACTTTCCATATAATCTAACTTTACCCCATAATCTAATAATACTTGAACCAAACGCCTCCCTTAAGTTCATCTTCCCTCTATCCTTTTAGACTTACATGCATTTTCTGTACATCGAAAAGACATGTAATATACTCCGCAACATGTTTTTGACTAAAGAGTAGTCTACTGGAAACAGGAACAACATCGTTAAAAAAACACCCTTATAGGACTCCGAAAACAGAGAAGACGAGGATAACAATAAAAGATCAGGAGAAATCTTGTGGGCCATTGAATTTTTCGAGAACATGTCTTCTAAGGCATTGGGGAAGTAGATTGGCCTTGCTGAATTAGTAGTGATGTGGAGTCTTCAGGCTACTATTACAGCAGACCCTCTGGAAAGAACATCCTAGTCTACGGTCAGCAAATTTGACTTTGTGCATTGACTGAAGCGATATCTGTTTTCTCCATCAAAATAGTGAGCTTTGAAAAAATGACCACCACAAAAGACTGATAAGAGGAAGAGTCATCAGGTGTATATGGCAATGTTTGATCTGTATCTGATGTTATTCGAGAACATTCTTAGGTGTTTTCAGAGCTTGAGATCCCCACGCAGACACACATAAACACAAATATATAAAGACATGTGAGGTTACGAACAAGGGTGACCGTGACTCCAAGAGCTGTCCATTGGAATTTTGCAATTCAATGAGCAAACAGGGTTAAATACAAATACAGGGTGACGATCCTCAGCTGACTTCTTAAATTGCCTCAACAATGTGGGAATGTAGCATCATGGATGCATCCACGCAGAGACTGATCTTGTCCCTTCATACTTTGCTGCTTCTCCTCCAACAGTCCCAGTGCAAAACCTTGAAGACAATCACGCAGATCACTCCACTTCAAGATGGCGATGTTTTGCTCTCCGAGGATGGAAACTTCGCCCTCGGATTCTTCAGCCCTGGAAATTCAACCCGCCGCTTCATTGGGGCTTGGTACCATCAAGATATCTCTTCTGCCTTATAATAACTATGTATCACTTCAATTTTCTGGGGAGAATCTGCATCCTGAAATAGTATCACTGCACTAGCTCAGATGTCCGATTTTGGAAACTCTTCCTCCCATACTATTAATCTATCATGTCCACATAGGCTCTATGTGATCCAATTTATTCACTGGGATTTGTCCTTCTTTTGATTTCAACAGGTACAATCGAGTTACCGAGCAGACAATTTTCTGGGTTGCTAACAGGGACAGGCCAATCAATGACACCTCTGGGGCTTTATCAATCAACTCCCGGGGAGACCTTGTTCTCAACTGTTGCAACAACGGAAGCTCACCCCTTTGGTCAACTAATGTGTCAACTAGAGTTCTAGAAAATGGTACTGCTGCTCAGCTACAGGACACAGGCAACTTCATTCTACTTCAAAGCCCAAGCAACCAAGTCCTGTGGCAGAGCTACGATCATCCCACGGACACCTTGATGCCTTTCATGAAAATCAGTCTGGATCGAAAGACGGGCATGGAGCGATTCCTGACTTCTTGGAAGTCCAAGGATGATCCAGGATATGGGAGTTTCACGTTAAAGTTCAACCCAGTAGGATACCCGCAGCAATTTGTCTACAATAATGGGGCACCGTACTGGCGTGGAGGGCCATGGACGGGCATACGTTGGAGTGGGGTACCCCAGATGGTTAACCCCTACATCTTCAACTCAAGCTTTGTGAATGACCAAAATGAGCTCTCTACCTCGTACGGGATAAAGAATAGTTCATTCTTCTCCAGACTGGTGATTGAACCACAGGGTTTGCTTGATCGGACCACATGGCAGGACAAGGATGGGCGCTGGATACAAGCTTGGGCTAGCCCTATTGAGCAATGCGACTACTACGGGGCTTGTGGGCCTAACAGCAACTGCAACCCCTACAACATAAGCCAGTTCGCATGCACTTGTCTTCCTGGGTTTGAGCCTAAGTCACCAACAGATTGGTTCCTAAGGGACGGGTCTGATGGATGCGTGAGGTCCCCTAGGGTCTCCACATGCCAAAGTGGGGAGGGGTTCGTCAAGGTGGCACTTGTCAAGGTCCCTGACACTTCCCGGGCCAATGTCAACATGAGCTTGAGCCTCCGAGAGTGCAAGCAAGAGTGCTTGAAGAATTGTTCTTGTACAGCTTACACGAGCGCCGATGAGAGGAGGGGAGGGTTCGGGTGCTTGGCCTGGTACGATGATAATCTTATGGACACGAGGACATTTTCTGATGTCGGACAGGACTTATATGTACGTGTTGATGCAGTTACCTTAGGTACCTATGAATTTAAGACTACTTCAAACTTCTTATCCACTCATTCTACAGATAGTTCAAGATGATTCTGCAAGCATACTAAGAAATGGAAATAATCAATCTCTTAAGAGATAGCTTTCTCTAATGACAGCTCATTTTAGGAAGAAGGAAGGTTCATCTGGAAAAAGGATAATAATAGCAACCATAGTAGGCAGTACGACTCTGGTGCTTCTACTCTCATTCGCCCTGTCTTTCCTGAAGAAACAAAGAGGTACATGAGTTGAAAGATTCAGATTGACATCACTCCATATTTTTTGGATGTTCTGTTTCTTCATGCGTTTGGCTTGTATGTCCTTTAAAAGCAGGGAAGAGGAGGCCTTATCCTATTCCAAGTATATCATACTTCCATGATGGTGATGAATCTCAATGCTTGCAAGACCTCAAAGATGACAGGAGAAGATTGGATTTGCGATTCTTTGATCTGACCATTGTATCTGCTGCCACGAATAACTTCTCTTTTATCAACAAGCTCGGCAAAGGTGGATTTGGTTCCGTTTATAAGGTACTATCTTTTAAAAATGTGATATCCAAAATTTTTACAATGCTTAAAATATTATTTATTTACTTATAATTATCTCACTTTATTTTGGGATGATGTCTGGCAATGGAAATTAAACGCACGTGTACTCCCCCTGCCAAAAAATATCATACGTTTATGAAGTGTTTAAAAGACTATTTCCATTCCATTTCATTTGGCAAATCTAAGAGTAAGGAAAGAAAGAAGAGAAATAGAGAGAGGACAGCGGGAGAATCTTAGGAAAAAAATTGATTCGATCATCCATTTTTTATTTTAAGCTACACAAGGTGAGTAACCGATCTCTAAATTAGTTCTTTTATCCTATATATTATATGTTTTAGAAGTGCATTGTCATGGTCAAGTCAGTTTTACAAATCAAGCATGTATTTTTAGTACTAATGAATGTGATTGAGAAAAATGAGATTGATGGAAAGCGGTGAGTCCTATGGCGTCCTGATCCAGTTATGAGCCGAGCAAGGGAAAGGGCTATTTAGGGCAGAGAGGCCGCCGGTGTGGAGCTGCCACTGCGGTAGAGGGCTGGAATGGGCACAGTGCAATCTGAGTTCTGGAGGTCTCGGTGTTATTTTATTGCGTGTATATATATGTGTGTGTACATGGAATGCTTGCAGGATCCAGCTAATTTAGGATGTGGTTATTCATTGGGCTTTAAGCTCACCCCATCATTCCTTTCTTGTTGTTTTACATGATATTTGGAGAGAAATGGAGGCCTCGAGAAATCTTAGTTTTTGATTGTTAAATCGAAATTTTATATGATTCGTACATATTTGTACTTAAATCATTTGTATTTATTGGATTTTTTTTCCCTCATATTTTATCAAATATTTAAGCTAGTTTTGGGGTAGTTATAAAATGCTTTTGGTGCTTCTCTTAAATCCTATTTCTCAAACAATATGTTGAGATAAATTCAATTCGCAGGGAGTGCTAGAAAATGGAATGGAGATAGCAGTTAAGAGATTGTCGAAATCTTCAGGACAAGGAATCCAAGAGTTTAAGAATGAGGTGAAATTGATTGCTAAGCTGCAGCATAGGAATCTTGTGAAAATCCTTGGCTGCTGCATACAAGAAGAGGAGAAAATGTTGATTTATGAATATCTGCCAAATAAAAGTTTGGATTCATTTCTTTTTGGTAAATCCTATTCTTAGCTAATCGATGAATGACTTTGAGTAGCTGTGCATATATTTATCAAGGATAATTTGATGACACTTTGGTCACTTGACGTTTAGATGAAGAAAGGAGGACTATGCTTGACTGGAGGAAACGCTTTGAAATTGCATGTGGGATAGCTCAAGGAATCTTGTACTTGCACGAGCATTCGAGATTGAGAATCATCCACAGGGATCTGAAAGCTAGCAATGTTTTGCTCGATGCTTCAATGAACCCCAAAATCTCTGATTTTGGCATGGCTAGGATATGCGGAGAGGACCAGATTGAAGGAAATACTAGACGAGTTGTGGGGACATAGTAAGTTCTTTATATGGATTTTCTCTATAAAATTCACAAACTTATTAACATCACTGCACAATGTTTCTCACTATGCTGCTGCAGCGGTTACATGTCACCGGAGTATGCTATGCGGGGGCTGTTTTCAATAAAATCCGATGTTTACAGTTTCGGAGTTTTGCTATTGGAGATCATTTCCGGGAAAAGAAACAGTAGCTTTTGCCAGGAGAACTCATCTTCCAGCCTAGTTGGCCATGTAAGGGGAAACCATATACACATATCCAATGACATTGGACACTAATTAACCACAAACAGCCATGTGCAATAATCTCCCAAATTCCATCACTTAAAAAAAAATTATTTTTGCAGGTTTGGGAGTTGTGGAGAGAAGGATCTTGCTTGGACATTGTCGACCCATCAATAGGTGATACATATCCTGAGCAGGAGGCTCGAAGATGCATCCAGATTGGGTTATTGTGCGTGCAAGAATTTGCCAAAGACAGACCGACCATGTCGGAAGTTGTCTTCATGCTAGGAAACAAGGTGACACTACCTTCACCGAACCAGCCAGCATACACTTTGAAGAGGGAACAGGGCAGGGGAAATAAATCATCTTCTGGTGAAAAGGCCAACTCAATTAACAACATGTCCCTTTCTATTATCGAAGCTCGTTGAATGAAATTCATTGCTAAGAACGAACTTGTTGGTAAAAGATAAGTTTGGATTTTTTTTAGGTACATTTGGATATTACTATGGATGAAAATAATCGAAAATAAATGAATCTAAAGTAATTGCAGTAATACATGTAGTTTGAAAACATTTACTATCACGACCCGAAAATTTTACAGAGTCTCCCTTGTGCTTATCCATATTCCATCACAATACCTATTCTAATATTCATGAAATGTTTACAATAACTCTTACCAAACCCTTTAAACTACTAATCAGCTATGTACAATAATTCGACAAGTCAGTAGAATAACTTATGATTTCCAAATACATTTTCAGGTTGTAACAAACTATACAATCTGCTACGAGCATCACAATTACCTGCAAGGCAAAAAACTTCTATCGAGTCCTCAAAAACAATCCCCGCTCAAAATATAATCCCTGTGTGCTTACACCCTTTCTGTATCACCTACAAAAGTATATATGCAGAGTGTGAGTTGTATCTCTGTGAGTAAATCATTCCAAAATAAAATGAACTTCTATATATTAAATATGCAGACAAAATCACACAATCTACACAAAACTTCTATTCTTACCATCACATATTACTTATAAAAATTTTCTATTACTCAAGTATGCAGTTATACATATACAAATTTATATATCTCATATTCTCATATTCTCATATTTGACTATACATGCAAGAATTCAATACAAACAATAAGTAGCCATAGGATCTCATTAACCTTGCGGAGAGTTGTGATGGTACCGTGATTGGTTGTCTATTTTATAACTCGCTGGATCAGCAGTCGGTCGTCTGATTTATTACCTGCCGGATCAGCAATCGGTCATCTGCTTTATAACCCGCTGGATCAACTATCGGTCGTCCGCTTTATAACCCGTCAGATCAGCGATCGGTCATCCGTTTTGTATCCCGCAGGATCATCAATTTGTCACCCGTGACTGCATCAACCAATCAATTCATGAAGCATCTAATTAGCTATATTTCATTCATTTTCAATCCATAGACATCATATTTACTTACTCATTAGTCCAAGTCCATATACCTCATATTCACATAATATCACAATAACTATAGCAATATAATACTTACATATCATATTTAATATATAGTTCCATTTTGTTATGGAATAAGATACTCACTATTCCCAGGGTCCGTCTACGGAATTGTCCCTTCCGATTGTATGGGTGTAGTCTCTTCCGTGCCTATCATCTTAGAGAAAGGAAAAATGAAATCCTCCATATAACAAGGAAAATGATTCATTTTACCTCCTAACACTACTTCCCATAATGATATAAGCATAGATGCAATGCCATACTAGTATAGAACCTCATAATCTTCCAACTTTAACTCCATTAATAAAAAGTATATCAACTAACTATAGCTTAAATTAACAAGAAAACACTTAACCTTAACTCCTCCAATAAGACTTAAAAGACTCATTTTCCAACAAAATTCTATATCTAATAATCATAGGAATGAATATAAACCAACTTACAATATTTAGTACAAGTCAATTCAAATAGAACCACTCAAATTTATACAAGATTTAATTATAAAACTTGATCACTCACCAAAACTCAACTCTTACATCATCAAATCATTTATATAACCATCTCTAAATTGGTTGATTTCAATGAAATAGTCCAAGACAAGAATGAATACTATATAATATATCTCTACTAAGTTCACTAAACTTTGTTTGAGCCCAAGAATTATGTATTACGTCATAGAAAATTTGAACAATTCATCTACTCTAAGATGGAGTCTTACTTCATTATATCTAAGTAAAGAGAATGAAATTATACAAGATAAATAGGATATAAAGAAGTGAATTTCCAAGGAAATGCTACTAATTACCTTGAATTTGGATCCTATAAGCTTAATTGATCTATCCCACATAACCCTAACTCTCCCCTTTTCTTTTTCCTATCGGCTTTGTTTTCCACCGATGCCCTCTGTTCTTTCCTCTATTTCTATTGGCATCTGTTCTTTCATCTATTTATGTTCTGTGATGTGTTTATCTATTTGTTTTGTTGTTTTTTTTTTTGCCGTTAACTTTTTAAAGAAAAGAAATGGGCTTCGCTTGTGGGTAATGGGCTTAAGGTCCATGGGTTCTAACGTTATGGTCTAATGGGTTATATTCTTCTACACAAAATTAATTCATGCACATGTATCTTTAAAATTGAAAAAAAATGTCGTTTACATTTACATTGGCTCAATGAAATGTATCAGACATTATCTGGAAGAAATAAAAACAGCAAGCTCTCTAGTAAAAGACTTGTCCATTCTGCAGGCCACTCCTCTAATCCTTCTGTTATCTTCGTGCCTAGCAGTAATGAGTCTGTCTGAGTCTTGCATGGGGAATCGTGGTGCAGCGCAAGTAGAATACATTAAACATTCTCTCCTACTATAAGGAGTAACTGATCCCTTATTGATTACTCACCACCTCCATAAGAGTCTCATTGGGTCCAGAATATCCTACACAAGTCTCAAAGAGTCACGCTAAGGAATAGACCAAAACTATAATTTAACACTTACAAGATACCATGGTAATCTCAGGTCTAAAAATTACTTACATTTACTATCACCGAGGATTAACCAATTGACATATATTTTAGAATCCATTAGGCCTTCCTCTAGCGAGTCACTTCAATTAACCTATTCCATAATGAGCACTTATACTCTTATATTGGTGACTCCTCACAAGTAACAGTGAGATCAGTTACAATCTTCTTGAGATCATGTAACGACTATACTAGTCTACCAGGTCATTGATCCCCTATTTGGTGATCCTCTAACTAGGAATGTTTTTAAATTAAGATTTATAAGATTTTAGGTCTCACTAGTGTAATCTCATCATAACCATGAAATTAATCTCAATTTGTGGGTTTCATCATAGTAAATATAAAATAGCAGCATATGATGAACAAAGAATGCCTCATTTATATTTCATGAATAACGATTGCTCCAATTTCATCATAGTGATGGGATTCAGGGCACTATTCCCAACATCATGAAACTCTTCTGCACAGCCCCACCATCACTACCATCCACTGTAGTACCAAGTTCCAAAATCAAAATCGGAGTAGTGCTATTGTATGATCTGATGTTTAGAACATTTGACAGCCTGGAGTCTTGTTTTGTCAATTAGGGGAATGGGTTTCCATCCTTGATGGTTTCAAGATCCCAAAGGAAATGAGAACAACATCGTACAGTAGCATTATGTGGAGTTTTGAGGACAGGAAAGCCAAGCCGGAAAAAAATTGTCATTAAGAGGCCATTACTTGTCAGGTGGTCCTTATAAAGAACGTGAAGTTGGATCTTGGAGGGACACTTTGATTCTAATAGTATCGAGACCTCTGAGTTAAATGATAAAATGAGAAATTCAAAATGAAAATCAGAAACTATGGAAAAACTTCCAACTCAGAGGTAAATAACCACAAGGTATAATTAATGAGGAGGGAATCATACAGACTCATATTTCTCACTTCGACAATGGAGCACCATACTGGCGAGGAGGGCCATGGACAAGCATACGCTGGAGTGGAGTACCCCAGGCGGCCAGAACCTACGTCTTCAATGTGAGCTTCATGAATGACCAGGACGAGCTCTCTTTCTCGTACGAGTTAGGGAGCAAATTGCTCATCTCTAGGCTAGTGAGTGGGCAATTAGGTTTGATGCAGCAGACCACGTGGCAGGACAAATAGAGGCGGTAGATAGAGGTCTTAGTAGCCCCCATTGAGCATTGTTACTACTACAGGCCGTGCTTAATAGCAATTGGACCCCTACAACATTAACCAGTTCGCAAGTGCTTGCCTCCCGGGATTTGTGCCCAGGTCAACAGCAGATTGGTCCATGAGGGATGGATCTCGTGGATGCGTGAGACCTCCTGGAGTCTCTACTCATCAAAGAGGGGAGGGTTTCTCTAAGGTGGCCTGCGTGAAGGTCCCTGACACTTCTTGGGTTCTTGGGCCCATGTTGACATGAGCTTGAGCCTCAAAGAGTGCAAGCAAAAATGCTTGAAGAACTGTTCCTGCACAGCCTACATGAATGCTGATGAGAGGAGGGGATGGTCCGGGTGCTTGACCTGGAACCATGAAGATCTATTGGACACAAGGACATATTCCGATATTGGATAGGACTGATATGTACAGGTTGATGCACTTAGGTACTTGTGCATCTACATCTTCTAAAAACTTCTTATGAGCTCATTATATCAATAGTTCAGGATTGTATGGAGATAATCAAGCCGATATGAGATTGTTTCTTTGAATGCCAGCTCATTTTACAAAGAAGGAAGGCTCTTTAAGAAGGATAATCATAGCAAAGGAGAAGCACGTTAGTTGAATTCTTTGCTTTCTAATAAAATACTACCTGCACCCGAGAGATCATTATATAAGTAACGCTGATTAACATTGTTCTGCCTTTTCGATTTTGTTTCTCCATTCACTTGGCATATATATCCTTTAAAATCAGGGAGGAAGAGGCCTTTTGCAATCCCGAGTGCGGCATACTTTTATGATGATGATGAATCACGGAGCTTGCAAGATGTCAAAGATGACAGCATGTAATTAGATTTTCAATTCTTTGATTTAAGCACTTTCTCTGCTGCCATAAGCAACTTCTCATTTGTCAACAAGCTCAGTAAAGGTGGATTTGGTTCTGTTTATAAGGTGTTCCCTTTCAAAAACTTTTGATGTTCCTCCAAAATACTACTTCCTGAACAGTATGCGAAGATAAATTTAATTTGCAGGGAGTGCTTGAAAACGGAAAGGAAAGTGGCAGTGAAGAGATTGTCAAAATCTTCGGGACAAGGAATCGAAGAGTTTAAGAATGAGTTGAAATAGATTGCTAAGCTACAACACAGGAATCTTGAGAAAATCCTGGGCTGCTGTATACAAGAAGAGGAGAAGATGTTGATTTATGAATATATGCCTAATAAGAGCATGGACTTATTTCTTTTCGGTAAATCCTATTCCTAGAGAATTGATGAATGATCTTATTTGATGAAACTTTTTGGTCACTCGACATTTAGATGAAGAGAAGAAGACTATGCTTCATTGGAGGAAACGCTTTGATATTGCTTATGGGATAGCTCGAGGGATCCTGTACTTCCATGAGGATTCAAGATTGAGGGTCATCCATAGGGATATGAATGCAAGCAATGTTTTGCTCAATGCTCCCATGAACCTAAAAAACTCATATTTCGGCATGGCTAGTATATGCGAAGAGGACCAAATTGAAGGAAATACTAGACGAGTTGTAGGAACATAACATAGTAAGTTCTTTAGAAATATACTTGAGATTTTCTCAATCAAATTTGCGAACTAGGAGTCATTGCACTATGTTTCTCATATGCTACCACAGCAGTTACATGTTGCTGGAGTATGCAATGGAGGGGTTGTTTTCGACGAAATCCGATGTTTACAGTTTCAGAGTTTTGCTATTGGAGATCATTTCCGGGAAAAGAAACAGTAGCTTTTACCAGGAGGACTCACATTCTAGCCTAATTGGCCATGTAAGGGAACCATATACAGATCGATTTGCATTGGAACCTATCAGCCACAACCATGTGCTTTAATCTCCTAATTCAGCCACATAATAATTTCTATTGTTGCAGGTTTGGGAGATGTGGAAAGGAGGATTATGCTTGAAAATTTCAACCCATCAATAAGCAATACGCATCCCGAGTAGGAGGTCATGCATCCAGATCGGTTTGCTGTGCGTCCAAGAATTTGCTAGAGAAAGGCGAGCATGTCGGAAGTTGTATTCATGCTAGGGAACAAAGTGACACTTCCCTTCTCCAAACCATTCTACGTACGTCTTAAAGAGGAAACAGGGCAGAGCCGATGCCTCATCTTCCAGTGAAAGGACCAACTCAGTGAACAAGATGTCCCTTTCTATTGTTGAAGCTTGTTGAATGGAATTTTTGCCAGCTGTGATTGGTATATTAAGCACATTCATTTGTTCATCTGAACGTGTGAATTAAGGATACGTTTGGATTTGTGTTTGGGAATGTTTGATTATTCCTAAGAATTGCTGAAAGTAATAGGAAAACACGAGCACAATTACCTACTGTTCTTGATATGCTAACTTGTGCACAATGAAATGGAATCCAAAGGACTTGCAGTAATGTGTAGCATGACAAGAACACGACCACAATGCACTAAAATGCCCATAAAATTAACTTTAAGTGGTAGAAATCATGTATAGTCACTGTTTGCAGCCCATGGATTTCACCAAACACACGCATACGTAGACCAGCAATGACGTTGATGCCTTGTCGTTGCTACAAAAAAATGTCAAATGTGACTTTTTAGTCTATTCGCTCCGATTTGTTAAAGTTGTGTTGCGATCCATAATTATTCTCTCGATTTAAGATTTCTTAATTGTATTAGTCAGTCCATCAGTCGTTGCCTTGGAAATTCATACAGCTTGACTTATCACTTTTCTTATTTCTCCTCTCTTTTCCTAATAATATATGTCCATTGCAAGTCTTGCAATGACAAGCGACTTCCTCTTTTCTTATTCATTCCCTGTATGCAACTCAGTTTGGTTCCTCCTGTCCGAGAGACGAGGATAAGAATTAAGTATCTCAAGAAATCTTGTGGGACATTCAATTTTCTCAAGCAGCAGAAACGTACGAGCCCAGAACCCCCTC
This sequence comes from Lagerstroemia speciosa, assembly GCA_037672795.1. NCBI lineage: Eukaryota > Viridiplantae > Streptophyta > Magnoliopsida > Myrtales > Lythraceae > Lagerstroemia > Lagerstroemia speciosa. The sequence goes on along the minus strand of CM075302.1, from coordinate 6,087,112 downwards.
TTCTAAGGCATTAGGGAAGCATATTGGCAAGAAATCTTTTAAGTCTCAGTTGGAAACTTTGACGTTGTGCATTGACTGAAGCAATATCTGTTTTCTCCATCAAAATGAAATGGGGCTTCCAATGGAGGACCATGTGAGCCCACGGGCTGGCCCATGAAGTCCATTAGACTTAGATAAGCCCATAACCAAATATTATTGTTCTTCTTCTTACTATTATTCCTTCTACCGCCCAAAACTCCATGTATTTATCCATTCCCCCATTTGTTTTTTTTCATTCCACAGAAAATTTTCCCAAACCCAGAGAAGCTAGAGAGAGAGGAAAAGAAAAATATAACAGAGGGCACGGGAGATAGAGAAGAGAAGAGGAGAAGAAGAAGAATGGAGAGTCAGAGATAGAGAGCAGGGAAGCACGTGTAAGGAAAACAAAATAAATAGGATGTAAATGAATTTTATTGAGTAAATTTTATTACTTTATAGTATATTATAGTTCATATGATTTGGGGATAGAAATATGGTTAATAGGATATGTGAATGTTGTAAGATTGATCATGATGGAGTAGATCAAGTTTCATAAGTATTTTTAGAATCAATTTTATTTGAATACATGTGTGAATATATCATATATGTTAATTTTTACTATATAATATGCTAGGGATGATGAGATTCAAAATAGACATGTTGGAGATCAAGATCAGTGAAGGATCAATTAAAGGGGTTGTGAGTACTCTTTTCTATTGTAGAATAATATATAGTATGTCATATATATATATATATGCAATCATGTCGTATAATAATATATGTATAAGTAATTGATTGCATGCACATGTATATATAAATATATATATATATATATATAAATTGCATGCAAAGTGTAAAATGCATACATATATATATATATATGTAGTTAGTAGCGGATTGCACGCATATTATATATATGATTGCAAATTTATTTATTGTCTATATTTTTTATTATTGTGATTATAAATAGTCATGGTGACTGCAAAACCGGCCTACTAGAAATGGGCCAATAGAAAACAATAACATATAAATAAAAATCAAGAGAGAGAGATAATTTACTGTTTTATCCGGCAAAATTTAAAAATAAGATAAACTACAATTTGCTCTTACCGCCGAAATGTAATAGGTGGCCATTAATGAGCTTAAGCCCGTAGCCCACAAGACCTAAAACTTATAAGGTAAGCCCAAAATCAATTATTATTATCATCTTTTCCTACCATTGCCACCCAAAACCCCACATACATATCTTCTTCACTTTCACTTTTTGGGCATTCAGCCATTTGCCTCCAAACCCACCGAACAGAGGGCAACAAAAGTAGGAAAAAAAAAAAAGAAGAAGAAGGGAGACGAAGAGGATGGGAAGCAAGAATAGGTAAGGGAAAATGGGATGTAAATAATATCCATTTAAAATTTGGTAAATTTTATTATTTGATAGTATATCTCGGTTGGTATGATTTGGGTATAGAAATATGGATAATAGGATATGTGGAAGTAACAGGGTTGACCATTGCAGAATAGATTAAGTTATATAAGCGTGTATATATATATATAGAAGAAAACACAGAGGGCAAGAGAGGGCGCCACGAAGATGAAGGAAATTGGAGATTACTAAGGTCCAGTTTGAATTTAGTTAGAATGATATATTCTCATGAGTTTTAACTTGATAGATGAAAGTCATAGGCAATACAAGTATAATGAATAATGTCATAAAATAATTTTTGGAATCATTTTCAATATAAACATATATGATATATTTTAATTTTATTGTGAATGATATTATAGGAACTGAGGAGACCAAAAATAGGTATCTTGGAGATCCGGCACATTGAAGGATCAAATAAAGGGATTGCGAGTACTCTTTTCTGTCATAGAATGATTTATAGTGTCTTATATAATAGGAATAGATTGCGAGTACTTGCAGGGTTGATTGCCAATTTGCGGCACTTGCATGGCTGATTGGCTGTTGCATTTAAATAGGAATCGATAATACAGTGATTATATATATTATATTAAAAATCGATGCGTAGGAACGAACTGCTATGAAATTTGTATTCTAGTGTGTGCGGTATTATATATTTTGCATTTTTATATATGATTGTAAATAGTCATGGTGACCACTAAGCAGGTAGGTTAGAAATGGGCCAGAAAAAAAAAGATAAGATAAGATAAAAAAAAAAGTGGAGAGAGAGATTCAATTTACCGCAAACATTCATGAGATAATTTACCTGTAGTTTCAGTGAGATATAAAAATGAGATAATTTAAAACTACTCTTACCGTTGGAAATGGGTGGCCCCCGCCGGTGTGAGGTATGTAGACGAAGGGACCGGGAGATGGGAGGAAGATTGATATTAATTATTTCGCGGGGTCATGGTATCATCGGAGAGTGGAGTATTGATATTGTCATAATTTTGTCGAAGAGGGAGTGCGATCCCATGGCTATCGTTTGTATTGATTAATTACATCCACTGCATAAATAGTATAATTGAGCATTTTCATTACTATTCTTGCTATGATTTTGTATGGTATATGATATTGTAATTTATGTGATTTATTAAGAAATTATATTTATGATTATTTTACTTCAGAAATTTGTACTCATTGAGTCCGCAACTCACCTATTTTTTTCAGTTAAGCTGAAAGGGATGAGCAGCTTGAGATTACTACTTCATTTGAGGATCAGCGTAACGTCTCTTGTAGGTAGATATTAAGAATATGTTAATTACAAGTAGATAGGTTTTACATAATGTTACGACCCGAACTTTTGGTAGAGACTGTTATGGATGGTGGAAGTGTAAGTTATGGTTTTGTGGAAGCTGTATTGGATGGATATTATCTGGATGGATCTTATATCAGGTTTTTGTCTGATGTGGAATGTGACAAAAACAAGGAAACTCTACCAAATTTTCGGGTCATGATATAAGGTGTGTAGATGAAGGGCACTGGGAGATTGGGAGGAAGATTGATGTTGATTATTTCACGGGGTCACGGTATTGTCGGAGAGCGGAGTATCGATATTGTATTGGAGGATGAATTTATGATTTGTGGAAGTGGTATTTGAATAGATATTATCTTGATAGATATCATTGCAAGTTTTTGTCTTATAAATATAAGGAGAAACTCTACCAAAATTTTGTGTCGTGACAAACACCATAAAAGGCTGATATGAGGAAGAGTTGACAGGTTTATATGTCACCACAGAATGATGACAGTGGCATCATCATGAATGCTTCATACATATTCTGATCTTCTCCCTTCATGCTTTGCTTCTCCTCCACCAATCCCAGTGTCACCACAAAATGATCATTTTGCTTCGTGACAGTGATGTTTTGCACTCCGAGGATGGAAACTTTGTTCTCAAATTCTTCAGCCCTGGAATTCTACCTACCATTTCGGGAGTTGGTACGATGAAAATATCTCTTCTAAACATATATAAGTTTAGTTTTCCTAAGAATGTGCATCCTGATATGGAATTAAAGCACAAACTCTGGTTCGGGTATTGGAAACTCATCTTTTCATAACTATTTATCAATAGAGTGCAAGCTCCAAACTATATCGGACACTTCATCAGGGTTTGTAACTCTTTAGATTTCAACAAGTACAACCGTGTTACCGAGCAGATAGTTTTCTGGGTCGCTACCAGAGATAGGCCAATCAATGACACCTCTGGGGTTCTATCCATCAACTCCCGTGCAGACCCTATTCTCAACTGTTGCAGCAAAGGAAGCTCACCCCTTTGGTCAACTAATGGGTGTGAGCCCATAATTTAGTCCAGCCATTCAAGGCCTATTAGGATTGATAAAGCCCTTATTATTATTATTATTATTATTATTATTATTATTATTATTATTATTATTATTATTATTATTATTATTATTATTATTATTATTATTATTATTATTCTGCCCGACCGCCTGAGGAACCCCACATATATATCCGCTTAACTTTTCATTGTCTACCATTCCAGCCATTGAATAGAGTCATAGAGAGGAAGAAGGAGACGGAGACGCAGAATAACAGAGGCTTAAGAGGAGAATTAGGTAAGGAAAATAGGATGTAAATAATATTAGTTTCAAGTCTAGTAGATTTGATTATTTAATAGTATATTATAGTCAGTGTGATTTGGGTATAAAAGTATGATTAATAGGTTATAGAGTTGATCATGGTATATAAATTGCATCACATTCCTCGGTGCCGCAAGCGCTTGATTGAGGAAGAAGAAGAATAGCGAGCCTGAGAGATTCTAAGAGAAATAGGTAATAGAAATACGATATAAATGATATCCATTTCAAATTTAGTAGATTTTATTATTAAAGAGTATATTATCATTGGTATGATTTAGGTATAAAGTATGGTAAATGGGATATGTTAAGATTTTAGGATTGATCATGGTGGAGTAGATTAAGTTCTACAAGTATTTTTAGATTTACATTCGTTTGAAAAAAATACGCGAATAGTCAAGAAATGAGGAATTTCAATCAATTTAATTTAGCTAAGGTAAATTGACCCACGCAATTTGTTGTTTCCTTCCTACGAAGATTAGCTAATTGGTTAAAAAAAAAAACAAAACAAAACAAACAAAACAAAACCAAAGAATATGAATGCTCAGTGAGTCGACTAAGAGTGGGAATTCTAAGTCTAGCGGCTAAAATAAAGCATAAGTATAATTAAATTATAGAGATAGATTACTGAGATTCATTATCTAGTTTAACGTTAGGTTGTTTCGTGTACACATATTATTGCGGGTTAACTCGAAGGATTGAATAGATAGAACATTCGAGGTATGATTATGGCATAACTTGACTGCTTTGTATGATTATCATGGTTAGGAGCTGAGGAGGCTAGATTTAAATAATTCGAGGACTAATTCGTTGAAATTGTTAGGGAACAGTGAGTATTTTATTCCATTATAAAATGGATGTCTATATGTATGTGTATATTGAATATGATAGATGACTATTGTACTAATATTAATATTATGAGATATATATATATATATATATATATGTAAGCCATTTATGAGCAAGAACAACGAGATTTATGGATTGGAAAATGATGGATTAGAGTTATTAATATGAGTTATTGGTTGATGTGGCCACGGGTATAGTGCCCTGATCCGGCGGGATATAAAACGGGCGATCGACCGCTGATCCGGCAGGGTATAAAACGGACGACCGACTACTGATCCGACGAGATACTAAACGGATGACCGTTCACGGTACCGTTATAACTCTCCGCGAGGTTAATGCGGCCTTGTGGCTACTTATTGTTTGTATTGGATTTCAGTGTGTATTTTAAGTATAATAATATGAGTTATATGAATAAATATATGTATATTGTATATATGTGCAATAGAGGATATTATGATGGTAAAGATGGAAGTTCGGTGCAAATAGTAGGATTAAGATGTTTGAATATTTAATAAATGTATAGAAGTTCATTTTATCTTAGAATAATTTACTCACTGAGCCCGCAACTCACCCCCTGCAATATTTTTCTGTGCAGCTAAGTAGAAAGGGACGAATCACTTGGAATAGCCATTTTGTTCTGGGGATCATCGTGGAGCCTTTGTATTTAAATCCTAAGGGTATGTAAGTTATAATTATAATAGTTCTGTATATAAGACGTTACGACCTAAACTTTTGGTTGAATTTATTTTGGATGGTCGGTGGATAAGTGATGGTTGTGAATGTGATGTTCGAGTAGAGAATATTTGAATTGGTAATATAACAGTATATGTCTAATGTGGAATGTGGCAAAAATAAGGGGAAACTCTGCCAAATTTTCGGGTCGTGACAATGGGTCAACTACATTTTTAGAAAATGCTACCACTGCTTAGCTACAGGATACTGGCAACTTAATTCTGCTTCAAAGTCCGAGCAACCGAGTCCTGTGGCAGAGCTTTGATCATCCCATAGATATCGTGATGCCTTTTATGAAACTTAGGCTGGATTGGACGACGGGCATGGACCAATTCTTGACTTCTTGGAAGTCTGAGGATGATCCAAGACCAGCGAATTTCACTCATCAGATCGACCCCAAAAGTTACCCACAGCTATTCGTCTACAAGAATGGGGCACCATACTGGCGAGGAGGGCCATGGATAGGCCTGCATTGGAGTGGAGTACCCTAGATGGTTAACCCCTTCATATTGAACGTGGGTTTCGTGAATGACCAGAACGAGCTCTCGATCTTGTACGAGATAAAGAACTTATCAATCTTCTCCAAACTGATGATGAACCATCAGGTTTGATGCAGCAATCCACGTGGCAGGACAAAGATGAACAGTGGATACAGTAGTTCTCGACAACCCCCATGGATCAATGTGACTACTACAGGGCTTGTGGGCCTAACAGCAACTGCAACCCCATCAACATAAGCCAGTTCACATGCACTTGTCTCTCCAAGTTTGTAAGGGATGGGTCTGGCGGATGCGTGAGGTCCCCTAGGGTCTCAACATGCCAAAGGTTCATCAAGGTGGCCCAAGTGAAGGTCCCTCAAACTTCTCGGGCCCGTGCCGACCTGAGCTCGAGCCTCGAAGAGTGCGAGCAGGAGTGCTTGAAGAACAGACAAGTGCCAATTTGAGCAGGGGAGAGTTCGGTTGCTTGGCCTAGTACGATGATCATCTTTTGGACACGAAAACATATTTTGATGCCAGACAAGACCTATCTATAATATATACGCATTGATGCAGTTACATTAGGAACTTATGAATCTACTACATCTACTTCAAACATCTTACCCACTCATTATATAGATCGTTCAGGATGATTCTGCAAGCTCTCAAGAAATGGAGATAATCATGCCCTTATGAGGCTGTTTTCTTGAATGCCAGCCCATTTTAGGAAGGATGAAGCCTCTCCGATAATGAAGGCTATATAATTCTAGAGCTTCTGCTCTCGTTGACCTTGTTTTTCCTAAAGAAAAGGAGAGGTATGCAAGTTGAATTCCTTGCTTTCCTATGAAAAATTACCTGCAGCCAAGAGATTATATAACAAATGCAAATTAGCATCATTATGCATTTTTGGTTCTGTCTCTTCATTCATACGGCTCTGTATATCCTTTAAAATCAAGGAAGAGGAGGCTCCCTAGTATCCCAAGTGTAGCGAACTTCAATGATGATGAATCTTGGTGCTTGCAAGATCTCAAAGATGACAGGATAGATTTGGATTTGCAATTCTTTATCTGAGCACAGTCTCAGCTGCCACAAACAACTTCTCTTTTATAAACAAGCTCGATTTGGTTCCGTTTATAAAGTACTATCTTTTTAAGAAACTTCTGATGTTTCTCTTGAATCCTATTTCCTGAAAAATATGTTGACACAAATTTTATTTGCAAGTAGTACTAGAAAATGGAGAGGAAATAGCAGTTAAGAGATTGTCAAAATCTTCAAGACAAGGAATCCAAGAGTTCAAGAATGAGGTGAAATTGGTTGCTAAGCTGCAGTGTAGGAATCTTGTGAAAATCGTTGGCTGCTGCACACAAGAAGAGGAGAAAATGTTGATTTATGAATATCTGCCCAATAAATGCTTGGACTCATTTCTTTTTGGTCATTCGACATTTAGATGAAGAGAAGAGGAATGTGCTCGATTGGAGGAAATGCTTTGAAATTGCTCGTGGGATAGTTCAGGGAATCCTGTATTGGCACGAGGATTCGAGATCGAGAATCATCCACGGGGATCTGAAAGTAAGCAATGTTTTGCTCGATGCTTTGACGAATGTGAAAATCTATGATTTTGGCTTGGCTAGGACATGTGGAGATGGTCAGATCGAAGGAAATACAAGACAAGTTGTAGGGATGTAGTAAGTTCTTTAGCAATATATTTGAATTTTTTAAAGCAAATTTATGGACTTGAATTTACTACTGTATGTTTCTCAACGTGCTGCTATAGCAGTTACATGTCGGTGGAGTATGTGATGGTGGGGTTGTTTTAAATAAAATCTGTTGTTTACAGTTTTGGAGTTTTGCTTTTGGAGATCATTTTTGGTAAAAGAAATGGAAGCTTTTACAGGGAGAACTCTTCTACCAACTTAATTGGCCAAGTAAGGAAACCATATCCTGAACGATTAGCATTGGAACTAATCAATCACAATCATGCGCCTCAATTTCCAAAGTCCATCCATCTCAGAGAACTTTACATCGGTATAGGTTTGGGAGTTGTGGAAAGAAGGTTCGTGCTTGGACATTGTCAACCCAACGAGGGTGGTACGTATCCCAAGCAGCATGTCACGACCCGAAAATTCGACAAAATTTTCCCTAAAACTTGGGATATCCCAAAATTTAAAAAAAACTGTAAAATAATCTTAGAAAATCTCTAACATAACTATTATAAAACTGTACCATAATTTCCGGGTCATAACGTATATTTACAAAATTATAAATATTTCAATTGATTTCTATAAATTACAGAATTCAACTAACCAAAATTTTACGTCGATCCCCACTAACTAACTCTGCTTGCCGTGTCCGTCAAGTTGATGTCAACGTTAGCTGTAAAAATTTGTATATGAAAGAGGTGACACAACTCTCAATAAGTAATTATTCCAAAATAAAATGATTTCTATATATTAAACCTTTAAAAATTTTAGTTGCATAATTTACACTGAATTTCCGTTCTTACTATCATAGTATTCCTCATATTATTCTCCTACATACACATACATGTATATCCATATACCTCATATCTCATATTCTCATACTCGTAAATATATATACAAGAATTCAATACAAACAATAAGTAGCGACATGGCCGCATTAACCTCACGGAGAGTTGTTACAGTACCGTGAACGATCGTCCATTTTATTACCCGTCAGATCAGCGATCGGTCGTCCGTTTTGTAACCCGCCGGATCAGCAGTCGGTCGTCCATTTTATAACCCATCGGATCAGCGGTCGGTCGCCAGTTTTGTATCCCGCCGGATCAGAGGTCGGTCGCCCGTTTTGTATCCTGCCGGATCAGCGGTTTGTCACCCATGGCTACATCAACCAATCAATCATAGCACATATCACCAATTATTTTCCATATCTTTCCCACCCACGTGTGTCTATATATATATATATATATCATAGTTTCCTATTCACCAGTTCAATTTATATATATCCAGAAATTTCAACATCTCATAATAATTATACTATAATAGTTATATAGCATATTTAATATATAGTTCTATAGCACATTTAACATATAATTCCATTTTATAATGGAATAAAATACTCACCTCAGTTCTCCAAGAAACTTCACTCGGCTGATTCTCCCATAAGCAAGTGTCCAACATCTTGAAACCTTACCATCACCTTAATTATTTAAGAATAAATCATTCTAACTTGACCTCCAAGATATAAACCATCAAAATTACAATTGCACATCAAATTAAGAATATACATTCAAATCAATCCATTTAAATAAAATGGTAAACTTTTTGAAATTCATCTCACCATTAGTTTAGAACTATTTAATTAATTCACTTCCTAAATTTATCATTTAAAATCAAACATTTATATTCCTCAACTTAGCATAATAAGAACATATCCAATAAGAGGAGGAAATATCATATTGTAGCATAAATTTTTATCCCAAAAGTCATTGAAAAGGAGGGAAAACATAGTTGGCCGATAGTAAAACAGTCCTACTCCCCTCGAAAATGCATTGAAAACAAGGAAATCATTGAATGATGACCAGCAGCCATTATAGACTCTAAACAGCCATGTTTCCTATCAAAAATCGTCATTTAAAAGAAAGGAAAAGTAGAACAAGGAGCTGCTGGAACAATGAATTTTTACACAGCCACATTTATCTCAAGAATGTCATAGAACGGGTGAGGAAACACCAAGAAATAAAAGCGACCACTCAATCAAACATTCAATCATCTCCAGCTCTTACGGAACTTACAAGTTCACAGCCAACATTCCACTTCGATGATACACTCAGTCAGCTAGCCATTATGACAAGAGACAAAGATTCAAGTAGACTTGTCGGGCAAATCAGCACCAACAGACAAACGACGCAATGGAGTATCCTAACAATCATATTTATCGCCAGTAGCCAAATGAACCGGAATCTAGATCAGCTAGGCCAGATTCACTAATCAATACCCTGATCTTCAGCAAAGAAAATGCACAGGAAAACAACCAGCAATTAGCAACATGAGATTGACTAACAACGACTAGAACAGCTAGGCAGCCACTAACAACGCCCAAACACAACAAAAAGCAGCAAACTGTAATCAACAGCAGCTAAACCACAATTGACAGAAACTTTGCAGCAGCCATTGTACCTAAATAGCCACTAACAACACCTAATCTGACTTACCAAGATGCTGGGAGGAAAACAGCAGCTTCGGGCTCAAGTTCGAAGGGTGGTTTGGAGATGTGGGGAGTGGGTCACACATTCTGGAGAGCAATCCCGGTCAACCGATGGAGGGGCTTATTCAACGGCATCTCAGGAGGTAGAACGGGTCTCCACGGTATGGAGAAGGCCGAGGCAACTCTGCGTTCTGCGAACCCGGGTCGAATTGGTGGGTCTTGATCGTGTCCCATCTCAGAGTGGTACGGTTTGATGAAGTTGTGGTGGTCGTGGAGAGGGCTATCCGAGCAGCTAAGGAGAGGAGATGATGAAAACATCAGTTATGCGATTGCGTGGTCATGGAAGGAGCCTCAGTCGTGCTCGAGTTCGCTGGAGTCCAATGGGCAGAAAGATTCGGGGAAGAGATGATGAAGAAGGACAGGTAGGAATGATGATCAGAGGCTGGTCGGCTCTTCGGTGAGCTGGGGTTCGAAAGTCCGATGGCAGAAGCTTGAGCACGGCATCGCTGGAGTCCAGTGAACCCAGGTCCGGGATGGTCTCTCGCCTCCTCTGTCTCTCCCTAGCCCTCGGTTGCTCTGCAGACTTCCCGACCAAAAGACCAATCTGCAATCTTTTTTTTTGTGCCTGGAGGAAATTTAAAAGTTCTCTGGCTTAGGAAGCTCTATGGGTTTGTGGACTTTAAGCCTATGGGCTACAAACTATTGAACTTTGGGTCTTAAGCCCCCATTTTTTTTTGCTTAAAAAAAATTTTTTTTTCCATGCACGCATATGAATGTGAATATAGATAAATTACCGGTACTTACACAGCATGTCCTGAGATGCATCCAGATCGGTTTGCTGTGTGTGCAGGAATTCACCATAGAGAGGCAGATCATGTCAGGGGTTGTGCTCATGCTGGGTAACAATGTGACAGTTCCTTATCCCAGGCAGCCTGCTTCCACTTTCATGAGGATACAGGGCAGAGTGGACCCATTGTCTACCAGTGAAATGCCCGACTCAGTAAACGGGGTGTCCATTACCGCTGTAGAAGCTCGTTGAATGAAATTCCCTTGTAGCAAGGCTAACCAGGCTAAGCATGTGTTTTGGTTTTTCTTTTTCCCGTAATAGTGATGCTTGTTTGGAAGAAACTGCCTCCATATTGCTGTTACTTCAGGGTCGTTATATAAACAGGATTTTTTGGATTTCTCTCGATTTTTTATTTCATTTTAGTCTATTATTTATTCCATTAGTCGTTGTCTTCAAAAGTCGTACAGCTTGACTTATTGACTTTTCTAGATCATCTTCTTTTACGTTTTCTAGAGTAAGGTACGGCCACCGACTTGCTCTTTTGTTTTATAATTAATTAACCATTTTTAATTTGTTTAATTATTATTAACAAATATAATTTGTTTAGTGTGGAGGAACAGAATCGACGAATTTTCCAGGACGAAAAGACATCGACTACAGTATGCCATAACCGAATTTCATATATGATGGGGAGTAGACTAGTATCTGTACATAATATTGCTTTAAAAATCTGAAACAACAGACTCTCTTTAGTTGCTAAGCTGATAGAACTTGTGTAAAAGCCAAATCTACAAATGAATGAAATACCAGTTAATTAAACAAAATAGATATAATTATTGAAAAAGTGAGGTCCTGAGTTTAAATCTTATCGTGGGAGCCCTTTACCTTTGACCCCTCTTCCTTCTATCCATTTTAGACTTATGTGCAGTCACTGAACATTTACATGTAATATACTCCATGACAACATGTTTTGACCGAAGAGTAGAGACTTGAGGAAACAGGAACAACATCGTAAAAACAGCCTTATATGACTTTGAAAACAGAAAAGACAAGGATAAGAATAAAAGATCGGGAGGAATCTTGCGAGCCATTGAATTTTCTCAAGCGACAGTGGCGTACTCACGGCGTAGGTGTTACCCAGCACCTGTCTTCTAAGGCATTAGGGAAGTATATTGGCTTTGCTGAATTAGTTGGGTGACGTAGTAGTCTTCAGTCAGCAACTTTGACGTTGTGGAAAATAGTGAGCTTTGAAAAAATGCTGCTAAGAGGAAGAGTTAACAGGTCTTAGAATAGGAGAGCTAGTTACATAAGACAGTTGAATGAGACAGAATTATGGGCTTTAATGGTCTGTTAACAATTTGTAACCACTCTGCGGCTTATACTCTCTATAAATAAAATGAGAAGGCTGGTGAAGAGTGCTAATTCGACAGAGCTCTTCTCCACTTCCTATATTCCTCTGTTTTTCTTCTCTGCTTGTCCTTCCTCTGTTTCTCTGCAATCAGATCCTTTCCGTGGATCATAAGACACATGAGGTTACATATCATCGTTGATACAGAACAAGGGGAGCCGTCAATTGGAAGTTTGTAATTCAATGATCAAACAAGGTTAAATACAGCTGACTTGTTAAATTGCCTCAACAATGTGGGGATGTAACGTCATGGATGCATCCACACAGAGACTGATCATGTCCCTTCATATTTTGCTTCTCCTACTCCACCAGTCCCAGTGCAAAACCTTGAAGACAATCACACATACCACTCCGCTTCATGACAGCGATGTTTTGCTCTCTGAGGATGGAAACTTTGCAGTCGGATTCTTTAGTCCCAGAAATTCTACCCGCTGCTCCATCTGGATTGCTAAAAGGGACATGCCAATCAACAACACATCCGGGGTTCTATCCATCAACTCCTGTGGAGACCTTGTTCTCAACTATTGCAGCAACGGAGGCTCACCACTTTGGTCAACTAATTTGTCAACTACAGTTTCAGAAAATGCTACCACTGTTCAGCTACAGGACACGGGCAACTTCTTCTGCTTCAGAGCCCGAGCAACCAAGTCCTGTGGCAGAGCTACAATCACACCACAGATACCATGATGCCTTTCATGAAAATAGGGCTGGATCGGAATACGAGCATGGAGCGGTTCCTGACTTCCTGGAAGTCCAAGGATGGTCCAGGACATGGGAATTTAACATTTCGGATGAGCCTAGTAGGTTACCCGCAGCTATTTCTATACATGAATGGGGCACCGTATTGGCGGGGAGGGCCATGGCGGGCATACATTGGACTAGGGTACCCCAGATGGTTACCCCCTACATCTTCAACTCGAGCTTTGTGAATGACCAGAACGAGCTCTCTATCTTGAATGGGATAAAGAATCATTCATTCCTCTCCAGATTGGTGATTGAACCACAACCAAGGTTTGATTGAGCAGAGCATATGGCAGGACAAGGATGGCCGGTGGATACAGATCTAGGCCAACCCTGTTGAGCTGTGTGAATACTACGGGGCTTGTGGGCCTAACAGCATCTGCAACCCCTACAATGTAAGCCAGTTTGCATGTACTTGCCTCCCTGGATTCGTGCCCACGTCACCAGCAGATTATTTCCCAAGGGATGGGGCCAGTGGATGCGTGAGGTCCCCTGTGGTCTCCACATGCCGAAGTGGGGAGGGGTTCCTTAGTTGGCTCTTTTCAAGGTCTGTCCCTGACACTTCCCGAGCCCATGTCGACATGAGCTTGAGCCTCCGAGAGTGCGAGCAGGAGGGCTTGAAGAACTGTTCTTGTACAGCTTACACGAGCTCCGATGATAGTAGGGGAGGGTTCGGGTGCTTGGCTTGGTACGATGATAATCTTATGGACACGAGGACATTTTCTAATATCGGGCAGGACTTATATGTACGTGTTGATGCAATTACCCTTGGTACTCATGAATATGCATCTACTTCAAGCTTCTTGTCCACTCATTGTATAGATAATTCACGACGATTCCACAAGTTCTCGATATATAGAGGTAGATAATCGAGCCCTCATGAGACTGTTTTCTTGAATGCCAGCTCATTTTAGGAAGAAGGAAGTTTCTCCTAAAAAAAGGATAGCAATAGCAATCACAGTGGGTAGTATGACTATGGTTCTTATGTTATCATTAGCCTTGTTTTTACTGAAGAAAAGGAGAGGTAAGTGAACTGAATTCTCTGCCTTCCTATGAAAAATTACCCGCATGACTCGCTATTTTTTATTCCGTCTCTTCATTCAGACGGCTTTGTATATCCTATAAAATCAGGGAAGAGGACGCCTCCTACGATCCCAAGTGCAACACACTTCAATGATGATGATGAATCTAGGAGCTTGCAAGATCTCCAAGATGACAACAAAAAATTGGATTTGAGGTTCTTTGATCTGAGCAAAATCTTAGCACAAACAACTTCTCTTTTATCAACAAGCTTGGGAAAGGTGGATTTGGTTCTGTTTATAGGGTAATCCCTTTTGAAACCTTCTGATGTTCCTCTTAGATCCTACTTCCCAAACAATATATTAAGATAAATACGTTTGCAGGGAGTACTAGAAAATGGAAAGGAAATAGCAGTTAAGAGATTGTCGAAATCTTCAAGACAAGGAATCCAAGAGTTCAAGACTGAGGTGAAATTGATTGCTAAGCTGCAACGTAGGAATCTTGTGAAAACCCTTGGCTGCCGCATACAAGAAGAGGAGAAAATGTTGTTTTATGAGTGTCTGCCCAATAAAAGCCTGGATTTATTTCTTTTTGGTAAATCTTGTTCCTACCTAATTGATGAATGACTTTGAGTAGCAATTGCAATGCATATATTCCTCTATTATAATTTGATGACACTTCTTTGTGAATCGATGTTTAGATGAAGAGAAAAGGACTATGCTAGACCAGAGGAAATGCTTTGAAATTGCTTGTGGTATAGCTCAAGGGATCCTGTACCTGCACAAGGATTCAAGATTGAGAATCATCCACAGGGATCTAAAAGCAAGCAATGTTTTGCTCAATGCTTCAATGAACTCGAAGATCTCTGATTTTGGCATGGCTAGGATATGTGGAGAGGACCAGATTGAAGGAAATGCTAGACGAGTTTTAGGGACATAGTAGGTTCTTTAGAAATATACTCAATCGAATTCATAAACTTTAAGTCACAGCATTATATTTATCACTGTTCTACCACAGTGGTTACATGTCGCCAGAGTATGCGATGCAGGGGATGTTTTTGATAAAATCTGATGTCTACAGTTTCATGGAAATAATTTCTGGGAAAAGAAACAACAACTTTTGCCGGGAGAACTCATCTTCCGGCCTAGTTGGCCATGTAAGGGAACCATATTCAGGTCCATTGACATTGGAAACTAATTAACCACAGCCATGCATGCTCATTAATCTCCAAATTTGATCACATAAAATTTTTACTTTTACAGGTTTGGGAGTTGTGGAAAGAAGGATTATGCTTGGACGTTGTCGACCCATCAATAGGCAATGCGTATCCCGAGCAGGAGGTTCTAAGATGCGTCCAGATCAAGCTGCTGTGCGTTCAAGAATTCGCCAAAGACAGGCTGACCATGTCGGAAGTTGTGTTTATGCTAGGAAACAAGGTGACACTTCCTACTCCGAATGAGCTTGCATACACTTTGAAGAGGGAATAGAGCAGGGGTGATAACTCATCTTCTGGTGAAAAGGCGAGCTCAATTAACAACATGTCCCTTTTTGTTATCGAAGGTCGTTGAATGAAATTATTTTCTAGCTACTATTGGTACCTCAACCGTGTCTTCATTTCGATAAACCTGCTAATTATGGACATGTTTGATTTTTTTTTTTTTTTGAACCTCTTAGTCCATTTGTAGACGTGTGAAACCTAGTAAATAAGAAGTTCTGGGTTTTGAGTGGATTTGTACCCAACCTTCTAATAGGCCCGGTGGATATTTAACAATGGTTAAGGCTGCTGTCAACGACTACTTCCTAACCGTGTTTGAGAATCTCTGGCCACAAGACTTCATGGAGGAGCTTCTGAGCAATGAATTGCACCTAGTGATGTGTAGGGATAGAGTTGTGGTCATTTTAGAAAACCTCAAGAGGAGCTCGCACTTTCTTGGGGTACGTAACGATGAAAGACAAGGACATTGTGAGCCAACTAAATTTATGGGCTGAAACCCATGAAAATAGAGTCCATAATTCATTAGAGTCATTAAAGTCCATATACTATTCATCACCAACTCAAAAATATTCCACATGCCTATCCACTCCCTTTTTCCTTTCTTTTCTACCGGTCTTCGTTTAAATCAATCAAAAAAAAAACAAGAAAAAAGAGCAACAGAGAAGCCGAGACATGGAACGGAAGGGGAAAGAGCTCAATCTTCGGTTTAAAGGGTAATACAAGCATAGATATTTGTAATATTTACTTCCTATCAATTCATATAGTTTGTCTTACTTAGTAGTATTCTTCTTTTGATTGAACAAAATAAGAATTAGTTGAAGATGTGTATTTAGAGAGTAAAGAGGTCACTTTAATTATGGATTCAATAAGCTGTCTTTGTAGTTTTTTGGATGAAATTGTGGTATGTTTCATAGGTAACTGCTACCAATTAGCATTTTTATGTTACGGTGGTTAATGGAATTGATTGCTAGGGTTTTGATAATAGATTTTTTAGATTTATTTCTAATATTGACATCAAGAATATTAATAGGAATATATTGTAGGTAGGAGTTTTGATTTATGTATGAATGAGGAAAATTAATCCTAGAGAAGAAATAAAAATAGCAAGTCTTGTTTATTTAATTTAGTTGTGTCAATAATGTTATAAAAATGGGTTTGTCGGTTAAGAGGAATGACGGGAGGATGGAAAGGAATTGATGAGAAATGAAGTGGTGAATGTCATAGGTAGAGAAATGGAGAAATTGATTGAAGGAATGGCCTAGACTTCATTACAAATTATACTTACATTTTTTTTGTAATTAAATTATCCTTATATTTAGTTAATTGTCATCACTAGTTTTACTAGGTTTTGTTGTAAATTGGTGTCCCTTTATAAATCTAATGTGCACTTTTGAGAGATTTTATCTCTAAGGTGATCTCTAAATGATTTGTTAAGGTCCTGAGATGGATGACAATTAAATCTCTTGCACCCTAAGGAGTTTACCGGTGAACAAACTCTTTAAGAAAGATGGTGAGTATTCTTTTCTATCTTAAAATGATATAAATAGACATAGTATAAAAGCCTTATATGCTATGTGGAACGGAACATGATTAAATATATTATTCGAGTGTGGTTGATGGTTATTGATCTGTGGTTAAGTGTATGGACATTTACATTGTAATGCTAATTATATTGTATGATATTTATTATATTATATTTAGTGTTACCGATTGAGTATCTGATTTATTGGAATTGGTTGACTTTGTTTAATTGTGTCTTGAATTTGGATAGATATATATATATAATACGAAATGATTAATAGATACATAGTGTGGTGAGTTATTGTGGTTATGATTCAAATATGACTGTTTGGTTCCTCTGTGATGTGGTTTGGTATATAAACATATGATATGATATTCTAGCTATGTTATAATAATTTTTTTCTTATTTATAATATATTGATTGTATTATGTTGATTGGATTATATTGATTAATTGAATTGTCTACAGTGTGAGTTAATGTGAATTGATTGAATATAACCATGGTAACTGCTAAGTCGGCGAAGTAGAAATGCGCCAAAAAAAAAAGATAAGATAAGATAAAGAAAAGTGAAAACCGAGGGATACTTAATTTACCGCTGACATTCATCGAGGTAATTTGCCTCTGGTTTCCAGCGATGTATAAAAATAAGATAACAAAAATTGCTCTTACCTCCAGAGGGTAATGTGCAGCTCCTGTGGATTGTGGTGTGTAGACAAAAGGTACTGAGAGATTGGTAGGAAGATTGATATAAATTATGGCATGGGGTCGCGATATCGTCGGAGATAGGAGTATCAATACCGCTTCAACCCTATCATGGGAGAAATGTGACCTCATGACTATACTAATTGTTTGTCAAGTTCGATGCATCGGCTTGTTGAGTCTTTGATATAGAATTGGACTTCTTGTGATTGGTATGATTTAAGTGTGGTTGTAATTGACTTGTTGGATTTTGATTTTTTGAAATGCGGTAACTAATATGAGTTCACCTGTATTACGGTGATGATGTGTTAATTGTCTTATATGGATGTGGATTGAATTGGCTGAGGATTTTATATAAATAATTGATGTATGGTGATTCGAATAAGGTGGAGGTGTGCAGTTAAATATGGGGATGGATACAAGGTATGTATGACTATAATACATATTTTATATTATCGATAAAGGATTATAAATGAGTTGAGTTATGTTATTGTAAGTGGTTATTTTGTTTACTAATTATATATATAATTCATTTTACTTTGGAACTGAATATTCACTGAGATACGGCTCACACCTTTTGTATGTTATTTTTTTCAAATTCATTCGAGGTCAATGTGATGGATACGGTGAGTAGAGTTAGCTTAGCGGGAATCGAAGAAGGTTTTGATTAGCTAGATTTTATAGTTTATAAAAATTAGTAATGTTTGTGGTTCTGTAAATATACATTACGATCCAAAAATTTTAGTGCAATTTTATAAATGTTGATACTAGGCATTTTCCGCAAGTTATAAATTTGAATTTTGCTAGTGATTTTCAAAAGTTTTATAGCAGGTTACTTTTGAAGATTTTTTGAAATTGTGTTTGAATTTGGGTGGTCACTTAAATGTTTTAGGGCATATATTATTTTTTTTATTTGGAATGTCAAAAATACAGGAGAAACTCTGCCAAATTTTTGGGTCGTGACAGACATCAACTGGATTTGTTACGGGGACGATTTGTTATGAAATTATGTTTTATGATGTTGGATGACAGGAAGAAAAGGAGTTTTGTGCTGTTATGTTTCAACTGTTGGAGGAAACCCAAGATTGTTCAATTGACCGCAAATCCCACTTCGGTTCACACTGACTGCAAGACTAGGACAAGAAATAAAAATCCCGAAAATCTCGCAATGCATTGAATTTTCTCGAGCAGCAGCAGAACAGTGTTCTCCTAATGTAAGTGTAGCCCAGAAGCCGTGCTGTCTCGGGCATTAGAAAAGTATTGGCTCTGCTGAATTAGTAGGGCTAATTTTTTCTTTGTCCTCTTTAGGCTACTTTTACTACTGACCTCCATGAAAGGGATACTTTGGTGGTCAGTTGGCATCTGAATCGACTTTCTCAATTCATTGAAACATTATCTGCTTTCTCCATCAAAGTGATAGGCATTCGACAAATTACCACCACAAAAGACCGATATTTGCCGCTGATGTCATGAATTTTGATGAACTTTAGCAAAGGAAATAATATTTAACTCGATCACAAGGCATTAAGTCACTCGGAAAATTAATTTCTGGCTAAGTGCGGGAGCTAGCAAGCGTAAATAACACCGTTTCATCTGTATCTGATGGTACCATGAAAAATCCTTTGCCGTTTTCAGAGCATGGATTCACCAAAGGACATATTCATAGGCTCAAACAAGGTTAACACTTGTCGATGATACAAAACAAGGGCATAGACAGGGGCTGTCAAATGCTACCAGAAAGGATAATTTACATTTACCCGAAGAGGAAAGGTTGATGCCCACGATTCCAGGTGTGATTTTTCTTAGGTTACAAAGGAGAGTCGTGAGTCTGGATAGGAGAAACTGGGCAATAAAGGGAGCCCCATTATCTAAAACGAAACATAGAATCACTGGGAAGACTATGTCAGTCACACCGATCCCCCGTTCTCGCCTTTCCAAGTGCCATCAGCAGTTCATTTGCTGTCCTTTTTCTCGACTCGGAGCCATATCTTTTGTCCACAGCTTTGCTTTAAGGTCATGAGAAAGTATGTGGTCTTTTAAGATCTCAATGTCAATGTACTTGTATAAGATTCAATGCAGGATCAGTATCCTCAGCTGGCTTCTTCAATTGCAGCAACAAGGTGGGGATCCGACAAATGACAGTAGCATCATGAGTGCTTCCACACAGAGACTGATCTTCTTCCTTCAAACTTCACTTATCCTCCTCCTCCTCCACCGATCCCAGTCCAAAACCTTAAACATGATCACGCAGAACCTACCCCTTCGTGACGGCGATGTTTTGCTCTCTGAGGACAGAAATTATGTGCTTGGGTTCTTTAGCCCCGAAAATTCCACTCGCCGCTTCATCGGGACATGGTACCAACAGAATACTATATATCATCTCCCCGATGATAACTATATATCAGTTTAATTTTCTGGAGAATATACATCCTGACATGGCATCAGAGCACGGTTTCTGCTCGGGTGTTGGAAACTCTTCTTTCCGTGCTTGTTTATCTGTCATGTCTATACTTGCTCCATGTGATCCAAGCTTCGAGGTTCATGCATCAAACCTGATTCGTTGTTGGTGGAGTGTCCCGTAAGATTCAAACTCTGTCAGAAACTTCATTTGGATTTGTGATTCTTTTTGTTTCAACAGGTACAATCGGCTAACCAAGCAGACAGTTTTCTGGGTGGCTAACAGAGAAAGCCCAATCAATGACTCCTCTGGGGTTCTATCAATCAACTCCGTTGGAGACCTTGTTCTCCATTGTTGCAGCAACAGAAGCTCACCACTCTGGTCCATTAGTGTGTCAACAACACTTCCAGAAAATACCACTACCACTGCTCAGTTACAGGAGACAGGCAACTTCATCATGCTTCACAAGCAGAGCAACCGTGTCCTATGGCAGAGCTTTGATCACCCCACAGATACCACAATGCCTTTTATGAAACTTGGGCAGGATCGGAGGACAGGCATGGACTGGATCCTGACTTCCTGGAAGTCCAAGGATGATCCAGGACCAGGGAATTTCACTCATCGGATCGACCCCACAGGTTACCCACAGCTATTCCTCTACAAGAATGGGGCACCATACTGGCGGGGAGGGCCATGGACAGGCCTGCGATGGAGTGGAGTGCCCCAGATGGTTAACCCCTACATCTTGAACGTGACCTTTGTGAATGACCAGAATGAGCTCTCACTTATGTACGAGATAAAGAACAGATCGCTCTTCTCCAGACTGGTGATTGAACCATCAGGTTTGCTGCAGAGGTCCACGTGGCAGGACAAAGATAAGCGGTGGGTACAGTTCTTTGCTGCCCCGGTGGAACTGTGCGATTTCTACGGGGCTTGTGGACCTAACAGCAACTGCAACCCCTACAACATAAGCCAGTTTGCATGCACTTGCCTCCCTGGGTTTGAGCCAAAGTCGCCAGCAGATTGGTTCCTAAGGGATGGGTCCGGCGGATGTGTGAGGCCACCTAATGTCTCCACATGTCGGAGTGGAGAGGGTTTCGCGAAGGTGGTCCTTGTGAAGGTCCCTGACACTTCCCGGGCCCGTGTCGACATGAGCTTGAGCCTCAAAGAGTGCAAGCAGCAGTGCTTGAAGAACTGTTCCTGCACGGCCTACACCAGTGCCAATGAGAGCAGGGGAGGGTTCGGGTGCTTATCCTGGTACGATGATAATCTATTGGACACGAGGACATTTTCCAACATTGGACAGGACTTACATATACGGGTTGATGCAGCTACCTTAGGTACTTAAGAATTATTGCATTTACTTCAAACTTCTTGTCCGCTAATTCAGGATCATTCTGCAAGCATATTGAGATATGGAGTTAACCAAGCGCTTACAAGACTGTTTTCTTGAATGCCAGCCCGTTTAGCAAAGAAGGAAGGTTCTCCTAGGAAAAGGATAATCATAACAGCCATATTAGTTAGTGTGATTCCGATGCTTCTACTCACGTTCATCTTGTTTATAATGAGGAAAAAGAGAGGTACATGAGTTGGATTCTTTGGTTTCCCGCTGTCAAAATTACCCATGCTCGAGAGACTATGTCACTAATGCACATGAGCATTGTTCTGTTTTTTGTCTGATGTTTGTTCGTTCATTCGGGCTATATATCCAATAAAATCAGGGCGGAGGAGGCCTTCTGCTATCCCAAGTGTGGCATACTTCAATGAATCTCGGAGCTTGCAGGATTTTGAAGAGAACAGCAGAAAATCAGATCTGCCATTCTTTAGTCTGAGCACCATCTCCACTGCCACGAACAACTTCTCTTTTTTGAATAAGCTCGGGCAAGGTGGATTTGGTTCCGTATACAAGGTATTCCCATTATACAACTTATAGTGTTCCTTCCAGATCCTCTTTACCGAAAAATATGTGGATATAAGTTTAATTTGCAGGGAGTGCTAGCTAATGGAAGGGAAATAGCAGTTAAGAGATTGTCAAAATCCTCTGGACAAGGAATAGAAGAGTTTAAGAATGAGGTTAAATTGATTGCTAAGCTACAACATAGGAATCTTGTGAGAATCCTTGGCTGCTGCATACAGGAAGAGGAGAAGATGTTGATATATGAATATCTGCCCAATAAAAGCTTGGACTCATTTCTTTTTGGTAAATTCTATTCCCAGACAGTTTATGGACAATTTCAAGCAACTATACACTATTTCTCTAGTATAAGTTGATGGCTTCTCTTGGTTATGCAATGTATAGATGAAGAGAAGAAGACTATCCTGGACTGGAGTAAACGCTTTGAAATTGCTTGTGGGATAGCTCGAGGTATCCTGTATTTACACCAGGATTCGAGATTGAGGGTCATTCACAGGGATCTAAAAGCAAGCAATGTGTTGCTCGATGCTTCGATGAATCCAAAAATCTCTGATTTTGGCTTGGCCAGGATATGCGGGGAGGACCAGATCGAAGGAAATACTAGACGGGTTGTAGGGACATAGTTAAGTATCTTCAACGAGTCAATAAACGAAGAATCAGATCCTTTTTTCAGAAATGTACTGGAAATTTTCTCATGAAAAACTTCTTGATGTTTTGCCACAGTGGTTACATGTCACCGGAGTATGCAATGGAAGGGCTATTTTCAATAAAGTCTGATGTTTACAGTTTTGGAGTATTGCTGTTGGAGATCATTTCTGGTAAAAGAAACAGCAGCTTTCACAAGGAGAATTCACCTTCCAATCTAATTGGCCATGTAAGGGAACCCCAGCCAGAATCATGCGTCTTACATTTGAAATTCTGTGCCTAAGAACCTTGCATTGTTACAGGTTTGGGAGCTGTGGAAAGATGGATCGTGCTTGGACATTGTCGACCTGTCAATAGGCGATGCATATCCCGAGCAAGAGGTCCTGAGATGCATCCAGATCGGGTTGCTGTGCGTACAGGAATTCGCCACCGATAGGCCGACAATGTCGGCAGTAGTGTTCATGCTTGGAAACAAGGTGGCGCTTCCTTCTCCGAATCAACCCTCTTCCACCTTGAATAGAAAGCAGAGCAAAGCCGACACCTCATCTTCTGGTGAAAGGACCAGCTCGGTCAACGATGTGTCCCTTACTACTGTCGAAGCTCGTTGAATGAAATTCCCTGCTGGCTATAACTTGTACAGCAAGCATATGTGTGAGCTTAGATGAACCAATTAATTTAAGGATTTGCTTTTGTTTTTTCCCCTGTTATGTCTGGATATTTCTAGGAAGTGCTGAAAATAAAACAAAAAATAGATGCGATTATCTGCTGATTTCAATATACTACTCTGTACATAAACAAGTGAATCCAAGGGGCTGGTGATAATATGTGTGGTATGTAAGCATTTACTGTGACTCAACAGGGCACATCAGACATTTCAGGAAGATGTAGCAATGGCAGGTACTGTAATGGAGACGTGGCCGATCCACCGTAAGGAACCTGCAAATGAAGATCAGTTCAAGCTTGGCAGGAAGGAGTCCGTCAGAGTCTTGAAACTGTCCTGTACTACCCCGCATTGGTTGGGATACCAAGTTCCAGAATCTAATATCAGGGTGATGCTGCTGTTCATTCTGATGTCTACTCCATTTGATGACCAGAGTCGTGTTTCGTCCATCAAGAGAACAGGATCTCCATCCTTTGGACGGTTTCAAGATCGAAGAGGAACCATTGCTGGGCAGCTTTTGCAAGTTTCACTTCCTTCTAAGCTTTTCAGAAAGAGAAACATAAAACAGTTCCCAGAGACTTATCAAAATATAACTCTCTGTATAGATTACTTCCTGACCACATTTAAGAAGCTCTGGTTAGGATGGCTCGTGGAGGAATTGAGCAATGAATTCCACCTACTGATGGATAGGGACAGAGTGCTGTTCTGTTTAAGAGCCTCGAGTGGATCCTGGCTTTGCTAGGGGCCGGCCGAATGATGAGCAATGAGGACATTAGGTGGATTCACATAGAAGCAATATAATTTTTATGATGTTGGAGCACCAGGTGGAAAGTAGTTTTGCCTACGTTGGAGGAAGCCAAAATTTGCAACTGACAATTCTTTTACTGTTCGAAAGGTGAGAACAAGAACTAAAGACCTGGAAAATCACGTCAAGATTGAATTTTCTTGAGCGGCAGTACCATATTCACAGCGTAAGTATTGGGCACGACCCGTGCTCTCTCGGGCATTAGAAAAGGACCGGCATCGCTGGACTAGTTGTCCTGATTGTCTTTTGTCATCTTCAGGCTACTTTTGCAACTGAACCCTGTGGAAGGAAGACTGATAAGTCAGCTGGCACCTCACTTTGTCCTTGTGCATTGATTGGACATACTTTCTGTTTTCTTTTCTCCATCAAAGTGATCAGATTTTCACCAACTGCCACCTCGAAAGGCTGATATTTGCCACAAGTGTTATGAATTTCAGCGACGTTTGGTGACGGGAGACATGACATGAACACGACCGCAGTGCAATAAACTGCCAGGAAAAATAATTTTCGGGTGAAGTGGCACGGTTAAATAGCGTATATGTCAATGTTTCATCAGTATCTGATGGTATTCTCGAAGTCCCTCCAAAATCTTTGTTGTATGCACAAACAGCAAAGGTAATGCGGAAGAGAAAAGAAACTGCACACGATGTACGTGGTTCAGGACAATTGTGGAGTGCCGTCTGTAAATCCACACCAAAAGGAAGGTCGGTGTTGTCTTTATTATTGAGAAACAATGAGACGAGTATAAGACAGGATAACATAATAGGCATTCAGTGCAATTTTCATGATAGACAGCCTAAAACAGAAGAGGAATCCCAAAACCCTTAAAATCAGATGCATCAAATGCACCTTATATGAAAACTCTTAACTCATATTTATAGACCAAATATACTGAATCTAAAATATTATTATTTTTAATCTCTGGTCAAAATATCCTAAGATACAATATATCAAAATATAATCTTCTAGTATCAAATCTAGAAGAATAAGAAAATCAAATCAAATCAGATCTAAACCACCAAAATTCTAAACACAATCCTAATAAATCTTCACCTTGTTCTTGAATTCTCGAAAGCTCCAAGAGCGATACAAACAATCTCCTTTCCAATACCCAAACAAGCCTTCCTCAATTGGTAGAGCACCAAGCAATTCCACGAATTGTTTTAACTTATCACGGGAAGAATCTTATTGACAGTGGCCATAATCTTATCCGTAAGAACGTCCTGCATTTGCAGTTGTCAAACCTCAAAATCGTGTTGCAGCCCATATTTCACGAAAATGGTCAACATTCGGAGCTTGATCAAAGTGCTCTCGAACAAGTCTTTCATAATCACCATTATTATTTTGTGGGGGCAAGTTATAGTAGTCTTTGTATTTTATCTCGAGAAATCTGATCCTTCTATATATTTCATCTTTGTTATCATGACATTACGAAAAGTATTAAGGGACTCGGAGCTTGACTCCGACTCCAATATAGGAAGACTTCCGATTGAACCTGATTGGGACTCCGTATTATACAATCCTCATGATAGATAGTCTAGAACAAAAGAGAAATTTCAAAACTCCTAAAAAACGAGACTCTGAACACCCGTTGGAAGCACCAAGCACACCTTATATGAAAGCTCTCAGCCCATATTTATAGATCCAATACACTAAATCTAGAATATCCTTATTTTTATCTCTATTCAAAATATCTTAAAATACAATATATCAAAATATAATCTTCACAAAAAATATAGTATCAAATCTAGAAAAATAAGGAAATTAAATCAGATTTAAATCACCTTCAAAATTTAAAATACAATCCCAATAATATTATTTGAGAGTGACTGTTTACACACACTAGACTCGGTCCAGGGGCAGTTAACCGTTCGCTTCCGGTCCTTTCTCTTGACTCGGGCCACACACTTCTTTCGTACATCTGTGAGCTTGTGAGATCTGTCAATGCCTGAACGTAAGATTCAATGCGGGGTCACGATCCTCAACTAACTTCTTGAATTGCTGCAATTAAAGAACTCCAACTACACCCAACATATTCCAGGAGCTACCTTGGAAGACGCCACAGAGCAAATGACAGTATCATCACCATGACTGCTTCCACACGGACCCTGATCTTCTCCATTCATGCTTTACTCCTCCTCCTCCTCCTCCTCCTCCGCCGCTCGCAGTGCAAAACCTTAAACACGATCACGCCGACCCTTCTTCTTCGTGACGGCGATGTGTTGCTCTCTGAGGACGGAAACTTCACGCTCGGATTCTTCAGCCCCGGAAACTCTACCCGCCGCTTCATCGGAATCTGGTACCATGAGGATATCTCTCTCCTTCATAATAGCTGCATATCAGTTTAATGTTCCAGATAATCCGCATCCTCACATGGTGGCCCTAAAGCACGCCAGCAAGTATGGGCTGTGGTTCGCGCGTCAGAAACTCTTCTTCCATATCCATGCTTGTTTATCTATTATGTCCACGTTTTGTCAGCTGATCCAAGGCTGAGGACTTTGGTATTCGGGCGTCAAGCCTGGTCGATTCTTTACTTCTTTTGCCTTTGACAGGTATTCCCGGGTTACTGAGCAGACGATTTTCTGGGTTGCTAACAGAGACAGGCCAATCAGCGACTCCTCTGGGGTTCTATCAGTCAACTCCCATGGAGACCTTGTCCTCCACTGTTGCAGCAACGGAAGCTCACCCCTTTGGTCCACTAATGTGTCCGCAACATTTCCAGAAAATGCCACCGCTGCTCAGCTACAGGACACTGGCAACTTCCTTCTGCTTCAGAGGCCGAGCAACCGTGTCCTATGGCAAAGCTTCGATCACCCCACAGATACCATGATGCCTTTCATGAAACTTGGGCTGGACCGCAAGACAGGAACTGACCGGTTCCTGACTTCCTGGCAGTCCAAGGATGATCCAAAACTAGGGAACTTCACTTACCGGATTGACCCGACAGGTTTCCCGCAGCTAATCCTCTACAAGAACGGCGCACTGCACTGGCGAGCAGGGCCATGGACGGGCCTGCGATGGAGTGGAGTGCCGCAGATGACTAATAAATACATCTTCAACGTGAGCTTCGTGAATGACCAGAATGAGCTCTCGATCTTGTACGGGATTACGAACAGATCGATCATCTCCAGGATGGCGATAGACCCATCTGGCATGATCCAGCGGTTAACATGGCTAGGCCAACAGTGGAAACAGTTCTGGGCTGCACCCAGGGAGCAATGCGACTTCTACGGGACTTGTGGTCCTAACAGCAACTGCAACCTCTACAACACGGCCCAGTTCGCATGCACTTGCCTCCCTGGGTTCGAGCCCAAGTCACCAAATGACTGGTTCCTAAGAGACGGGTCCGCTGGGTGTGTGAGGTCCCTTGGGGTCTCAACATGCCGAAGCGGGGAGGGATTTGTCAAAGTGGCACGTGTGAAGGTCCCTGACACTTCTCGGGCCCGTGTCGACATGAGCTTGAGCCTGAAAGAGTGCGAGCAGGAGTGCTTGAAGAACTGTTCCTGCACAGCCTACACAAGCGCTGACGAGAGCCGGGGAGGATTTGGGTGCTTGGCCTGGTACGACAGTAATCTGACAGACACGATAACATTTCCTGACATTGGACAGGACTTATATATACGCGTGGATGCAGTTACCTTAGGTACATAAGCATCGACATTTCCTTCAAAATTCTTGTCCAAATCTTCCTAGTTCCTATTGAAAGCTCAGCATGATTCTGCAAGCTCATGAGATGAGGAGAAAGGCAAGCAAGCCCTTACGAGACTATTTTTTCTTGAATGCCAGCTCGTCTTACGAAGAAGGAAGGTTCTCCTAGAAGGAGGATAATCACGGCAATCATAGTAGCTAGCATGACTCTGCTGTTTCTGCTCTCATTCGCCTTGTTTATCCTGAAGAAGAGAGGTACGTGAGTTGTATTCTTTGCCTTTCATGAAAACATTACCAGCAATTGTCCTTTCTCCTGTGCTCCGTTTCTTCATTCATTTGGGTTATCCATCCTTTAAAATCAGTGAGAAGGAGGCCTTCTGCAACCCCAAGTGCGGCATACTTCAACGATGATGAATCTCGAGGCCTGCAAGATCTTGGCGAGGACAGCAGAAAATCAGATCTGACATTCTTTAATCTAAGCACCATCTCCGCTGCCACAAACAACTTCTCTTTTACCAACAAGCTCGGGAAAGGTGGGTTCGGTTCCGTTTACAAGGTATTCCCCCGGTATTCCCCCATTCATGAACTTCTGATGTTCCTGTCAATCCTCCTTGCCTGAAAATATGTTGAGAAAAGCTTAATTTTCAGGGAGTGCTAGACAATGGAATGGAAATAGCAGTTAAAAGACTGTCCAAAACTTCAGGACAAGGGATCGAAGAGTTCATGAATGAGGTTAAATTGATTGCTAAGCTTCAACATAGGAATCTTGTGAAAATGCTGGGCTATTGTATACAGGAAGAGGAGAAGATGTTGATTTATGAGTTTCTGCCCAACAAAAGCTTGGACTCGTTTCTCTTCGGTAAATCCTATTCCTAGATAATCAATGAACGGTTTCAAGCAACTATACACTATCAGTTTGATGACACTTCTAGGTTACTCAATGTTTAGATGAAAAGAAGAAGACTCTGCTAGACTGGAGTAAACGCTTTGAAATTGCTTGCGGGATAGCTCGAGGTATCTTGTACTTACACCAGGATTCAAGATTGAGGATCATCCACAGGGACTTGAAAGCAAGCAATGTGCTGCTCGATGCTTCAATGAACTCGAAAATATCCGATTTCGGCTTGGCCAGGATATGTGGGGAGGACCAGATTGAAGGAAGTACTAGACGAGTTGTAGGGACATAGTAAGGACCATATCAAACCAGTTCTTCATAATATTCTTGAAATTTTCTCTAGAAGATTTACAAACTTGAAGATGTCTTGCTCTAACCTTCTCATTGCACTGCCACAGCGGTTACATGTCGCCGGAGTATGCAATGGAGGGAATGTTTTCGATAAAATCAGATGTTTACAGTTTTGGAGTTTTGCTATTGGAGATCATTTCTGGTAAAAGAAACAGCAGCTTTTACCAGGAGAACTCATCTTCCAACCTAGTTGGCCACGTAACGAAACCATTTAACCCTGGAACATATAAGACTTCAATTGTAATTTTCATTTTGTCGTTAAAAACTTCACAATTTTACAGGTTTGGGAGCTGTGGAAAGAGGGGTCGTGCTTGGCAATTGTCGACAGATCGATGGGCGATGCATATCCCGAGCACGAGGTCCTAAGATGCATCCAGATCGGGCTGCTGTGTGTGCAGGAGTATTCCACGGACAGACCAACCATGTCGGCGGTCGTGTTCATGCTTGGAAACAAGGGGACGCTTCCTTCTCCAAAGCAGCCACCTTCAGCTTTCAATAGGAGACCGAGCAGAGGCGAGACCTCGTCATCCGTCGAGAAGACGAACTCAATAAACGACATGTCCATTACTGCTGTCGAAGCTCGTTGAATGGAATTCTCCGTTGGCAAGGTTAGGTAAGTTAAGCATGTGGTAGCTTGGTGAAGAAGCTATTAACTAAGGACATGTTTGGATTTTTTTTCCCCTCCTAATAGGATATGTTAGGTTCGAAAGTTATAAGAGAATGATC
This sequence comes from Lagerstroemia speciosa, assembly GCA_037672795.1. NCBI lineage: Eukaryota > Viridiplantae > Streptophyta > Magnoliopsida > Myrtales > Lythraceae > Lagerstroemia > Lagerstroemia speciosa. The sequence continues at coordinate 6,057,077 of CM075302.1, read as the reverse complement.
GAGAGGAAGAAGAGGTCGAGTTATGAATGTTGTCTTGTATTCATTATTTTGATTGTACAAATCCCCTTTATATAGGGGAGGGAACATATGTATTAAATACAGGTCACATAACTTATGGGATAAGCAACTTCCATGGTACGGATGGTGTCAGAACTGAGGGGCACAGGCGGCGTCAGTCGTACGGACAGACGCGGCTCTGAAGCGGCGCTGGTGGTACGGGCGCCGCCCACGCTACGCATGTAGCTAGGCCTAGGCGTTGAAACAAGCACATGGGCTTCCTTTCTGGGCTTCGACCTGGGCCAGCCTTTGACAGGGGCGAGGGCCTCAGGCCCGGGCCCTACAGTATACATAAATAAATGAACCGAACGGATTTGGTCTAATTTGACTAGGATGTAAGAGTTTGCACATGTAAAATTTACAAAGCAAATTTCTAATTCGAAGTTATGAAATCTGACACATTATCTGTATAGATAGAAATTGACACACTTAAAGATAGATTTCGAGATAATTATATTGATCTACGTCGAGACTGTGCAACGAAAGAAAATCGTCAGATAACTCTCGCCTCCTTACATTCCCTTGAAAGCCTTTAAAAAAATGTTACTCTTTTCTCATAAACTTCGTGCTCTCTATGCTTTCTCAAGAATGACAGTTCACTTTTCCCCCAATAACTAACTCTTTTTATATTCAACGAAACCACTATATTCACTCCTAATAGATTCCAGAATCCCGTTCCCTTTCAATTTTCGAAATCTTTTATTTTAGTTTATTTCAATATTGTTTAAGAGAAAATATATGTTCTATCATAGGCAAGAGGTGAGAGAATTTTAAAACTTGAATATTAATATTTTCGGGTTTGATTTTCTTAACACGTGCATTGATATGTTACCTTTTATATTACAAAATTATATAATGTACATGGACCTAATACACGGTTAATAAATCCAAGACACGTGGGCAGAAAGGAACGTTACTTTAAAGGAAATATTCTAATATCTACTGTAAATGTGAGTTGATTCAAATGATTCTATCCTTGATTCCGTTAAGCCGGACAAGAAGCGGAAGGAGACCAAGTGAAACGGAAATCGAGCTCAAGATCTCAAGATTCAGAGACCAGATAGAATTCTGGCGTGCTGAGCCTCGTTTCCTGACATGGTGGATGATCCAAGTTCACCAAATAATCACGAGAACACTGATTCTATATTATATGGTGATGCTAACTACTAGATTGTCGGTACGGTCTGATCTTCACCATTGCCGACATATTGATTTGTTATCTACACAACTATAATTATAAAATTCCCTCTTTAAGAAAAAATGTAAAAGCACAAATAGCCCGAAAATTCCAAGTGAAGAAATTAAAAAGAGAGAGAGAGGGTTTCGTACTCAAACTTGAGACAAAAGTTTCTAAGTTTCATTCATACCGATGGGTCATAAGTTTAAAAGAAAATAATACGAAGGGAGAGGTAAGGAGAAAGTCTTTTACGTAACTGGTATAACATGTAATAGTACTTAAGTAATATTATAAATTAATGAAATTCAGTTATTTCTATGGTTGGTTTTTTTGTTTTTAATGCCTTGTAAAATCGTAAAATGACTGAATTTTAATCAAAGTCCAAATGCGATAATCAAATCCAGAATCCCATGATCATTTCAGGCCGAGGATGATACTACTGTATCGAATTCTCGTTCCCGATTATAAAACAGTTGAACAATGGAAAAGTGGGCAATTAGGGGGAAGAGAAATGGAGGCGATGTCACACGGTGACTATTTGGAAAGGGAAATTCCCGTGGATCACGTTTGGAGCTATTGATGAATTGAGAGGACATGAAACCTCATCTTCCACTGACTTTCATACTATTAAAGATTAGAAGAATCAGATTCATACGCGGTATTACTATGATGTTATAACAGCACATATTTGTCCCAGTACTTTCACCAAATCAATCGACGCGGCAGATGTATTTCTCATTACCGATTGAAGCACAAATGCTAACCGAAGGTTAACAACAAATCTAGCATCGGAAGAGCCGGTGGAGCCAGTAGATAGACATCGAATGCAAAGAGATTTTCGGATTTATGATCGCTAGCTGAAAGATGGGTCGAAAATCAACTCTCCTAAACTTTATGCTTGTAGCATAACGGTTTTTATTAATCGTAGTAATGGATCTAATCTCATATAAGAAAAATTATCAAGAATGTATACTAAGTGTGGTGATTTAATGGTCTAATACTGATTCTTATACAGTTCTTTGAAGCCGACGCAAAACCTTCTAGAAGGGACTCTTTTGACCTGGGCTTTTGCTGATACTGACTTTTTACACTACACTAGATTTTTGGTTGCGTTACATTGACGAGGTCAAGGTTAGTGCCGGTTGTTTAATTTATCTGATATGTTTATTATTAAATATGAAATTCTAGACATTACGGAGCGGGAGTGGCGCCACAACACTGCCCTCCTTTCACTGATTAAAAAAATGTATAGAAAATTATGAGAATGTAAGAACCAAAGTGGGCATTTAGATGAACAGTATCTGGGGTCTTTGCAAGGGTTGACATGGTATCAAAGCAAGAACCAGACAACTTCTCATGAATCCGGTGGTCCGCTATAATATTTAAAAAATTAAAATACAGAAAATTAATTAATATATTAAATTGGAAGAAGAAGAAAGGATTAGTGAAACAGACTAATCCACAGGTCACTTTCTTCTCCGAAAAACAAAAACCTAAAACATCTCTTTCTGCATAGCTGTCTGGTTATTATTTGCACACTACAAACGCACCCTACCCTCCTCTTTCTTCTTCTTCTTCATAGTTTCCCCGAGGAGAAAGTGTACATAACAGATATATCATGTGGAAAAAAAAATGTGAAAGAGTTGCTCTAATGCTACTTCCTCCCAGTTTCAAATCTCAATTCAAATTACCGATAAAATTTTCACCCGGATCTATAAGAATCTCGAGTTCATATTCACCTAAAATGCTAAGCTGATAGGTGATAGTACCCAATTATCTTATAAACCCAAGTTTTTTCTTCAATTTAGTTGACGTGGGATTACTCTTAACAATCAGTCGGGACACCCCGACACTTTCTCCTTTTAAGTAAAATCTTATACTTGTACTTTTTTAATCGAGAAAATTTAAATGTGAAAGAGTTTTATTCCTGAGCAGCAACCGTTTAACTTATGAAAACCAGATTGAATGGATAAAAAAGAAGCCCGACTAAACTATTCAATGGTTTCTATTTTGGACATATATATATATATATATATCTATGTCTGACAATGATAGTAAAAATTCTGTATATTTATCGTTTTTATAATTGAATCCTATATATTTAAACTTAACTAATTCACCCATATAAGATTAATTATGTTGTACTTTCAGTTCAAATCATTTTTGTTCTATTAATAATTTCGTTGACGGCATGAAGTCTACGCCAGTAAAATATTGATGATTCAAACTGAAAATGTAATAGAACTGATCTTATAAGATTGAGTTATTCATTTCAAAACATATACGACTCATCCATTAAAAATAATATATACATATATATATATATGTAATTTATAGTGTTATTATGTATGTATGTAATATATAACAGTATTGAGTTAAATATCTTACCTAATCTCACTTTTCACCAGCGGTCCACAAATTCACGCTGTTAGGTAAAATTCCATCCATGTTCTCCCAATTGATTGTCCATTTTAAAGTTCCCTTTTTCCCCTTGAAAACATCAATGCGTTTTTACATTTTTTTTTAATTGTGATAAGAAATTCATTAATATGTAAATATATGCGAATGGTTCTAAAAAATACACGTGTCTTTTTATAAATAAAAAATTACATAAGTCTAAATAATTTCATTAATATGATTGACATTGTTGCCAGTCAAAATAATGTCAATCGACTTTTGGAAAATGTGCAATTCTCAATCACCCAATAAATTCTCCGATAATCCTACATTGTCAAATAACAGTACATTAGCATTATAGTAAAGAGATTATCGAGCTTATTAACGCGTAGAGGTCGACCCTAAACTCGTTAAATGAGATAATTCCGTTAATCATCACTCGCAACGTCGATGCGAAAAGGACAATAACTCATTTAATTTTCATTGTTCAATCGTGAAAAATGACTATCAATTTCATTTCTCTTCCATGAAAATAAAGTCAAGACAGAAAAACATACAACTGTAATTTTCGAGTTATTTTATTATTTTAAGCAGCTTATTAAAAAAATTGAAAAAATTTATGTATGCACGTTTTCATAAGGAAAAAAAAAGGGAAACTCAAATAGAACTTCTTAGCTTCCCTTAGCTCTGTGCAATGCCATGGCATTTGCTCTTAATTTTGTGGGAAAGAAATCGATATGTCTAGAGCTTATTGGAATTGGATCATTTGCCATCACTCTCCAGCTACTTACATTACTCCGAAAAAGTTCAAATCAAATTCGAGACCACCTCAATGTTCTCTAAAATTTGAGAAATATCGCGTATTTGCACAGGTCTAGTACATGCCGATATAAGGTGCTAGACATTTTTGTAATAACGTCCGTCATCCCAGCTGAAAACTGAGTCCTCGGCTATCCAGAACTCATGTTACTAATAGAAAATACGACAGCGATATAAGTGTTAAAAAAAAGAATAATAAAATAGAAGATGGTGTATTCGACCAACCTCAATCATTAATGTACGATCAATGGTACACAAGAGGAAACTACCTTAAAAACGTAAATAAGGACAACATAGGATCTCTCTTCAGAGAACAAGGACATCCCCCCTTCCGCTCTCAAGAAAGAAAATGCCAATTTCATATGATTTGGTTACTTTTGCAATTCATTCACGGGACTGTTCGAGATTATTTTTCTCACCCGAGTAACGGTCTAACGAGAGACTTCGTGGGAGAAAACGACTAAATATTTGAAAAAGCATAGTCACTTAGTAGAATCGATTTAAATGAAAATTGATGGAATTACAGAGCATTACTCATTTACAGTGCAATATGTGTCGGTCGAGAAAAATCTTAAAGTAAAGAAGATTGTGATCAATAAAATCTACTTACTTAAAAAAAAACATAATAAGGAAGAACCTCAAGGTTAATTTAAGTGAATAAGACATGCTTACGACTTGTATGTAAATCCACAAGATCGGAAGTTCGAATCCCCCTTGAGCACGTAGCCCTTGGTGAAGCCACCAACACATGCGCTCTGCACATAAATTGGTTTGAATCCATGGACTTATGTGGTGTTCATGGAGAAAGATTTCAGTGGAACAGTTATACCACGTTAGCATCGCTTATGTGATATATCAGTCTAATAAGAATTCACTATTTATATATTATTTTCAATTATGATTCACCATTTATTTAAGGTTTTTTATATTTTTAAAGATTTTTAAGAATTTAATAATAATTATTATATAATTATTGATTATCTGTTAAGTTGTGATTGTACAGATATATTACGTAAGCAATGCTGACATGGTATGACTGTTCCGCTGAAAACTTTCTCATGTTCATGAGTACGAGAAAATAAAATTATAAAAAAAACACAATAATAAAAAAACTAATTAAATCACTCAAACTAGTAACAATTAAGGTAACTATTCGGATAGTTAACACACAATTACTTGTTTGTACCTTGTTAGATATGATAATCTAAGAATTTCTCCTCGATCGTAACCGTTGTTGGCCTTTACCGTTGCCTCCTTCATTGATTGTGGGGGTGTGTTGAGGGGTAAGAGAGGGACGTGGATGTTTAAATTTATGCTGGCTCTTTGGACACGCACTGATTAGTCTTTTGTGGAAATTCAATGATTAAGTGCCCGTTGGTTGGCTAATACCATCCGCAATTAAGATCGACCATCAATCATTCACAGCATGCTCGAAGTGTCCCTCCTTTCCATCCGAAACAACCATTGGATGACTCGACAACCAACGAAATCTTGTTCTGACAAAGTGTATATGTTCCATATGAATATGGGTCGATTGCAATAATTTGACATACGTTCCCCTTAAATAACATTTTGGGTTCAAATATCATTAACGATAGTGGTCTAATGGTTCAAAACTCACTCCTAAACGGTTCGGTGAGTATTTTGTCACGGTTTCGTATCCTTGCTACTCGACTGTGTTAAAACATCTGTCACAACTCTTTGTATCTAGATTCAGAGGATACCGGTTTCTTGAGTTAGCAATGCTTGAATAAGGTAGTACAATGATCGAGTAAGGTATTACAATGGTTAGATACTTCTCGAGTAAAGCGGCACTATGATCAGTTGAGGCAGTACTGCGATTGAAGTGCTTGTGTAAATCAGTACCTTGATCGAGCATAGTATAGTAGCGATTGAGCAGGCAGTATCGTGAATTTTACACTACCAACGGCTGCCCGACCACTACTCAAGTAGGGCAGTACCATGATCTACAAGCACATGTTGACATGGCCAATATCGAGCATTGTTTGTTAGGTTTATTTGCTAGGTTCGTGAATGAACATCAAATTTGAAATATTGCACAGCATAAGTGACCAGTTGGCAGTGCTACTGCTATCTTTTTATTTATTATTTTTTATCAGTACTATCTTTTTTATCATTTAAAAAGTACATGTCCATGCCTAATAAATAGGAAAAATATATTATTATTAGTATTTAACCCCTTAATTTACTCTAAAAATTGGATACACTAAATCCTCGGCATGGACATGGACATGAATGCAAATATATCTAATTAATTTTTAAGAGAAAAATGAACAATGAATATTAAAATTTGAAAAATATCCTACTCTCAACCATCTAAGGGCGAGTATGGTGAATTTCATACTCTCAAATACTTCATGAATATTCTTTTTCTATTTTTTATTACCTTTTTTTATTTCAAATATTTCCTACAAATTTTTATAATTCTTCATTTACGATCTTTATCGTTTATCCATTTCTTCCGTCTCTTTCTAGATGAATATTCTACGATCGAAAAATTTATATATAAGACATGTAATGAGGGTACAAAACTGGAAAATATCATCTATTTTTAAAGTATCTTTTAAGCAAACTTTTCAGCATTTTCATTTTTTATATAAGATGATGCAGCTTAAAAGTACAGTTATATAAACATATCAATATTATAAAATAAGAAAAACATCAATTTGGTGATTTTTCATATTATCATTCATAATTTTTCTATGGTTGAAGATATTACTATAATTATTATAAATACATAATTATTTATAAATAAAAATATTAAATTCCGATCCTTTTTTTCTTTCTTTTATTTGACTGGTCATAATGGTCGGATGAACATCTATCGCTGTCAATATTTATCTATTCATTTATCATATAAAATCCAATTATTATACAATTGTCCAAACAATGTGTTAACCATAAAAAATACTACAAACAATCTATACTTAAACATAATTCTTTTGAAAAAGTAATTCAAAAAATAATTTAATATAAAATTATTTTACTTTATTAAATATTGATTATCCCTTGCAGTGAAGCGCGGAACGATGCACAAGTGTGTGTGTATATATATATATATATATATCAAGACTTTGATTTGCCAAAATCTTTGCACAAGCAAAGTCAATTCCATGTCCAAATTGCACCAATTTGTCTCTTTTTCCCTCTACCTTATTACTCAACAAAATCCCAATTAATTAAAAAACAAATCCAAAAGCAAAATTAAAAATTAGATATAGACGCGTAGCTTCGAGAATAGCCTTCTTTTTCTTTCTGAGGGGGGCACACTGACTTGGACTTTGGGGGCAGTTAGTTGACTGACCAATCAATCCTCACGGTATTCCATTCCAGCCCGTTGCCCTTAAAAAGGTCGGAGAAAATTTTTCGTTCTAACAGATGCATTACGACGTGGCATTTCATCGAATTAAGATAAAGTTTCTTTTTTCCTTATATGAGATTTCATCGAATTAAGATAAATTTATTTTTTTACTTAAAAAGTAAATATTTTAGTTAAATATATATTATTCAATTAAAATAATTCGATACATTTTCATAATAAGGAATTTTTACCCCTAATTTTTTTAGAAAGATAAGTTTATTCTCTTCAGGTTTACGAGCGCTTCATAAATCCATACTTCCAAGTCAGTCTATATGTAAAACACACGTGTGAGTGACATTATCAAGCATTACACACTCAAAGAGGGATTTAAACCTCCGACCTTGTGGATTTTCACACAAGTCGTTCACAAGTCCTATTCACTGAGTTAATTCTTGTGATTACTTTTTTTATCTTCTTACCCTTCATTGAATCAAGCTAATTTGAACTTGAATTGGTCGAGAGCACTACACTTTTAGATGTAAACTACAGTAAGAGATTTTTACAAAAACAGAACTCGTCATTTAATTTGTGAACTCGTCTAATAATTATTTAACACGGAAATAAAAATATTCACATTATCTCAATTCATGAACAATATTCACTTTTTTAAAAACGAAACGATATTTTTACTATTATATTAAATATTTATTATTTAAATTTAACGTTATACGTAAATATGTTTCAGCTGATAATTTGTCAAATATGGTACATGAAATGGAAAGTTGCCGTTGCTGTAGCCTTTCATCCGTGACGGCCACATCCCTCTCTCCAATATTTATTTTAAAATTAATAATAGTAGTCGATTTAATTAATGGACCGTTGGGCATGAGTGAATTTCCGGAAATGCCCTCACCTTGCCATCTGCCGGAGATGGGGCTTTTATTGTCATTAATGATAAAGTTGGGGGATAAAATGATGACTTTTCTCCCCCCACCCTTCTTTGAAAAAGCAACCGCCACCGCCCCCACTCTCCTTCGTCCTTGCTTCCCTACAGTTCCGGCGAACCACAAAGTCACAGGGATAAAAATATGAGAAATTCTTATATAATTACATCCCGCTATGAAAAAAAGAATAAATTAATAATAATTGCTCAGATAACTATTATAATTAGTGTAAATTAAAATAATTTAATTAATTATTTCTCATCACGTTAGGAATATATAAATTTTTTTTCAAAAAATAGAGTAATTAATCCAACACCTATTGGTTAGATAGTTTGACATTTATTTGTCTTATGTCAAGTATAGCATTCAGGCATTGTAAAAGACGAACATTTACATTAAGAAAGTTTTATCCATAAATTGGTGTACTCGGCTCGAATATAAATTAGTCAAGATTTATATATTAATATAATTATTAAATTAGTGAATAATTATGATAATTATTAATGGACAGAACTTTCTCATGTCACGTGATAAGGTGGAGTCCCAAAAAATTTATCCTTTTATATGATAAGCCTCCTAGATGAATGTATGAATATTTAAAATTTGAATCGATTTTGGATATTATATAACATCTGCTAATACTCTTTGTACAAAAAAAAATCCCCTAAAAATGGAGAACCATCTTTACTTATTTAGAAATTAGACACGGACATGTGATACTTATAAAAAAATAAAAATAAAAAAAATGTGGAACACTAATATGAACTCGTGAAATTAGATATTTTATTTATAAAGTAATGCAATTCAATTTATTTGAAATTCGTTAACTTACAATATTAGATAGAGATTTTTAGTTATCGTTGGTATACTATGTCAATTTTATTTTTTTCAAATTTATAATTTCAAATAACTCTTTTGAAAATGTCAAAGATTTCTACAACTAAAATTGTAGATACAAAGTGATAAATAGAGAATCTGAATAGTTAATGAAAGATTTTTACTCTTAAAGTTGTAGATATGAATTGAGAGAAAAATCATTAAATTACTATTTTACCCTTAATTTAGAGGATTTTATAAAGTATATGTATATTTAAATTTTAATATGTAAATTAGATTAAATACAAATAAGAAAAATGAAAAAGATATTAAACTTCACAAAGGTTTTGCGTATAATAGGATAACTGAAATATTTTTATTAAAAATTTGTTTTCTTCCCAATTTTTATTTATGTATGAATTGGAGAAATTCCTTTTTTTTTTAACTTTTTCCAATTTTCCATTAATCAATCATTTCACTTTCCAATTTTTCAATTCAAAATCATGATCTTCTTACTATATATAAAACTCTCACATTAGTAAGTTATTTCTACTGTACTTTTAAGTTATAGGTTTCCTTTTTTATTATGTAAGAGATGTTTTTGACTGAATACATTAATTGGCAAAATTTTTATACTTTTTCATTAAAAAACTAAAATTAGAATAAAATAAAATCATATATTCTTAGACAAATAATACTCAATTAATAATTAATTTATGTGATTATTTGCATAATTATAATGACATTTTTATTTAAATTTTGATTAGGTATTATTTAGTTACATTACATTGAGAGAGTTTTGCATAGAATTAGTGCGTTACTGCCAACTTCCAAACCATGCATTGATGCAGTCATCTTCTTTTTAATCGATTCAAAGATTTTATCTCATGATTTGAGAAATTTCATGACTTAATTGACCGATCTGACGCGAATTTAAATTAATCCAGAGACGCACACACACAACGAGATCTTATCTTCAACCTTGTGATATCAACCAGAGTAATTATAAGTATATAACCTATTGTAAATACCATACTTATGGACTAAACTCTCATTGTCTTATGAGTATATCATGTGACACATGCTATAAAGTAATGGGTATTCAAAAAATCAGCCAAAACAGTTTTAAATATTTAGCACATTGTAAATTATTATATCGATTTATTTTATATATATATAACCGATATCCAAAAATTCAATGGACTCTAGTTAATCCAGTTCTAGCCGATAAGCTACTAGAAGATAAAGCATTCAATGTGAATTCTCTCCATTGATAAAACTCGAACTTGAGACGTTAATTAAGGGATATATACGTTTTTAAATTCTTATTGATATCAAGTGATCGAAAAATCTTAAATGACCCTATCTCACAATGATGTGTTGATGAATAACCGATGAAATTACTCTGATAAATAAGGTAATTACTCGGATGATTAATACTAATTTATCTATTTATCATAATTTAATTAATATTTTCTAATATCACCTTCCGAGATATTATGATTTAAGAATCTCTTATCAGACGATATATAAAACGAATCTCTCCACTTATATCTCGAGCTTGAAATGAAGACCGTTTGTCACAGTTCTTAAATCTCTTAATCTTCTAACATTAAATTTCCATCCATAGAAAGGAGATTTACTTTCTCTAAGGAAAATTCCCCACAAATATCGAAGGAGAGGTTCTGATCGATCTCGTAAGGTAATCGGCATATACCACGTAACATTAAAAAATTTAATAAATTGTAATTAATTTAATTTTAAATGAAATTATTATATTAAAAACTAAAATCCTTATAATATAAAATTTTCATTTTCCTCAATCTCCGAAGCATGTCTGTTTACTTCGGAAGAAGTGAAAATATCTGGAAGACGTTCTGTTACCGTGAGAGTAATAATTGCGACGGTACTTGCGAATTATCGCCGGGGAGTGTCGACGGGTCAATCCGGAGGGATTTCAGTAATTCGATGAGGTCATGCGCAGAGCAGCCAAGAGCCTCCACGCAGGGAATTTTTTTTCCAACCAGCATATTATATAATAATACGTATACGATATTAAGAATTAATAAAAATTAATTATTTTTAAAGTCTTTTAAATAAAATTTTAAAAATAATCTAATTTAATTAATTAATAATACCATATAAATATTATAACGAAATATAGGCGCTACATACGCACATTGTCGACTAGACGGAGGGGCGTGAAGCTCTGCCTCTCGATTGTTTTATGCCATGGAAATGGAACAAAAGGGGCAAACCACTCAAGCTTGTTCTGTTTCCTTCCTTTCCCACAGGACTCTCTCTCTCTCTCTCTCTCTCTGCTCTGCTCTGCTCTGCTCTGCTCTCTCTCTCTCTAGTCGCGAAATCTTCTCTTCACTGCTGAAAACCTCTTAAACCCTGCGATCCGAGGGACCCAAGAAGGTTTTAGAGTTTGGACTGGGGCCGTTGACGACGGAGAGGGAGAGGAAGAGGACGGGGAGGAGGGAGGAGGTCGAGAAAATGGCGGCTCAGCAGCTACCCAACGACTTCCGGTGTCCGATTTCTCTCGAGATAATGACCGACCCGGTAATCCTCTCGTCGGGCCACACCTTCGACCGGTCGTCCATCCAGCGCTGGCTCGACTCCGGCCACCGCACCTGCCCGATTACCAAGCTGCCCCTCCCGCAGCACCCTTCCCTCATCCCCAACCACGCCCTTCGCAGCCTGATTTCCAACTTTTACCTCACTTCCCTTCCGGCGAAGCCCAGCCTGACCCAGCAGGACCCGCATGCTCTGGTCTCCATCCTCACCTCCCCTTCCTCGGACGTCTCGGCAAAGCTAGACTCCCTCTCCCGCCTCGTTAAGCTCTCGAAGCGCGACCCGGCCTCCCGCCGTCGACTCTCCGAGTCCGGCACGGTCTCGGTGGTCCTCCGCTGCATCGACTCGGACGATCCGGTCATGCAGGAGAAAGCCCTTAGCTTGGTCCTCAACCTCAGCCTTGACGATGACAACAAAGTGGGGCTGGTGGCGGAAGGGGCGATTGGGAAGATAGTGGCGGCACTGAGGGGCAATTTCGCCAGCTGCAGGGCCCTGGCCGCCACCATCATCACGAGTCTCGCGGTCGTGGAGGTGAACAAGGCCACAATAGGGGAGTACCCTTTTGCTATAGAGTCTCTAGTTTCTCTTCTGAGGGATGGTAACGATCGGGAGAGGAAGGAGGCTGCGACTGCCCTGTTTGCTATCTGTTCGTTCTCCGATAATCGGAAGAGAGCCGTGACTTGTGGGGCCGTCCCAATTCTCCTCAGAATCGCGGGCTCGGGCCTGGAGAGAGCAGTTGAGGTGTTGGGTTTGCTCGCAAAGTGCAGGGAAGGGAGGGAGGCGATGGAGAGGTTCAATGGCACTGTGAGGATTTTGGTTCGTGCGTTGAGGACTGGGGGATCAAAGGGTGTGCAATATGCTCTCCTGACTCTGTACTCCCTGTGTTGTTACAGCGAGAGAATGTGTGTCGAGGTTCGGAAAGGAGGAGTTTTGGAGGACTGTTTCAGGTTGGCGGAGGATGACAACGAGAAGATCAGGAGGAATGCTTCGAGCCTGGTTCAGGTCCTTGGAGGCGATTGCTGATCGGGTCGATAACGAAATGGGATCTACGGGAGGAGGAGGAGGTGAGTTGGTGGTTTGTTGTTGATGTGCTTTTTCATCTTCTTTATTGGGATAGTTTCTGTACAAAAGGAAAGATTAGATTTTGTTAATGAGGATATGTTCGTTGTATCTCATACATCCGAATAAGTTATGTTGGCCATGAACTGGTTTCCGAAAGTTCAATGTGTAGACAGTCAACCGGAAAAAAGTTCCGGATCTGGAACCCTAAATGGTACTTCCTTTTCTCTGGATGGTTCCTGATCAGGAAACAGTTAATTGAGCCCTTAAAAGAGGAAGTGTTATATGTCCTTTATTGTGTTTATTTTGAAGAATAACGGAAAAAAACGGATAATATGGTCCGGTAATCTTGTGGCAAGCTGTTGTCTTTCCCTTAACTGGTTAAATATATCTCCAGTTTTCCGAAGGGGGACCCCATATGAGTCTCTGGTTTATCAACAAAGCTCGGATGATGCATCAAAAGATGTCATATTCCGCATTGTATATCACCATATTTTTGTTATTATCCATGTAAATTCATCATACTCTGTTCTTTACTGAGAACTGGCATAGGATCAGAATCTTGCTTGTCCTGATAACAGCTGCTATGCTGATTACATGGTATACTGTCCTTTTGGTCTGATCTGTTATGGCATTGTAATTGAAGTTGGCAGCACTGGGGTTCTTGATATCTTATCTTTTTGGTGTGTGCGTAATTGATCGCTGATAAGCTTTGTTTCCCCGTTGGACCCAATTACTGCAATGGAAAACATTGCTGATATTCAGAAAGTTGGCATATGTTCTTCATTTGTCATGTCGTGTTACTTTGGCCCGGAAAAAAAAAAGGCATCAAGAGCTGTCTCGTCTCATTTGTTTAACATATACTACATGATCATGTGACTTGTTTGTGGATAATGTTCAGGTACCATGTTTTGACCTTCGAGTGTCATGTCTTGTGACCAAGTCGGTTGTGTCTCCGATGACTGAAAATGTTAGGAGTTGAATGTGGACAAGTATTGCATAGTCCTTGTGTTTTCACCTTCGCTCGAGCTTTCCATATCTGTAAAAATGAATATGCTATTTTCAGCTACATTAGTCAATGCACCGGGTCCCTAAACTCATTTCCTTGCACTGGGTCCTTTCTTCATATGCTTGTATGTTTTGCAAGGAATAGTAACTTGTTTTCCTCTATGAGTTGACATTGCACTCTGTTCTTGTTTCCATTGCTGGAGAATGAAAAGAGTTTCTTTACTGCTGATTGAGACATGGTTGCTTGCTGGGGGGTGAAAGTGATATCCCAACTGCTAATTTTGGTTATCTAATCATTGATTTCGACTGGTCTAGTCGGTCAACTACGGAGATAACCGATAAGCATGTCTTGTTTGGTCAAATGTTTCAAGCTTAAACAAATGGTTTCTCAGTTTACAAATGTATCTGTCTGCAAGGTGGGTTATGTTCTTGTTCCTCTCTGTCTGTTGTTCTTTGAGCCGTTCAGATGTTTGAAAGCAAGGCCAATTCCCTGGCTAAAGTGACCCGCGGAATCCTCCATGCTCTTGCTTTGCCTGTGCCTCATATGGAATTCTCCTATAGAAAGGAAAGAGCAGATTCTTTACCAGCTTTGCTTATTCCTCATCCCGGAATTGATTCTTTAGCAGCTTGGCATTTAGACGGGTTTCATCGATTCTTGATTTGACGATGTGATCAAGTTGATTGATGCAGAAAGCTCTACTGTTACCTGTGATTTACCTTGAGTTTCATCCTTCTCGGGCAACTTTTCTAGAACTGTCCCTGTGTATGAATAGTTCAGACTTAAAGATAACAGTCGATCGATTACTTCAACAAGAAATCCGATGATAAAAATTATTTGAATGATTAGAGCTTAACCTAATCTCATATCATGGCACCCTCTCCCATGAATATGTCATAAGAAAGAACTGCAAGTCCAGTGAATCTCATTCCCAGAATATTCTGCTCTGACTTCATCATCTGATCTGAAACAACTGTAAGAATTAGGTGAGGCTGAGGCAGGCGGCCACCAAATCTTTCGGGCCAGAATAAGGCACAGAGGAGGAGACCGTACTTCTCCGGCCCTGTCCAAGCAATTCCGAGAATACCCGATGTCGTGTTGCAAAATCTATAAAAAGGATTAGTCAAGAACTTATTGAATTTCGGACAAGAAAACTGTGTACCCCGAATACGAATCATGCCTAGTGTCGATTTGCCAAGGTGGCTGGCAAGTCCGGGAAGCAGTGCGAACCGGCCAAAGAGTGATGTTTCCAACCATCGCTCTGGGTATGCTCGCAGAAGCTGATGGCCTCGTCTTTGGGTTTCCAATCGGATTCCAGATAGAAGACAATGACACTGTAACAAGCGTTTGAAAAGAAGACCCGTGGTTTCAGAAGAAATGAGAGGAAGGTGAAAATGGAGATAGCTACGAAAAACTCCGTTAATAAAGATCAGATTTGAAACATAATGATCTCCGCTTAAAAGTGGTGCAGCGGTTGTTCCTCACCTTTTGCCAACCTGATTAACATATTTCTCGTTCTTTGATTTCTATTTCTCCTCTTCTTAGTTAAAAGTCTCAAATCCAGCAGCTAATGCTGATAAGGTATTTTTCATTCAAATAGGGGTTAATATTTGTTAGAGTTCTTTTTTTTTTTGGATTTTATAATATTTGATAATTATAACTGTATATGTGATAGTTACATATCACAGTTAATTGAACTGAAAAATTATGATGACATCGCCATTTGATAGAGCCTCTGCACTAGGAGATATTCTTAGGTGATCCTATCTCGTCGCGTAACATAAGTAAACACCAATCAAAATATAAAAAATGAGTAAATTTATGCTAATCACCCAAGTAATTACCATAATCCTTACTAATTAGAGTAATTTAATTTATTATTTATCATCATATCGCTGTAAGATAAGATCATCTAAGATTCTCCCCTGCACAATAGATTCTCTCCTTCTGCCGGGCAATATTTTTAAGACATGGAAATCTTTCTATTTTAGGATAACTTTCTTTACCATTTAGGCTGTCAATTTTTTTGGGAGAAACTCTTACAAAATTCTACCACATCATGTGACATGAAAAAATATTAATTAAAATATGACAAACAAGTAAATTATTATTAATTACTAGAGTAATTATCATAATTATTACTAATCAATGCAATTTAATTGATCTTTCCTCATAATGTCATTATGAAGTAGGAAAATATAAGATTATTGTTTTAATTAGGTGAATTTACTATCGATTAAAGTTATCCAAATCATAAATTTTCTTTATTCACAGAGTAAAATCTGAGATGTCATATTAGCTGAATCCACTCATACTAGTATTTAGAAATTCTTAAGTGATCATACATTGTCATGTAACGTGAGAAAACACCAATTAAATTGTAATAAATGAGTTAATTAGTGTTATTCATCCGAGCAGTTGTTATATTTATTATTAATCATAGTAATTTAATTTATGTTTCTTCATCAGATCATTTACAATCATTTAAGATTTTCTCGTAATTTAGGTTATAGAATTTGGAATATTAGGTGGAAATCATTGTCATATGTGGCCAGAAAATATATAATACTTATCACTTAAGCAATATTTCAACAAAAATTACTAAAACAGGCTTGAAATTAACGAAATCATTATTTTCATATTAATGCCCACAGAAATATGGAGCTGTCACTCCCAAAATAAAAAAAAAAAAAGAGTTAATGTAATCACTTAGATTATTCTTCCCAATATTATGATTTCCAAATAAAAAATTCCCAAAAAAGGCTAAGAATATTATTTCTATTTTATTTTCAAATAATATATAATTACATAAATCAACTATATATGTGTGTGTATATATATATAACCATAATGCATCCATAGAATCGACCCAAGAGTTAATTGAGGCAAGGCAGAACAATGGCTTCACTGAGAGACTTCGACCTGAAGAAGTGCTTCTTAATCGGATTGCTAAGTGCAACTTTGCTCCTCGGTGCAGGTGAATTCTCGTCCTTAAAACCCGAACGTGTTTGTTTTAGTCGGTCGTACGTTATGATTCGCTCGAGGACATTATTGAACCGAGAAAATTCTTACATCTATATATAGCACATGTTTTCAAGTTTGAAATTTCTCGATCCATCCATGTTTGAAACCCTAGTAAAATAAAGCGGTCTTTCGCGTGCACGACGTTGCCACAGCGTATGTACGTACAATGTACATGTACCGTTTGAGGATCAAAAAGTGGTACGAATTTTGAACTGTTCTAGCTCCTAGTTAGGTAATTTTTTCTCGAACTTTCATTCTCTGGTATTACATATGATCAAGAACTGCAGTTAGGTACTCGTTTCATCTTAAAGTTTCCGGAAAAAGAAAACTGATCTCGTACCTGTGCAAGGCAACTAGAAGTTGCAGCGGCGAGGAAGATCGAGGCGGATATGCCCCGGTTGCACTACGCGTACCTAGGACCGTGCTCCAAGTACCCGAACTGCAGCGAGCAGTGCTTCAAGAACGGGTTCCCAATGGGAGGGAAGTGCTTCATACCGCAGCCGGGAGTCGAGCTTACCTGCTACTGCATCTACTGATCAGTTCTTCCGGCGAAGTTCATCGCCTCATCTTCGTTAGCACACTCAGTTCTTAGGTCTATTTACCACCCGAGCTCGGTATTAGGGTTTCGTTCTCGGGATGATATGTTCTGCAGTTCGAATCCGAATACCATCGAATACTGCCAATATTCACATCGTAATTTATCGTTTTCATCGATTCGATCTATTTCTATTTATCCGCTTGATTTTTTTTTTCCTTTTAGTTCGTTTTGTGTAAGTATTTCAATGATCTAACTCGATTACATTTAAACCGAACTGTTTATAAGAAACGATCCAAATCCTTTCAATTGGCTATAATATGTTACTTGAATGAAACTAATTCCAATGGCTTTTGCTACTATAACCTTCCCGACCACAATTTTGTTGAGGAGTCAATCCCACATCGGCCAAATAAACAATTGAAACCTGGTTTATAAGAGAGCGGGTACCACTATCCTATCAGCTTGAGCTTTTGGGATGGATATGGGCCCGATCTCTTATGGGCCGGGTGGAAATTTCACATGGTATTAGAGTCAACCGTGTGGGCTCACACCACACCAGGTCCGAGTGTGGAGCTCGAAATCCGTAAGCCCGAGACCAGAAGAAAAATGCCCCTCTCGTTGTCCCCCCTCACCCGAGACCGGAAGTAAAATGCCCGGCTCGAGGTCAGTTATTGAAGGCGCATGACACTATCCTATCAGCTTTACAGGCCGGGTGGAAATTTCACAAATTTGTCTTATATACCGTAAAAAAAAAAAGTTCTTAAAACACTATCTCTCGAAAACTATTTCGTGCCGTACCGTCAAGAGATCGTGGGTGAAAGATGTGATATCTTCATAAATAGAAGATTTTGTTGGCAGAACGATGGAAGTTGAATGCTGAAATGAAAATTTTATTTGAAAGAAGGTGTGATCTCCTAATTAATATAAGCTCTTTATATTTGTTAAGAGATCACATGTTGAAAATGTGACATCTTTACTGCAGATCGCATCTTCAAAATTCGACCTCTTCATAAAATTAATATCGCGTTTTCAACATATGATCTCTCGATCGTATGCACAAAAGCTGGTGTGCTTTTTTCGGTCAATATCACTGGTATCCACAAGGATCAACGTACTCTAATTAATACAGTTCAAATCGAGTAAAAATGCTAAGGGTAAAACTCTTCAAAGATAAATTTTCTTTATTTACAAGATTCAAACTTAAATTTTAAGGAAAAGAGGCGTCCACCACCTTAATCAATTCAATATTTTCGGATAAGTATCACAGTGTGATCGGGTCGGGTTCGGGCAGTTAAAATTTTGTCAGAGGATTAATATGAAGCCCCATTACACTCAGGGTTCGGATTTGTTATTATTTTTATTTTGTAATTAGAAAACAGGAGAAAAAAAGGGGAAAGGAAATATGTGAATCTGTTTTTTATCGTTTATGGACGATGGACGGTCAAGATCAGCCTAAGATGATCTGACGGTACAGGGATCAGCAGGATTGTCCGGATGATGGAACATAAAATTTTCCTTCCAGAAGACGCCGTTAATCAGACTTTCGGCTGAAACGGCCAGCATGTCATCCGTAGTGCGGCGGCTCTACCGCGTCTTCTCTGCATCGCGGCCCGCCGCGCCCATGACCGCCAAGGTGCAAAGGCATCTCGAATCTCTGGTCCAGAGCCTAAAACCGCCTTCTGGCGAGTTCCGGAGCCGGCCCCGTGTCCTCGATGCCGTCCGTCAACTTTCCTCCGCCGGGCACTCCTCCCTGATCGAGGAAATCCTCCGGGAGCAGAAGGAGCGCGTGGGGCCCGGGAACGAGCAGTTAGCCATCTACTTGATGGAGCTGTACGGTGTCGCTGGCCTGTTCGACCAGGCGCTGGAGCTGTTCGACGAAATGCCTAACTTAAACTGCCTGCCTACGATCAAGTCGCTGAACTCCCTCTTACAGGCCTGCGTCAATTCTAAGCGGTTCGATGAGGTCGAACGGCTCTTTCAGGACTTACCCGTGAAGCTATCTCTGAAGCCGGATATAGTCACCTACAACACCCGTGTAGGCGCATATTGCCGGATGGGATCTGTTGAACGTGCCCTTTCGGTGATCGATGAGATCTCCAAGAACGGACTGGAGCCAGATCGTATTACCTTCACCCCGCTCCTTGTCTTTTACTATAGGAGTGGCCGCTTCGAGGAAGGAGACCGTGTTTGGGATTTAATGGGGAGCAAGAACGTTTCCCCTAACGCCACCCATTACCATATAAGACTGCATTCCATGGTTTCCCATGACAAGCTCGACGATGCCATTGAATTGTTCGCTGACATGGAGAAGAAGAACGTGGAGCCCGATACCTACTGCTACAACGCCCTGATCTTCGCATTCTGCAGGAAGGGAGATGCAGAAGAAACCAAGAAGTGGTACCGGAAACTCGTCGAGAGCAACTACCCTCCTGATTTCATGACCATGTCGATTCTGATTCCGTTCTTCCGCAAGAAGGGTGATCTCGAAATGGCTTACGAGCTCTGTGCTGATGTGATGAGCAAGCCTTTTTGTGTCGCTGAGGAGTTGGTTCAATCAGTGATTAATGATCTGGTTCGGCGGTCGAAGATGGAGTTGGCGGAGGAGTTGGTCAAGCTCAGCTCCTCTGCTTCTAAGTTGCGGTATAACCTCAAAATCCCTTCAGAACCTAAGAGCTAGACTTGCCTAGATTGTTTGTCTCTTACATCTCGGCTTTCCTTGAATGCGGTCCACTGCATTGGGCATGCTAATAAAATTTTGAGTCTTGCAATCCCCTTGGAAAGGACACTTTGATGGTGGCATTCTCATCAAACGGGCGATTTTCTCGCCCATCAGAAGCAAACTATTTATCTTTCCTGTATCCTCCTCGTGCGTCGGATGCTCGTGTGACCATTTCCTGCTTGTCTCGAGATCTTGTCACATGTTTTTGCACGGCCAGGCGATCGTGTTAAGCATGTACAATTTCAATCGATGCTCTAATGATAGGAGAACTTGAGTCGTTTTAAATTTGGAGAGTTGATTTTTAGCCTTTCTGGCTGAAAAAGGGAACTACTGCGAAGAAGAAAATAATTATGAGTCGTTAGATTCTTTCCTTTAATATGAACCATTTGATTATGAGCTGCTTGGTTAGACTGTTGAACGGTTCATCAATTGGACCGTGGTAGCTTTCTTTACTGCTCGGTTCTATGGCTGGACTTGCAGAGAAATCAGAACCGACCATACAACCGAAATCGGGTTCTAGAAGGCTTGAGTGTTAGCAGCTAGCCGGCTCGGATTCTTGTGCCACAAGGCATTTTCTGCTAAGCCGCCCTAGTAAAGAAGCTTCAAAAGAAAAATCTCCAATCTTGATACATCAAAGTTGAATTCTTTCTCCGATGCTTCCGCCATTAATACTCAACCCCAGGTTCCAAAAACTTGGAAGACATGACCGTCTGTCTTTGAACTGTGGATTTCAATCACAAAAACCGATGATGTCTGTCGATTGGAGATTTCAAGTTTGGATGTCAGTCAGTCTGTTCTTACTATCTTCGAAGATTGCATTAATGGCTTCCTAAACCCCATGAATTTCTCAATAGATCATGTATGTATACACATTTCTTGAAGATATAACCAAAATTGCAATTTCGTTAAATTGTGAAAAATTTATCTTAAAAGAATTTTATCCATAATGAATTCACCCGGTTTAAACTTGATTAATCAAAGTCCGCTGAACTTTTATATACCAGCGGTACATATGAAATTTTTTTTAAATGCACATGTCATATATATATATAATGTATGTATGTATATTTACAAGTTAGGTAATTTTTTTTTTTTTTTTTGGTCGCCAGCCACGGTATCCAAGCAGGCCCCACCAGCGGTGAGATGGCATCTTTCAGCCAACCATACTTGACTAATCCGTTGGTCGCCCCGGGTCGCACGCCTGGCAATGGCGGGTGAGGCTCCCAAGAGAGGTGTCTGCGTACGTGAGGTCTCGAACCTGAGACCTCCTTAAGCGGCACCGAGCTGCTTACCACTCGGCCCAACCCCTCTTGGTACAAGTTAGGTAATTTATAACTAGATATAAGTATCTAATAGAAATAGAAAAATGATTTAGTACTGTTTTCGTCCTACTCTTGTACTCAAAAGTGTCTAATAGAAGGTGCAGCAAAGGTCTCTACAAATAAGTGGAAAGTCACGAGACAGATGGTCTAAGATAATTCGATATAATTTTCTCTTAAATAATATCTCGCGTACAAATCTTATGAATTAAAGAGTTTTACTCTTTAGTGAATCGATCTTGTACGAATATATACGAATTAGGAAGGATCGGTTGAGTTCTTGGAATAAGCAGTTGCATGGCTAAAAATAAAATCAACACCCTGAATTTAGAAGAGGTAAGATAAAATGACAAACCGGAATGTATCAAATTTTAGTAATGAGAATCGAACAATGAACGGTCATGGATTGTGAGCGATACCTCAGTATCGGACATCTCTTTCTCTAAGAACTCACATTTCCAACCTTAGTTAATGTCCCTCGTATGATGGGTCCATCCTTTCAAAAATGAAGCTGCAAAATCAGCAAAGCTTTGCATATAAGTCCAAAAAGGAAACCTTGAGGTTTGCAACTCAGTTTGTCTTCATGTGTTTGTAACCTAATGAATCCCAGTGGTACCATCTAGGAGAGATTCTTAAATGATCCAACCTCATCCCGTGATATGAGTAAATACCAGTTAGATTGTGCAAAACGAGTAAATTAGTACTAATCATCCGAACAAGTGTCTTAATTAGTACTAATCAGTGTAATTTAATTGGTTCTTCTCCATCACATCATTGCAAGATAGAACCATCGAAGATTGAATATTCTTCAGAAGCATTCATTGATTTTCTTAATTGCCCCCATCAATTAGCCCTTCTTTTGGTGCAATATGCGAAAAGGATAGCGATGCACAACTCGTCTCGGTCCATCCAATCACACAATTGGACCATGAAATTGTCCCTACCTTGAAACTCAGTCTTCCCCTCTACTTGTGTTTGCAATTTTCACACAAAAAATCACTTTTTTCCACGAGAAAAATCCATTAGATCAAAAAGGGCAGGAGAAAGCGAGGAATAAGGAGCTAAACTCGATCGTATTACGACGAATTAAAGGGAAAGACACCGGTAGAAAAGCAGCAACATCCTATGATGAACATAGTCTAGGTAAATACGAATCAGAGCTCTGGCTGGACGTCTTCTGCGGTTTCACCAAATTTGCCATCTGGGTCTGCATAACCTTGTACAATTTATCCAGTTCAAGAATCCTCGATCGAAGCCCTCGCAAGCGATTGCTGGCAGCCCGGCTGTCTTTTCTAGCTTTCGAGTTGAAACACGATGATCCCGTGAGGAGTCGCATCGTGTTTGCTCGAAAGTCGGCCGGGAAGTTCGTGTTTTTGGCAAGGTGCTTCAGGGCATCTGCAGAAAGCTTCTCATAGCTTAGCACACTGCAAATCCCCAGCTTCTGTTCTTCAGATAAATGATTGTGGACCTGTGGAAGAAGTAATTGAAAATAATATCATTTTAGTAGGATTCATCATTGAATTGTGTCGGTGAAGAATCAATTGACATCGAAGATTCCGCAACTAGTAAGTACGTAGTACCTTTAAGTACATATCTATGGAATGATAGAGCAGATCGTGCGAGTCCCGGGCTGTTTCCGGAAGGACAGTGATCAAGGATTTGAACTTACAAGGCATTAGGCCCAAGTCGGGCGAAACCTCAACCAAGAAGGAGTCTACTAAATGGCCAACCTTCTTCAATCGATCGGGGGACGATGACAAGTTTCCGTCACTCAAGAATTCCCAGGCGATCCTAAGGATCAAATCGATGTCGTATGCATAATTCCTTCGGTTTGGGGAAGGAAACAGAAGATGATCCGATGTGGCTTGATCAAGTTTTGAAGCCATCAGCCTCTCCAGTAGAACTCTATGGCTTCTTCCAATGTTTGATCTTGAGCCAACTCGGAAGACCTCGAACAAGGGCTTCCAGGAAAGAGAGCTCTGGTCCAGCAACGACAGCAGGTCGATCACGGATTCAATGATCTGCAGTTTCTCAACCAGGGTGGCCCCGACAGATCTCGATTGCTGGTAGTGGACTAGGAACCGGGCAATCATGGCATGATCAAATTCCCGGGACAGCATCGATATTACAATCCTCTTTACCCAATCAATATTCAAGGACACAAGGTCCTCGAACCACCACCACCACCAGCTTCTCGAACCCGACCAGTCAGGTCTTCTACTCTCGGTACTTCTAGTGTCGTTGGAAAACCGGTGGCTTGAACTGTCTGAGGATGAAGTACACGATGTCGCCATGTTAGGCAGACCAAGCCGGTCCACAAGAGACTCCATGATTTTCCAGGCCATGACCGAGGAATCAGCCCAGGTCAGCAAATCCTGGCACTGCTTCAGAGCCGATACGAGCTCCGACCAGGACCAGTAGCTGATTCCACCGAGGGAATTCTCGGTCTGATGTACTAAATTCGGTATCGTACAACTGGTCTCACTGTCCATTTCCATAAAGTTGGCCACGGTCTTTAGCAGGACTATGTTTTGAGGAGTAATGCTGACCTTGCCATTGTTGTAGCAGAAAATCGACATCAGCTCAAAACCTTCTGCCCCTCCCGGAAAACAGTGGAATATCACTTTCGACTTGCCAGCTTTTCTCATCGATTTTGCACCAAACAACCTGGCGAATCTTCTCGAGAAAGAAGCGAGAACTACCTGAGGAACAGTTCGGCAACGAAGTTAGTAGAGCTCGAGAATCACAGGAAGTGTCTAGGAAGTTGTCGAGCTTGACTGTACTGATAACTGCGAATCAATTGGAAACTCAACAAGTTCACAAGTTAGAGAAGGGAAAAGGGTAAGAACTGAGAACAGGGTTTTGACTTTTCTCCACCTGGTCCACCATGAAAGTTCCTTGGCCATTAACTTCGACTTCAAGATAGCAGGTTGAGCAGCAGCTACCGCTGCTGATTCCTTCTCCATCCATAGCAAGCAAAATCTTATGGAGGCCTTTGCAAGAGAAATGCGCAACTTCAGTGCTCCATTGAAAACCTCTGTTTCTGACAGGAAATACGAGATTTTGAGACCAACTGAAGACAGAACAGAGAGAGAGAGAGAGATGAAATGTTTGATTTGGTCAAAATGGCGCACTGAAATGGGAGGAAGGAGGAAGAAAAGCCTAATCACAAGTGGAGGTTAGTTAAAGTGGAAGGGATTTTAATCGCTCAAGTAGAAGATCCGATTTCGAGTTTCTATAGATGTAGCAAATCTTCTTGAAAGGGTCCTCGGGAAACCACTTGACAATACCCGATTCTGGATTAGTCAGGTCTTTCGGGATACCAGATACCAGATGGTCTTGCATAAAAAAAAAAAAAAAAAAAAAAACAAAAGAAGAAAAGTCTAATTTGATCTAGAACATAAACGCATGTCTTGTACTTTTTTTTAGGATTTACAAAGTATATGCATTTTGTGTAATAGTTTATGGTACACTCAGTTCATACAAGAATTTCTCATATAAATGGGAATGAGTGAATCTCAATTTGGGAGGCCACTGTACCGATTTGATTCGAATATGAATTTGTTAAAATTTATTATCATATGATTTAGAAACCGAATAAATCTCAAGATTATACACACTGAAATTACTAAGAGATTGTCCATAAACGTAAAACAGAAGTTTACCTAAATCTATAACGACTGTCGTGTGATCGGAATTTGGGTTTAATTTATGAATATTCTTAGTTTTTAATTTATGAATATTCTTTGTTCTTCAATCACTTCAATTATTTCACCTCTATTTTAAATCCATAACTTTCCTTCTTTCTTCATATAATACAAAATTTTATAATTTAACACATTTACAAACAAGTTTTTAATAAAAGTAATTTCTGAAAATGAGAGGGAGAAAATGGGAAAAACGAGGAATAGCTCTCCAAAAGTAAACGGGCCTCATATTTTTCCAATTGTGAGAGAATGCAATAAAAGCAAACCAGGTCTAGAGGGCCCATGAAAAATGAGAGGCCCATAAGAAAGCCTCTTTAGGTCAAACCACAAACCATAACCCTCTTTTCCGTTTTTCTCCCTGTACTTCTCCCGTTTCACTTCTACACACCACGTATCCGGAATTCCATTGTACTGATTAGTCCATTAAAAGACTAAGTTATAGCAAGAAAGACCCGAAGTTTGAGGTTTATTGTGGAGAGCGATTTAGTATGATCGTGAAAATTGTCAGGATGATTCGATGTTATGATTTGATAGATAAAGTAAACTTTTCAAAAGAAAAGAAAAACAGCAACAAACCATAAACCACATGTTGTCTTCAAGTTCTTTTGAGCATTAACGGACTGGGGTTGCTGGTTATGTAACTGTGCTGGCTGTGACTTCTCTGGCGCATTGGCAAACCAGTGAACCGGTCCAAGAAGGAACTGGTGATATGGTCTTTTCTCTGGTCTATTATTAGTCTGTACTATCCACGAATTATTCAGCCCTTCAGTTCAATAACCAAAGATTTCATAGACAACAAAGACCTTAACATCTCACAGCACAACTCCTTAACCTGCCTCCTCTCGTCTGTACCAACAGCAGGCAGACTCAAACTTCGTATACGATATGCTACTCGCAGGGCTGAGATCGAGAACCCGAACTAGTGAGTCCGGTGACATTAGAGTAATTAACACTTTCGAGTTCATTCCACAAGCAGACACTTCTCTTTGAAGTACTCCACAGACTGATCATATATGTCCTCGATACCGTACTTGAAGCTGAACCCTTCGTTGATCAGCTTGTCTGAGGAGATTACGAGCTTGGCCTTCGAGGGGAATTCTCCGAACCTGCAAAGGAATCACCCACGATCGAAAAGTTACATACCAGATTCGAACAACTGTGTCATAAGTCTTATTTGAGGTCTTGGTTAATGCTAGTTTTACTCTGTCTGGACTTTGTATTTCGGGTATCTTTCGCTGAGGAACTTGGCGAGCTCGGGGACGCTGGTGTTGGCGGCGCAGCAGATGTACCGCCCCGAAGCCGACTCCTTCTCGGCCACAAACAAGTGAGCCCGGCAGACATCCTCGACGTGTGTTATGGAGATCGATCCCGACAGCATTTGCATTCCCTTCAGACCGTTTATCAGGAACTCGTTCCCTGCGGAATATGCCAGAGCCCGAAAATCTTATAGATGACCGTTCCATTAGGTATCATGGAGATTGGTTGAATATGTTACCGACCTGTGAGTAGGGACATGGCGAGGCAGACACTGCTGGGGACATCTAGAGTGAGCGATCGGCCCGCCATGAGAGTCGGGATAACGGTGACAAGGTCGAGATTGTTCTCCTCGGCGAACTTCCAAGCCGCCTTCTCGGCAAGGGTCTTGGAGACCGGATAACCCTGAAGAAAGAAACACCGGGAATGATTCAATTGCTCGGTACAGAACTAAACTAACATAGATTTCAAGCAGCTATAAATCGAAACTTCCTAAGCATCATTGATCATCCCCAAGGTGTCCTACCCAAGTTGGAGGCTTCTCGGAAGTCAAAAACTCGACATCGGTCCAGTCCTTCTCATCCACCACCAAACCCGTGCCCGGAAGCTTATTGATCGACACAGCAGCAGCCGACGATGTCAGGATAACCCGTTTGACTGTTTTGGACTTCGAGCAGGCCTTCAGGACATTCAGGACTCCTTCGATCGCAGGCTTGATCATGTCATTCTAAATTCGACCGACAAAATCGTAAGAACACCATAAATTTCGGTTCTTTCCCAAGGTTTTTGCTGATAATACTACATGTTTGGTAAAAATCGATAGGCAGTTGTAACCTCAGGGTCCTGCGAGGCGAAGTTGACAGGGGTGGCGACATGGAATACGAATTCGCAGCCGGCAACAGGGACTTCGAAGCTTCCTTCATCGGTCAAATCGGCCCGGAAAATCTTCAAGTCGCCCAGTTTCTGCAGTTCGGTGAGGTGAGACACTCTCTTCTTATTATCTGCAATACGAGAAATCGAATATATTGATTCATTCGGGTTTTTTCTCGGGTCACGGTGGCTGGAGGAACACAAGACAGTGACTATAAAGACCTACCCGGGTCTCTGACAGTAGTGTTTACGGAATAGCCTTCCTCGAGCAGCAGCTTGATGAGCAGCGAGGCCACGAACCCAGTCCCTCCGACCACGCAAGCCTTCTTGCTCCCAGCAGCAATTTCCGATGCCATATGTGGAGTTCTCGAGGTATGATCCGTATGTTACAGGACAACTAGGTTGTGGGATCGATGTTCCACGAGGGAGGAATGGCGACTTAAGTAGGAGGAGAATGTGTTAGGATTCTATCATCCGCTGGATCTGCCTCAAGGAAGAAGGTGGGCACGTGAGATCTTTATCCGCACGTTCCAAGCTGCCCAACTACTCGGACCTATTGTCCATTTCTGCTTTCCTGTTTGTTTCCATTTCTCTTCTGTCCCTACTCCGAGCATTGATTCCTAGTACAACTGTAAAGTGGTATTGTTAATCGGGCTGGTTATGGGTCGAACCGGTGCGAAGGTTACAGTTTGGGTCCAAAAAAGTGACTCATTGACCTGGAAAAGCTGTTCGACCGTATTAGACATAGAATCAGAGCCGGTCCGAACCTGAACCAAAATGGGCTCAAAACCTTTGGTACGAACCAGGACCAGCCATGCATACATAAGATTTTTTTAAAAATAACGAAATAAAAAATAAAACATAAATTCTCCAATAGTTAAACACTAAAAACCTTGAAAATTCAATATCAATACTTCGGTTAAAAAAATCATCCCGTAGGAAAAATCTATGTAAATTAAAAAATAAATAAAATAAAAAAATTTCTAAAAATCCTAAAATAAATCAAAGCGATGAACTATGACCAATTTGATCTGGACAGAACGAGGATCAGCCTAATTATGGCCAGTTCTGGTTTGGTTCTTGGGATCGTGAAACTGCAACCCAGAATCGACCGGACCGTTTAGCTTATTGGTTGGCTCGAGCCCATTCCAACCGATTCATGAACCACCAAGAACTGGCTCGATTAGCATCACTGCAAGGAAGGCCCCAAAGAGAAGAGATTATTGTCGAAGATACTGGCGTCGATCAGGTCACGTAGTAGCGCACACATTCTGCGCACCATTGTCTACTACTCAATGGTGTTTGTGTACAAATGGTAGCCATGCCAACTCCAGAAATATCCATTTTTATCTGCTCTGTGCATAGATGAGCTTTCTAACGGGTTTGATGATTCTAGCTAGGTCGGACGATCAAAGAGTAAAATTCTCTTGATTATGAATTTTCTCTGCTCGCATTACCCGAATTCAAGACATTGTTTAAGGAAACACCAAGTCGTTTGCTTTTCATTGTTCTTTGAGTGAAGAGTGGTTGGACGATTAGTTCCGATTGGCTACTCTTACATGGGTAGGTGAGTTTCCTGTTCGAGGCGAGGTTTGGCTTAGGAAGGAGCCTCAGGATTCCAAGTTGAAACTTAAAAAAAAAAGAAAAAAAAAAAGGGAAGAAATCCTCCCCGAAAGTTTACCAATTGACACATCTAAAAGTCAACTTCCTAGCCACTGCTTCTACAGGACATACCTACATTGTTTTGATGTTTAACAAGTTCACCTACATTGTTTTTTATTCAGAAGTTGAGCGCATCTTGCTATAAACTTCCACGATCCTTGCAAATGTACCGAAAATCGACCTTTTCGTTAGCCGACTTGCATCTAAGACGCTACTGTCGTGGAGAACCATGGTCTTACCGAGAGGAGACCAGAGAGATGGTTTCGATCCGGTGTACAATAACAACCATGTTACAACTGACATAGAAACATGCCATATTGCTATATGTGCTACTCGATCTTGGAATCGTAATATTACAGCACAGCGATCCTGTTCGATCAGGGCCTGCATATTACCACGAAACAAGGCAGAAGCGCCTTCGGGTTCATCACATAGAGCTCTTCAACATTTGAAAGACAGTCGAGCTTCCCTGCCACGGAATCGAAAGACGGGCTAATGGCAGCTTCCCGGAAATTCTCCAGGGGCTTGCGGACTCTCCCGGCGATCACTCTACAGACCATCAGTGCCTTCCTTAGAGACCGATCTTCCTCACCGAGACAGATCGATTCCATTGCCCTTCCACTGGTTGAGGCTGTCGGTATTCCGATCGGATTATTCGCCTCTTCCTTTGATGGAAACCCGCACCTCAGGATCCGGCAGACCTCGCACTTCTTACCGCCGCATATGCCGGAAGAGCCGGTCCCTAGAGGGCAGGCGAGCACGGTACCGTAGAATCTTAGGAGCTCGTTTCCATCGGCAAGACACCGAGGATGTTTCTTTGAGAGCTTGCTGGCTCTGGTCTTGACCATTTCCCGGTACTCCTCGAACCGGGCGAGGTTCCTCTGTGTGTTATGGACCTTCAGTACCCGATCGATCTGCCCCATCCCGGTGCCGGATCTGAACCAGCTGGCTCGGCAGATTTTCTCTACTATCTTCCTCGACGAGTCTCCCTCTCTCAGTTCAGTGACTGCACAGTAGAACAGACACGGAAATGCTCAAAATCATCCGAATCATAAAACTCGAGGTAGAAGATCCCGTTTTCAGTCAAAAACCTAAGCTTACTCGGAATATATATTCCGATAAATGGGTGATGTGGGATTTAACAGTATCAATCCTTACCAGCATGCTTTGAAAGACGGTGGGCTTCAACAGCATCCAGCTTCTTGAACTCCTCACCACATTTGTGGCACGAAAGCACTGGCATATTCCCACACTTGGAGTCCGACCTGACGCCGGGATATCGTTTCGTCATCTGGAAAGCTCCACCGCCACTGCCGCCCAATACAGCAGAGCCGGTCCCGGTCCTGCTTTTCGCCGGAGGAGCACTATCAGTGTTGTTGATGCTGGTGATCTTGACCTCGCACTTGGAATGGTTGAGGACGACTTCGTGAGTGACCGGGTCCATGAACGCACTGCTCGCCATCGATCTCGGGCTCCGACTCGGCAGCCTCTCTGCAGGATCCCCGAGGCTCCACATCAACCTCCAGCAGCCGCAGTTTCTTGTACGATCCTTACATCTCGACTTCTCTCGTGGGTCCGTCTTGTTGCGGAGTGATCTCTTCAGAGCGAGCCACACTGCCTTAAGCATTTCACTTTCTCCTCTTCACGTTTCTTGTCTGAGAATTTGGCGTCTGTTCTCGACGTTATAGTGATTGTCGTCCAACCGAAAACACGACCACAGATTCCTCATGAGATGGTCTGTTTTTCTTCTCCTGTTTTGTCGAGTCCTTTTTTGGTAAGCTTATCGAGGAGATTATGGGGGTACAATAAATGGGTTCGAATGTGTCTCTTTCCATGCAGAGTTAATTGTAATCTCTCATGATAGTGATTGTATATCCTGGATTGCAACATTTATTTACATATAAGGTAGTTGATAATGTGTGCAGAAGTTTAACGGATTCTGACTATTTCAGCTCGATTGAGTGGGCCAATTAAGAGTAGAGTTCTCTCAAGGTGAAACTTTTTCATTTACAAGACTCGAACAGAGACATTGTTTAAGGGGATGAGCAGTCGTGTACCGACGTTTCAATGCCAACTCTATCCTTTATTGGCAAGTGAAACACATATATTTTATGAAATTCAGGATTAACACTTTGGAGAGATAGTTAACAGTCTAGGGCTGGTAATTCGTACTGGGCCAGCTTTATTGGGCCGGCCCGGCCTGGCCCAATAATAGATAGGCCCATTAAGCTATGGCCCGGCCTGGCACGCTCAATTTATTGGGCCGCCCGGTCCGTCCAATAAGAGCATTAATCAATTAAATTTTCTCTCATATGAGGATGAGATATTAGTGAAATTTGAGTGAAATAAAAAAGATACTTTTAAAATAGAGGGTAAGTTGAGCCCCATAATCACATATTCTACAATATGTCAACAAAAATGTATTTTAAGATTAATGAATGGGATTGAGATAAGGTTATGATAGAAAAACACACACTTAAAAAAAAAAAAAAGAAATGGGCTAATAGGCCGGCCTAGCCCTTATTCCATGGCCTAGCCTTGCCCAGCAAGACGACTTAGGCCCAATAAGCATTGGCCCAGGCACTGTCTTATAGGGCCGGGCCCATGCTGGGCTATTGGGCCGGGCTGAAATTGCCAGCCCTACATTAGTCCACATTAGGGTTGTAAATAAACCGAGCCAAACCCAAATCTACCATGTTCAAGTTTAGCTCGTTTAACAATTACGAACTCAGGCCCGAGTTTGAACTTGGGCAGGCCTAAGATTTCGCGGTTGGACTTGGCTGGTTATGATAAATGAATGCCCACCGAGCCTAAAAGAGCCAAGCTGAGAAGAAGGGTGTGGGGGGTGTCGGGTAGGTTTTCAATTATTGAAGGTAAGGAGGCAAGGAGGAGAACACATTACGAATTAGAGATTCGTAAGGAAGTGAAAAAGAAGAAGAAAAAACGAATCCAAGTAATGTAAAACACTTCAATTGATTTTTTTTTAATTTTTTAAATAATAATAATAATTATGATCTAAAATGAAAGTCTCGTTTAGGCTTGCGAGTTTCTCGAGACAAATATTACTGGGTTTGGTTAGGCTCGTTTAATTGGCGTACTCAAGTCAAGCGGGTTCGAACTCATTTTTAGTGAGCTAAATTCGAGTTTTCATCGAGTCAAACCCGAATCTTTCACGAATCATCTTATCTCATTTACACTTACATATGTGGAAGGGAACCAACACAGTATAAAAAAGATTCAATATTTTTACTTTTTTATAATTTAAATCACTGATATATGTAAATTCAATGGATCCTTACTAATTTAATTTTAGCCGGAATGACCCACCCTTATAAAGCTCTCATAATATGAATTCTCTTCATTCACACCATTCGAACCAATGACCTTACTTAATGAGAAGAGACCCTCTTCAATTAATCCATTTTGGTCAATATTTACTGTTTCGGTTCGATGGCTATCAGCACAGCTCTTTGGCTTTTAATTACAAGATGCCACGTGGATAAAAATAACAAGTAAAACCTGTAGCGCTCGCATTAAATGTTAAACTTAAAAGATTTTATACGGACTTGAAAAAAATTAGCTTAATTTGAAAAATTTTAAAGATTCTGATTTTTTTTGTTTTAAAAATAAAAATGTTTGAATTTTTTGGAAAAAATTTGAAATATTATGTTTTTGAGGAAGTTTTAGATTGCGATAAATTAATACCAATATAATTATTTTAATAGATGATAATTATGGAAAGTGATTGATACGTATTTCATTATTTTTTAAAGTTTAATATGTTTCTTTCTCGTCCTACGGGACGGGGCATATTATTATTTCTATAAATGGTGTGATTAGCCTTTTGGCGCTTCGTATTCTTTCCAGTCTTGCGCGCTTTCTTGCTTCGGCGGCGAAATTAGGGATCCGATGGCACCCAAGCGCCCCGCTCCAGCCGAGCAGCCGCCACCGGCTGAGTCCTCCGACGAGGAGGAATCCTCTTCCGAGTCCATCAGGTCCGAGGAGGAACAAGTGGAGGAGGAATCTTCTGATTCTGAAGAGCCGAAGGCGACCCAACCGAAGGCTCCGCAGCCTAAACCATCCTCCTCCGCTCCTCCACCGCCCGCTAACTCTAAGCCCGAGATGTCCTCTCCTTCTTCTGAGTCTGAGTCGGAGTCGGGGTCTGACTCCGAATCTGAGTCTGATACCGATGAGCCGACGGGGGAGCCACGGAAGACGTCCGAACCCACGGCTCCTGCTAATGCTAAACCCCGAAAGTCCGCTCCTGAGACGGATTCCGACTCCGACGTCACACCTTTGGCTGCGAAGGCCATGGAGGGACAAAGCACCCCGCTATCAAAGAAACCGAACCTGAAACGACAGCGGCGTGAGCTGACGGCAGCCGCAAAGGATGCTGCTAAGACCTCCTCAAAGAAGTCGAGTAACGCAACCCCTCGGGGCAGCCAAATTACAGGCGAGGAATCCTCGAAAAGGTGGCAGTTCCAGCGTGTTTGGAGCGAAGAAGACGAGGTAACCATCCTCGAGGGCATGATAGAGTACTGGGAGAAGAGGGGTATCGATCCTTTGGCAAATACCATCGGTTTCCGTGAGTTTATCAAGGAAAGACTACATCTTGATGCTGTCCCAAGTCAACTGGCGTCCAAGATAAGGAGCTTGAAGAAGAGGTTCAAAAATAATGAAGCTAAGGGTAAGAGTGAGAGGGACCGACCTTATGCGAGGCCCAATTTGCAGCGGGCTTTTGAACTCTCCAAGAAGCTCTGGGACTCAGAGCATGGGATTATCAGAGATACCTCTATCCCCAAAGCCAACGCAAACGGTTCCTCTTCCAAGAAGAAGAAGTCCTCTGAAAACACGTCTTCTGCTATTGTTATCCCTCCTTTGCCTCGGAGTCAGGTTAAAGATGAGGGTGATAACGCCATTATGAAGGCTGAAACCTGGAACAGTGATGCCAACCCAATGTCACTCTGTGAGAGCGAGATGATACGTTTTACAAATGGCCGTGTTGATCATAAGTTCTTGAGAAGAGGACTGAGCTTGATCAGTGACACGAAGAGGGAGGAACTGGAGGAAAGGTGGAAGGAGGTCAACTTGGCCAAGCTGCAGGTTCTATCTGAGCAGGCACTGATGATTCACGAACAGATAAATCTAGTTATAGATGCTTTTGAGAAACGTTGATAGCAGCTGCATGTGGTATTGATTAGACTATTTTAAGGTGTTGCTGTGTGATCGCTATTCAGTTTTTATCTCTAAGGTTCTATGAACTATCTGCATAGTCTTGTTTTGTGGCCGGTTAATGAACTTATCATTTAACTTTTCTTGAAGGTTCGGAAAAATATGCTAGTTTTATTGCTCCATTATTGCTCACTTGCTGTTTTCCTGCCTAGAATTCGATTGACTGTATTATCCTTTGCTTTGATGATAAAGTGAGCTTAATGGGTTATTTAATATTCAAGTAGAGATTCTGACCACGGGAATCACATGGTTGATGAGCGCAAGTTTTTGTTTTCCAGTGAATTCAGATTATAGTTGGGAAACTATTGTTTTGAATCACATATATCCTTCTCAGTTTAAGTACTTGAAGTCTAACCTGCTAAATGGTCTTGTGGAATGCATATTCATTAGCTTTGTGGCTCAATTAGGCTCTTCCCATGGAACTCGTCTGGGAAATGCAGTGTCTGGTGAATTCTAAAGGAGTTTTTAATCTTTTGATTTCATTTCTCTTATAAATTCAAATTCATTCCAAGGAAAAGGACATTTTAATTATTAAAGCATAGGGTAGACAGTTCTTTACTAGCATAGCATGCTCACTGGGGCTGATAGATTTGAAGCTCACTGACATTCATTTTGTAAGTTTTCTACTTAATCATTTGATCTTAGATTGAAAATAAGGCTAGATTATCCCAAAAAGTGGTGAAAGTGTCTTCCTTCAATCTAGTTCTGTAATTTGGCTGTTCATGTCACACCTTTGTCATAAAATAACAGAATACAAGACCATTGTTATTTTTTAACCATCTTATTGAGTTGGTCTTCTTTACTGGAACTCGGACTAGTTTTCCTTTCAAGTTTTGCTCCTCTTTAATGTTACACGGATCCTTGAATTCTTGAAATTTGGGTGAAAGCATTTTGTTTCAAGTAACTCGCTGGTTTATTTGATGGATCCATGATTACGTGGATGCAGAGGATAACTTAATTGTCAACTGAAGAGTCATTTTAGAATGTGTTGAAGTGGCAATGTGATCCAGTTACATTGAAAATGAGGGCTGCTGCGAATATATGATCATTTGTATTATAAGCAAGGCAACTGAAGCGTGTGATTGTTGTGATGACATTTAATTGTTTCTGGCAGCAAAAATTTGTCGCTTGGCAAAATGTGTCCTGTCAGTTGTTGCATTATCTTCCAACTGATCATAAGCACCTCCTGGCACGACTGAATGGTTGGGGGGCTTGTGTCTTTAAGGTTTTCTTATATCACAGTTGTAATTTCTGCCTTGTGTTGGGTCAGTAACCAGTCAATATAGTCCCATGAAAATACTGCATGTTCTAGTTGTTCTCATGCCCTTGTGTGTGGTTATCTTAATCGAATCACTGACTCATGTAATTAGTACCTTTTTTCCTTAGTAGATTACAAACGCTTCATCCCTTTGTCTTATGGATTCGTAAGATTTAAGTAACCGGGATGATTTAGCATGTGATTGGGTTGTGATTACAAATGCTTCATCCCTTTGTAGTATAGTTTCATAAGATTGATGATTTAACATGTGATCGGGTTGTGCATCTGGAATTGTCTCTGATTTAGAGCAGCTTTAAACAAGGGATTTCTCATAAACATTGTTACACAGAAGCTTTGCAGGAAAATTATTGCACGGAAACTCTTCTTCCCTAACCGAGCTTGGCAAGAACATC
This sequence comes from Lagerstroemia speciosa, assembly GCA_037672795.1. Classification (NCBI taxonomy): domain Eukaryota; kingdom Viridiplantae; phylum Streptophyta; class Magnoliopsida; order Myrtales; family Lythraceae; genus Lagerstroemia; species Lagerstroemia speciosa. The sequence goes on along the minus strand of CM075302.1, from coordinate 6,020,907 downwards.
ATTGAGTGCTGATACAGTCGCAGCATAGTATTTCTCTGCTTCAGGAGTGCTCTTGATCTTTGCAGCGTGGTCCAGCTGCAGGAAGCATAAAGAGATGCATCTCAATACACTATGCTGCTTGGGAACATGAAAACACGATCAAAACAAAGCGCGGAACCAACACTTGCAGGGTACGGTTCTTGTCCGGTTCAATTCAAACTCGGGCCTCCGGATGCAAAACTAGAGCTATTGGAGAATCAAGTTGAACCAAACCAGAATTGAAGTTAAAAATATATATTAGATGGAACCTCCATTTCAACTCTTCTCCTGGCGTCAGAGTATGTATATTGCGGTCTCAACAGAAGAATATGGAAGGTGAAGAACACAAGTTGGTGGATCTTACCTCGCTGATGGTTTGGAAGAGTTTTCCAGTGAGCTCCTTGAGGGGCTTCTTTTCGTCCTTGGGCTTGGCAGAGATGACAGTGTTGAGGTCGTAGCGGAGGTACTCGGCCTTGAGTCGGAGGTCCATCTGCACGTAAGGCCACTGCTTCTTCTCAATAAGCCCCTTCACATTATAGATGTCCTTGGCCGATTCCTTTGCCCTGGCCGCCGCCTCCTTGGGTGGCAGTGGCTGGATGAAGAACCTGTTCTTCAGGGGCAGCTCCAGGTCTCTAGGCTGGTCGGAGTTCAATGTCCCCGCTGTTAAAGAAGATTTGAAGCCAGTTCAGTATTGGGTCCAAAACAATTCCTCGAGGAGCATTCTAAGAAAACCAAACTGGAAAAAACACTCTCTTTTGATGTCAGGTGACAGCACTCACGAAGTCCGCCGGAGGGTGGAGGCGGCCCCCCAACCTTGATTGACCTGGCCTCAGCCAGCACAGACTTGACAAATGACCCCGAGGCAAGCCCAGCTGCCACGAGACCCAGCACGGTCCTCCTGCTCGTCTCAGCCTCTGCTGATGCCCTGATGCTCGATCCAGACCGGTTCAGGCTGACCCGGCTGCTGCTGCTGCTGCCGGGCAAGGACAGGCGGCTCGAGCCGCTGATCTGGAGGCTTCCCTCGAGGACCGCCTGGGATGAGCCGAGTAGACCGGACATTGAAGCCATAGCTTGAGCCATTTCCTTTCTGATCCTTTGCCTAAAGGAAGCACTTGGCTATATGAAATTTCTAGCAAAGTCCTTGGCTCGCGAGGAAATATATTTTCTCCGTGGGATGTGGCTCTTGTGGTCTGAAGTGGATTGTGCGGCAGCAGCCTTATCTGCCATTACATGGTTGGATAAGCTGGATATAGATCTGGCCACTGAGAGGCAGCCACGTGGCAAGGGAGTGTGTCTGCAACGGACACGTCAGATTGGGTGTAATTGTGGGCAAGCCGCGTTCTGACACGTGGATAAACGGAAAAAATGGCTGCTGAGGCCGGGTATCGATCTGAGCTTGAGCTTTCAAGAGCTGAATTATTATGCGTGCGGGGTTGTAAGTTAACGAAGATATTTTTGAATCCCTCGGTAACTGTCGGCTCAATTGGTTCTCTAGCACGATAAGCAAATATCTTAACATATCAAATGTAAAGCAATAACATGGTTGAGATAGCACGACACATCTTTCATTTAAACAAAATTTTATGTTCGGGTTTTGTAAAGAAGAAGAATTCATCTTAAAAGAGTTTTATCTTCTAGTGAGTCCGGCTGGTTTGATGTGTAAATACTGAAAACTGTGTGGATCTTACAGTTTTTGGTAATTCACAAACAAAGAAAATAAATTTCATTTCTCCTCCTCCTTTGACTTTTGCAAACTTTTTGGAAAAATATCAGAATTCTCCTTATTTGAAGCTTTATTTTATATATAATATGGGATTATAGAAATAACATTTTGCCAATTATATTTGAAGTTTTAAGGAATCTAATCTTTTATTACAATGAATTTTACACCAAAATTGTAAGATTTATTATAAAATTATTGTAATAGGAAATTACATGAGTAATAGCTTTACTGTGTCATTTTATAAAATTTTTAACATGAAATTCTTGAATTATAATTAATTTTATAATTATTTTATCTATATTTAATAAATTTTACAATAATACAATATGTTTACCACACGCAACAATCTTACATTTCGATCAATAACCCGTAAAATTTTTTTATTAGAGCACTCATGCCCGTTGGAGACGAACATGCCTAAGGGCCCAAAGCCTTCCAACGGCTCTTTTCAGACGTGGCATCCTCCCATAGGAGACGAGACCCGAGCGGCCGCTCCGCTCTCATTTCAAATTCTCAGTCCTCTCTCTCTGTCCCTGTCTGAACCCCAAATTTCCAATTCCCAGTTATTTGAACAGCAAGCAAATCCCTTCGACTTCTTCTACTCCCGTTTCGATTCATCACCTCAAGCTACTTCACTGAGCTCCGCTTTTCAGATTCGGACCTACATACCCGCTACAGAGAAGACCCGGTGGTTTCTCTTCTCTGTTCTTGCTGGTAATGGCTACTCGGAACCAGAACAGGGCTCCTCGTAGTCCATCCGCTGTAAGCCCTAGACCCTACGATCATCCGATTTTCTGTTCTCTTACACAGGAAGTTGGTGGGAAAATGAATGAAGAGAATGCGCTCTAAAGGAGAATCAAGTGCTATATTGTAGCTTTTTTGGGCTTAAGAAAGTCGAGGTTGATAAGGTTCTGTACAGTTTCTGCCAGGATCTGGAATAATTTGTAACTTTGATGGAAAAATCCATTCTCGATAGGTGGAATACTGTGAAGAGAGGAGGAAGAACGTAGCGGAAAAATTAATATTTAGGCTTTTTCTCATGATTTGGTGGCTTCTACTTTTTGGCCCGATTCAAACTGTTTGGTTGCTTTCTCTTACCGACTTTATGTGTTGGTTCTGTTTTTGGGGTTCACAGAAGAAAGGTGGCGCTTTTGAAGTTCCACTGGACAAACGTAGAAGGGTTGGAGCTGGTCGAACAGCCAGTCGGCAGCCTCTTGCAGAGGCAAACAGTAAGAAGGATGCGGCGGCTAGGAGTGATATACCAGGTGCCAAGGCCCCGGAGGATGCTGAGATTGTGTTCACGAAGGAGGAAATGGTGGCCTTGTTGAATGAAGTGCTCAAGTTGAAGAAGCTCGATACCAAGGTTCTCTCTCTGCATTCAGACACCTGGATTAAGCCTACTTTGGCTTTTTTCTGCTTTAACAAGTTGGTCTGATCAATCCTGAATTGGCAGGGAAATATGCAGCTGGTGACTGACTACAATAAGAGATTAAAGCTTGGCCTGAAATGGTCCTTCCAGGAGCAGGAAAAATTGCAAATTGACTTGGAATCTACTAGGAAGAAGTGTATTGATACTGGTAAACTTCCCTGATATATCTTTCTTAACACTCTTAATGTGTTGAGATTCTTTGCTAAGGAATTGGTTAAGGCTCATTTTTTGGCATCTGACCGCATTTCAGATTAACACAGACTTTAATGCCCAAGAGCATCAAATGATCAGTATAAGTGCTTAGGCATTTCCTGGTGTATGCTGTAATCGTTTAAATATTTTTCCTATTAACTGGAAATACATGTTGGATGATGATATGTGCCTGAGTATAATCTATTAAATACTTCGCCTATTAACTGGAAATACGTGCTGTGCAATGATACGTGCCTGAGTAGATTAATAAGGCATATGTGCGATTACCATCAGGTCCCTTGTGATTGTCTATGCATAGTATTGAGCGAAACTTTTGCCCAGCGAATCTTTCTTTAAATGCAAAATTCATTCGTTGAATCTAGAATCTGAAATGGAGAAAAGGGTTCTGGAATTGAACTCAAGTCTTGCGAATTTGAAGAATGAGAATGCAACTTTAGACAAGAAACTTGCAAGAGCATCGTCGGAGAAGTTGGTAAGCTTGCTACTGGCTGCATCTGTTTCAAGAATGTAAAACACTCCTTGTAAGCGTTTCAATCTAAAATTTTATGTATGATAATCAGGATGCAATCAATCTTCATAGAATGGAGATAGAAGCCAGGGTTGCTGCTGAAAAGTTACAAGCAACTCTTTCAGAAGATCTCGAAAAATTCAAGAAAGAGAAACAAGATGCTGATCGGCAGGTAAATGGATTTGCTTATTTTCAAAGTTTTCATACCATTTACCTGGTTTATGTTTGTTGCCATACATTCAAAACCATATATTCATCTAGTGGTGCCTAACTTTATAGGAATATGCAGGTTCTCTCTCTAAAAGAAACATACAAAAGATTGCAAGAGTATAATACAAGTTTGCAACAGTACAATAGCAAACTTCAAACGGATCTGTCAACAGCAAATGAATCATTAACTCGGATAGAGAAGGAAAAATTGGCTATCGTGGAAAACCTTAGCACACTAAGAGGTCACTATAACAGCTTACAGGATCAGCTGACATCATCCAGAGTAAGTCTTCTCTTGACCAACAGTAACATCTGCCTTCTTTTCTCAAAGGATTGAACTGCTAAAGCAAGAGATAGGAGTTAGAACACGTCTCAATATCATTCTCATTGAGTGATTCCTTGGGTATAGTCTGAGTAGGAGATGCCATTAACATGATAAGCTTTTCGTTTTGTGCTCCTTTTATCACTTTTGAGAATGAATTCTCATGAAAACTACACAGGCTTCTCTAGATGAAGCTGTAAGTCAAAAAGAATCATTAGCAAAGGAGATAAAATCCCTCAGAGAAGAACTCCAGAAGGTTAGAGAGGATCGGGATCGTCAAGCCACACAAGTTCAAGGATTAACAACTGACATACTTAGGTACAGAGAAGCAACGGGGAAGTCTATTATTGAGCTGGACAATTTGGCAGCAAAATCACAGGCATTACAGGTTTGTTTCAATCATTTTTTTATTGCAGATGGTGCCACTGTCAAGAACTTTTGTGATTGACATTCACTTTTGCAGGAAACATGTTCTTCCCAGGCAGAGCAAGTACGTGTGTTGCAGCATCAGCTCACTGCTGCAAATGAGAAACTAAAGGTGGAGATTTTGATTTGCCAGACTGTTATCACTAGAATACCCTTTTTATGTGAAGCTTCAAAAAGTCTTGATGTGTCTTAAAGTGAAACCTATGTCTTGTTCAGATGGCTGATGTCTCTGTCGTAGAAAGTAAAATGAAACATGAGGAGCATGAGAGGACTATAAGTGAATTAAGAGGCTATTTGGCAGATCTGGAGCAGCAGATCATAGATGGAGAAAACTTGAGGAAGAAACTGCACAACACTATTCTGGTAATGAATTTTTCTTAATTATGAACATGTATATTGTGTACAATAGATAGTTGCTCAAGATTGTTCTTGCAGGAGCTAAAAGGAAATATTCGAGTCTTTTGCCGAGTTCGCCCATCATTACCAGATGATGGTGTCGGTAATGAAGCCATTGTTTCCTATCCTACAGCCACTGAGTCTCTTGGCAGAGGCATTGATCTGATTCAAAGTGGTATAAACACACTTCCATCTTTGTTTTGCATTTCATCGTGGGTTTATTTCTATGGATAATTCAGTCTCTAGATTTAAGCCATTTATGAATGTTAACTTTAAGATACAAAGTGGCAACAAAAACTAGTTTACGTTCAGTTGTTTATAGGATATCAACTTGTTGTTAAAGTTTACTTCTCTCACATGATATTTGAATTTTGGCAGGACAAAAATATCCCTTCACATTTGACAAGGTATTCGACCATGAGGCCTCTCAGGAGGATGTATTCTTGGAAATATCCCAGCTGGTTCAGAGCGCCCTTGATGGTTATAAGGTGATTTCTTCTGTAGTTTTCTTTGCTCTCCTTGCTACATATGGAAGCACAAAATAATTTAACATATGGTCAATAATTGCCACGGTCACATGTTTATATTCACTTTTCTGATGGCAGGTGTGCATATTTGCTTATGGTCAAACTGGTTCTGGGAAAACCTATACGATGATGGGAAAACCTGATCAAAAGGGTTTGATACCTCAATCACTACAACAAATCTTTCAATCCAGTCAAGCTCTCACAGCTCAAGGTTGGAAGTACAAATTGCAGGTTCGTTTTATACGCATTCATCTTTCTTTTTTTCACCTTTTTGTGTATTTTTGGATAGTGAGTGGATGTTTCACTATTGACATGGACCAAAGGCTGCAGATGTTTCATTGTTAACATGGACTAAAGGCCCAATAACAAAGGACTTGGAGCGGGTCTTTGCCCTCTTCTATTGGTTGCATAGGAAAAAGGACGGTAAAGCACACAGGAAAAACTCAAGCCCACAAAAATACAGGAAAACAAATAGAATAGAGGAACCTCCAACACGCTCTAAGTTTTATGCCTGGTTGTTCAACAATAGTCTAGTTTAAGGCGAAAATAGGATTTGTAGTCACTTTCCCTTTAGTAATCTCCTTGATCTGATAGGCAAAAGAAGAAACAGAACTTGACTTGCCTCTAAAACTACTAGTATCCCTCTCTTTGTTAAAATCTGTTAAATGTTCTTCATGTTGATTCTAAACCCCCTCCCTTCCAAGAATTAATAGCAAATTGCATCTCTTCTCTCCTGTCATTTGCACTCCTATAAGACCGGGTTTCCCTTAACAGCTTATAGACCTCCTTAACCAAATTGGCTTTTTTAAAAAAATTGGTCCCCGGTCTCATCATCCTTGCAAAAGTCACATAATCAATCCACTTTAGTGAATATCCTGTCATTAATGTTTCGAAAAGGCAGGAAATATGCACAAGGCAAGTATCTTACAAACTATACAGCAAGCAAATCCGTTAATTGCACCCACCTTTTTATTTGGCCTTTTCTCCTTTTCTAGAAGATGATAGTAAGGATCAATTTTCTACTTGATGTAGGCTTCTATGTTGGAAATCTACAACGAGACAATTCGTGATTTGTTGCTTCCTAGAAGTTCAAACGCGATGGACTTGGTTCGAGGTGAAAGTGGGGTTGGTGGAAAACAATATGCTATCAAACATGATGCAAATGGGAACACGCATGTATCAGACCTCACTTTAGTGGATGTCTGCAGCATGAGGGAGATCTCGTTGTTGCTAGAGCAGGCAGCACAAAGCAGGTAATACATATAACTAGATGTTACACTATCAAAGTTCCTTCTGATTCTAGACTGGGTGGGTGAGTTGAATCCTTTTACATCTCCGATTTGTTTCTTTTTACTAGAGAATCTCCCACCCAATTGTGACCTAAAGTAATTCTTTACATTGCCTGTTTTATATATGTGGTACTATTTAATAGAATGTGCACAAGAGTCTCACTGTCGCTTATGATAATATCTAGAGGATTTCTGACTGGTGAATTTATGCTTATATAAGTATTTAGATGGTATTTTCTTACGTAATTCATTCATTGTCTAAAGAAGACTCATTCTTGTTGCATTGTCAGGTCTGTTGGGAAGACTCAGATGAATGAACAATCATCAAGAAGCCACTTTGTCTTTACATTGCGAATTTTTGGCATAAATGAGGTAACAGTTAGTAAATTGAAATTAATTTTGTTATCTTCCCCAAGCGTTATTGCTTATTGAAAATATCTTCCCAGAACACCGAGCAACAAGTGCAAGGCGTGCTGAATCTGATAGATTTGGCTGGAAGCGAACGATTGTCAAGGAGTGGAGCAACTGGAGAACGGCTGAAGGAAACACAAGTATGCTCAGACACCAATGATTCTTATTTAAACAACTTTTTTTTTTTAAGATTAGTGTTTATAACATGAGATGGTCATGGCATTTATCTTTGTATTCTGATAATCAGGCAATCAATAAAAGCTTATCATCATTGGCGGATGTTATATTTGCTTTGGCAAAGAAGGAGGATCATGTCCCCTTTAGAAATTCAAAGCTAACTTATCTGTTGCAGGTAATGCTCTACTTTTTGGCTCTTTCTGTTAGGAAACTCTCCTGCAGCTATTACCTTAAAGCTATGCTTCTCAAAAGATGTTCCTTATGCTTTCCTTTTACAATTTTTCAGGTCGAAATACACTCTGAGACATTTTTAATGAAGTTATGTTTTTTTAAATAAAAACATGAAAATTCTCTTTTTTTTTTCCTTAAAAAAATTGAATGAAAGAAATCAAATGCATTTTCCAAGCAAGAGAATAGGAATTTGAGGAAGTTTTCCTCAATAAATTAATGAACATTCTCTTTTCCAAGCCATTTAATGAAAGCTTGCTTGGGTATAGTCGAATGTCCAGTGGTTCGATTTTTACCCCCCTTTCTTTCTTTTGAACCTTAGCCATGGGGGCTTTAGCCCGCCAGGGCCCTGCAAAGATGCCTCTGTCGCCATACTCTTTCCTTTTTTGATCAGTAATTGACTGTCATCCGACATTCTCTAAATTTGTTCATTAATTCATTAACAGCCTTGTTTAGGAGGGGACTCGAAAACGCTGATGTTTGTCAACATCTCCCCTGAGCCCTCGTCCGCTGGTGAATCCCTGTGCTCCCTCCGATTTGCAGCAAGGGTGAATGCATGCGAGATCGGGATCCCTCGGCGGCAGACCGCCATGCGCCCTGTGGACTCTCGCCTCAGCTGCGGCTAAGGAGGTTCAATGAATGCCACAACTTATTTGACCTAACTATAATATAGACGTCAAGATTGTTTGCCCTCCCTATCCTCTAGGGGGCTGGCGGCCATGGTAGGTGTAATGTGCATTAGTGAGAGGATTTTAATGTTTGTGTCTTGTCTTTTGTATTAATAATATGATGGTGTGGGTGTTATTAACTGCGGATTTATTGCACATTTTTGTGGGTTTCCCCCATACACGACTCTCTATTATTCAACAAGAAAACTCACTCAATGATGCTTGACCCGATGAAGAGGACTTGATACAGCTCTCCAGCTTATATTAGAGGATTCTGAGTTTGATTCTTGTTAATGAGATTCTTCATGTTAATCTATTCCCCTCTTTCTCCGGTTTCTTTTTGGTTCACAGATCTCCTTTGTAAGTGGAGGAATGCTTGACAAATCATAGGGATGAACTTCTAAATAGTGCGCGCACTTAGAAACCTTGGGAGAGTGGCACAGAAACTTGGTGATCAATTTCGTAGACCCCAAAATTTTGTTGAGTCCCTTGTTGGCCTTCTACTTAGACCATTCGTGGCTCATTCATAACCTTAATAAGATCAAGTTTAAATTTAAATGATTTGTAAATTAATGACTCGATACCACTGTATTTCGTATGTCTTCTCCTCTGAGAAACTTGCACATGAGAAAGAAGACACGTGGAAGTTGATGTCGAGAAAGACTCATCGGTAAGCAATCTTGTTCGAGGAGAGAATACTGCCTTGAACAACATTCCTGGCAGTTGAGTTTATTCGTATGGTGGAAACATGGGCTACATTGAGACGAACAAAAACTACATGAGGAGAATATTGAGATTACAGAAAACAGCGGGGGTCAAAATGAAAATTTCTGTTACTGGGATGGACGGATGAAGAAACCAGCGGCCTGAGTGCCTATCCAGTGGGCAAGTGGGGCCCTGACACTGACAAATACATTGGAGTGGACCGCACTAGAGATTATCCTAAAATTACTGGGGGGTTGGACCGAGTGGTAAGCAGCTCGGTGCCGCTTAAGGAGGTCTCGAGTTCGAGACCTCACGTACGCAGACACCCCCCTTGGGAGCCTCACCCGCCATTGTCAGGCGTGCGACCCGGGGCGACCAACGGATTAGTTAAGTATGGTTGGCTGAAAGATGCCTTCTCACCGTTGGTAGGACCTGCTTGGATACCGTGACTGGCGACAAAAAAAAATCCTAAAATTGCAAAAGTGGGCCCAAAAGCTGTAAATAGACACATATTGGGGATGTCTATTGAATTTCATTAGAACCAACCAAAAAAAAAAAAAATAAAAGAAGGGCTGTCATCAAAATCTATTCTTGAAATTGTTTGGGGATTTTTCTTTTTAAGGCAGGCAACATTTGTCCGGTGATAAAAAAAAAATCTTAAATAGTTTCATCTCACAATAATTATAATAATGAGATGAGAAAAAATTAATTAAATTATTTTAATTAGTATTAATTATAATAATTGATACTAATTTACTCAGTTAAATTTTGATTGATATTTTCTTGTGATAGAATCACCTAAGAATTTCTCCTAGAGAAAGGAGAAAATTTTCAGTTGAGCGGTTATATCATGTCAAGTATGCAATACTAAAGTGGCATATCTGTCCAAATAAAATTTACTATTTCTATATACATATATATATTTTTTTTAATTAGGGTTCACCTAATAAGTGATTTTTAAAATTTTTTGCTATTTATATATTTTTTTAATTAGAATTAATTAATTAATTGATATTTTTTAAAGATTTTTTTAGAATTTAATAATTATAAATATATAATTTTTGACTACATGCTAAGTCATGATTGAATAGATTTGTCATGTTAATATTATATATATGATATGATGGTTTCACTGGAGAGATTGTCCTAGGAAAGGAATGTGAATGTTCCTCTGAAAGAAAAAGGGATATGAATGATACGAAGAAGAGCACGTGATAATTTTCAATAATTCTACCTCATTGTCCCTTTTCAAAAAAAAAAAAAGAAGGTAAAATGAAAGTGCGTAGGTAAGGATAAGATTGAACAAGAAAACATCCCAACCGGTCTCAAACACGGAGAAAATCTCAAATGATTTTATCTTTTAATAATATGATAAAAAAGAATTGACTAAATTATTTAATTATTATATTTTAATTAATATTTTCTTACGTCACGTGAAATCAACCAGCATGAGAAATTTTCCTCAAACACCCTTTTTAATGTTTTATTCAGACAATTAAACCAGACAATTCCTAATGTTGCCAGCCAAAAAAAGACAAAAGAAATGATGGAGTTAATTAAATACAGATTGGTGTTTTATTTTTTTAAGTAAAAGAAATACAAAAGGGATAAACAGTGAGTTGAGTTTCATGCTCTTTCCAGTCGACGAACAACTGCTGGGGCCCTGAGCCATTCTACCAATTCATATTCTGTACGCTACTGGCTACCCTGCCATCAATCAATCAGCTGACTCCTTTCCAGCAATATCTTCTCGCTCTCTTCCGGGGCAAAATTCTAAGGGGAAGAATAGGAGAAGAAGAAGGCGGCTTGGGATGGAGGGTGAAGAGCAGCAGAGCAAGTCGAGAGTCGTGGACATTGACTCAGCTCAGACATGGGATTTCTATGTCAATCGAGCCACCAATGAGGGCTGCCCTGTAAGTGAACTCCCCCGTTCTTTCAGATCGAAATCATTGTTTTTGCCTTTAAAGATGTCAACTTTGTATGAAAAAAGTGGAGTCTGAGATGATGATTCTACCTGGGTCAATCTCTGTTTTCAGTTTGATGGCAGTATTTCTAATGTCCTGGCATCCGTACCACAAGTCAACTAATTCTGGGTTAATCTATTTCAAGAGTGAAATTTAATAAGGATTTTTTCGGTTAGGGCTTCTGCTATTCCGATGGTCAATTTGCGTGCGGGTTTACTTTAGGTTCTTGATCGATGCAGCTGTAGTGAATTACGATTTGTGCTGATTTTTTTGGCTGATGATGTGTTGCTGGAAATTCATCTTGCCACGGTTATTCTAGTCATTTGCCGACTCGAAATCCATCCTGTGGCGGTGTTGCAGATTGTAGTTCACTTTTCTGCTTCATGGTGCATGCCTTCCGTGGCAATGAACCCAGTCTTCGAAGAGCTGGCGTCGAGCTTCCCGGACCTTCTGTTCCTCAAGGTCGATGTCGATGATGTCAAGGTAATGAGAGGGGGACAACAGCACCTAATCTACCAGTTCCATGCGCTATGGGCTGACACTGAATGACTGATACATTCAAAGTGAAATTTATACTCTGTTTTCTTCCTTTCCCAGAGGATTATAGTAGTCATGCTTGTTTTCCTTTTAGATTGATTCATCGAGTATAAATCGACTCTTCATCTCATTGCATTGGAATTGATTCTTCCATAGTCTAAAGTATGGCGAATACGCCACTAATCCAAATCCGTATTACGCCTGTTTCAGTTGTTTCTAACAATCTGATTCGGAGGCTTGCTTTTTAGTACAAGAATGTGATACAATTAGTGTTCGGTTTGATTGTCTTTAGGAAGTAGCAAGCAAAATGGAGATAAAGGCAATGCCGACATTTCTGCTGATGAAGGACGGTGCTCCGGTTGACAAGCTCGTCGGGGCCAATCCTGATGAGATCAGGAAACGGATCGACTCCCTTGTCCAGTCCACTCCTGTATACGTCAGTTAGTTTCTGCTGCTTATGCAGACTTATGCAGACTTATACAGACTTGTGTACATTTGGGGCTTGAAAAGGTTTTTGCATTCGATGTTCGGTTTTTCAGCTGAATTCACCAAATGAACCGAAAATGGTGATTGCTGTCTTCTAGGGTGTGATCTTGAAAATGTGTGTACTCATTTACTGTTTTAGTGGTTTGAATGTGAGAAGTCCCCAGGACAGGAACCTCCTGAGATTACTGTGCTGCAAGTGCTTCATGACACAAAGAAGTATCCATCCAAGCTTTTCTTTTTGGGGCAAGCACCACCTGGTGTCCACCAGTATACTGGTCTTGACTAATCAATCTCTGTTCTGGAAAATGATATATGCAGCATTCGAAAAGAATTCAGGATGAAAAGAATTCTCTGCAACTGAAAGCACAAAACAACAGACGTAACTTCTATAGCAGCGTTGTATCCTCGACAATTTGGCCTTGAGAGTTGAGATATAAACCCTCTCATGTTCAGGCATATCAATATCTTGCATGATCCAAAACCATAGTCCTAAATAGTGAGAGAATTAAATCCAAGAAATTCATATGAAGATATCTGGGAAATGTTATTTATTTCTGACATGTGAGGTGCCTTACAGGGAAAACACTCTCTCACTTAAAACCTCTAAGCTCTATGATCACCTTTGTACCATTCATACAATGTGATGAATAAATTACAACATCGATGAGATGCAACAAAAAAGGGCCCCAAAAGGAAATGGAAACAAACTTTTGGTAAAAGGCCAGTGAGGTAATAATAAGGAACTCCGGAAATGGTTTCCTATCATCTGGCATTATAAGAAGAGTCGTTCTTTTGCAGAACTGCAAGATTCAGCTTAAAATCTTGCATTTGAAACCTTCATTCATTGCACGGGGTATGAGAGTAAGTAGGGGCAACACAAGAACCTCCTGACTTACTGAATTGGCAATACCTCAAAATGGCCAGCATGAGAATAGCAGCCACTGCAAGCTCGTCAAGCTGCGAGGCTCAACACTTAGGGCTTGGAAAGAACAAAAGTTCGAAAATCATCACAAGTTTCCAGCCATCAATTTCCTTTTCCATTCATCATCCAGTTGGGAAGCTACTTGAAATTTCTTCATGGGACCAAAAATCTTCCCTGCCGTTTTCAAATACAAATGGCAGCAACCCTACATGATAAGAAAATTTAAGTAAACAACAGAGACCTAGCAACTATAATTCATTTTCAGGTGCAGGACAAGAATTCTTACAGATCAGTTCAGAGATCCTCTAACTGCTTTCCTACTTCATGATTTAAAATTGACGAGACGAGCACATTTGAGAGTTTCTTCTTCCTGCAAGTATCACCGTAATAACTTTTACAAATTCACTGGTCCAAAGGATAAGTGAATATCCCACGAACACAGCGCCACTGCCATACCACTTCATTCATATTATTTGATCTAAGGGAAGACCACTTTGCACTGCAAAAGCAAAAGGTTGGAGGTCCTGCTCCACTTGCTCATACACAGCAGCAACCCCCCATTTCCGTTCAAAGGTTATCAACAGGTCTCAGCTCCCATTTTTTGTTGAGGAAGCACAATCCCTATAATGGAAGAAGACATTAATATCTCTTGCTCTTAAATTTTGAAACTAGGTGGGCATATTGCCCTCGGTCCACCATATGTTTTATAACCTCATGAGCTTCAGCAAGCCTCCCAGCATTTCGCAGATTACTCACTAAGGTAGTGTATACAGGAAAATTGGGATTGCAGCCTCTTTCTTCCATCTCCTTGAACAAAGAACATGCCTCAGAGAATCTCCCCGCTATACAAAACCCACGGATCATAGAATTATACGTAAACACATTCGGTAGCTGCCCTTTCGTGATCATATCATTGAACAATTCCTTAGCTTTATCAAGCTCCCCTGCCACTATATAACCCGTGATAATAACAGTATAGCAGACAACATCTGGAACACAATCATTCTTAATCATCTCATTGAAGAAGTACCTGCATGCATCTAAGTTTCCAGCCCGGCTCAACCCATCCATCAATGTCGTGAAATGTAGAACACTCGGATCCAAGCCTATCTCCTTCATGTGGTTCATAAGATTCAGAGCTGCGAGTGGTTTGTCCCCTTTACCAAGAACATGAAGGAGTATGTTATACGTGTTGAAATCGGGAGAGAAACCTTGCTTGCCCATCTCATCGAGCATCCTATGGAACTTATCGAGCTTCCCCAACCTATAACTCGCGCACATCACAACATTGTATGTTAATATATCAGGAGAATGACCATCTGCTAGCATCTGCTGATATACCCACTCGATCAACTTGTACTGTTTCGGCCCTATAAGGCAGTGCAAGATCGCATTGTAAGAGTGCTTAAAAGGCCGAAAGTTAAAAGTCTTAGACTTTATGAACCTCTCCACAACTTTCTTAGCTAACCCAGCCTCCTCACAAGTACATATCAGGATGTTGAATGTCCGAGCAGTCATCGGGAACCCTTTCTCGATCATCTCATCTATGAGCCTCCACATCGCCCTGAACTCATCGCAGTCTGCGAAGATCTTCATCATCAAGTGGTACGAATTTGCAGTATGCTTGTGATTTTCTTGCGCACCGGACCACGCAAAGAACTTATACCCCAACTTGGCGCACCGGCCCTTACTGGATTGATCCGAATTTCTCAGGACCCCCAAGAGCACTTCCCTCACGAGGAGCCCCGAGACCCTCAGTTGGAGCTCCTCTAGTGCTGCTTTCGTGTCGAAGCCCGGACCATCCTGTCTAAGAACCTCGAGAACTCTCCTCGCATCGTTTTTCGCAGTCCTGAAGAAATGCTGCCGTGCTGTGCAACGGCCGTCGTCACCAGCTCCGGTCTCGCTTAATTTGGGCGCCTCGTCCAAAAGGCAACCTTTGTGTTCGAGCCTCCACATTTTCTTCAACGGTTCCTCGACAAACTCGAAACCATCGACGAACTTGCTGCCGCCGGAGCTGCTGTGGTGGCGCAACGTCCGATACGCACCGGCAAGATGCGAGAATCTGAGGAGCCGTACCATCTACCTCACCGAGAAGAGCTCCAGAGGTCATCGCTAGGGCTTCAGTTCAGAGTGTTGGTGTGCCACCCAAGTCGAACTGCTATGTACCCCAAGTGAAAAGGATTTTAAGTAAAATAAATAAATATTTACCCTTTCGATTAATAAAACGTAAAATAAATAAATAACACGCTAAAGAAGACTCGATCAATTTGGTTGGGCCCATGGACCGGTTGCCCACAGCTCCTCTTCAACGGTTGGAAACATCGGTTTTGTCGAGAGTTATAAATAAAGAAAATTTTTTAGTAATAAAGTTTTAACTTTCAATTGATCTAACAATATTACATTACTCTTTTTATTCATTAATAATATTAAAATTTTAAATGTTATTTTAAACATTTTTTATTAAATATTTATCAGTTAAGTTCACTAAGTCATATAAAAACTCGGCTCACGTGAGAATTTCTCTTCAATGAGATAAAAGAGCACTCATTTTACTGTACAACACCGAGTAGCAGAAAGCACGGACGGACGGTGCACCCTTGCTTATAGAACCTCGTTATAACTAACATGAAGTTAGTCTAGTGGTCTATTCACTAGTTTTCTAAATTGGTGATCCTAAGATCGATCCTCAGATTGGGAGGATTGACAGAAATTTTCTCAGAAATCTTAGTCCGATCATAGATTAGTCTCAAGTTACGCTTTAGTTGGCCCGGAGATACTGCGTGGTGTATAAAAAAAAAAAAAAAAGAAATCTCTTCATTTATCGGTTTCAGGGTTGCCAGATGCGTCTGGATGTCACTCCCAGCACTGTCCTCAATTTCTCGCTTACTTCGTGAATCTCACACCAATATCTCACCGTGAGACCAGTGAGTGATAAACACTCATCGAGCCCTACAGATGTACCGAGGGATGCATTTAAGGGGAGCGTGTGGTGCGACTGTCCCCATTGAACGCGATAAAATCTGTAAAAATCTCTACAAATTTTACCAAATTTGTCTATACTTCTATTAATTTACATTATTTCGTCCCTTTAAAATTTAACATTTATCTTCATATTGAGTTTTGTCCCCCTTACGTTAATTTTCTAGATCCGTCCTTGAATGTCTCCAATACCACCTTCACTCTATACAACTGATACAACATCGAACCGCATCATGGTAAGCTTGTCTTTAGGCTCGCACGATTGTTGGACTGTTGAGTCGGGTCCAAACAGCTCCCTCATCTCCTCACGACAGCAATTCCACGACTGTGGAACTTTAATACCGACGCCGACACCGTATGTAAATACTAGGGGTGAAAGTGGTATGGCTCACATAGTTTTTCTTAAAAATAGTCAGTCTCCAACTTTTTCAGACCGGTTTTTTTAGTCTAAAAAATCATACTAAGAATTGTTTAGCGTCATAGGAAACCGACCGCTTTGGGTGTAGTTTTTTCTGGCACCGACATTTTTAACATAATTAGGCTGGAATTAGGATTTCAATTGAATAATTTGAAATTTTTACAAAGTTAATGAATCTTTTACATCAAATATATGTTCTATAACATTCATTTGGTCAAGATTATATTATTTTTTACTCTAGTATGCTAAAGATTTTTTTTTGTTTGCACCATGCAGTATCTCCGAACCAGTCGGAATACACCCTGGAACTAATTTGTAGTCGAGCAGAGATCTTTAGAAAAATTCTCGTCGACCCTCCCAACCTAAGGTTCGCTAAAAGATTAACTATACTTCTAAAATAAATACTCTAAAAGAAAACATGATACTTAATATATTTGAAATCGGGGCTAACCAGGCGAGCCGGTTTTTTTGGGTCGGAGCCCAACTTTATCAGGTCAGTTTTCCTTCTCATAAAAAACCATCGGATTTTCATGTAGGGTCCAAAAATTTGATTTTATTGGGATGATCCTGATTGGTTTTTTTTGATTTTTTTCTAACTTATGCCCCTATGTAATACCACATACCCATTACAAATATATCCAAAACCTCTCCTCGCACGCGATGTCGAGTCAATGACATTATAAAAATGTTTTTCCTATTGTCTCTTTTTGGTCAGGAATAGTTGGACCACGTGGTGGACAGGGGCTGCTTGGTTGGACGTGTCCCAAAAAACGACGTGTAAATTATCTTGAATTTACGATCCGGCGATGATTATGTGTCACTTTTATCTCTAACTAACAATTAGACCATTGAAGCCGACCATACTTTTCCTTTCCGTTTGCGCCAACTCGTACTAGAATTCCAATCAGTCCCTTTAATTGTTTGTTCAAACTAAATCAATTCGCTAACATGTGAAACTCTCTCGATCGGAAATGCGAAGTCTTATTTGAGCACGATGATTACGAAATCCATCAACTAGGATAGATCGTTTTTATTTTTTAGTTATAAGAGACTTGTAAGTTTAGAAATGGTTCGAAGAAGGTGAAAATATAAGGTGAAAACTAAATATAAGATTTCTTAACCTTAAGTTAAAATTATATCATTACACCAAATGCTATTTTCCGTGAAAAGTTACTATTTTTCCGTTCAATGAAGCAACGACTTTACGCGTAAACCCAGTCGAAGTCAACGGTCAACATGGCCCGCCAGAGATCCACTCCCATCAATTTATCATATCATCACCAGAGCTAAGAGATCCTCAGTATTCAATGCCAATGGCGAACAATCTCCGATCAGTATTCCGGCCACCGCAGATTCACCTCCTTGTCCTCGTCCTCAGGCCTTTCCTCCTCGAGGCAGCCGATCCGCTCTTCCACTTCTGCGGGTCCACCGGGAACTTCACCGTCAACAGCACCTACGATGAAAATCTCAGCTCCCTCCTGAGCTCCATTTCCTCCGACAACTCCGTCACCTACGGCTTCTACAACTTGTCATCCGGTCAAAGCCCCGATCAAGTCAACGGGATCGCCCTCTGCAGGGGTGACGTGGCCCTCTCTGATTGCCGGGCCTGCATCAAGAACTCGAGCCTCGAGATCGTCCGGCGGTGTCCGGTACAGAAGGAAGCAATAATATATTACGATAACTGCTTGCTTCGCTACTCCAACCAGTCGATCTTTGGGGTCATTGCAAGTGCTTATGTGTTCTCCATGAGGAATTCGAACAACGTGACGAGTGTGACCGAGTTCAATCAAGTGCTGAGGGAGCTGATGGATGGGCTTAGGAGCCGTGCTGCCGCTGGCAGCTCGATCATGAAGTTCGCTGCCGGGAACACTACTGCACCGGATTTCCAGACCCTTTATGGACTTGCCCAGGTAAGAATCACAAAAGAGTTGGAAGTATTTAGTATTATTTATATGAACTCTGCATTGCTGCGAAAACGTCCTTATATCATGAAAGTTGTTAAATCCAATATGGAATAGATAAAAGAATAATCCTAGGTTTATTCAAACCAGTTTCGACTGTTTGGTGAATATGAGATCGGTCTCTTATAAACTCACGGACAATGATATAATATATTTTTTTTTTGGTCATCAAAGTGGGCTTGTATTCAAATCAGTTTAAGGAATACAAACTTCTGAGCATTGTAGCTGGTAAGAGGTACAATAGACACCACTCTTTCACAGATCATGGGCTAACGAGTTGTGTGATCATGGGCTAACAACGGACAATGATATAATATATCTGATCGTTCCAGTTCAGTTCAGCTTCATTTGGTGATGAGGTTTTTGGTGGTGCAGTGCACACCGGACTTATCGGAGCTCCAGTGCAGCGATTGCCTCGTCAGAGCGATGGGGAACATACCGCAGTGCTGCGATAGTAAGCGTGGAGGGAGGGTGGTCGGGCCCAGCTGCAATATAAGGTTCGAGGTGTATCGCTTTTATGACCCATCTGTGGAAGCTCAGGCAGTGCCGCCGACTACTCCGCCGGTATCTCCTCCCAATCCGACGACCAACGCCACCGTGCCACCTCCGGAAGGTGCGTTTGCTTTGAGTCTTCTGACAACCAGTCCTGTCTCTTTTAAAAGAAGGAAGAAAAGGAGCATTTCTTATGGAAGGTAGCAGCTGTCAAGTTTGACAATCGAGCCTAGAGAGAGACAATACAGAAAACGTCGCTTCCCCCTTCGGAGAATTTTGGTTGTCAATTTTTTTTTCCAATAATTTTAATATTACATTAAAAGATGGATCCAGGAGTATATGAAAACTCAAAATATTTGAACTAAATAATCGTAGTGGTGGCCATTGACCGGTTTTTGGGATTCGAAACCGGTCGAAACTTGTCAAAACTGGAACCACGCCCAAATCTACCCCGAACCATGAAACTCACTGTTCTAGGTCGGCTCCTCCGGCCTCAGAAATTGTAACCCCCGCAGCCTCCGAAACCAGGCCTCTCCTACCAAACTACCCCTCTTTCCCCGTTTAACCTACTTATATTTGACCATTCATGCTTTTCACTTAACAAATACATGACAAGGTTAGAGAACTAGTTAGACTTGGATTCCTCTAAATCTCAAGAGGATGCGCAGATAATTTAATTTTTGTTAAGAAAATTAATTTCAATCCCATTAAATTAATTTATTTTACACAACTTAATTTTAGTTTTTAATAATATATTTAAAAATTATATCTTTAATTTAATTTTAATAGAACAGAACTGGCTGAAGCCGTATCAGAATAGGCCAGGTCCAAACCACCGGTCGGAAACCAAACAAAGCCGTGATTCCGTGCCGGCACTGTCTGATTTCGAATTGTGCTACCATAATCCCATATCGGTTGTATAAGGAGGAGATCTTTGGCACTAGTATAAGATCCAATGACTCCAATAACACTAACAACTAGTACTTTTTGGTGACGGGCCCATAGTGTTACATGAACGACCCTTGAAGCGTCCAAAGGGAGGTTTAGAGTGGGTTCCATGACCCCTTTGCCGGTTCTCAACTTAATTGCCGGTTTCGAGCCATAATTGGCCGGTTCTTGAATCGTAGTCACCCCTAAACAATTGTTTTGACCCAAATCAAATAAAAATAATCGATAATAGGATAAGTCTGGTGGGCCGGGGATTGGAAATTATGAACAAGATTGGAAATTAAGGATACTTCATTTTGTCATATGGCTTATATCCCACTTTGGATCCTATGCATCTCACAAGAAAATGCAGTAATCCACGCAAATTTTTGCAGGGAAAAGCAGTAACACGACCATGATCATCATCGTGGTTGCCTCAGCCGCTGCTGTCTGCCTACTGGCTGTTACTGTTTTCTGCATCAGTCGACGGAAATTGACAAGAAGGATTGAAAATGATGAGGGTAAGCTTAAGCTTTCCAGTCTTACCCGCTGTTCCATGGCATATCTTTCATCACATTTCGCTGAAGTTACCAAATCTCTCTTGAAAATCAGCTGCGGATGAGATCAGGACAGCAGAATCCCTGCAATACGACTTTGAGATGGTCAGAGCTGCAACGGACAACTTTTCCGATGAAAACAAGCTGGGACAAGGAGGGTTTGGCAGCGTGTACAAGGTCAGTACTCAGTGTTTCAAGCAGCCTGCATGTTAAACCGCTAAGTATTGTTTAGAACTTGATTCCGGGTGCATCTTCTAGGGTGAGCTTGCTAATGGACAATGCATCGCAGTGAAGAGGCTGTCCAGAGGTCGCGGGCAAGGAGATCAAGAATTCAAGACCGAGGTACTTCTCGTGGCGAGGCTTCAGCACCGGAACTTGGTTCGGCTTCTTGGATTCTGCCTGAGCGGTGATGAGAGGCTCCTCATCTATGAATTCTTGCCCAACTTGAGCCTTGACCGGTTTATATTCGGTAAGAGACCATCCTTGTCTTGTGTTTTTGTCGAATCTCTGAGTAGGACAGACACACGATCGACTCTGTGTTGGAGATGCATTGCAGACCCTGTTAAGCGTCAACAGTTGGACTGGGAACTGCGCCAGAAGATTATAGGAGGAATCGCGCGTGGGCTTGTTTACCTCCACGAGGATTCTCAACTTCGCATCATCCACAGGGATCTTAAAGTGAGCAATATCCTGCTGGATGCAGAAATGACCCCGAAAATCTCGGACTTCGGAATGGCCAGGCTTTTCGTGGTGGATCAAACCCAGGCCGCCACGAGCAGGATCGTCGGGACTTAGTAAGTCTTCCTCCATTGAAACAGTACGATAAGTTTGTTGTTTAGTTCTTCTTTTGCTCATTCCGGGACGATCTCATCACCGTGCAGTGGTTACATGGCTCCGGAGTATGCATTGTACGGTCAGTTCTCGGTAAAATCGGATGTTTTCAGCTTCGGCATCTTGGTTCTTGAGATCGTCAGCGGCCAGCAAAACAACTGTTTCCGAAGGGGAGAGACTGTGCAGGATCTCCTGAGCTTTGTAAGCCAAGGATTGTTAAATAATCTCCAAAGCTGGTTGAATACTTGAATTTTCTCCCAGGCATCCGTGATGTTTTGAATTTCTGTCTTGTCACAGGCATGGAGAAACTGGAGAGAAGGAACCGTGTCGAATATCATCGATCCATCGCTTAGCAATGACGGGTCAAGGATTGAGATACAGAGATGCATTCACATCGGGTTGCTGTGCGTCCAAGAAAATGCAGCGAATCGACCGAGCATGGGTTCGGTCGTTCTGATGCTTAATAGCTTCTCGATCTCTCTACCGGTGCCCTCCCAGCCTGCGATTTGCATGCACAGCAACATGGAGTCGACCGGTTCGTTCTTGGCCATGGATAATTCCAGAGGCACAGGTTCGGATGAGTCGAAGAGCAAATCTTACAGAGGTTCTGTCGACGAGGATCCTATAACCGATCTATTTCCTCGATAACTCAGGGCATGTTCAGCGTAAGCAGTGCAAGGCATAGTCTCCCAATGGATCCATCGTACAAACTCGTATCTTTTACCTGTTACAATTGACAGTGTCATTTTCGTTTCGGAACATAAATCAGATCTATATGAGTTTGGTCACCAAGATGCTGGGTGTTATGGGTTGGAATTTGAATTGTGAATGTTACTGTAAAATTTTGGGCTAATAACTTTAGGTATTTGGCTAAATTGTTATTTTTAACACGAATTTTTTCGTATGACTTAAAAAGACACGAATTTTAAAATGTTTATTCTATTTAGTACGGCGTCACAAAATCCATTAAAATTAATGGAATTTGCTAACTTGTCACGTTAATATTGTACATGTGGCGGATGGACTTTGATGCGGTGAAACCACATGGAGTAGGACAAAATGTCATTTATACCCCACAATTAAACTCTTTGAATTTCAAAAATAAAAGGCACCCATGTAATTTCATCCATTGGAAATTCCTAAAATTAGAGATAACAATTAGAAGACAGACTTTCCGAGCACAGGAGAACGAAACTAGGGCTAGAACGGAGAATGGAATAAAAATTCTAATTGTAATTTCTAATTTTATGAATTTTTGGTTGATAAAATATGTGGGTGCGCATCATTTTTTAAATTTAAACAGTTTGATTATTGGGTATAAATGACATTTTGCCCTACAGCCCATTTGGCTTCATGTCACGGGGCCAAGGGCGCTACCCGAATACCGCTCGAGTACCTTGGTACCGCTAGGCGTCAACAGCTCGCTCTGCTGACCAGCCACAAAATCTCCACACAACCGAGGCTCACAAGCCTAGAATCGATCAAAGCAATACAGAAGAGGTTGGGAAAAATTAACTTGTATTATCTCACAACAAGTATAAAAAAAAACCCAACTACAGACTCTGGTCGAGTATATGCCTCACAGCCCCCACTGCTTGCACTCCTCACTCGACTCCTCACAATACAGACTCAGCACTCACACTCTCCTCTCAGTGTGTCCCACGTGCCCTTAGTTGTCTGCTCTCCCTCTTGTGAGTGAATGTCTGGCTCTCCTTGAATCTGAAGTCTGAAGTGCCCTCTCAAATGAGAGTCCATGCCTATTTATACACGAAACCCACCAAGCAAATATGCCAGGTAATCTAGACTTTCCCTAACAACAAGTTTATACAAGGCAGTTGACCAATCTCTATCAAAACTTTCCATGTGTGCCGGGAATATTCTCCTCCTGAGATTCCTCTTGCCATGTTGGATCCTTGATCCTCGCAAGCTTCCCGATCTGGCACAACTATCTTCCATAGATAGGGCTGATTCTCCTCCTAAGAATCCGCTTGCCCTGTTGGATCCCCGATCCTTGGTCAACTTCCATATCTGGTGTGCTTGATTTCCATAAGTGGCTTCTAGGCATATCCATGATTGCCTCCCCCAATCATGGATTGATTGGATCCATGCCATGATTCCCGCTGCTCCCCGAAGGCAGGTTGTGATCCAGGGACTTGATTGATCCTTCCACCATGGCCCGCATCTGCTCCAAGGAACGCTGCCAAGCGCTCCCTAGCATTCGTAGCACGTATTCCGGGGTAGCCTCTCGGCTCCATCGCTTCCCGTGTGCCTGCAACCACAATCATAATCGAGAACCCGTCTCATGATCAAGTACCATCACAGTGCCTGGCTTGAGCAATCATGCGCATCGCTATCCAACACCTCGACACTTAGTCGATAACGTGCCCTCCTAGCACGTTGCCTGCTACCATGACTTCGAGGCACACTCATGGTAGGCGGGTCTTGGGATATCACCTCAGGGGTCTAACACTTCACCACATCCTCTCTGTCTACCACATATACAAAACTAAACGTGACATGTTAGTAATTTCTATTATTTTTAACAAATTTTGTGATACCATGCTAAATAGAATAAGCATTTAAAAGTTCGTACCTTCTTAAGTCATGCGAAAAAGTTCATGTTAAAAGTGATAATGACTAAAGTACAAGTCTAATTATATGTGAGCTCAGAGACTTATTCCCTAAGGCTTTGTTTGGATTGAGGTGGAAGGAGGCTTATGGGGGGTTATACTTAACCCTTGTTTGGCAAAACAGGAGGTTTATAGATGTTTATGGAGGTGTACGTTCAACACTTATTTGGAAAATTAAAATAGGATGATTATGGAGGTTTGTAGAACCCTCCACAAACTTCCTCCAAGCAAATATTTCAACCCCCAAATTGGTGGGGTTACAGAGGGTTGAGAAACTCTTCTGATATCTATCTTTAAAAATCTAAGTAACTTTCCACCTCCATAACCCTCCATGACCCTCCACCTCCATAACCCTCCATAACCTTTCACCTTCATAAACCTCCATAACCCTCCCCTCCATAAACCTCCTCACCCCTCAATCGAAACAAGCCCTAAAGCAAAAACGGGAGTGGGTTTCAATCAAGCTACTTTATGCATATTTTATCATTTCCCCCCTCCCTTATCTTCTGCCACCGCCCTCCCCACCACACACACACACACACACACATATCCAGCGAACAGAGAGCGAGACGGAGAAGAGAAGAAGAAGAGGAAACTGAGATGCGGAGATTGAAGATGCACAAGTAAGGAGGAAAAATAATAACTAGGATGTAAATGATACTCATTTTAAGTCTGACAGATTTTATTACTTGTTAGAATATTATATTTACTATAATTTGGGTATAGAAATACGATTAATAGGATATGTGAAGGAAATATAATTGATCATTGTAGAACATATTAACCCCATATGCATATATGCATCGATAATCTTTACAAATAAAAGAAAAGAAAAGAAAGGGGACGGAAAAAATGGTGAAATTGGAAGAATAGGGAGAAGGCACAGAAGCGAGCGGAGACGAGGAATTTCAGAAAAATTGGATGTAATTGGG
This sequence comes from Lagerstroemia speciosa, assembly GCA_037672795.1. Taxonomy (NCBI): domain Eukaryota; kingdom Viridiplantae; phylum Streptophyta; class Magnoliopsida; order Myrtales; family Lythraceae; genus Lagerstroemia; species Lagerstroemia speciosa. Next base: position 5,996,021 of record CM075302.1, on the reverse strand, counting down.
ATTCAATTCGAATCAAATAAATTATATTACTTAATGTTATATATATAATTTAGTAGGATTTAATTAGAATAATGCATCCCCACGAGTTTTAATATGATAGGTGAAAGTCATAGGGTCAATAAAAGTACAATGAATAATATCCTAGAATAATTTTGTGGGTCATTTTCGATATAAATATGTATCATATATTTTAATTTACTGTAAATGATATTATAGAACTTGAAGAAACTGAAAATAGACCTCCGGGAGACGAAGACCAGTAGATCGATAAACAGGGATAGTGAGTACTCTTTTCTATTGTAGCTGCCCTTTCGTAATCATGTCATTGAACAATTCCTTAGCTTTGTCAAGCTCCCCTGCCACTATATATCCCATGATAATAACAGTATAGCACACAACATCAGGAATACAATCATTCTTAATCATCTCATCAAAGAAGTACCTGCATGCATCTACGTTCCCAGCCCGGCTCAACCCGTCCATCAATGTCGTGAAATGCAGAACATTCAGATCCAAGCCTATCTCCTTCATGTGGTTCAGAAGATTCAGAGCCGCGAGTGGTTTGTTCCCTTTACCAAGAACATGAAGTGTGTAAATCAGGAGAGAGACCTTGCTTGCCCATCTCATCGAGCAGACTATGGAACTTATCGAGCTTCCCCAACCTATAACTTGCGCACATCACAATATTGTAAGTTAATATACCAGGAGAATGACCATCTGCTAGCAGCTGCTGATATACCCACTCTATTAACTTGTACTGTTTCGGCCCTATAACGCAGTACAAGATCGCATTGTAAGAGTGCTTAAAAGGCGGAAAATTAAAAGTTTTGGACTTTATGAACCTCTCCACAACTTTCTTAGCTAACCCAGCCTCCTCACAAGTACATATCAGGATGTTGAAAGTCCGAGCAGTCGTTGGGAGCCCTTTCTCGATCTTCTCATCTACGAGCCTCCACATTGCCCTGAACTCATCGCAGTCTGCGAAGATCTTCATCATCAAGTGGTACGAATTTGCTGTATGCTTGTGATTTTCTTGCGCACCAGACCACGCAAAGAACTTATACCCCAACTTGGCGCACCGGCCCTTACTGGATTGATCCGAATTTCTCAGGATCCCCAAGAGCACTTCCCTCACGAGGAGCCCCGAGACCCTCAGTTGGAGCCCCTCCAGTGCGGCTTTCGGGTCGAAGCCCAGGCCATCCTGTGTCAGAACCTCGAGAACTCTCCTCGCATCGCTCTTCGCACTCCTGAAGAAATGCTGCCGTGCTGTGAAACGGCCGTCGTCACCAGCTCCTGTCTCGCTTAATTTGGGCGCCTCGTCCAAAAGGCAACCTTTGTGTTCGAGCCTCCGCATTTTCTTCAATGGTTCCTCGACAAACTCGAAACCATGGACGAACTTGCTGCCGCCCGAGCTGCTGTGGTGGCGCAACGTCCGATACGCACAGGCAAGATGCGAGAATCTGTGGAGCCGTACCATCTACCTCACCGAGTAGAGCTGCAGAGGTCATCGCTAGGGCTTCAGTCCAGAGTGTTGGCGTGCCACCCGACCCAACTGCCACGTACCCCAAGTGAACATGATTTAACTAAAATAAATAAATTTCAGCCAAAAAAAAAGAGTAAAATAAATAAATACTTACCCTTTCGATTAAAAAAAAAGGAAAATAAATTAGTAACAGCCTAAAGAAGACTCGATCAATTTGGTCGGGCCCATGGACCGGTCGCCCACGTTCTTCTTCAAAGGTTTGAAACATCTTCGATTTAGTCGGGAGTTAAGAAAATTTACGATTAATAAAATTTTACTTTCAAGTGAATTTACATGATTTGCTAACTAGGTTGTATGTAAACTCAACTAATAAATATTTAATATATTGTTAATTTTTTTATATAACAACCGACTTAATCTAGCAAACGATGTATTGTACGGCTTGAGGCCAGTCATTAATCTCAGATACTGGCCTCAGTGGGGAGTTGAACCCTGAACTAAACTTACTGTATGTTATTAACTTACCAACGGGTTCGCCTCTTTATATGAAAAAAAAAAGAAAAAAATATTATCATCAAGCGTCACATTACCTTCTTTATTTATTAATAATATTAAATTTTTAAACATTATTTAAAATATTTATTTACATATAAAATATTTATTGATTACATTTACTAAGTCATCCACGACCTCGATTCTATAAGAATTTCTCGTCAATCATATAAAAGAGCACTCGTTTTTCAGTACAACACCAAGTGGCAGACAGCATGGACTGACAGTGCACCCCGCTTGTGGAATCTCTTCATTTTCTCGGATTCAGGATTGCTAGTTGTGTCTGGATGTCACTCCCATTTGTCCTCAATTTCAATTACTTTGTGAATCTCACACTAAGATCTCACCGTGAGCTAGTCAAAATACACCTCGAAACTAGTCTACGGTCGGGCAGAAATTCTTAAGTAAAATTTCCATCGTCCCTCTCAACTTAAGGATTGCTAAAGATTTACTATACTTCTAAAATAAAACATATATACTTAATACAATTGAAATCGGGGCTGGTAGGGCTTGCCCTTTTTTTCAGGTCGGAGTCCAACATTTTTAGGTCGGTTTTTCATCCCATAAAAAATCACCCGATTTTCATGTAGGGCCCAAAAATTCGATTTTTTTCGGGGTTGATCTTGATTGGTTTTTTTGGTTTTTCAACTCTTTGATTTTTTTTAATCTTTTACCCCTATGTAATACCACATACCGATTACAAATATATCCAAAAATTCTCCTCACGCGTGATGTCGAGTCAATGACATTATAAGAATGTTTTTCCTATTGTCTCTTTTTGGTCAGGAATAGTTGGACCACGTGGTGGACAGGGGCTGCTTGGTTGGACGCGTCCCAAAAAACTACGTGTAAATTGTCGTGATTTTACGATCCATGATGATTATATGTCACTTTCATCTCTGACTAACTATATGACCATTGAAGCCGACCATACTTTTCCTTTCTGTTTGCACCAACTTGTACTAGAAATCCAATCAATCCACTTAATTTTAGTTCAAACTAAATAGATTGGCTAACATGTGAAACTCTCTCGATTGTGAATGCGAAGTCTTATTTGAGCGGGATGACTATGAAATTCATCAACTAGGATATATTGTTTTTATTTTTTAGTTATAAAAGAGATTTGTAAGTTTAGAAACGGTTCGAGGAAGGTGGAAATAAAAGTTACAACTAAATATAAGATTTCTTAACCTTACTTTAAGAATTATATCATTACCCCAAATGGTATTTTCCGTGAAAGTTCTATTTTCCCATGAGGCAATTCCGCGTAAACCCAGTCGAAGTCAACGGTCAACATGGCCCGCCAAAGGAAAACAATAAGGAGATCCAGAGCTAGGAGATCCTCAGTCGTCAATGCCAATGGCGAACAATCTCCGATCAGTCTTCCGGCCACTGCAGATTCACCTCCTCATCCTCGTCCTCGTCCTCAGGCCTTTCCTCCTCGAGGCTGCCAATCCACTCCACCACTTCTGTGGTTCCACCGGAAACTTCACTGTCAACAGCACCTACGATGAAAACCTCAGCTCCCTCCTGAGCTCCATTTCCTCCGACAACTCCGTCTCCTACGGCTTCTACAACTTGTCCTCTGGTCAAAGCCCCGATCAAGTCAACGGGATCGCCCTCTGCAGGGGCGACGTTGCCCTCTCCGATTGCCGGGCTTGCATCAAGAACTCGAGCCTCGAGATCATCCGGCGGTGTCCGGTACAGAAGGAAGCAATAATATATTACGACAACTGCCTGCTGCGCTACTCCGACCAGTCGATCTTCAGGGTCGTTGCAAGTCGTTATATGTACTACAAGTGGAATTTGAAAAACGCGACAAGTATGACCGAGTTCAATCAGGTGCTGAGGGAGCTCATGGATGGACTTAGGAGCCGTGCCGCTGCCGGCAGCTCGATCATGAAGTTCGCAGTTGGGAACATGAGTGCACCAGATTTCCAGATCCTTTATGGACTTGCCCAGGTAAGAACCACAAAAGAGTTGGAAGTGTTCAGTATTATTGATATGAACTCTGCATTAATTGTTGTGAAAATGTCGTCCTTGTATCGAAAGTAGTTAAATCCAATATCGAATAGATTAAAGAATATCATCACAAGTCAGCTTCGACTGTTCGTGATGAGTTTCTGGTGGTGCAGTGCACACCGGACTTATCAGAGCTCCAGTGCAACGATTGCCTCGTGGGAGCGATCAGCCGCATACCGCAGTGCTGCGAGGGTAAGATCGGAGGGAGGGTGATCGGGCCCAGCTGCAATATAAGGTTTGAGGTGTATCGCTTTTATGACCCATCTGCGGAAGCTCAGGCGGTGCCCCCGGCAGGTTCTCCGCCGGAATCTCCTCCCAATCTGAAGACCGACGCCACCGTGCCACCTCCGCCAGGTGCGTTTGCTTTTAGTCTTCTTACTAGCAGTCCTGTCTCTTTCTAAAGAGAGAAAAAAATAAGGAAGATGAAATTGGGGTCAGAGGTAGCAGCTGTCAAGTTTGTCAATCGAGCCCAGAGATAAACAATGCAGAAAACGTCTCTTTCCCCGTTGGAGAATTTTGGTTGTCAACTTTTTATCAATTGATGTTAATATCACATAAAAAAAATCAAATCTTGGATTAGATATAGTTAGGAGCATGTGAAAACTTAAATATTTGAACCAAACAATCGGATTGACCCAAATCGAATAAAAATAATCGATAATAGGATAACTCCGGTAGATCGGGGATCGGAAATTATGAACAGGATCGGAAATTGAGGACCGTTGGTTTTGCCATGTGACTTATATCGCACTTTGGATCCTGTGCATCTCACAAGAAAAAAAATGCAGTAATCCACATAAATTTCTGCAGGTAAAAGCAGTAGCACGACCCGCACGATCATCATCGTGGTTGCCTCGATCACTGCTGTCTGCCTGCTGGTTGTTAGCGTCTTCTGCATCTGTCGACGGAAATTGACAAAAAGGATCGAAAATGATGAGGGTAAGCATAAGTTTTCCAGTCTTGCCTGCTGTTTCATGGCATAGCTTCCATCTCATTTCACTGAACTTAGAAAATCTTCCTCTCGAAAAGCAGCTGAGGATGAGATCAGGACAGCAGAATCCATGCAATACGACTTTGAGATGGTCAGAGCTGCAACGAACAACTTTTCCGATGAAAACAAGCTTGGACAGGGAGGGTTTGGTACCGTGTACAAGGTCAGCACTTAGTAGTTTCAACTTTCAAGCAGCCTGCATGTTAAGCCGCCAAGCATTGTTTCAAACCTGACTCCTGGTTCATCTTATAGGGTATGCTTGCTAGTGGACAAGAGATAGCAGTGAAGAGGCTGTCCAGAGGTCTCGGGCAGGGAGATCAGGAATTCAAGACCGAGGTGCTTCTCGTGGCAAGGCTTCGGCACAGGAACTTGGTTCGGCTTCTTGGATTCTGCCTGAGTGGTGATGAGAGGCTCCTCATCTATGAATTCTTGCCCAACTCGAGCCTCGACCGGTTTATATTCAGTAAGAAACAAACAACATCCTCGTCTTGTGTTTTTGTCGAATCTCTGAGTAGGACAGACACACGATCGACTCTGTGTTGGAGATGCATTGCAGACCTTGTTAAGCGTCAACAGTTGGACTGGGAAAGGCGCCAGAAGATCATAGGAGGAATCGCGCGTGGGCTCCTTTACCTCCACGAGGATTCTCAACTTCGCATCATCCACAGGGATCTTAAAGCGAGCAATGTCCTCCTGGATGCAGAGATGACCCCGAAAATCTCGGACTTCGGAATGGCCCGGCTTTTCGTGGTGGATCAAACCCAGGCTGCCACGAGCAGGATCGTCGGGACTTAGTTAGTCGTCCTCCTCCATTGAAACAGTATCTTAATTTGTTGTTTAGTTCTTCTTTTGCTGATTCCGTGACGATCTCATCACCATGCAGTGGTTACATGGCTCCGGAGTATGCATTGTACGGTCAGTTCTCAGTAAAATCGGATGTTTTCAGCTTCGGCATCTTGGTTCTTGAGATCGTCAGCGGCCAGAAAAACAACTGTTTCAGAAGTGGAGAGACTGTGCAGCACCTCCTGAGCTTTGTAAGCCAAGGATGATTAAATAATCTGTAAAGCTGGTTGAGCACTTGAATTTTCTCCCAGGCATTCGTTAATGTTTTGAATTCCGGTGTTTAACGACAGGCATGGAGAAACTGGAGCGAAGGGACCGTGTCGAATATCATCGATCCGTCACTTATCAATAACGGGTCAAGGACCGAGATACAGAGGTGCATTCACATTGGGTTGCTGTGCGTCCAAGAAAATGCAGCGAACCGACCGAGCATGGCTTCGGTTGTTCTGATGCTGAATAGCTTCTCGATCTCTCTACCGGTGCCCTCCCAGCCTGCGTTTTACATGCACAGCAACATGGAGTCGACTGGTTCGTTTCTGGCAATGGATAATTCCAGAGGCACAGGTTCCGATGAGTCAAAGAGCAAATCTTACCGGGGTTCTGTCGACGAGGATCCTATAACCGATCTACTTCCTCGATAACTAAGGGCATGTTCAGTGGAAGCAGTGCAAGGCATAGTCTCCCAATGGATCCATCGTACAAACTCGTATCTTTTACCTGTTACAATTGACAGTGTCATTTTCGCTTCGGAACATAAATCAGATCTATATGAGTTTGGTCACCGAGATGCTGGATGTTATGGGTTGGAATTTGAATTGTGAATGTTACTGTAAAATTTTGGGCAAATTGTTATTTTTAACGTGAACTTTTTCATATGACCTAAAAAGATACGAACTTTAAAATGTTTGTCCTGATTAGTACGATATCACCAAATCCGTTAAAATTGATGGAATTTGCTAACTTGTCACATTAGTGTTGTACATGTGGCGGATGGAGTTTGATGTGGTGAAATCACATGGACCAGTAGGACAAAATGTCATTTATACCCTACAATCAAACTCTTTGAATTTCAAAAATAAATAGCACCCATGTGATTTCATCCGTCGGAAATTCCTAAAATTAGAGATAACAATTAGAAGACAAACTTTTTGAGCACAGGAGAATGAAACTAGGGCTAGAATGGAGAATGGAATACAAGTCCTAATTGTAATTTCTGATTTTATGAATTTTTGGCTAATAAAATATGTGGGTGCGCATTATTTTTTAAATTTAAAAAGTTTGATTATTGGGTATAGATGACATTTTGCCCTACGCGAAAAATTTCGTGTTAAAAGTGACAATCACTAAAATACAGGTTTAATTATATTATTAGCCCTAATAATCACGTGTAATCAAGTGTCAGGTTCTATAATCGATGATATCCAACATTTAACTCTATCAACAAATATTTAACTTATCATTATTAAGTGTCACATCATCTTTTTCTATTCATTAATAATATTTATTTTTTTAATTATATTTTAAAATATTTACTTACATGTTAAACATTTATTGACTACGTTCACTACATTATCCAGATAGAGAATCTTATAGAGGGAAAGATAAACACAGAGAATTACACGTAAAAACCTGCAAATGAATCGAAGTAAAACCACGGGTAAAGTACGAAATGATTCCACTCTAACAAATATTTACAACAGATTTTCTCTATTAATAAGAAGTGAGCAATAACAACAACAACTCCATTATAACGGAAGAAATTACCATCAATTTACGAAAGAAAAAATTGAATAATTTAGGAGACTCACTAGTATTTTTCTCCCACTAAAACTCTCTCTCTTTCGCACCAAATTGAGACTCTCACTGTCGACTCTTGACCGGCCATCTGTGGTGGCAATGTGTGGCACCTCTCCGTGGGACCTCATCCTCCCGACAGCTCATTCTTCCATTGTAGGGGAACACCTCTTTGTATATAGAGGTTTTTCACCGCCAAAGGGATGGCGGTTTACTCCATCAAGGTAACAATTGTGGGCTGCACCTTGCCAATCACGCATGAGCGGACAACTTCCATCTTTTTTTCCTTTTTTAAAAATACAAAAGTGGCTTTGCCGCCACATCACAACTATTAGATAAATCACACTTAATTTTCTTTAATAAATTGGATTTCAATTGATTATTTGACTGATATAAGATTCACTCCTCGACATTATGGATGAGAAACATCCACGGTCTACAACAAAGAATCCAGTAAATCAAATGGAGCTACAACTTAACGGAGATATTCCAATCCCTTACCCAAACTCTCTTAAAATACTTGAATATTATTAGTTTGTAAAAATTCTAAGCACTGTTACATCTTATATATAGGAATTTCTCCTAAAATTGATCATTTATCTCTTTCATCAATCTCATTTCCCTTGACTCAGTTTTCTCCATTGGTAAATGATTGAAAAATTCTTAGGAGAGCAGAGCTTACTAATGGTGTGGTGAATTTAGCCAATAAATATTCGATACGTAAATTAATATTTTAAATTATGATTAAAAAATAAATATTATTAATAAATAAAAAAACAATGTGATACTTAATAATAAAGTGTAAAATATTCATTAGTAAAATTTAGGTATTGAGATACAGCTCAGCCAAGAATCTTTCGTGAATGATTGTATTCAACAAAGCAATAACTTTCCGCGTCAACCCAAGTCAATGCTCGGCATGACCAATCAAAAGAAAACAAAATGGAAATCCCCACCAATCAATTATTCATCGTATCCTCATCCCCATAGCTAACTAACGGATCCTCTCTCGTCAATGTTAATGGCGAATGTCCGGTCAGTTTTCCAGTCAACACAGAATCTCCGTTCAGTCCTCCTCCTCCTTCTCGGGCCCTTCCTCCTCGTGGCAGCCACTCCGATCGACCTCTGCTGCGGGGCCACTGGAAACTTCATAATCAACAACGCCTACGATGAAAACCTCAGCTCCCTCCTGAGCTCCATTTCCTCCGACAACTCAGTCGCCTACGGCTTCTACAACTTGTCCTCTGGTCAGGGCCCCATCCGAGTCAATGGGATTGCCCTCCGCACAGGCGACGTGGCCCTCCCCGATTGCCGGACCTGCATCATGAATTCGAGCCTCGAGATATCCGAGGGTGTCTGGTACAGAAGGAAGCAATAATATATTACGATGAATGCTTGCTCCGGTGCTCCAGCCAGTTGATCTTCAGGGTGGTTGATAGTAGTAATTACCACTACACATGGAACAGGAATAACGTGATGAATGTGACTGAGTTCGATTAGGTGCTGATGGAGCTGATGGATGGGCTGAGGAGCCGTGCTGCTGCCGGCAAATCGACCAGGAAGATTGCTGTCGGGAACACGAATGTGCCAGATTCCCAGACCCTTTATGGGCTAAACCATGAAAGAACCACAAAAAGAGTTGGTCTTTGGTCTGTGTGTTGACCTTGTAATTAGAAGAGTTGGATCACCCAGAACACTATGGATTCATGAGCAAATAATATGAGAAAGAAATGAGAAAGATGGTTTGATATAGTTCTTGCTGCTTTCATCTTGGGTTTGATACTCATTAATGGGGAGTTCCGTGGCTGTTTTATCCCATAAAACCTTGTCAAACAGTGAAAAGTATAAAAGATGATTAGTATTACATAACACGAGTTTCTTTTAAGGGTTTCTCGGATTTTTTAAAACAATTTTTAGAAATCTTATTTAGAATTAGAATTTATATTTTACAGACTAAATTCTCTTTTATAAATTTGTTAATGAGAGAATGTGAGAATTCCCAAGGACAGGAACCGCCTGAGATTACTGTACTGCAAGTGCTTCATGACACAGAAGTATCTATCCAAGCTTTTGGTATCCATCAGTATAATGGTCGTGACTAATCAATCTCTGTTCTGGAAAATGATACATGCAGCATTCGAAAAGAATTCTCCGCAACTGAAAGCACAAACCAACAGACGTGACTTCTGTTGCGGTGTTGTATCCTTGACAGTTTGGCCTTGAGAGTTGAGATATAAACCCGCTCATGTTCAGGCGTATCAATATCTTGCATGATCCAAAACCATAATCCTAAATAGTGAGAGAATTAAATCAAAGAATTCAAATGAAGATATCTGGGAAATATTATTTATTTCTGACACGTGAGGCACATTACAGGGAAAACACTCTCACTCAAACCTCTAAGCTCTATGATCACCTTTGTACCTTTCATACAACGTGATGAATAAATTACAACATTGATGAGATGCAAGAAAAAATGGCCCCAAGAAGAAATGGAAATGAACTTTTGGTACAAGGACAGTGAGATCATGATAAGGAACTCCGAAAATGGTTTCCTGTCATCTGGCATTATAAGAAGAGCGGTTCTTTTGCAGAACTGCAAGATTCAGCTCAAAATCTTGCATTTGAAACCTTCACACATTGCACTGGTATGAGAGGGCAACACAAGAACCTCCTGACTTACTGAATAGGCAATAGCTCAAAATGGCTGGCATGAGAATAGCAGCCACCGTAAGCTCGTCAAGCTGCGAGGCTCAGCTCTCAGGGCTTGGAAAGAAGAAAAGTTCAAAAATCATTACAAGTTTCCAGCCATCAATTTACTTTTCCATTCATCATCCAGTTGGGAAGCTACTTGACATTTCTTCGTGGAACCAAAAATCTTCCCTGCCATTTTCAAATACAAATGGCAGCAACCCTACATGATAAGAAAATTTAAGAAAACAGCAGAGACCTAGCAACTATAATTCATGTTCAGGTGCAGGACGAGAACTCTTACATATCAGTTCGGAGATCCTCTAACTGCTTTCCTACTTCATGATTTAAAATTGACGAGAGGAGCACATTTGAGAGTTTCTTCTTCCTGCAAGTATCACCGTAATAACTTTTACAAATTCACTGATCCAAAGGATAATTGAATGTCCCACAAACACAGTGCCACTGCCATACCACTTCATTCATATTATTTGATCTAAGGGAAGACCACTTTGCACTGCAAAAGCAAAAGGTTGGAGGCCCTGCTCCACTTGCTCATACACAGCAGCAACCATTGTTGGAAACTTCCCCATTTCCGTTCATAGGTTATCAAAAGGGTCTCAGCTCCCATTTTTCGTTGAGTAAGCACAATCCCTATAATGGAAGAAGACATTAATATCTCTTGCTCTTGAATTTTGAAACTAGGTGGGCATATTGTCCTTGGTCCACCATATGTTTTATATCCTGATGAGCTTCACCAAGCCTCCCAGCATTTCGCAGATTACTCACTAAGGTACTGTATACAAGAAAATTGGGATTGCAGCCTCTTTCTTCCATCTCCTTGAACAAAGAACATGCCTCAGAGAATCTCCCCGCTATACAAAACCCACGGATCATAGAATTATACGTAAACACATTCAGTAGCTGCCCTTTTGTAATCATGTCATTGAACAATTCCTTAGATTTGTCAAGCTCCCCTGCCACTATATATCCCATGATAACAACAGTATAGCACACAACATCTGGAACACAATCATTCTTAATCATCTCATCGAAGAAGTACCTGCTTGCATCTAAGTTCCCAGCCCGGCTCAACCCGTCCATCAATATCGTGAAATGCAGAACACTCAGATCCAAGCCTATCTCCTGGTTCAGAAGATTCAGAGCTGCAAGTGGTTTGTCCCCTTTACCAAGAACATGAAGGAGTACATTATACGTGTGTAAATCAGGAGAGAAACCTTGCTTGCCCATCTCATTGAGCAGCCTATGGAAATTATCAAGCTTCCCCAACCTATAACTCGCGCACATCACAACATTGTAAGTTAATACACCAGGAGAATGACCATCTGCTAGCATCTGCTGATATACCCACTCTATCAGCTTGTACTGTTTTGGCCCTATAAGGCAGTGCAAGATCGCATTGTAAGAGTGCTTAAAAGGCCGAAAATTAAAAGTTTTGGACTTTATGAACCTTTCCACAACTTTCTTAGCTAACCCAGCCTCCTCACAAGTACATATCAGGATGTTGAAAGTCCCATCAGTCATCGGGAACCCTTTCTCGATCATCTCATCTACAAGCCTCCACATTGCCCTGAACTCATCGCAGTCTGCGAAGATCTTCATCATAAAGTGGTACGAATTTGCGGTATGCTTGTGATTTTCTTGCGCATCGGACCACGCAAAGAACTTATACCCCAACTTGGCGCACCGGCCCTTACTGGATTGATCCTAATTTCTCAGGACCCCCAAGAGCACTTTCCTCACGAGGAGCCCCGAGACCCTCAGTTGGAGCTCCCGAGACCGTCAGTTGGAGCTCCTCTAGTGCTGCTTTCATGTCGAAGCCCAGGCCATCCTGTCTAAGAACCTCGAGAATTCTCCTCGCATCGCTCTTCGCACTCCCGAAGAAATGCTGCCGTGCTGTGAAACGGCCGTCGTCACCAGCTCCTGTCTCGCTTAATTTGGGCGCCCCGTCCAAAAGGCAATCTTTGTGTTCGAGCCTCCGCATTTTCTTCAATGGTTCCTCGACAAACTCGAAACCATCGACGAACTTGCGGCCTCCGGAGCAGCTGTGGTGGCGCAACGTCCGATACGCACCGGGAAGATGCGAGAATCTGTGGAGCCGGACCATCTACCTCACCGAGTAGAGCTGCAGAGGTCATCGCTAGGGCTTCAGTTCAGAGTGTCGGTGTGCCACCCAACTGCAATGTACCTCAAGTGAACAAGATTTAAGTAAAATAAATAAATTTCAGCCCAAAAAAAGAGTAAAATAAATAAATATTTACCCTTTCGATTAAAAAAAAAGTAAAATAAATTAGTAACACCCTAAAGAAGACTCGATCAATTTGGTCGGGCCCATGGACCGGTTGCCCACATTCTTCTTCAAAGGTTTGAAACATCTTCGATTTAGTCGGGAGTTAAAGAAAATTTACAATTAATAAAATTTTACTTTCAACTTTCAAGTGAATTTACATGTTTTGCTAACTAAGTGGTACGTAAACTCAACTAATAAATATTTAACATATTATTATTAAGTTTTTTTCCATAACAACTTACTAATCTACCAAACAGTGCTACGGCTTCAGGCCAGTCATTAATCTCAAATATTAGTCTCCGTGGGGAGTTGAATCCTGAACTTGATCTACTATATATCATCAACTTACCGACAAGTCTGCCCTTTATATACAAAAAAAAAGAAAAAAATATTATCATCAAGCGTCACATTACCTTTTTTATTTATTAATAATATTAAATTTTTAAGTATTATTTAAAATATTTATCTATGCATAAAATATTTATTAATTAAATTCACCAAATCATCCATGAACTCGATTCAATAAGAATTTCTCGTCAATCATATAAAAGAGCACTCGTTTTACTGTACAGCACCAAGTGGCAGAAAGCATGGACCCGGGGCGACCAACGGATTAGTCAAGTATGGTTGGCTGAAAGATGCCATCTCACCGCTGGTGGGGCCTGCTTGGATACCGTGGCTGGCGACCAAAAAAAAAAAAAAAAAAAAAAAAAAAAAAAAAAAAGGGCGCCGCGCCCTGCTTATGGAATCTCTTCATTTCTCGGATTCAGGGTTGCTAGATGTGTCGGGATGTCACTCCCATTTGTCCTCAATTTCAATTACTTCATGAATCTCACACTAAGATCTCACCCTGAGACTAGGGATAAATACTCATCGAGCCCCCACGGATGTATCTAGTGATGGATTTAGGGGAGCGTGTGGTGCGATCGTCTTACTTGAACTCGATAAAACCTATAGAAATTTATACAAATTTTATCAATTTACATATCTATGTTTCTAATAATTTACATTATTTCGTCCCCTTAAAATTTGACATTTTCCTCCGTATTGAATTTCGTCCCCTTATTTTAATTTTTTAGATCCATCCTGAATGTATCCAATACCTTCACTCTATACAACTGATACGATCGAATTGCATCATGGAAAGCTTATCTTTAGGCTCGCACGATTGTTGGACTGCTGAGTCGGGTCCAAACAGCTCCCTCATCGCCTCACGACAGCCTCCAATCGGCATGCAATTCCACGACTGTGGAACTTCGATACCGATATTGACACCGTATGTAATACTAGGGGCGAAAGTGGTATGATTGAGGTGATTTTTCTTGAAAATAGTTGGGCTCCAATTTTTTTAGATTGATTTTTTTAGTCTAAAAAATCATACTAAGAATTGTTTAGCGTCATGAGAAACCAATCGCTTTGGGTGTAATTTTTTCTGGTTCAGACATTTTTAACATAATTAGGTTGGAATTATGATTTCAATTGAATAATTTGAAACTTTTACAAAGTTAATGAAACTTTTACATCAAATATATGTTCTATAACATTTACATGGTCAAGATTATATTATTTTTTTCCTCTAGTATGCTAATTTTTTTTTTATTTGCATCACACAATATCCTCGAGTTAGTCCAAGTGCACCCCAAAACTAACCTGCGGTCGGGCAAAGATCCCTAGGAAAATTCCCGTCGGCCCTCTCAACCTAAGGATCGCTAAAGATTTACATACTTCTAAAATAAATACTCTAAAATAAAACATATATACTTAATATATTTGAAATTGGGGTTTCCAGGGTTTGCCTGTTTTTTCAAGTCGAGGCCCAACTTTTCAGGTCGATATTTCACCCTATAAAAAACCACCCGATTTTATGTAGGGCCAAAAATTCGATTTTTTTGGGTTGGTCTTGATTGGTGTTTTTGGTTTTTCAATTCTTTGATTTTTTTTTTTTTAAATTATACCCCTATATAATACCACATACCGATTACAAATATATCCAAAACCTCTCCTCACACGCGATATCGAGTGAATGACATTTTAAGAATTGTTTTTCCTATTGTCTGTTTTTGGTCAGGAATAGCTGGACGTGGTGGACATGGCCTGTTTGGTTGGACGTGTCCAAAACGTTGTGTAAATTGTCTTGAATTCACGATCCATGATGATTATATTTCACTTTCATCTCTAACCAACAATTAGACCGTTGAAACCGACCATACTTTTCCATTGTGTTTGCACCAACTCGTAGTGGAAATCCAATCAATCCCTTTAATTGTTTGTTCAAACTAAATCGATTGGCTAACATGTGAAACTCTCTCGATCGTGAATGCAAGGTCTTGTTTGAGCGGGATGATTATGAAATCCATCAACTAGGATAGATCATTTTTATTTTTTAATTATAAAAAGAGACTTATAAGTTTAGAAACGATCTGAGAAAGGTGAAAATGCAAGGTGAGAACTAAATATTTCTTAACCTTATTATTTAAGAATCATATCGTTACACCAAATGCTATTTTCCGTGAAAGATCTATTTTCCCATTCAATGAAGCAACAACTTTGCGCGTAAACCCGGTCGGAGTCAACGGTCAACATGGCCCCGGCAAAGGAAAACAATAAGGAGATCCACTCCCATCAATTTATCATATCATCACCAGAGCTAAGAGATACTCAGTCGTCAATGCCAATGGCGAACAATCTCCGATCAGTATTCCGGCCACTGCAGATTCACCTCCTCGTCCTCATCCTCCGACCTTTCCTCCTCAAGGCAGCCGATCCGCTCTACTACTTCTGCGGGTCCACCGGGAACTTCACCGTCAACAGCACCTACGGTGAAAATCTCAGCTCCCTCCTAAGCTCCATTTCCTCCGACAACTCCGTCACCTACGGCTTCTACAACTTGTCCTCCGGTCAAAGCCCCGACCAAGTCAACGGAATCGCCCTCTGCAGGGGCGACGTGGCCCTCTCTGATTGCCGGACCTGCATCAAGAACTCGAGCCTCGAGATCGTCCGGCAGTGTCCTGTACAGAAGGAAGCAATAATATATTACGACAACTGCTTGCTTCGCTACTCCGACCAGCCGATCTTCGGGGTTGTTGCAAGTGGTTATGTGTTCTACATGTGGAATCCGAACAACGCGACGAGTGTGACCGAGTTCAATCAGGTGCTGAGGGAGCTCATGGATGGGCTTAGGAGCCGTGCCGCTGCTGGCAGCTCGATCATGAAGTTCGCTGCCAGGAACACTACTGCCCCGGATTTCCAGACCCTTTATGGACTTGCCCAGGTAAGAATCACAAAAGAGTTGGAAGTATTTAGTGTTATTTATATGAACACTGCATTGTTGTGAAAACGTCCTTGTATCATGAGAGTTGTTAAATCCAATAGCAAATAGATTAAAGAATAACCCCGGGATTATAAAGAAATTATGTATAATCACAAACCAGCTTCGACAGTTTGATATCGTCTGAACATCCCACTTCAGTTCAGCTTCATATGGTTATGAGGTCTTTGGTGGTGCAGTGCACACCAGACTTATCGGAGCTCGAGTGCAACGATTGCCTCGTCGCAGCGATCGGGAACATACCGCAGTGCTGCAACAGTAAGCGTGGAGGGAGGGTGGTCGGGCCCAGCTGCAATATAAGGTTCGAAGTGTATCGCTTTTACGACCCATCTGTGGAAGCTCAGGCGGTGCCGCCGGCTTCTCCGCCGGTATCTCCTCCCAATCCGACGACCAACGCCACCGTGCCACCTCCGGAAGGTGTGTTTGCTTTGAGTCTTCTGACAACTAGTCCTGTCTCTTTCAAAAGAAGGAAGAAAATGAGGATTTCTTATGGAAGGTGGCAGCTGTCAAGTTTGACAATCGAGCCTAGAGAGAAAAACAATACAGAAAACGTCGCTTTCCCCTTCGGAGAATTTTGGTTGTCAACTTTTTATCAATAATGTTAATATTACATTAAAAGACGGATCAAATCTTGAATTAGATAAAGTCAGGAGTATATGAAAACTTAAATATTCGAACTAAACAATCATAGTGGTAACTATGGGCCGGTTTGGACTCGGAGCCGTCGTAACTTATCAAAGCTTGAACAGTGCCCAAATCGACCCTGAACCATGAAACTCACTGTTCTAGGTCGGCTCCTCCGGCCGCAGAAATCAGAACCCCCACACCCTCAGAAACCAGGTCCCTCCCAGCTACGCTTTGACCATTCATATTTTAAAATAAAAAAGAAATAAATTGTGTCTGAAAAAGCTGCCGGCCTACCAAACTGCCCTTCTTTCCCTCTTCAGCCTATTTATATTTGACCGTTCATGCTTTTCACTTTACAAATACATGAGCAGATAAGAGAATTAGTTAAATTTGGATTCTCTAAATTTCAAGAGGATATTCAAATAATTTAATTTTTGTTAAAAAAATTAATTTTAAGCTAATTAAATTAATTTATTTTATATTTAACTTAATTTAGTTTTTAATAATATATTTTAAAAGTGTATTTTTAATTTAATTTTAATAGAATCGAACGAGGTAGAATTAGAACAGGCGTTCAAACCACTAGTTTGAAACTGGACGGAACCGTGATTTCGAGCCGGCACCATCCGATTTCAAATTGTGACACCCTGATCCCATATCGATTGTATAAAGAGGAGATATTTGGCACTTATACCAGGTCCAATGGCATCAATAACACTAATAGCCATTACTTTTTGGTGACGGCCCATAGTGTTATATGAGTGACCCTTGAAGCGTCCAAAGGGAGGTTCAGGGCAGGTTCCATGATCCTTTCACCGGTTCCAAGCCATAACCGGCCGGCTCTTGAATTGTGGCCACCCCAATCGTATTGACCCAAACCAAATAAAAATAATCGATAATAGGATAAGTCTGGTGGGCTGGGAATTGGAAATTATGAACAAGATTGGAAATTAACGACAGCTCATTTTGTCATATGGCTTATATCCCACTTTGGATCCTATGCATCTCACAAGAAAATGCAGTAATCCACGCAAATTTTTGCAGGGAAAAGCAGTACCACGACCATGGTCATAATCGTGGTTGCCTCAGTCGCGGCTGTCTGCCTACTGGTTGTTACCGTTTTCTGCATCACCCGACGGAAATTGACAAGAAGGATTGAAAATAATGAGGGTAAGCTTAAGTTCTCCAGCCTTGCCTGCTGTTCCATGGCATAGCTTCCATCACATTCACTGAAGTTACCAAACCTTTCTCACGAAAATCAGCTGCGGATGAGATCATGACAGCGGAATCCCTGCAATACGATTTTGAGACGGTCAGAGCTGCAACGGACAACTTCTCCGATGAAAACAAGCTGGGACAGGGAGGGTTTGGTACCGTGTACAAGGTCAGTACTCAGTTGTTTCAAGCAACCTGCATGTTAAACCGCTAAGTATTGTTTAAAACTTGATTCCTGGTGCATCTTCTAGGGTCAGCTTGCTAATGGACAAGAGATAGCAGTCAAGAGGCTGTCCAGAGGTCTCGGGCAAGGAGATCAAGAATTCAAGACTGAGGTGCTTCTTGTGGCGAGGCTTCAACACCGGAACTTGGTCCGGCTTCTTGGATTCTGCCTGAGCGGTGATGAGAGGCTCCTCGTCTATGAATTCTTGCCCAACTCGAGCCTTGACCGGTTTATATTCGGTATGAAACCATCCTTGTCTTGTGTTGTTGTCAAATCTCTGAGTAGGACAGACACACGATCGACTCTGTGTTGGAGATGCATTGCAGACCCTGTTAAGCGTCAACAGTTGGACTGGGAAAGGCGCCAGAAGATCATAGGAGGAATCGCGCGCGGGCTCGTTTACCTCCACGAGGATTCTCAACTTCGCATCATCCACAGGGATCTTAAAGCGAGCAATATCCTGCTGGATGCAGCGATGACCCCAAAAATCTCGGACTTCGGAATGGCCCGGCTTTTTGTGGTGGATCAAACCCAGGCCGCCACGAGCAGGATTGTCGGAACTTAGTAAGTCTCCATTGAAACAGTACCATAAATTTGTTGTTTAGTTCTTCTTTTGCTGATTCCGGGATGATCTCATCACCGTGCAGTGGTTACATGGCTCCGGAGTATGCATTGTACGGTCAGTTCTCGGTAAAATCGGATGTTTTCAGCTTCGGCATCTTGGTTCTCGAGATCGTCAGCGGCCAGAAAAACAACTGCTTCCGAAGCGGAGAGACTGTGCAGGACCTTCTGAGCTTTGTAAGCCATGGATTGTTAAATAATCTGTAAAGCTGGCCGAATACCTGAATTTTCTCCCAGGCATTCGTTAATGTTTTGAATTTCTGCTTCTCGACAGGCATGGAGAAACTGGAGGGAAGGGACCGTGTCGAATATCATTGATCCATCGCTTGGCAATGATGGGTCAAGGACCGAGATACAGCGATGCATTCACATCGGGTTGCTGTGCGTCCAAGAAAATGCAGCGAATCGACCGAGCATGGCTTCAGTGGTTCTGATGCTCAATAGCTTCTCGATCTCTCTACCGTTGCCCTCCCAGCCTGCAATTTACATGCACAGCAACATGGAGTCGACCGGTTCGTTCTTGGCCATGGATAATTCCGGAGGCACAGGTTCCGATGAGTCGAAGAGCAAATCTTACCGGGGTTCTGTCGACGAGGATCCTATAACCGATCTGTTTCCTCGGTAATTCTGGGCATGTTCAGTGCATGCAGTGCGAGGCCCAGTCTCCCAATGGATCGATCATACAAACCCGTGTCTTTTACCTGTTACAATTGACAGTGTCGTTTTCATTTCGGAACATATATCAGATCTATATGAGTTTGGTCACCGAGATGCTGGATGTTTTGGGCAAACAATGTTGGAATTTGAATTGTGAATGCTGCGTGTAAAATTTTGGGCTAATATATTTACGTATTTTGGCCAAATTATTACTTTTAACACGAACTTTTTTCGTATAATATAAAAATGTATGAACTTTAAAATATTTGTCCTATTTAGTATAGTGTCATAAAACCTTAAAATTGATGGAATTTGCCGACCGGTCATGTTAGTGTTATACATGTGGTAGGCGGAATGTGATGTGGCAAAGCCACATGGACAAGAGTAAAATGTGTCATCTGCCGAAAATCCTAAAATCAGAAATCACAATTAGAAAAATGAGTTTTTGAGTATGGGAGAATGAAATTAAGGCTAGAACAAAGAATGGAATAGAAGCCATAATTATAATTTCTTATTTTCGGAATTTTTGGTGGATAAAATATGTGGGTGCCTTCATTTTTTAAATTTAAAGAGTTTGATTGTTGAATATAAATGACATTTTGCCTTACTTGCCCATTTGGTTTTGCCACATCACTCTCTATCTGCCACATTTACAACACTGAACGTGACATGTTAGCAGTATCGGTTAATTTTAATCGGTTTTTTGATATCGTACTAAACGGAATAAGCGTTTGAAAGTGCGCGTGGACAGGCGAAAAAACTCGTGTTAAAAGTGACAATTTGGTCAAAGTACATGTCTAATTATGTTATTAGCCCTAAAATATTCATGGATCAAATGTTGGATATCGTCGATTGCAGACCCATCACTTGATTACAACTGAAGTAGAGATAGAAAGAGATTCTTGAATGAGTTAAGTTTACTATGTCATCCTTGAACTTCACCAATAAATGTTTAACCCGTTATTATTAAGTGTCATCATTTTTTTATTTATTAATAGTATTTATTTTTAATCAAAATTTAAAATATTTACTCATGTATAGAATATTCATTGGCTAAATTCACCACGTCATCCATATAGGGAATCTAATAGAGGAAAAGATAAACACAGAGAATTGCATGTAAAAACCTCCAAATGAATTGGAGTAAAACCACAGGCAAAGTATGAAAGGATTTCACTCTTAACAATTATTTACAACACATTTTCTCTGTTAATAAAGAGTGAGCAATAACAACAACTACTCTATTATAACATGAGAAACTACCCTCAATTTACGAAAGAAAAGACGGAATAATTTAGGAGACTCACTAGTATTCTCTTTCCTCTAAAACTCTCTCCCTTTCGCACCAAACTGGGACTCTCACTCTCGACTCTTGACCGGCCATCTGTGGTGGCCACGTGAGGCACCTCTGCGTGGGACCTCTTCCTCCGACAGCTCATTCTTCCATTTGTGGCCATCTGTATATAGAGGTTTTTCACCGCCAAAGGGATGGCGGTTTACTCCATCAAGATAACAATTGTGGGCTGCGCCTTGCCAATCATGCATGAGTGGACAACTTCCTTTTTTTTTTTTTCCCTTTAATAATACAAAAGTGGCTTTACCGCCACATCACAACTATTAGATAAATCCACTTAATTTTTTTAATAAATTCGATTTCAATTTATTGTTTGGCTCATATAAGATTCACTCCTCGACACTATGGATGAAACTAAAGAGTACGAGAAGAAACATGAACATCCGAAGTTACGCTATACCTAAATTGTCTTAGTTATATGAGAAACGTCCACGGTCTATAACAAAGAATCCAGTGAATAAAAATAGAGCCACAACTTAACAGAGATATTCCAATCCCGTACCCAAACTCTCTTTAAATAATTGAATATAATTAGTTTGTAAAAATTCTAGGCATTGTTACATATTGTGTACAAGAATTTCTCCTAAAATTTATCATTTATCTCTTTCTTTAGTCTTATCTCACTTGACTTAGTTTTCTCTATCGGTAAATGATTGAAAAATTCTTAGGGGAGCAGAGTTTGTGGTAAACGTAGCCAATGAATATTGGACACGTAAGTAAATGTTTTAAGTCATAAGTAAAAAATAAATATTATTAATAAATAAAAAAGGATGTGATACTTAATAATAAAGTGTAAAATATTCATTAGTGAAGTTTACCGATGAAGTTACTGTTCGGGCAAGAATCTCCGGTAAATGGTTGTATTCAACAAAGCAGTAACTTTCCGCGTCAACCCAAGTCAATGTTCAGCATGACCAATCAAAAGAAAACAATATGGAAATCCCCACCAGTCAATTATTCGTGGTATCCTCATCCCCAAGCTAACTAACGGATCCTCTCTCGACAATGTTAATGGCGAATGTCCGGTCAGTTTTCCAGTCAACACAGAATCTCCGTTCAGTCCTCCTCCTCGGGCCCTTCCTCCTCGTGGCAGCCACTCCGATCGACCTCTGCTGCAGGACCACTGGAAACTTAACCATCAACAGCGCCTATGATGAAAACCTCAGCTCCCTCCTGAGCTCCATTTCCTCCGACAACTGAGTCACTTACGGCTTCTACAACTTGTCCTCCGGTCAGGGCCCCGACCGAGTCAACGGGATCGCCCTCTGCAGGGGTGAAGATGCCCTCCTCGATTGCCAGACCTGCACCATGAATTCGAGCCTCGAGATCATCCGGAGGTGTCCACTACAGAAAGAAGCAATAATGTATTACGATGAATGCTTGCTCCTGTACTCCGACCAGTTGATCTTCGACGTGGTTGATAATAGTAATTACTACTACACATGGAACGGGAACAACGTGACGAATGTGACTGAGTTCAATCAGGTGCTGATGGAGCTGATGGATGGGCTGAGGAGCCGTGCTGCCGCCGGCAACTCGACCAGGAAGTTTGCTGTCGGGAACAGGGATGCGCCAGATTCCCAGACCCTTTATGGGCTTGTCCAGGTAAGAACCACAAAAAGAGTTCGTCTTTGTTCTTTGTGTTGACCTTGTAATTAGACGAGTTGGATCACCCTGAACACTTCGGATTCATGAGCAAATAATATGAGAAAGAAATGAGAAAGATGATTTGATATAGTTCTTGCTGCTTTGATCTTGGGTTTGATACTTATTAATGGCGAGTTCCATGACTATTTTATCCCAAAAAACCTTGTCAAACAGCGGAAAGTACAAATGATGACTAGTATTACATAACACGAGTTTCTTTTAAGAGTTTTTCGGATTTTTTAAAATAATTCTTAGAAATCTTATTTAGAATTAGAATTTATATTTTACAGACTAAATTCTCCTTTATAAATTTATTAATGTGAGAATGTGAGAATTCCCTAGGACAGGAACCTCTTGAGATTACTGTACTGCAAGTGCTTCATGACACAGAAGTATCTATCCAAGCTTTTCCTTTTGGGTCAAGCACCACCTGGTATCCATCAGTATAATGGTCGTGACTAATCAATCTCTGTTCTGGAAAATGATACATGCAGCATTCAAAAAGAATTCAGGATGAAAACAATTCTCTGCAACTGAAAGCACAAACCAACAGACATGACTTCTGTTGCGGTGTTGTGTCCTTGACAGTTTGGCCTTGAGAGTTGAGATATAACCTGCTCATGTTCAGGCGTATCAATATCTAGCATTATCCAAAACCATAATCCTAAATAGTGAGAGAATTAAATCAAAAAATTCACATGAAAATATCTAATAAATGTTATTTATTTCTGACATGTGAGGCACATTACGGGGAAAACACTTTCTCACTTAAACCTCTAAGCTCTATGATCAACTTTGTACCTTTCTGTGAGCCTGTAAGGTCTAAGCCCAGCCCATTCAAGTCCATTAGTATTGTTCAAGCCCATTAATTAATTTATTATTATTATTATTATTATTCTGCCCCACCGACTTAGCAATCCCACGTATTTATCAAAAACTAGTCAATCACTTTTCATTTTATCATTCCAATAGAGAAAGAGAGGGTTGAAGAAGGAGACAGAGCCGCAGAAGATCAGAGGTTGAAGAGGAGATATAGGTAAGGAAAATAAGATATAAATAATATTAGTTTCGAGTTTAATAAACTTTATTACTTAATAGTATATTATAGTTAGTATGATTTGGGTATAAAAGTATGATTAATAGGATATGTGAAATATTATAGAATTGATCATGGTATATAAGTTCACCGTATTCCTTGGCAGCAGAATTGTGAGGAAAAGAAGATGTGAGCCGAGAGATTCTGGGAGGAATAGGTGATAGAAACACGATGTAAATGATATTCAATTCAAATTTTGTAGGTTTTATTATTTAAGAGTATATTATCGTTGGTATGACTGAGATATAAAAATATGGTTAATGAATATGTTAAGGTCATAAAGTTGACTATTGTGAAGTAGATTAAGCTCGATAAGTATTAGTATGATTATTTTTACGGTTATTTTATTTAAATACATACGTGACCATACTATATAGGTTCGTATATATTGATTTTTGCTATGATCATCATGATAGGGATTGAGAAGATCCAAATTAGACCTCCCAAAAACCAAGATTCGTAAAGGATCAGTGAAGGGATGGTGAGTATTTTATTCCACTATAAAATGGATCTCTATATGTATGTGTATATTGAATATGATACATGACTATTGTACTAATATTAATGTTATGAGATATATATATATATATATATATAGAGTAAGAACTATGAGGATGTATGGATTGGAAAAGGATGAATTAGAGTTATTAAGATAAGTTATGATTGATTGATTGATGTGGCCACGGGTGTAGTGCTGCTGATCCGGCAGGATATAAAACGGGCCACCGACCGTTGATCCGGCGGGAAAACGGACGACCGACTGCTAATCCGGCGGGATACAAAACGGACGACCGTTCACGGTACCGTCATAACTCTCCGCGAGGTTAATGCAGCCTTGTGGCTACTTATTGTTTGTATTGGATTTCAGTGTGTGTATTTTAAGTATAATAATATGAGTTATATGAATAAGTATGTGTATATTGTATATATATATATGTGCAATAGAGGCTATTATGACGGTAAGAATGGAAGTTCGGTGCAAATCATAGGATTAAGATATTTGAATATTTAATAGATATATAAAAGTTCATTTTATTTTAGAATGATTTACTCACTGAGCCCGCAACTCATCCCTGCGATATTTTTTTGTGCAGCTAAGTAGAAAGGGACGAATCACTTGGAATAGCCATTTTGTTCCGGGGATCATCGTGGAGCCTTTGTATTTAGATCCTAAGGGTATGTAAGTTATAGTTATAATAGTTCTGTATATAAGACGTTACGACCTGAGTTTTTGATTGAATTTATTTTGGATGGTCGGAGGATAAGTTACGGTTGTGAATGTGATGTTGGAGTAGGGATTATCTGAATTGGTATTATAGCAGGTATATGTTTAATGTGAAATATGACAAAAACAAGGGTAAACTCTGCCAAAATTTCGGGTCGTGACACTTTCATCAACAAGATGAATAAATTACAGCATCGCTGAGATGCAAGGAAAAGCAGCACCAAGAGGAAATGGAAATGAACTTTTGGTACAAGGACAGTGAGATCATGATAAGGAACTCCGAAAATGGTTTCTTGTCATCTGGCATTATAAGTAGAGCCGTTCTTTTGCAGAATTGCAAGATTCAGCTCAAAATCTTGCATTTGAAACCTTCACAAATTGCACGGGTATGAGAGGGCGACACAAGAACCTCCTGACTTACTGAATTGGCAATAGCTCAAAATGGCTGGCATGAGAATGGCAGCCACCGTAAGCTCATCAAGCTGCGAGGCTCAGCTCTCAGGGCTTGGAAAGAACAAAAGTCTGAAAATCATTACAAGTTTCCAGCCATCAATTTCCTTTTCCATTCATCGTCCAGTTGGGAAGCTACTTGACATTTCTTCGTGGAACCAAAAATCTTCCCTGCCTTTTTCAAATACAAATGGCAGCAACCCTACATTGTAAGAAAAATTTAAGAAAACAACGGAGACCTAGCAACTATAATTCATTTTCAGGTGCAGGACGAGAACTCTTACATATCAGTTCGGAGATCCTCTAACTGCTTTCCTACTTCATGATTTAAAATTGATGGGAGGAGCACATTTGAGAGTTTCTTCTTCCTGCAAGTATCACCGTAATAACTTTTACAAATTCACTGGTCCAAAGGATAATTGAATATCCCACAAACACAGCGCCACTGCCATACCACTTCATTCATATTATTTGATCTAAGGGAAGACCACTTTGCACTGCAAAAGCAAAAGGTTGGAGGTCCTGCTCCACTTGCTCATACACAGCAGCAACCATTGTTGGAAACTTCCCCATTTCCGTTCAAAGGTTGTCAACAGGGTCTCAGCTCCCATTTTTTGTTGAGTAAGCACAATCCCTATAGGTGGGCATATTGTCCTTGGTCCACCATATGTTTTATAACCTCATCAGCTTCAGCAAGCCTCCCAGCATTTTGCAGATTACTCACTAAGGTACTGTATACAAGAAAATTGGGATTGCAGCCTCTTTCTTCCATCTCCTTGAGCAAAGAACATGCCTCAGAGAATCTCCCCGCTATACAAAACCCACGGATCATAGAATTATATGTAAACACATTTGGTAGCTGCCCTTTTGTGATCATATCATTGAACAATTCCTTGGCTTTGTCAAGCTCCCCTACCACTATATAACCCGTGATAATAACAGTATAGCAGGACAACATCTGGAACACAATCATTCTTAATCATCTCATCGAAGAAGTACCTGCATGCATCTATGTTCCCAGCCCGGCTCAACCCGTCCATCAATGTCGTGAAATGCAGAACCCTCGGATCCAAGCCTACCTCCTTCATGTGGTTCATAAGATTTAGAGCTGAGAGCGGTTTGTTCCCTTTACCAAGAACATGAAGGAGTATATTATACGTGTGACACCCGTGGAAATCAGGAGAGAAACCTTGCTTGCCCATCTCATCGAGCAGCCTATGGAACTTATCGAGCTTCCCCAGCCTATAATTCACGCACATCACAACATTGTAAGCTAATATATCAGGAGAATGACCATCTGCGAGCATCTGCTGACACACCCACTCGATCAACTTGTACTGTTTCGGCCTATAAGGCAGTGCAAAATCGCATTGTAAGAGTGCTTTAAATGCCGAAAATTAAAAGTCTTGGACTTTACGAACCTCTCCACAACTCTCTTAGCTAACCCAGCCTCCTCACAAGTACCTATCAGGATATTGAAAGTCCGAGCAGATGTCGGGAACCCTTTCCCAACCGTCTCATCTACCAGCCTCCACATCGCCGGGGGGATGTGGCCCAGTCTGATTGCCAGGCCTGCCTCAAAGACTCGAGCGCCAAGATCGTCCAGCTGTGCCCCGTGGAGAAGGAAGCATTTATATGGTATGAGAACTGCATGCTCCGGTACTCCGACCAGCCGATCTATGGGTTGATTGACGATTATCATGTGTTCTTCATGTGGAATGTGGAAAACGCTACGAGTGTGGCCGAGTTCAGTCAGGCGGCGAGGGAGCTGATGGACGGGCTGAGGATTCGGGCTGCCGCCGGCAATTCAACCCTGAAGTTCGCTGCTGGGCATGCACCTGGACCGGATAACTTAACCATTTATGCGCTTGCCCAGGTAACAGCCACAAGAAAGTTGGAAATATTGATAATTTATATGAAACTTTGCACTGTTGTGGAACGAATTTGTTATTATATACTCGAGTGACCCTTTGGAACTTGGGATGAGCATGGCAATGTCAGTTTGTCTTTTGAATACATTCTGTCGCATTGATCCCTCCAGATCTGCATGGAGATCTTTGCACGGATCAAGTGAAAAAACTTGGATTCTATCTTACAGCTTATCACAGATCTATAAACACAAATAGTATGAGGAAGAAGTTAAGAAACTACGGCATTTACGCATGATGATTGCCTGTTTATTTTAAGGACATTGAATTCAAGTTCGATTCAATTTACTCATTGATCAGGTTTTCTCTGGTACAGTGTACTCCGGAAATATCGGAATCCCAGTGCAACGATTGTCTCCTCACAGTGATCGACGACTTCTCCATGTGCTGCGCTGGGAAGAGGGGAGCAAGGGTGATGGGTCCTGACTGTAACATGAGGTACGAGGTCAATCGGTTTTACGAACCATCTGCGGAAGACATTCTAGCCCCTGCGCCTGTTTCTCCTCTCAATCCGACAAATGGCACCACAGCCACAGGGCAACCCCCCAAAGGTCCGTTTGTTTTGACTTGTAATCCTTTCTCTTTCAAAGAATAAGGATTCCTTACGGAAATGACACTTCTAGTTGGACAATTTCTTGCGCCTAAACACCACAGGAATGAATCCAATTGTTAAGAGGATTTTGCGACCAAAGCACTCCATTGGAATCTTCGACCGATCTGTGACGGAGAGATTTCAGTAGCACAAGATTGAGCCAGTTGGGTATGATTTGGGCTCCCGATTCTGGAACCAAACACCATGTACGATATAATAAGATACGATCCATCGCACATCTTTCAACTGAGGATGAGCGGATTTGTATGGACAATAAACAAAATCGTAGAATTATTGGGGTTGAGTGTTTGAGGATCAGAATACACGATGAATTACATGGAAAAAAAAGGGAATATATGATGAATGTGGGAGGAAAATGAGAATGAGAGAGGTCGGGATCAACGATCTTTTTTGAGCAGAGTCGTAACGGATGCTTGTTTATAAGAGATTGAGATTATCTCGATAAAGCTCTCATCTCCATTTTTGATTTAGTAGGTCGCTTGCTCTCATTTACCCTTTCCTCTCAGTAATTTTCCCTTTTGACTTTGTTCATGTTTTGATATGTGATTGACATTCTACTTCTGATGCTCAAACTTCTTGTCCACTCATTATCACGGACACTCCATGATCATTCTGCAAGCTCTCAAGATATTCCAATAATGAAGCCCTTATGAGACTATTTTCATGAATACCAGATAGTTTAACAGAGAAGAAAGGTTCTCCCAGACGAAGGATAGTCATAACAACAATATTAGCAACTGGGATTCTGGTGCTCTGCTCTCATTCGCTTTGTTTATGATAAAGAGAAAGAAAGGCGGGGCAGTTCAATATGAGTAATGCATATGAACATTGTTCAGTTTGTTCATTCGTTCGGCTTATCTATATTTGAAATCAGGGAGAAGGAAGCCTTCTGCTATCCCAAATGTGGCATTCTTTGACGATGATGGATCTTTGAGCATGGAAGATCTCGAAGAGGATGGCAGAAAATTAGATTTTCCATTCTTCAGTCTCAGCACCATCTCTGCAGCCACGAGCAACTTCTCGTTTGTTAACAAGCTCGGAAAAGGTGGATTTGGTCCCGTTTACAAGGTATTCCTATTAAAACTTTCTGATGTTCCTTTGAGATCCTCTTTCCCTCAGACAAATTTAATATGCAGGGAATACTAGCTAATGGAAGGGAAATAGCAGTCAAGAGATTGTCCAAATCTTCGGGACAAGGAATGGAAGAGTTCAAGAATGAGGTCAAATTGATTGCTAAGCTGCAGCATAGGAATCTTGTGAAAATCCTGGGCTATTGCATACAAGAAGAGGAGAAAATGTTGATATATGAATATCTGCCCAATAAAAGCTTGGACTCGTTTCTTTTCGGTAAATCCTATTCCTATACAATCGATGAACGGTTTCAAGCAACTATGTGTAATTGTCTAGTATCATTCGTTGACGTTCTTGGTTACTCGACTTATAGATGAAGAGAAGAAGACTCTGCTAGACTGGAATAAACGCTTTGAAATTGCATGTGGGGTAGCTCGAGGGATCCAGTACTTACACCAGGATTCGAGGTTGAGAATCATCCACAGGGATCTGAAAGCAAGCAACGTGTTGCTAGATGCTTCAATGAACCCGAAAATCTCTGATTTTGGCATGGCGAGGATATGCGGGGAGGATCAGATCGAAGGAAATACTAGACGGGTTGTAGGGACATTGTAAGGACCATATCAGATCAGTTCTTCAGAATATTCTTGAAATTTTCTCAAGAAAATTTACGGACCTGATGACACTAACTCTAACTTTCTTACTGTGCTTGTGAGCCCATAAATTTTCATTTGGGTTTAAACCAATTAATATAAGTCCAAAGCCCATAAATTGGCCCAACACCCTCTCATGTTTATCTGCCCAGCACTTGCAACCCCACGTACTTATCCAATACT
The DNA here is from genome assembly GCA_037672795.1 of Lagerstroemia speciosa. Taxonomy (NCBI): domain Eukaryota; kingdom Viridiplantae; phylum Streptophyta; class Magnoliopsida; order Myrtales; family Lythraceae; genus Lagerstroemia; species Lagerstroemia speciosa. The sequence continues at coordinate 5,966,443 of CM075302.1, read as the reverse complement.
TCAATTACATTTTTAAAATAATAATAATAATAATATATCTCCTGCCATTTGTTCTTAAGACCAACGAAACGAGAGAGAGAGAACATAGCTGACCGGCAAGACTGGGAGAACAGCGGGGAGCTGAGGGCGAAAATCATTGAGAGAAATCAAGGCGAGGTAGGAATCGAGTTCTCTTCTTCTTTGAGTTTTTAAGTTATACGATCCTTAACCTTTACTTTTGACTTGTTTGTTCCAAGATCCATCTCTGCTATTTGACTGAGAATCTCAACCAACGGTAGATTTGTCCACTTAGTTGGAATCAAGTTTTGGAATTTTCCTTTTTGCTGTAGTTGATTAGTTAAGATACATGACTTATGTGTTTAGCTCTCATTTTCTTCGTTTTGCCTCTGCCTCCCTTGTTCTGGGGTTTAGCCGAGTCCGAAGCAAAAATAAAAAAAAAAAAAATAAAAAAAAAGAAAAAAGAATCGAGATGGCTACGGACATTGAAAGAAATGGAAGCGAGATATGCTAGAAGGAAATCTCATGTGCCGGTCTATTGATTTATGCATGTATGCATGATTTTTATGTTTTCTTTGCACTTATTTTATTATTCATTTCCTTACGAGTCATTGAATTGTTTAACTAAAACTATTAGAATGTTAGTGATGACTAAGGTTCCAACGGGTAAATGAACAGGGATCATTAATTCCATTGAGCCTAATTCTTATTTTGGTTCGTTGGCCGAATTGTCTAATTATTGATGGTTAATTGGATTAGGATTGTTTAGTTATAATATAATCCACCGAATCAAAGTAGTGGGGTTACAATCGTTTCCCAATTCTTAAATGGTGGAATTTGATTTATAAAGAGTATTTCCAATTCTTTGATTGACTGATTAAATATACTAGTCAGTAAGTGATTAGAATTTGGGTTCTTTCAATTGAGTAGCTAAATTGTCAAGTGGAGGCAGCTTCTAGCAGTGGATACATGGGAGATAAGCTGTTTCATGAATTTGATTGAGTTGCTAATTTTGTTTAATGCAAGCCTCTAAATTATTCTAATAACTTGGAATTATGGTTTTCTCGACCTGAAATTGAGAGTGATTATCTAAGGATCATTGGTTAAGCAAGTGCCCCGTAAACGTCATTCGAATTAGAGAACCTATCATAATTGGCTATTTTGAAGTATTGGTAGTATTACAAGTTAGTTGAGGTCTATGAGATACCATTGTGAGTAAATTTGAATAATTGAATAGACAGAGCCTTTTGAGGTAGATTGGTGGTATAAACTTGACTTCTTTGTATGATTATGATGATCAGGAGCTGAGGAGACTGGATCTAGACATCTCAAGTACTAATCCGGTGGAGTGGTTCGGTGACAGTGAGTATTTTATTCCATTATAAAATGGAACTATATGTTAAATGTGCTATAGAACTATATATTAAATATGCTATGTCACTCTTATATTAGTATAATCATTATGAGATGTTGAAATTTCTAGATATATATATTGAACTGGTGAGTAAGAAACTACGATGTGTGTGTGTATATATATATATATAGGTGGAGAGGAAAGATATGGAAAATAATTAGTAATATGTGTGTGTATATATATATATCAATCATAATACATGACCATTGTAATAATAGGACTGTTATCAGATTATGAAAATATGAGTATACGCATATAAATATGAGATTTATGGATTTGAAAATGATGAATTATAGTTATTGAGATGAGTTATGATTGATTGGTTGATGTGGCCATAGGTGTAGTGCCGCTGATCCGGCGGGGTATAAAATGGGCGACCGACCGCTGATCCGGCGGGATACAAAACGGGCGACCGACCGCTGATCCGGCGGGTATAAAATGGACGACCGACCGCTGATCCGGCGGGTTATAAAACGGACAACCGTTCACGGTACCGTCATAACTCTCCACGAGGTTAATGCGGCCCTGTGGCTACTTATTGTTTGTATTAGATTCTTGTATGTGTATTCATGAGTATGAGATGTGAGACATAATGTATATAGTTAGGTGTATATATATATGTGTGCCAATACATGCAGGACATAAATATTATTACGCGACTAAAGTTTTTAATGTTTAATATATAGAAGTCATTTTATTTTGGAATAATTGCTCACTGAGAGTTGTCTCACCCCTTTTATATATAAATCTTTACAGATAAAGTTAAAGTCAGCTTGACGAACACGGCGAACAGAGTTAGTTAGCGGGGATCGACGTGAGATTTTGGTTAGCTGAATTCCGTAGTTTATAGAAATCAATTTAAATGTTTATGGTTTTGTATACATACGTTACGACCTGGAAATTGTGGTACAGTTTTATAATAGTTATGTTGGAGATTTTATGAGATTATTTTACAGGTGTTTGTTTTTTTTTTCTGATTTTGGGATATCCAAGTTTTAGGGGAAACTCTGCCGAATTTTCGGGTCGTGACAGTGCTGCCACAGCGGTTACATGTCACCAGAGTATGCCATGGAGGGGCTGTTTTCGATAAAATCGGATGTCTACAGTTTTGGAGTTTTGCTGTTGGAGATCATTTCTGGTAAAAGAAACAGCAGCTTTTACAAGGAGAATTCGTCTTCCAACCTAATTAGCCATGTAAGGAAGCCACATATCGATAAATAAGAACTTATCAGCAACAATATAATGTACATGAATTTCCAAAATTTGTCTATGAAAACTTCACATTTTAACAGGTTTGGGAGTTGTGGAAAGAAGGGTCATCCTCAGATATTGTTGACCCATCACTCGGCAGTGCGTTTCCCAAGCAGGAGGTCCTCAGATGCATCCAGATCGGGTTGCTGTGTGTGCAGGAATTCGCCACAGACAGGCCAACCATGTCGGCGGTCGTGTTCATGCTTGGAAACAGCACGACGCTTCCTTCTCCGAGGCAGCCTCCTTCTGCTTTCACGAGGAATCAGGACAGAGCCAGCAGCTCGCCTTCCGGCGAAAGGAACCACTCAGTAAATAACATGTCCCTTACTGCTGTCGAACCACGCTGAACGAATAGGACGAACACATGTGTTACACGTCTATTGTGTAGCATCTTAGCATTCACGGTAGCTCAATAAAACGTATCAGACATCAATAGTAAGATCTGATGCATTTTTTCCGATTACAGAGGAACAACGTGGTTACAAACTTTCGAAAGTCAATAATCAGAGTCCATTTGGGAAGTTGCATGATTGATTAATTAGGTAGTATCTGAGTTTGTTGTTTTTGCATCATATTTGAGCAGGTTATTATTACGTACCACAAACCACGTCAAACTTGAGTATGGAGTTCGTGACTAGTAAGACTAGGATAATGGCTAGTTTGTGGTTAGTTTTGAGTGTGGATTTTGAGGAATTATATTCGAGACCAAAAGAAAAATGTCTAGTTCATGGTCAGTAAATTGATTACAAAAGAGAAAGCCTGACCCAAATAAAGTGGCTGCCCCATGGACGGAAGAGAAAATCCACCTCGTGGTCAGCCATCCCCCTCATCCTATACAGAAAAAAAAATGTCCAACTCGAGATCAGTTGTTGAAATCAAATATTTTAAAAGCATGTGATAAGTGTAAGCTGCGTTGTCACGTGAGGAGTATTGAGGAGTCAATTTCACATCAAACAATAATATTTTAAAACCTAATATAGAAAAAAAGGGGGAATTATATTGTGTTGTAATTTAAACTTTTAGATAAAAACGAGTCTAGTCCCATCTAGACTAAGGGGAAATTGTACATTTACATTATGACCATGACCTCTCTCTATTTTTTTTTTTTTTTGAAAGAGCATGAAACGCTGTGTAAATCCTACAAGCTATATAATTCCTAGAATTTGAAATCGAAAAAGACTAACACCTTTTACACTATGCTTGGATTGAGAGATTTGGAGGGATTTTGAAGGGAGGGGAGGGGAGGGGAGGGGAGGGATTTAAAGGAATAATTTATTCCTCTAAATAACTTGTTTGGATATTATTACTAGATGAGGGATTTGAAGGGATAGAAAAGTTAATTTGACCATTTTACCCTTTTAATTTAGAAGACCAATCGAACGAGAGAAATGCGTAAAAGAGGCATAGTAGTTTCATGGTGATATCGAAACTATAATAAAATTGTGGTTTTGTTGTAATCTCGAGAGGCTTAGGTGTTGTGACCTGGTGGTTGTCAAGAAAGGGAAAAACGTGTTGTGGTCGTGGTTTGATGATGATCGAGCAGGAGAAGACTAGTGTGATTATATAATTATATGATGCGAAATCATGGCATTTGTAGGGTTCTTTTAAGAAATAACTGTTTTTAGTTTTATCTACAAATTTGCTATCCTTCCAAACTCTTTCTAATAATTTACCCAAACAATAGGTTATACTATCCATTCAAATCCCCCAAATCCCCCAAATCCCTCGATCCAAACAAAGCATGGTATGCATATGGTAAGACACTTCAATGATGATGATGATGGTAGTCTGTATCTTTTTACTGGAATTCAGAAGGTCTATAAGTCTCAAACTAATTCAATTTAAGCCGAGTTGGCTCACAAAAGGGTAAAATTCTCCCAATACAATTCTTCTACGTTAACAAAGACTCGAACCTGAAATCTTTGTTGAAGGGAGTAAAATATCGAATAACGAATTAACTCATATCGGTATAGTTCGCATGCTTTTTTTTTTTTTTTTAAATTTTCAATGGGACCATGCAATTCTAATGAGTTTGGTCAAAGGAATTTGTTGAAAAATGAATCACAAAAACAAGTCCCTCCCACGCCCGATTCATCATATGCAGTGGATATTAAACTGGGGGAGTAGGGAATGACTAAGCATTACTTTCTTCTGAAAAAAAAAATTTGTAGCAATGGTGACTGTCACTCTAACTATATAAACTCCCACTACAGAGTAAAACTCTCACAAGGTGAATTTTCTCCATTTACAAGATTCAAACCCGAGAACTTATTTAATGAGAAGAGACATCCTACTATATCAACCAATCTACTTTTGTAACACTTTAACAATTTATAAATAAGTAAATTCTACTTATTTCATGTGTTGAGCTGAATAGGTGATAGATAGAACAATGATATGTACGAATAATCATGTACCACTTATCTATAAGATTAGACTTATAAACCTTTGTAAATCACCAATAAAATTCAAATGTATAACTTCAGAAAATATTAAAAGAAACTTTTATAAATTTGTACTATAATTTTTGGGTCGTAACGGTTGTTACAGAATTATAATGATTCAACTAGATTATAAACTAGTATACTTCTAACTACCATAAACTTCTATAAATCCCGAGAACAAAATGTCAATTCCAAACAGTTTGTCTTTCTTCTACTTAGTTGAAAAAATATCGCAGAGATTGAGTTGCTAGCTCAATGAGTAAATCATTCTAAAATAAAATGATTTTTTATATTAAATATTTAAATATTTTTGGAGGCATAATTTGCACTAGATTTTCATTCTTACCATCATATTATTTCTCATATTATTCTCCCGCATATACACACATATCCATATACCTCATATCTCAAATCTCATACTCATAAATATACATATAAGAATTCAATATAGACAATAAGTAGCCACAGTGCCACATTAACATCGCGGAGAGATATGATGGTATCGTGAACGGTCATCCATTTTATTACCTGCCGGATCACCGGTCGATCTTCTGTTTTATTACTCGTCGGGTTAGCACTTGATCATCCGTTTTATTACCTATAGGATCAGCGATCGGTCGTCCGTTTTGTATCCTGCCAGATCAGCGGTCGATCGTCTGTTTTGTATCCTGTCGAATCAGCGGTCGGTCCCCCGTTTTGTATCCTACCAGATCAGCTATTTAACACTCATGGCTACATCAACCAAGCATTCGTAACACATCCTATTAACTATATTTCATCCCTTCTTCCAATCCATAGATCTCATACTTCCTCGTATAAATATCATATTTTCATAATCTCATAACCACTATAATAATATAATTGTCACAATTTCATGTTTAATATACGCAAATTCATTTCATAATGGAATAAAAGTACTCACCATCCTAGAACAACTTCATCGTATTAGTCCTCAAAATATATAGATCCAATCTCCTCAGTTCCTGACCATTATAATCATACAAAGAAGACAAGTTATACCACCAACAATACCTCGAATGCTTTGTCTATTCAATCCTTCGAGTTTACCCGCAATAGTATATCACAGATCTCAAGTCATCACTCTATATTCATTCCATTCCCTGAAACTAATTAACCCAAAAGTTGAATTACAAATTCGTCACCATATATCAACCCTTAGTCTAACATATCAACATATTAGATTTCGATTAAAACTTGAAATTGTAATTAAAGACACTTGACCCACATAACACCGGCTCTTCGAACTGAAATAGCAAGCCATCACAAACTATAACATCTCGTTCTATAATTTTCAGAAAGCAACTCGTTTCTTGTCTCCTAATTCCAAAATTAATTACGATAAGGTAAAATAAAGGCTATGAGAATACAGAGAAATGAATGAATTTAACTAGACATATCACTAACTAAAATTCGTTGAGCTAGCTATTCTCTTACAACCATTTTCGGCCACTCCAGTCATCGTTCTTCAAATCACCTCCTCTTGATTTGTTCTGCCCTCTTTTATTTTCATTTTTTTTTCCTCTCCGCTATTTCAATTTGTCTACCTAAATCTCCTCATCTCTCTCTTTTCTCCCATACATCACAAACCCAAATTCACGAAAGATTAATTAAAACACCAGTTTTCTCACAAATCAAGTAAACAGAAGCTAAATAAGAAAAGTTATCTTATAAAAATTGAATAGCTATCTCACGAACTACCCAGTCCTAGTCTTAATGATTAAACACTCAAATAAAAGAAATTTTAGTGAACTAACACAAAATAATTTCAGTTACATACCAAATTTGCCATATATACTCACAATCAGGTTTTCCCCTCAACTCCATTTGATAGTTACCTGGTCTTCTAAACTCGATCTCCATCAGCTCGCCTCTCTCAGCCTTCATCTTGGTCTCTCTCTCTCTCTCTCTCTCTCTCTCTCTCTCACAGCTCGGTTCGCCCCCTGTCCGTACCCCTAAGCTCGAGGCTGGTCCATCTCTCCCCTTCCTCTGTTCTCTCACTCTCTCATGCCATCTGTCTCTCTTACTCGCTGGGTGGCGTCCCTTTTTTTTTTTTTTTGCTTTTTCCTTTTTCACGAGCACGCTTGCTGAACACTCCCAAAGCTGAAGAGGTTGGATATGGACGTGGGGTTTTTAGCCGCTGAAAGAGATAAACATATCGGGCGGGGATTAATTGATTGAAGTTAATGGGCTTAACTTAATTATTGTGGATCACGGGCTTAAATTAATGGGTTTAAATCTAAATAAAATTAACGGACTTACAATGAGACTAATCTCTTATAGGACTGATAATATTTTACATTGTGTCAGAACCAGTTAGATATTATAGGGATAGACAACTCATAGGCTCGAGTATAAAACTCGTGGTCAATAGAAAAGTTGAGCATGAAATAAAAATCCTCGATTTATGGTTAGTATATAGCCGGAGTGTGGAAGAGAAAACCTGCCCCGTGATCAGTCATCTTCCTTGCCCAAGAATGAAGAAAAATGTCGTGCTTGAACTCAATTGTTGAGGACGAGTGTCTAAAGGAACATGACAGATGTGGACCACGTTATTACTTGAGAGCTAGTATTGAGGATTGAATTTCATATCGGATAGATTACAAATATAATCCTGATATATAAGAAAAATCGTGTACTGCTACTTATAATCTTAAACTCTTAAATGAATATGAGTACAATAACTTATCAAATCAGTGAATATTTTACAGAAATTTACTTTTCCTTTGCCAAGGGCAAGATTAGTAGGTCTCATGTTAAGAATAGGCTAAACAGATTCTCTAGATAGGATGAAATTCAGATTATGATGGGAGCTATACATGTGAGTACATCCTATGTATGTTTGACTACAATGAATGAATATTACATTTATCCAAAAAAAAATAGTAGGTCTCATGTTATTTTTTGTCGATATTTTGGTCGATAATACTTGGAGGTGGACTTGGGTCTTGAGAGCTTACAGGTAACAAAGTATACAACGTTGCATCTATCACAAATTAATAACTACTTAACACGTCAATGAAAAAAAGTTTAAAATATTTAATGAATTATAAATATAATACCGATGTATTAAGCAAAGCGGGTCTCCAATCCAAAATAAATAAAATCTAGCAGTGGAAACTAATAAAAATTATAAAACAGTCGTTAAATAATAATATGCTAATGACGTTAACAGTAAAAAAACTTTAATTAGTCGCTCAAATTCTCTCATTTCATTCCGTATTTACAATTTTAGGAGAAAAATTTGTCACATCTTTTAGACGAATGGTTTGAAATTATAAAATTAAAGAAGTAAAAATGACATAATATGCTAATGATATTTGTAAATGCTCTGCTTACTTTGTATACTAATGAATTTTAAATAAATTAATCTATAAAAAGTTATAAACAAACGATTTAATTATACAAATTCATCCAAATATTTCACATTTATTTATTTTTATCTTCTTTTTATACATAGTACGGATCCGCATCTAACAAACCTACATATATACAGATACATATTTATATAGTGCCACTGATTTAGGCTCACCTACTCCCAATCCCCGAGCTGACTGACGGGCTGGGATTGACCTCTCTAACGCGAGAAAGTCTTTTATGTCACTGTATTATCATGTGATAATACTTACATCGTGATATTGACCAATTAGAATTAATCATCTTTAGTTTTTTTTCTTTTTAGGTTTTATCAAAAAAATCACATAATTAACTCATTCTAATTGGCCAAAATCATCTTATAAGTACTGTCACATGGTAACATTATGTCATAAAAAACTCTCTTATATCGCCACATGTCCATCACCCACTACTAGCATGGGATACTATACATTTGAGTCACCGTATGTGAGCCCAGCCCATAGGTTTAGCCCATTATGAGGCCTGATGAGAAATTTAAAACCAATTGACATAGTTTATTACTTTTTCCATCTCCACAAATCCCACATATTTATCCTAATCAATCAACTTTCTTTCCATCATTCTGCCATTTCTTTCCCTAGCCACTACAGAGAGCGAGATTCAACTTGAATATTGTCCGGGTAGACTCTTCCATCCCAAAAACACCAAAAAAAAAAAAAAAACCCCGCCTTTCTTAACCTGTGTTCTGATACCACTTGTTGGAAAAGCTTGAGTTCGATTAATTAACAATGCCGCGAATAATGCCTTTCTCTTCTAGTGCAATTGAGATATAATCGAATAATGAAAGTAATAATAAAAATTGGACACAAAAAATTTAGCGTAGAAACCACGATGTGGAGAAAAACCATGGCACCAGACCATACCAACTCAACTTTCCACTATATTAATGGAGATTATACAGTTTTTCTTCAAGAGAATAATCACCAAATCAAGAATCCCTCCCTTGGATCACCGCAATTTGTTACTGCATAAACTACTTTACTAACCTGACTGAAAACAACACTTACTGACCTTCAAATCCGATCTCCCACCGTTTAGAACTTAGTCCCAGGAGTTATGAGACTGCTGCCAAAATTTCGTCCCAATCGGAGTTCGTTTGCCCTTCGTTTCAAGGTTTGATCTTGGACTGCGAGCCCAGAAAAACTGCCCTGTTTTTTCCCTGTTTTCCTAAGCAAATTTCTGCTGTCGCCTGCTGTTTTCTGTCATTTATCCACTGTCCACAGCCCTCACTTGCTGCTATGTATTTTATCGTCCCACAATAAGCCTAATTGTTGCTCGTTATATACTTTCCTTTGTGATTTAAAAGCCCTCAAAAAAGATAACACATGGATCACAATGAAAACATTAAATTAAAACCCAAATTAACTTAACTGAATAACTGAGCCCAAATCATCCTCCTTGGAGGGATAAACCCAGCATAGTAATGACAATGAGATTGGGCTAAGGGTGGCAGCTGCCAAGTTTGACGATCGAGCCTGGAGAAAAACAACCCAGATATATTGCTTTCCAAGTCAAAAGAGAATTTTGTTTGAACAATATCTATCAATAAATGTTAATATTATATAGGCCAATAGTTTCTAAAAAATCCATTCGAATATTGAATTAGATAAAGTTAGGGGCGTGTGAAAAATAAAACAAAAAAATATCGAATTTCACTATTGGATTGAACCAAATCAAATGAATCATTTTTGTGCAATCATCATTTTATAATCGAAGAAGGTAATCAAGTGTTAATTTGTCGTGTCTGATTTCGGACTCGTGTGACAACTTCAGAAACAAATGCAACATCGAGTATCACAATACAACACGTCAAAATGACATTGAACTCAAAAAGATAGTTGAAAACGAGGGTGATGCAGAGGAGGACTATATATATGACGAATGCGGGAGCGTGACAATCGGGTTAGGTATACACTTTGTTTAATCAGCCGATTTCCAACATTGTGTATATGCATTTGATCCCAACGCCTAGCAAGTAATGGAGCCAAGCATTGATTTATTCATCTTTTGACATAATATGATTATAGTACTCTACTTTGGATGCTCAAACTCCACGTCCACTCATTATTATATGGATACTTCATGATCATTCTGTTCTGCGTGCTCTCAAGAAATGTCAATAGTGAAGTCCCTATGAGACTGTTTTCTTGAATGCCAGATTCGTCCCACGAAGAAGGGTGGTTCTCCTGGAAGAAGGAAGGTCATAACAGCAATATCAGCAATTGTGATTCTGGCGCTTCTGCTCTCATTGGCTTTGACTATAATGAAGAGAATGAAAGGTGCACGAGATGAATTCTTTGCTTTGGTTTCCTCTGTATAATTACCTGCATTGATCTTACACAACCGCAATGTGGGATTGGAGTTTCAAATCAGGGAGAACGAGGCCTTCCCCTATCCCGTATGTGGCATATTTCAATGATGAAGAATCTTCGAGCATGCAAGATCTCCACTGCTACGGACAACTTCTCATTTATTAACAAGCTCGGGCAAGGCGGATTCGGTTCCCTTTACAAGGTATTCCCGCTCAAAAACTTCTGATGTTCTCTTGAGATCCTCTTTATCTGAGATAGGTTCAGAAAAATTTAATTTGCAGGGAGTGCTAGAAAATGGAAGGGAAATAGCAGTTAAGTGACTGTTGAAATCTTCGGGACAAGGAATGGAAGAGTTCAAGAATGAGGTTAAATTAATTGCTAAGCTTCAGCATAGGAATCTTGTGAAAATGTTGGGCTGCTGTATACAGGAGGAGGAGAAGATGTTGATTTATGAATATCTTCCCAATAACTTACACTTACTCTTTTCTTTTCGGTAAATCTCCTACTCCTAGATAATGGATGCAAGATCTTACGCAACTATACACTACTTATCTGGAATAATCAGATGACACTTCTTGGCTACTCAATATATAGATGAAGAGAAGAAGACCATGCTGGATTGGAGGAAACGCTTTGAAATTGTATGTGGGATAGCTCGAGGTATCCTGTACTTAAACCGAGATTCAAGATGGAGAATCATCCACAGGACTTGAAAGCAAGCAATGTGCTGCTCGATGCTTCCATGAACCCAAAAATCTCTGATTTCGGTGTGGCTAGGATAGGCGAGGAGGACCAGATCAAAGGAAGTACCAGACCAGTCGTAGGGTCATAGTGAGGACCATATCAGATCATCAATTCTTCAGAATATTCTTGAAATTTTCTTGAGAAAATTTACGAACTTGCAGACACTAACTCTAACTTTCTTACTATGCTACCACAGCGGTTACTTGTTGCCGGAGTATGCCATGGAGGAGCTGTTTTCGATAAAATCCGACGTCTACAGTTTGGAGTTCCTCTGTTGGAGATCATTTCTGGTAAAAGAAACAGCAGTTTTTACAAGGAGAAATTATCTTCCAACCTAATTAGCCACATAAGAAAGCCGTGTATCGATAAGTAAGAACTGATCAGCAACAATATAAAGCACCTGAATTTACAAATTTTGTCTATGAAAACTTCACATTTTTCCAGGTTTGGGAGTTGTGGAAAGAAGGGTCATATCTGGACATTGTCGGCCCATCGATGGATGGTACGTTTGCCGAGCAAGAGGTTCTGAGATGCATCTAGATCAGGTTGCTGTGTGTGCAGGAGTTCGCCGCGGACAGGCCTACTGTCACAGGGTCGAAAATCACACCGAATTTTCCCGTTCTGTGATGGTGCTAAGCGACCACAGCGCCCTTAGCCAACCAAGCCAACACACGAATCAAGATCGATCGATCGAGGTTAAGCAACAATGATCAAAAACGAGCAACACGAGTAAGGGAAATCATAACTCTTCCATTCACAAAATTGGATACACGAGTCTGAAATAAAACCCTTACACAAGCACTCCCGAATCCCGTGATACAAGAGCACTCACCCGAACTAGAGAATTCCAACTCTGTTCTTCACTCACAATGAGTATGTTCTGTCTTCTGCCAATGGCCGAATTCCAGACTAAGACACAGGGACCCGAAATTCCCAGCCAATCAGATACAAGCACAACTGCCAGAGAAGTTACAAGACACATAAAACTGCCAGGTAACTGCTTCATGATTGGACAACCGCCTGGTCAAAGCAGCTTCGGTCAACGGGTCAACCGTCATCCCATGGTCCGCACCGTCATGGTCCATCGGGTTCACCTGAGTGCCACCCACACTCAGTTGGGTCACATGCACCGAGCATGTACCCATGGTTCAGCCACCATCGCTTGGTATGCTGCTAGCACGTGGTCACGTAGCTAGCAGCGTGTTGCCCATTGTCGCCGCGTGGTAACGTGCTCAGCAGTAGCACGCTATGGTTTCCGCCACGGTATCTCGTTACAAGGTTGCTAGCAACGTAGCGTGCTGCTAGCGCTAGCATGCCACGGTATCCGCCACGGTATCCCGCTACAAGGTTGCTAGCGACGTAGCGTGCTGCTAGCGCTAGCATGCTACAGTATCCGCCACGGTATCCAGCCACGAGGTCACCTGCATAGTAGCGTGCCCCTTGTGCTAGCACGCTACCATGTCCGCCACGAGGCTTGCTCGAGCACCTGATCAAACATAGCCAAGCCGTCAGTAGATCAATAATCGAGCAACATACCGAACACCTGATCGAGCAACACCGTCATGAATTCTAGCCGTGGATCGTGACACCCAACGATCCTCTGATCGAGCATCCCGCTACGTGATCGATCCCGATCGATCACCGTGATGATCATCCATCGCCACACGGTACCACGCTCGTGCCGTTGCGCACACGAGCATCCCAGCACGCTACCATGGATGTGCGTCCACACCCTACTCCTTGGTATCGAGGGAGGCTGCCACCACATACCCCCCCTAAAGAGCTTATTTTAAGTTCTTGCCTTTCGTAGCAGGTGATATTGCTACCAGGGAATTTTACACCAGATTCCCGTCGCTGGAACTCGTAGCGCCGCCACACACCTGAACCACAGTTTTCCCTCTAGCACATAACATGACTGGAATGCTACTGAGGGACTTAGCATCCCAGCCAGTATAGATGTCTGAGCATTAAGGGGCTGACACCTACCATGTTGGCGGTCATGTTCATGCTTGAAAACAACATGGCACTTCCTTCTCGGAGGCAGCCTCCTTCTGCTTTCACGAGGAAACTGGGCAGAGCCAACACCTCGTCTTCCGGTGAAAGGAACAACTCAGTAAACATGACCTTTACTGCTGTTGAACCACGTTGAACCAAAAGGTCGAGCACACATGTGTTACCCCGACATTTGTGTACTATGTTAGCATTCGCGGCAGCTCAGTAAAATGTACCAGACATCAATAGGAAGATCCGATACATCTTTTTTCAATTACAGAGGAAAAACCTCGTTACAAACTTCCGAAAGTCAATAATAAGAGTTCACTTGGGAAGTTGCATGATTGATTAATTAGGTAGTGTTTGAGTAGGTTATTATTATCTGCCACACAGCACTTCAAACTTTAATATGGAGCCTGTGACTAGTAAGACAAAGATCAGAAGAAAAATTGCCAGTATGTAGTTAGTTGTTAAATTTGAGGAATTAAGTCTGAGATAGGAAAAAAAATGTCCAACTCGTAGTTAGTAAATCGGTTATGGAAGAGAAAGTCCGACTCCAATAAATTGCTGCCCCGAGGACGGAAGAAAAAGTCTGCGTCCTAATTAGCTATCCCCCTCGTCCTATACAGAAGAAAAGATGTCCAACTCAAGATTAGTTGTTGAAGTCAGGTGTTCTAAGGGCATGTGGTAAGTATAAGCTACGTTGTTACATGAGGAGTACTGATGAGTCCATTTCACATTGAACAATAATATTTTAAAACCTAATTTAAAAAAATTCTTTATTACTATTAACTAATAGTTTAAATTTTTAGATAAAAACAAGTCTAGTGTAGATCAAGGGAAAATTGTACATTTACACTATGACCATGATTTCTCTCTGTCTTTTCGAAGAGAATGAAGCGCTGTGTAAATCTTACCGGCTTAGAATTTGAAATCGAAAAAGACTAGCGCCACTTTTAATGACCGGAAATGTGTTTGGACTAAGGATTTGTTCAACGAAATTGCCTATAGACCGGGGTAGTATGGCATGCATATGGTAAGACAGTTTGATGATGATGATGATAGTCTGTATCTTTTTCTATACTGGTATTCGAAGTCCTATAAATCTCCGATTAATTCAAATTAAGTAGGTTCGGCTCACTAACGTATAAAATTCTCCCAATACAAGTCTTCTACATTAACAAAGACTCAAATTCAAGACCTTTGTTGAAGGGAATAAAATATTGAATCACTTGAATCAACTCATATCAGTATAGTTGGTATGATTTTTTTATTTTCAAACCATGCAATTCTAATGAGTTTCGTCAATGGAATTCGTTGGAAAATGAATCACAAAAACAAGTCCCTCCCGAGCCCGATCCATCCATCATATGCAGTGGAAGAATAACTGGAGGATTAGGAAATGACCAAGAGTAGTAGCAGAGACAACTCAATCATTCTCATTATGTAAGCTCTCCCAACGTGAATTATTTCTATTTACAAGATTCGAACCAAAGCCCATATTTAAGGGAAAGAGATGCCCTACAATCTCAACTAATATACTTTGGTTACACTTTAAAAATTTAGAAATAGGTAAATTCTACTTTTTCACATGCTAAATTGAGTAAGTAATAGATAGAACTATGATATATGAGAAGAATTCGGTACCACTATCTATACGTTTAGACTTGTGGGTGAACATGGGACATCTATTATAAGACCGATGAATATTTTAAATTGTGTCAGAGCCAGTTATATATTGTGGGGTTACAAAAGTTTGTCATATATGTTTGTCAATTCTTGTAAGTGAGTCCTAAATATTGCAAAGTAATCATTAAGTCTTATATGTTTCCCACAATATAATATCAAATCATTTTCATCACTCACTGTTACTTTAAACTGACATGTGTCAGCACCACATCAACACCATGTCAGCACCGCATTAGCTTACAGTAACGGTAGGTGATGGAAATGATTCAATGTTATAGTGCAGGAAATATATGAGACTTGATTTATTACTTTGAAACATTTAAAACTCAATTGTAAGAATCGACAAATATATAATACTCTCGATATCTTTTTATCAATATATAATATACCCGTGATAGAAAAGCCTCTCCCCTGAAACGGAGCCCACAGAAACCCACATTTTGGTAAGAAAACGTGCTGCATAGTCGTTGCAAGAATCGGAAGGATAATCGAGAGAATTTTCCGTAATTTTATGAACTTCAACCTTTTACCCCAAAACGGTGGTACAATCGAAAATAAATAAAATCTAGAAGCGGAAAATAATAAAATTGTAAAACAATTCTTAAATAATAAAAAAATTTACGGAATTACCACAAAAGTTTGCAAAAGAATGAAAAAAAGGGTCATTTTAGCGATGGAGTTCGACTAAAATCACTTCGGATGACAGATGCTAGTCGAGCATTTTGCCCAAACGACCGTTTTCACTTAGAAACTATTTCATTCAATTGAAAATGGACAGAACTGAGTTTCCGGTCAAAGAGGCCCTTCTAGGTCTTTCGGACCTTCATGTGATCAGACTGGACCATATAAATTCAAGTGCATCTGCACTGCATCAATTTCTTCAATCCAAATTCAAGTTAAATTGATTCATTACATAGTAGAGCTCTAATAGTTATGGATTTTTCATAAAGTTGAATCTGAAAACTTGTCAAAGAGGGGCAGGGGCGGAACGCATGAACTACGACAAACCGTTTTTCTATTCAAACAAACCGACCACTTTCCAGGTCAACCCAAGTCAACCGTCAGCATAAATAACATACTACTTTCCAGGTCAATCAAAGTCAACCGTCAGCATAAATAACCCATCAAAAGAAACCGATGTGGAAATTCACTCCGATCAATTTATCATCCTCCTCAGTGCTCACAGATCCCACCGTCGCCAATATCAATGGCGAACAATCTCCAATCAGTCTTGCCGCCGCCACAGCATCTCCCCCTCCTCCTCCTCCTCCTCTTCGGGCCTCTGCTCCTCGAGGCGGCTGCCATGCTCAAGTACTTCTGTGGGTCCACCGGAAACTTCACCGTCAAGAGCACCTACGATGAAAACCTCAGCTCCCTCCTGAGCTCCATGTCCTCCGACAACTCTGTCACGTACGGATTCTACAACTTATCCTCCGGTCACAGTGTTAGGAATCGTGGTGCAGCGGAAACTATATTTTCAAAAAATTTTATTCATAATCCCAGCGGTCACTTCGAGGTAATTCAGAATTATAACTTAGGAGGGTGTTTAGAATTATACCTACAAGGACTCTGATTCGGTCCCTGTGTTGTATTCCTCGGGTTGACGCTATTTGACGCCGCCTCCTCGAACCGGTATCTTCGATCACGAACCCCCGGGGTTGATCCTTCGAATAGACGCACACGTGCACGTCCTCCACGGTATCCACACCAAGTTTTCTTGTAAAATGGGAAAACCTTTTTCCAAGAACAGTCACCAATTCGAAAAAGGAGTTTTACTCTCGGCTCTTGTTTTTCCAATCAACTCTCTCGGCAGCGAAAATCACAGAAAAATTGGGATACCAAGGCAATCCCTTCTGCATGTCTATTATCTCGCCAAACATTAATTCACCTCTTAAAAGTCATTGATTGAAATCAAACGGTAAGAATGAAACGGTTGATCTTTATCTTCTTCTTCTTTTTTTTTTTATTTAATAAAATAAATTGTGAATGATTACTCCCGATTTATTAATTCAGGTCATTCACATGTATATCACTATATACTTGACCGAATCTCATTCGGTTATTTCATGTATGTATTGCAATTGATTGGAATAATATAAATCCAATAACCTTATCAAATAAAGAATGTGACTGTTATGAACTTATTTCGTGCTAGCAAAATTCAATAGTTCTATCCAAAATTTAAATCTATTAAATTTTGGTTACAAGAAAAACTTGTATTGTGTGTGACCCATTGGGTTCTGCACTGAGCCAGCAGTGGGTCTGATAATTATATTTTAATCTCATTAAACTTTTTAACGAGATTATTTGATTAACTCTTAATCAGATAAACCCACAAGTCAAGATTGACGTCTAGCAACGTTTCATGACTACCCGGATAGTGAGGATTTCAATCTAAGGATCGAACACCCTTTGATGATTAGTTACCGTATAATTAAATCCTTCAGTTATACAATATCCCGAATAAGCTAGGGTATAGATAAAATGTCAAACCCAAATACTTATTCATATGTTTCCAATTCTCAAGTATTTGACTCAATTACGAAACACTGGAAACTCCTTTCCAATTTTCATTGTACTCTGGCCAGAGATTTCTCAAGTCAATACTAAGAAGAATACATAGGATATTCTCTCCTATTAGGAGTAACTGATTCCTTATTGATTACTCACCACCTCCGTAAAAGTCTCATTGGGTTCAGAATACCCTACACACGTCTCAGAGAGTTATGTTAAGGAATATACCAAAACCTCAATTTAACAATTACAAGGTACTATGATAATCTCAGGTCTAAGGATTGTTTATACCTACTATCACCTGAGGATTAGCCTATTGACATTTATTTTAAAATCCATTAGGCTTTCTTCTAGCGAGTCAGTTCAGTGAACTCATTCCATAGTGAGCACTTACACTCTTACATTAGTGACCATTCACAAATAACTGTGAGATCAGTTATCCTCTACTTTAGAGCATGTAACGAGTATACTAGTCTTACCGGATCACCGATCCCCTACTCAGTGACCCTATGACTAGGAACGTTTTTAAACTACGGTTTATGATATTTCAGGTCTCACTGGTATGATCTCATCATAGCCCTAAAATGAACCTCAATTTATGGGTTTCATCATAGTAATAAATATACACAACACATGATGAATGAAAATGCCTCAAATTATATTTCATAAATAAAGATAAAACCAATTACATCATATGTGATTGGATTTAGGGCAAATTCCTAACAATCTCCCACTTGCACTAAAGCCAATCACCTCGGTATCTTATACCCATACTTTCTAGGTGACGTTCAAACTGCTGCTGTGATAGAGGCTTAGTGAATGGATCTGCAATGTTATTCCTTGTGTCGACTCGTTCGACACTGATATCACCTCTTCCAACGATCTCTCGAACAAGGTGATATCTCCTCAGGATGTGCTTTGACTTGTGGTGGGATCTTGGTTCCTTAGCTTGCGCTACGGCCCCGGTATTGTCACAATATAGGGGCACAGGATTTGCAATTTGAGGAACAATTCCCAACTCACTGATAAACTTCTTTATCCACACCCCTTCCTTCGCAGCTTCACTTGCAGCGATGTATTCTGCTTCAGTCACCGAATCAGCTGTGGTGGCCTGTTTGGAACTTTTCCAACTTACAGCACCACCATTCAGAGTAAACACATACCCTGAAACTGATTTACTGTCGTCTGGATCAGTTTGAAAACTAGAGTCAGTGTACCCTTCTAGTTTCAAATCCGAACCACCATATATCAGAAAAACATCTCTAGTCCTTCTCAAGTACTTGAGAATGTTTTTCACTGCTTTCCAATGTTCCTCTCCGGGATCAGCCTGAAATCTGCTTGTTACCCCTAGGGCATATGCGACATCAGGCCTGGTACAAAGCATGGCATACATAATAGAACCCACTGCAGAAGCATATGGAATTCTGTTCATCTGATGTCTCTCCTCAGGTGTCTTGGGTGACATCTTTTTGGAAAGATGGATGCCATGACTCATAGGCAAGTAACCACGCTTACTGCCTTCCATGTTAAACCTCTTTAACACAGTATCTATGTACCTAGATTGGGATAATCCAAGCATCCTATTAGGTCTATCTCTATAGATCTTTATTCCTAATATATAGGATGCTTCTCCCAAATCCTTCATGGAGAAGTTCTTGGAGAGCCAAACCTTGACCGATTGCAGCATCGGTATGTCATTCCCGATAAGTAATATGTCATCTACATACAACACGAGAAAGACGATAGCGCTCCCACTAACCTTCTTGTATACACAAGGTTCATCCTCATTTTTGATAAAATCAAACTTTTTGATTGTCTCATCAAAACGGATGTTCCAACTCCTCGAAGCTTGCTTTAATCCATAAATGGATTTTTGCAGCTTGCATACTTTGTTTGACCCAACAGGAGAGATGAATCCCTCTGGCTGAGTCATATAGACATCTTCCTCAAGGTTTCCATTAAGGAAAGCGGTCTTGACATCCATTTGCCATATCTCATAATCGTAGTATGCAGCTATAGCAAGCAAAATTCTGATGGACTTGAGCATAGCTACTGGTGAAAAGGTCTCATCATAGTCAATACCATGTTTTTGTTTGAAGCCTTTTGCAACCAATCTGGCCTTGTATGTTTCAACATTGCCATCTGCTCCTATCTTTCTCTTAAAGATCCATTTACATCCAATGGGAGTTATCCCATTAGGTGCATCCACCAAAGTCCATACTTTGTTGGTGTACATTGAGTCCATCTCAGATTTCATGGCATCCTGCCATTTATTACTGTCAACACTTTTGACTGCTTGGTCATAAGATTGTGGATCATCCATATCTATGACGCTTGAATCTAGGTCATCCTCAATGGCCAGATTCAATCTTTGAGGTGCTTTACGCACCCTTTTGGATTTTCGAGGAGATTCAGAAGGTTGTGGTATATGAACTGGTTCTTCAGCAACCTGTTGCTCTTCCATTAATTGATGCGAAATTGTTTGTGAGTTGGAAACTTCATCAAGTTCCACGAATCTTCCACTCCCACTATCCTGAATAAACTCTTTCTCCAAGAATGTGGCATGTCTACTAACAAATACCTTTTGTTCAGCAGAAGAGTAAAAATAATATCCTAAACTTTCTTTAGGATAACCCACAAATCTACACTTTTCCGATCTCGCACCAAGTTTGTCTGCATCTTGTATCTTTACATAAGATGGGCAGCCCCACACCTTAAGGTGCTTGAGACTTGGTTTCTTACCCTTCCATATCTCATATGGCGTACTAGACACAGATTTACTGGGAACCTTATTTAAAAGATAGATGGCTGTTTGTAAAGCATATCCCCAGAATGAAATGGGAAGATCTGTGAAGCATAACATGGATCGCATCATATCTAATAGAGTGCGATTTCTCCTCTCTGCAATCCCGTTATGTTGTGGAGTGCCGGGAGGAGTCCATTCAGAAACTATTCCATTCTCTTTTAGATAATCCAAAAACTCTCTGGTCAAATACTCCCCACCTCGATCTGATCGAAGGGACTTAATACTTTTTCCAGATTGTTTCTCAACTTCAGCTCGATATTCCTTGAATTTGTCAAAGGCCTCGGATTTGTATTTCATCAAATACACATATCCATACCTGGACAAATCATCTGTAAATGTAATGAAGTAGGAATATCCACCTCTGGCTTGAGTTGTCATCGGTCCACAAACATCGCTATGAACCAACTCTAACAACTGTGTCGCCCTTTCTCCATGTCCAGTAAATGGAGACTTAGCCATTTTTCCTTTGAGACAAGATTCACAAGTCGGAATCGATTCATAATCGTATGAGCCAAAATACCCATCCTTGTACAACTTGTTAATCCGATTCTCATTGATATGGCCAAGCCTTAAGTGCCAAAGATAGGTGAAGTTAAGATCATCTCTTTTCCTTTTGTTTGTCTGTTCGATATGAAGTAAATTATCATCAACATCCAAGAATACCAAGCCATTGGCGACTTTTCCAGTTCCATAAAATTCATCAGAATGAAAAATGGAGCAACCATTGCCTTTGAAATTTATTTCATATCCTTGTTCAAGTAACAATGGGACAGAAATAATATTCCTTATTATAACTGGAATGTAATAACAGTTATTCAGCTCAATAGTCTTTCCAGAAGGCAAATGCAAGCAAAAGGTTCCTACTGCTAAAGCTGCAACTCTTGCGCCATTGCCAACACGTAGGCTGTACTCCCCTTTGCCCAGTTGTCTACTTCTTCTCAGTCCCTGCAACGAATTGCAGATATGAGAACCGCATCCGGTATCTAATACCCATGAAGTAGAGTTTGTTAATGACATATAAACCTCAATTACAAACAAACCTGAAGAAGTGGCTTCTGAAGCCTTCTTCTGCTTCAGCTCTGCAAGATATTTCTTACAGTTTCTTTTCCAATGGCCATCCTTCCCGCAATGGAAACAGGTGCCTTTTTCGGAGACTTTCTCCTTTCCCTTTCCTTTCTTCTTGATCTGCTTTTTGGGTTTCACAGCTTTATTAAATGATTTCCCTTTTTTAGGGGTTTTCTTTGCCTTCTTCTTAGAGGCGCCTTCCACTAACAAGACCTTTCCCTTATCCTTCACAAGGTGGGATTCAGCGGTCTTCAGCATATTAAGGAGCTGGGCAGCGAGACATCCAGCTTGTTCATGTGGAAGTTTACGATAAACTGTGAAAATGATTGTGGCAGAGATTGGAGAATTAAGTCTTGACATAACTCTCCATCCATTGTGAAGCCCAACTTCCCTAATTCATCAATCAAATTGATCAATTTAAGGACGTGTGTTTCAACAGGAGTACCTTCTGCCATCCTAGCTTGGAAGAGCTGCTTAGATATCTCATATCTAGCAGTTCTACTCTGTTCGCCGTACAACTCTTTTAGGCGAACCAGAATAGACTTGGCATCCATTTTTTCGTGCTGCTTTTGCAGCTCGTTACTCATAGATGCCAGCATGATGCACTGCACTAGAGTGCTATCATCTTGCCACTTCTGATAAGTAGCTTTCTCTTCCTGTGTGGCATCTTCTGCCGGTTTAGCAAGATCGGAAGAATCAAGGATATAGGAGACTTTCTCCTGAGTGAGGACGATCCTCAGATTTCTTAGCCAGTCCACGTAATTCGGTCCGGTGAGTTTGTTAGCATCTAGAATGCTTCGAAGTGACAGTGACGTAGACATGATGCAGATTATATCTACAATAGAAGAACAACATGCATGAGCAGATTTTCATGAAATATGATGCATGATTATCGAGGTCTTTTTGAATAAATCACGACTCCCACTAAATTTTGCGAATTCCATTGCCCTCCATATTGAAGACGGGAGACCCCGTTGAAAGGTCTCCTAGTGGGTAAAATGGAATCCCAGTTATCTTACCGAGGTCTCGCATGTAACACGACAAATCTCGAATAAGTCCGTGGGTAGGTAACTCTTAACCAATTACATCTTATGTAACTTCCATTTCATTTTGCCTCTAAGATTAGTATGGCCTTGTGTGTGCACAACAAACCATAAAATCTTAGTTAAGTTAACCCACCATTCATATACCTACACGAAAATGAAACCACCCTTGAGTGTAGCTCAACAAGGTAGCGACGTTTAGGTGTATAGTATTTATATATCACATATATTGGATGAGGGAGCATCGTACCAACTCACGTGACGAGTCTTGTGTGTACACAACAAACCCACCACGCTCGTTGACACACTCTGCATCTCATAATGATGGAAGGCATGACTGGTGTTCTTAATACCGTAGCCATTTCAACTTAATATTTTCGGAGGGTCTTTGTGTAATTATTATATAATCGACATCACATGCATAATATAATAATAAAAAGCATATAAATAAGGATGATTATGGACATTCCTATGAGTGATTCACCCGAGCCATAGGGTGCGTCACTAAAATTCATCCTAATCTATATAGCCCATCAGTATGGGCTCGCCACTTGGAGCCTGCATTGCCTTCAAGTAACCATCTCCATGGACTTTGTCTTGCAACTCCGGGTACCTGTATCTCCTTCTCCTAGATCTTATAGAACTATTCTATAATTACATAACAATTATGAAGAAACCCCAATCAGCAGTTGGGGGGAGGTACATTGGGAGGGAGAAGAAAATACATCCATGGAGTAAAATTGAGACAAGGCAGGGGTACGCAGGCCCTATTTTTCCCAAAAATATTCATTCATTCATTCATCCATTCATCACATGAATCTAGTCCATAATCACCCTTCATGCATGTCATACATAAGCATAAGAAATTTAAGTACATTGTTATAAAAATTGCAATACAGTCCAAGTAATGTTGTGATCGAAAAATTTCAATTGATCCGAAAAACCATTTTTCGGTATATATATCTCATATATATTTGGGATTTTGAATTAAGATCAACGATTGATCTTGACATAAACCAATTAACTATTAATTAATTGAATCATATAAATAAGAGTTTCAAAAACCCTAAATTTATTCATACCCAATAAATATGAATAAAGATAATATTGACGATTAACTATTAATCATTAATTAATTAACAACTTAATTAATCTAATCATAAAAAATTTAGAATTACCAAAATTCTAAATTTAATTTATCCCCAAACATTCATAATTAGGTAAAAAAATTATAATTAACTCTTAATTATAAAATTGAATTAATTAGCCACTAATTAATTTCAGGACTGAAACTAGGTTTCTAAAATTTGAGATTGATTAGTATTCCACTTAGTCGGTATAAACTAATCTTAAAAGGAAAATGTTTCGCTTCCTTTCAGTATTCTGTAAATACATTCAAAAATGATATTTTCTGCACTCAACAACAGAAAGCCAAACCAATGCAATTGTATACGTAGTTTGATTGGCAAAATGGAGGCTAAGGGATCAAATCCCTTCTGATGCAAGCAACGGCCAACTGGGTGTTAAAAAAATTTTTTTTTTTTTAAATAAAATTTTCAACAAACAGCCATTGCATGTCAACTTGCATATATATATATATATATATATATTCATATATACAGACAACAGACAACCATTGCGTGACAACTTGCATATATATTCATATATTCAGCAAATTAAGAATATCCATTCAAGAAAAACATTTCTCAAACAGAATCGTATATATCGCAAACACTACAACTATTGTAGTATCTTTAAAATTCAAAATCCCAAATTAAGATCACAACACTAATCAGACATCGAACTATTCGATACTGCAATGAAAATAACATCAAATTCTAAATTACGCTCGAAGATGGCTCTGATACCACTGTTAGGAATCGTGGTGCAGCGGAAACTATATTTTCAAAAAATTTTATTCCTAATCCCAGCGGTCACTTCGAGGTAATTCAGAATTATAACTTAGGAGGGTGTTTAGAATTATACCTACAAGGACTCTGATTCGGTCCCTGTGTTGTATTCCTCGGGTTGACGCTATTTGACGCCGCCTCCTCGAACCGGTATCTTCGATCACGAACCCCCGGGGTTGATCCTTCGAATAGACGCACACGTGCACGTCCTCCACGGTATCCACACCAAGTTTTCTTGTAAAATGGGAAAACCTTTTTCCCAAGAACAGTCACCAATTCGAAAAAGGAGTTTTACTCTCGGCTCTTGTTTTTCCAATCAACTCTCTCGGCAGCGAAAATCACAGAAAAATTGGGATACCAAGGCAATCCCTTCTGCATGTCTATTATCTCGCCAAACATTAATTCACCTCTTAAAAGTCATTGATTGAAATCAAACGGTAAGAATGAAACGGTTGATCTTTATCTTCTTCTTTTTTTTTTTTATTTAATAAAATAAATTGTGAATGATTACTCCCGATTTATTAATTCAGGTCATTCACATGTATATCACTATATACTTGACCGAATCTCATTCGGTTATTTCATGTATGTATTGCAATTGATTGGAATAATATAAATCCAATAACCTTATCAAATAAAGAATGTGACTGTTATGAACTTATTTCGTGCTAGCAAAATTCAATAGTTCTATCCAAAATTTAAATCTATTAAATTTTGGTTACAAGAAAAACTTGTATTGTGTGTGACCCATTGGGTTCTGCACTGAGCCAGCAGTGGGTCTGATAATTATATTTTAATCTCATTAAACTTTTTAACGAGATTATTTGATTAACTCTTAATCAGATAAACCCACAAGTCAAGATTGACGTCTAGCAACGTTTCATGACTACCCGGATAGTGAGGATTTCAATCTAAGGATCGAACACCCTTTGATGATTAGTTACCGTATAATTAAATCCTTCAGTTATACAATATCCCGAATAAGCTAGGGTATAGATAAAATGTCAAACCCAAATACTTATTCATATGTTTCCAATTCTCAAGTATTTGACTCAATTACGAAACACTGGAAACTCCTTTCCAATTTTCATTGTACTCTGGCCAGAGATTTCTCAAGTCAATACTAAGAAGAATACATAGGATATTCTCTCCTATTAGGAGTAACTGATTCCTTATTGATTACTCACCACCTCCGTAAAAGTCTCAGTGGGTTCAGAATACCCTACACACGTCTCAGAGAGTTATGTTAAGGAATATACCAAAACCTCAATTTAACAATTACAAGGTACTATGATAATCTCAGGTCTAAGGATTGTTTATACCTACTATCACCTGAGGATTAGCCTATTGACATTTATTTTAAAATCCATTAGGCTTTCTTCTAGCGAGTCAGTTCAGTGAACTCATTCCATAGTGAGCACTTACACTCTTACATTAGTGACCATTCACAAATAACTGTGAGATCAGTTATCCTCTACTTTAGAGCATGTAACGAGTATACTAGTCTTACCGGATCACCGATCCCCTACTCAGTGACCCTATGACTAGGAACGTTTTTAAACTACGGTTTATGATATTTCAGGTCTCACTGGTATGATCTCATCATAGCCCTAAAATGAACCTCAATTTATGGGTTTCATCATAGTAATAAATATACACAACACATGATGAATGAAAATGCCTCAAATTATATTTCATAAATAAAGATAAAACCAATTACATCATATGTGATTGGATTTAGGGCAAATTCCTAACACACAGCCCCGACCGGGTCTATGGAATTGCCCTCTGCAGGGGCGATGTGGCCTTTGCTGATTGCCGAGCCTGCATCAACAACATGAGCCTCGAGATCGTCCTGTTATGTCCAGTAGAGAAGGAAGCGATAATATACCACACCTACTGCATGCTCCGGTACTCCGACCGGTCAATCTTCGGGGTCGTCGCCAGTGGTTATGTGTACCCCAAGTGGAATTCCAACAATCAGACGAACGTGACCGAGTCCAGATGGGTGCTGGGTGAGCTGCTGGACTGGCTGAGAAGCCGTGCTGCTACTGGCAATTCGACCCTGAAGTTCGCTGCTGGGAATGCGACGGGACCAAATTCCACGACCATTTATGGGCTTGCCCAGGTAAGGTAACAGCCACAAAAAAAAAGGTTGGAATTATCATTTATATTGCTCAAATGACACTTGGAGTTATCATGAAAAGAACATCAACGTCAGTTCATCTAGCAATGAGGTTTTTTTCGATAGTACAGTGTACTCCGGACTTGTCGGAGCTCCAGTGCAACAATTGTCTCATTAACGCGATTGACGACTTATCCCAGTGCTGCACTGGGAGGATCGGAGCAAGGGTGTTAAGCCCAAGCTGTAATATAAGGTACTCAGATGATCGCTTCTACGATCCATCTGCAGAAGGTACATCGATCAACAGCACCAGGCAGCCACCGCCAAGAGGTACGTTCGCTTTTACTAGGTTTAATAGGGCTTGTACGTTGGATTTTGATTATCTCGGTAAATACGTAGTCTCCATTTTTAATCTAAGTGATGAATTGCTTAGTCTACGACACGGATGTATCGCTCTCATCGAGAAGGTTTTACCAAGTAACTTCCAAGTGTTCGTGTTCTCCCTTTTTACTTCTTAGTGTTAATCTTACTTCGACAATTAAAATTCTGATATCTTGTACGTGTTTGTCCCCGACTTAACGGTATTAGATCCTAGCTTGTCCTAGAGATGTTAGAGGCCAAGTTTTGAGGTTCAAGGTGTATCGCTTTTTCCATTCATCTGCAGATGCTCCACAGGCTCCACCAGCTTCTCGTCCCACTCTATTGACCAACAACACTGAAGATATACTAACGTATTACCTGCTATTCAGAAATTTAAGGAGTCTGATTAATATAACATTGGACCACTTGGAAATAAAATTAACAAATCATGAATTTACTCTACATCATGAATGTTTCCCTCTAATTGAGAAGGTTTTACCAAGTAACTTCCAAGTGTTTGTGTTCGCCCTTATAACTTCACAGTGCTTCGTACCTTTACAATTAAAAAATTCTTATATCTTGTACGTGTTTGTCCCCAACATCAGCTAATGCTAGAGATGTTGGAGGCAGAGTTTGAGGAGCAGAAATTTGACAGTTCGAATAGCTTTGAGTTATAGTTGATGAAGATGAAGATGTTGTTGGTCCAACATAACTTTCGAGTGTCCACCAGATAGAGGAACTACATTGGCCCCGATCTAAAAGATGCAGTGAAGCAATTGATCATGACAAAAGTCTTGAGATGGAGAAATTTGATAGTTTGAATGATTTGGGCTATGATAGATCAAAACATGTTGCTGGCCTGACTCCATCTCGGGGACACCAGAAGATGGAGAGAAGAGGTTGATCATGGCAAAAGTTTTGAGCTTGATCCAGCTATGCATACGGAACAAGGTTATCTAGGAGGATAAAGGCTTCATGAATTTTAGGGTGGGAGAGGGAAGAGGGCGAGATCCTGACGACTAAGGCAAGCATAAGTAGCAATGTCGAGAATCGCAAAACATGCGTGGAACCAATCAGATCTGACCCGGTTTCTTAATACAGGAAGCACTCGCCGTGTATGATATAATGAGAGTGGATCTATAACTTATCATACAACAGGTTGTCAGGATTAAGACCTGAGGATCAGAATATTTAGTGAGTGTCGGAGTTAAGACAAGTCCCTGAACTTTGGAAAATTTTGGCCGAGTACTCTTGATAACTATGCCTGCATGACCTAGACGGAGTGCTAATATGTGTTTATGTCTATAAATAGACGAATTAAGACCCGTACGAGAAGAATTATTGATCTTATGAGTTTTTTAAAAAAATTGTGAGCCCATGATATAAGAGCCCAGCTCATTTTTAAGTCCACTAAAAATTTTTAGCCCAATTAATATTTTATTATTTTTTACCCGTCCTGACAACCCCACAGCGAACCTCATGTATTTATCCATTCCCCCACTTGCTTTTTCATTCCACGGCAAATCTCCCCAAGGGCCGCCGAGACAAAGACACACCCGGAGAGAGATAGGTGAAGAAGAAGAAGAAGAACGAAAACGGAGACGGAGAGCAAGCACGGGTAAGAGTAAATAAATAGGATATAAATGAAATTTATTTTAAGTTTAATAAATTTATTACTTGCTAATATATTATAGTTAGTATGATTTGGATAGATAAATATGGATAGTAAGATATATAAAGGTTATAGATTTGATCATAGTGGAGTTATATGAGTATTTTTAGGATTATTTTTGTTTGAATAAATATGTGAATATATATTATATATGCTGATTTTACTATGAATAATATGATAGAGATTGAGGGGATCAAAAATAGATATCTTGGAGATCCAACTCATTGAAAAATTGAATAAAGAGGCTGTAGGTATTCTTTTCTATAGTAGAATAATATGTAATATGTTATATATATACATGCAATCATGTCGTATAAATATATATATATAAGTAATTCACTGCATGCACAGGTCTATATATATATATATATATATAAATGGCATGTAAAGTATAAAATATGCATAGATATATATATCCACACAGAGTAGCCGATTACATGCATGTGGGTGTGTGTGTCTATATATGTGTGTGTATATATATATGATTGTAAATTATTAAATTATATGAATTAATAATTACAAATGAGATTGCTTTTATGAAATTTATATGTCGGTCTTTGCATTATTATATGTATTTTACATTATTGTATGTGATTGTAAATAATCATGGTGACCGTTGAGCCGGCGGACTAGAAATGGGCTAAAAAAAGAAAAGAACATATAAATAAAAGAGGATAGAGAGAAGTTTAATTTACCGTTGATGTCCATCAAGGTAATTTACCTCTGATTTCCAATTATTTATAAAAATAAGATAATTTAAAATGTTCTTACTACCAGAGGGTAATGGACAGCCTCCGTAGGTGTAAGGTGTGTAGGGAAGGGTACCAGAAGACTGGAAGGAAGATTGATATTGATTATTTCGTAAGATCACCGTATCGTTAGAGAGGAAGTATCAATATTGTCATAATTCTGTCGTAGAAAGAGTACGACTCCATGGCTATTATTTATATTTATTGATTCTATGCATTGTAGAATAATTTTTGGGTCGTGAGATTCAAAAATAATGTAGAGAAAGATGGGAATTAGAGAGGTCGAGATTAGCTCTCATTTCGAGGTAGAGTCGTGTTATGGTCACTTGGGTATGGGATGGGGATATCTCGGTAAGGCTCCACTCGTTATTCTCCGTTTGACTGTCACTCTCACAATTGAAATTCCGACCTTATGATGCTCTAGCTTCTTCTCCACTCATTGTATCGATAGTCCACAAAGATCATTCTTGTGGCGATAAAGCCCTAACTAAGGGTCTGCTTTCTTAAATGCCAGCTCGTTTAAGGAACGAACGCTCTCCGGGAAGAAGGACAGTAATGGCAGTTACATTAGCTAGTGTGATTCTGGTGCTTCTGCTCTCGTTCGCCTTGTTTTGTGTAACGAAGAAAATGAGAGGTACATGAGTTTAATTTAACTCTTCGCTTTCCTCTGTGAAGAAGATGAACACTATTAATTGTTCTGTATTCTATTTTGTAAATTGGTTCGTTCATTCTTCTTATCTATCTTTAAAATCAGGGAGGAGGAGGGCTTCTGCTATCCCGAGGGTGGCTCACCACAACGACGATGAATTTCCGATCATGCAAGATCTTGAAAAGGACAGGAGAGCAACAGATTTGCCATTCTTCAATCTAAGCACCATTGCCGCTGCCACGAACAACTTCGCTTTTATCAACAAGCTTGGACAAGGTGGATTTGGCTCCGTCTACAAGGCATGCCCCTATTTAAAAACTTCCGATGTTCCCTTGGCATCGTTTTTCCCTGAAATAAGCTGAGATAAATCTAGTTTGCAGGGAGTACTAGAGAACGGA
The DNA here is from genome assembly GCA_037672795.1 of Lagerstroemia speciosa. Classification (NCBI taxonomy): domain Eukaryota; kingdom Viridiplantae; phylum Streptophyta; class Magnoliopsida; order Myrtales; family Lythraceae; genus Lagerstroemia; species Lagerstroemia speciosa. The sequence continues at coordinate 5,935,874 of CM075302.1, read as the reverse complement.
AAGGAAATAGCAGTTAAGAGACTGTCAAAATCTTCGGGACAAGGAATGGAAGAGTTCAAGAATGAAGTGAAATTGATTGCTAAGTTACAGCATAGGAATCTTGTGAAAACCCTGGCCTACTGTATGCAAGAGGAGGAGAAAATGTTGATTTATGAATATCTGCCCAATAAAAGCCTAGACTCATTTCTTTTCGGTAATTCATCCCATTCCTAGATAATCGATCAATGAACGTCTTCAAGTTGCAATGATGCGTGTACTCATCTGTTATAGTCTAACGATGCTTTATGGTTACTCAATGTATAGATGAAGAGAGAAGGACTGCGCTTAACTGGAGGAAACGGTTTGAAATCGCCCGTGGGATAGCTCGAGGGATCCTGTACTTGCACCAGGATTCGAGGTTGAGAATCATCCACAGGGATCTGAAAGCAAGCAATGTGTTGCTCGATGCTTCCATGAACCCAAAAATCTCTGATTTTGGCATGGCTAGAATCTGCGGCGAGGATCAGATTGAAGGAAATACTAGACGGGTTGTAGGGACATAGTAAGTATTAATCTTCAATGAGTTAATAATCGACAGCACTTATCCACTCAAATGTCAGTTCTCTACAAATATACGTGAAATTTTCTCCAAAAAATTTACGAATTTGAATATGCCTCAATCTAACCTTCTCATTGTGCTGCCACAGCGGTTACATGTCGCCGGAGTATGCCATGGAGGGGCTGTTTTCGATAAAATCTGACGTCTACAGTTTTGGAGTTTTGCTGTTGGAGATCATTTCTGGTAAAAGAAACAGCAGCTTTTACAAGGATAATCCGTCTTCCAACCTAATTACCCATGTAAGGAAGCCACATATCGATAAGGAAGAACTGATCCGCACCAATATAATGTACCTGAATTTCAAATTTTGTCTATGAAACTTCACATTGTTACAGGTTGGGAGCTGTGGAAAGAAGAGTCATCCCTGGACATTGTCGACCCATCGATGGATGTTACATATCCCAAGCAAGAGGTCCTGAGATGCATCCAGATTGGGTTGCTGTGCGTGCAGGAATTCGCCACGGAAAG